>JAVKLA010000007.1:18828694-18922112 GCA_034782735.1 Sagittarius serpentarius | reverse complement strand
CTTAAGACAAAGAAAACCCTTTACCGAAGCACTAAAACCATAGAGAGAGGGATTATGATGCAAGTCTTCAAAGGAAAAACACTGGGCTACAGGCAACGCAGTCGGAAGCACAACAAAGGACTTCTGAGGCTTAGCAGAGGCATGCAGGAGATGGGCTCGCTTGCCTGCCTGCATGGGGTTGGGAGAAAGGGTATTGGAACAAGATTAAAACCTCATTCTTAGTAGGATTTCTGCACAGTTTGCACAGCTGACTGGGAAGGCAGTGCCGGCCCAGGCTATCGGCATTTATCTCTTTCCCCAAGTGTTGCTGGGGTGAGGAGAGTGGGAGGGCTGCTGCTGAGCTGTGAGGCCAAGAGGTGCGTGCCTGGCTTTGCAGCTCTCCGCAGGAGGATGCATATGTGATTTTTAAAAATCTTTTAATGAAATTCCTTGCAGTTGCATGGACACTTCTGCCTTCGTTTAAAATCTCTGGAATATGTAACACAATTTAGGTAGTAACTTCTGTAATACATAAAACGGAAGGCAGCACGGGGAATTCTTGCATCCCTCCATAATGGCAAAAGAGATCATGAAATGAACAAAGTACAGAGGCTAGTCTGAAGACAGTTTGTTGGGGTTTTTTTTAGGCCCTAAACAGAATACAGTTTTTGGCTTGAATGCAATTTTAAACTTGGAGTCAACAGGACAACTCGCCTGAAACTGCACGTGGGTCCTGCTCTGCAGGGCTTTTTGGAGAAAAAGCAGTTCATTGTCCTGCAGACTGGGTTATGTGCCAAAATGCTAGCATAGGGTTGTGTCAAGATGGTGCTTCTGAATTTATGCTTTAAATTGTTTTCTCCTTGTAATAGGTACGTTACGCATGTGTAAACTCCTAATCCTACAATGGTACTGGTACTTTAGTACTAAAATACCTTGGCTGCTCTGTGTGAGCATTAAAATGCATGTCAGTAAAAAGTTGTTTGAGTTTGTGACTTAAAACTGTTTTCATCAGTGTGCTGCCAGCATTCTTGAAGCAAAGACCTTTGAGCTACTGTAGTATGAGACTTAACCCATGGTCCTAACCACCTGTTGTCACTAAAAATTTCTTGGTACTTTTCACAGTAGGAAGTTTATTGACACTGATGTTTGGACTAAGTCTGGTTTGGATAATTACATTGTGGCTACATGAAGTATAATGCCACAGTATTTTCTGTTGGTAGCTCTTTCCCTTTTCATCCTAAAATATGGTATGGTAGTCACAGTTTCTTCTACAGTATTTAAATGTACTTTATCTGCTTCACTAAAGTTAAGGCCTACAATTGACACATGCCCATCTTACCAGGTTGATGCAGTATTGTGCATCGATGCTGGGTAAAGCTGCAGTGTGTGTTGGGTTGAGAAATGAGCTGTCTGGTGAAACTGGGTGCTGTGGAGCATGTCCCATGGCTTTTGTTGAGGTGTCACAGCCCCCTTTGCCTTTCTTTCTGAAATTAGTCATGATTAGTGCCTCTGAAATTCAGCCGTGAATCTGTGCGGATGTGCCTACGAGGGAGAGGAAAGTTCTTTGTTTTTCACCACTTCCCCATTTCAAGTTTTAGTCTTATGACTTGCTTCAGTTCATCAGGTCGTGCAGTTAACTTATCCACATCCTGCCTTCACCGAAATGTCTGTGACCATGCTGAGGGTACCTCATTCACAACAGTAACATGTGACAATTTCTGAAGATTGATGTTGAGTATCTTTGGCTATTTCTTGAGTTTGCAAAATCAAAGGCCAACTTCCACTGTGGTGTGTGATGCTTCAGAGAAGGACAGGGTGGCTTTGTGGTTTCATAGCAGGAAGCCAGACTACTTCTTTTCTGTTTCTGAAAAAGTGATCGTCTCATCTTAATTGCTAAATCCGGAGTAGCTCCAAACTATCAGCAGTCTTATGAAAGAGGCAAGACTGAGGTGGTACTTAAAACAACGTTGGAACCAATGAAAGCGGCTGTTAATAAAAATGTTGGCCTACTTTTTATCATGAAACAGCATGTATTCCTGTATCGTAGGTGAAAAAATAGCTTAAATTGTGAGTGCTAACAGGCAGCAGATAATTAAGCGTATGTGTAGGTGAGTGTCTGAACTTCTGGAGTCAAGCATGCTGCTCCCTGGAAGCTGATGGAGAACTGGATCAGGATCTTCTTTGTGTGAAGAAATGAGATTCACAGTAGTATTTTCTCTGTAAGGCCTTTCTGGTGTGGTATTAGGCATAAACATTAAAGATAGGCCTTGAATATCCCACAGCTTGAGGAGCATTGGCTTCTAAACCTGGTTTTGCTGGGTCTGGATTAATTCCTCAGTGACTCCAGGCAGGGACACCCAGTCTCAACAGCCCCTCTTCTTCTCCCAACTTAGGGTTTGTGTGTAGCCTGCAAATCTGCTCTGACTTGGAGGGAAAATCAGATAAAATAACTGATGGAAAGCTGGAAAAGCTGAAGTATAACATGATTTTAGGGCAATGGTAGAATACCCATGAAAATATATTTGAGAAATGTTCATACAAGGGCTCTACTTTAGACTGTGCAATGGCTTTGGCATTCAACGTTGTCTGTACTGGCAGAGAAAATATAGCAAGAAAAGCAAAGAAAACAAGGTCTGTCTTTGTCTCAGAGAGGAGAAACAAAATCCAACTGACAGGCTGTATGGATGGATAACCAAAGCCAGGGATTAGGAAGGGGAGAGATAAGGAGGGAAGAGGGAGGATTAATTTAAAAAAATATGGAAAAGAAGAAAGAAAAATAGGGAAGAAATGCTGATGAACATGAAGGCAAAGAAAGATGTTTAGATGTGAGGGAGAAAACAAAACTGAAAAGACACTGAAGTGCTTCTGATGCAATTAGTGTGCTGTAAAATGTGTAGTATTAACTTCTGCCACCCTGCTGTATCGTATTTGAAATTCAAATGACAAAAAAATTGTCTTACTTTACTTTTCTCTTGTAATCTCTGTTTAAGGAAAATAGCCATGCTGCATTGTGAATCGGAGAGCAAGTGATTCAGCAGTGTGGGTTACAGGCTGTGTTATGCTTTTAATGCTGTCTGTCAAGCCCAGTCTATTTGTCACTCCCTGAACAGAAGATACCAGAATGCAGAAAGTGCAATAATATCACAGGCTATCTATACCAAGCCAGGGAATTTGTTTACATGGCACAAATATAGAATATGCTTCTGATTCTACTATCTTGATGTACTGCATTTGAGGACCCTCTTTTAGCCTAGCCACCCAGCATCCTGTCTTTTTTTTTTTTTTTAATCCTTTAGCATCAGGCTCTTCAAAGTCCATCCTTTATCTTTCATTACTCCAGGGGCAAACAAAAGGTGTGGTGTTTTTTTTTTTTGTGGGGCAGCCCGAGTCTCACAGCTTTCATGTAGCACGTTAAATGCACAGATTTCCACCCCTGATTCCCGTGACTGTTTGCCTGGTACAGACACAACTCCAAAGCAAGTTTCTTTAGTAATCAATTGTGTGGATTGCACGCAGCGGGATCCGTTTCGTACACGGAGAAGCGGCTGTACTTTCTGTGGTGCTAGTCATGCTCTGAAAAAAGCCTGTGGCCTGGAAAGCTGTAGGAAAGTGGGTATTGAGACCAGTGAGGACGTGCACGACTAGCACAATGTCTATCTGCAGGCCACCACCTTCAGTGGCACCGGTGTGCACTGACTGCCGTGTCCTCCCTGGGGGTAGGGATAACTCCTGGAGTGGGCTCGAGGCTTGCAGTGAAATGAGGGCAAATGAAGAGAACTGGAGTATGCTGAAATCAAGGGGGCAAGCTTCTCTTCCCCACAAATACAGAAAGAACCAAGAGCACAGGGAATTGGAGACAAAAGCTATGTCCTCGTAAATCTGCTTCATTCCATCCGGGACATTTCTGTTTCCTGCTGTAAATGTTTCGTCCCTCTCCTAGGGGTGCTGTTGCATTGCTGCCCTCTCTCCTGTTTGTTGCTGGTCTGTGTAGCAACTCGGGGAAGTGACTTGCGGGTCAAAACATTGAAACCTGGCCCAAGAAGAGTACATCCAGCTGGTAAACAGCCCCCATCAGCCACCAGTGTGACAGGAATTCAAACAAAACATTGTCATGTATGGAAATAACCAGGCTAGATGATGTTGAAGTGGAACTGACTCCAGCTGACTCCAGTGGCTGGGATTTTCCCTCCCTTGAAGAAGCTTGGACATCCCCCTGAGAACTGTTTTAAAGTTATGTTGTCATTTATGGGGAAAGTAGTGTGTGACTTCCATTTTGTGGCCCCATGACTTCTCAGAAGCTTTCAGGACCTGTTTTTTGGGGACTCCCAGGCTGTGGTTGTTACTGGGACAGCCTTGTAGAGGTAGCTCCTCTGGCACAGGGACCATAACCTCAGCATCACAGATCAAGGAGAGGATTTGAAGAAGTCCTGTTATCCCCCTTGCTGCCTGCTTTTTCCTCTCCCTCTTTGTCCGTGGGCAGAGGCTGAAGGTTGAGGAAGCTCCAAGGGGAGTTGCAGGGTGCTGTGTAGATTTAGGGTGAGGGGGAGTTGCAGGTGCTGTATAGATTTAGGGTGAGGGGGAGTTGCAGGTGCTGTATAGATTTAGGGTAATGTGAACCTGCTGGAAATAGCAAGAAACTTGTTGGATATTTGAAATATGATAGGCAGGAAAGAGATGCTTGGAGGGAAACCAGCTTTCTGGTTTAATATATTTATAACAAACAGCCACTTAAACAGGGGTGTTCTTCCAGCTCAGGAGTTAGCGTGTTTTTTTCTAACCTGGCTCTTTCACATGTGAAGAATTCTGGATTTTCAGTAGTTTCTTTCTACCTTTGGCTTCAGAGGAGTGGTAGACTTTCACTTGGGGGTTTAATGTAGTGCAGGCTCTCCTGATGAAGTCCTCAGCTCGCTTTAGTTGATGCAGCTCCCATGAGTTAGGGGAATGGGACTACTGCGCTTTTGCTGGCTGAGCTTTATTTCATTGCACAGCACCCTCCAAAATCTCCATACTTCCACAACAGGAGGGCAGCCAGTGCTTTCCAGTAGTAGAAAAGCTGTGTATTGAAGAGACTGAAGAAATTAAGATCTAATATTTTTCAGGAGAAACAGATCCCTTAGTATGGGGTAGTTTTTTTAGCAGAACTTAATGCTTTATTTTTCTCACAAAAATTGGAGGGAAACCATTCCCCTGTGCTGGGGCTATAAATATATTTTCAAGGAAGGTACCTTTTAGAGGTGTTTTTAATATCTGATGTCAGGGTGATTGCTATTTGTGGTTTTACTCAGCCCTGGAGGTGTAATATTTAATATTGTCGGAGCAAAAGCTTGCATTCCACCTCAAGTCTGAGCCTGCAGTCTGCCTTTCTTTCTTTGTATTTTTTTTTTTTTTTTTAAATCCCTGTTTGTTTTGCCCTGCACAGGCAATTAGTGTGACTCTCATTAAAAGTGGGGCATGATGACTTTGTCAGGCTGGGTGCAGCATGGATCACCAGACTTTTCCTTCCAGCTGTGTAAGACGTGGATCATTTCAAATCCTCAGAGAAAACTTGCCATGATATTTAACAGGCTTCACTTATACAAGCAAAAATGACTCATTTAAACCGCTATCAACATGATGATTCAGGCTCTGTTAACAAGCTGAAATAAGCAGGTCGTGATCAGACATATAGATGTATTTAGGTTTATTAAGAGATTTCTTTTTAGAGTCCTGCCATCAGACAGTATAGTTACGAGTCTAATAGAGTGAGTCTAGCACAGAGGTATGTAGTCAGCTTTTTTACTGCATTGTTTTGTTTTGAAAAATCTGGAGGAAAAAAATCTGTAAAAACTTAGGCTGTATCTTTGGCATATGTTGTCATTGATATGTTCTCAGACATGACCACCTGAACTGACAATTCCAGCTGGCAAAAAAAGATCCTCCTAAGCATAATTTTTAACTCTGAGCTTATAAAAGCTATTGAGAAACTGGTGCAAAATCCTTGTTGCCTTTTTTTTTTTCTCTATGAAAGATGAGAACAAAAAATTTAGATTCTGGCCTTTCCCTGAATGTTAATATTCCAGTCCCTGTGGCAGCACTGTGAACTGGAGCCAAAGCTGGCAAATGGCTCCTGCTTCAGCAGAGAAATAAACCACCCCCATACCTCTGAAGCTCCCCTAGATGTGTCAGAAATCCAGTTTCAAGCCATGTGGTACAGTCGCCACCAAACTTGTGTCTCCTGAAGAGCCTGCAGATATCTACGGACTCCTCCATTCTGCAACCATACTTAAGACCATCCCAGTCTTTACAGTGCTAATTACCAATGCCATGTCCCCTGCAGATGTTGCAGCAAGATAGGTTGATGTTGTTCTGCTCCCATCCAGCTCTTTCACATACTGTTATGACCTTTTGTGAGCCTGTTAACATCTTCTAGAAGAACAGAATTTGTTAGATCTGCCACAGTAAAGAAAGAAGTCGCATCCTTTGATGCCCCTGCAGATGGAAGCTTCAAAGGGAGAAGGACATAGGAGCCAGCATACTTTTAAAGTGACTGTGTGATTTGAATTTTGCTCCTTTCTTCTTCTGTAGAAAATGAGGATGCAGCACTTACACCCACAAGCAGAAATGTGGATGGGACTCAGTTTTCAGCTACTATTAATGTTTTCCTGCAAAGGTACAGGTTTCCTGTAGACTTTTGTCAAGAGGCAAACCAGGCTGTTTTTTAACACTGTACTTTAAGATTTTCTATGATGAACAGTCATTGTGCAATACTTTGGTTTTATCTGCTGCGTTCTGACTTCCAATTATTATTTATGTTATACCTTATGCTGCATGCTCACTTGTGCCAAGTACATTCCTCTGAGTCCTACAGAAGTCACTAGACACAGATTTGCACTGCAAAATTGTGCTGCTCTAAGTTTTGTTATCAAGTAACAATTAACACGTGTGCTCTGGGGACATAGTGACATCAGGATGCTAATGTTAATTACGTATCACCTTGCAGCTGATTGCTGTAGCAGTTGAAGCTGATGTATTCTCTGGATAGAAAAAGCAGACACCTCCTTTCCATGTTCTGGTGCACTATATCATGGGACACTCAAGAAGTGTGTTGTCCAGTGCTGGCTTAGCATGAAAGAATTAGGAATACTAAGGAAAAACAGGCCATGTTTTTGCCTTTTCCACTCCTCAGTGTTTTTGCAGCCCAGAATTTTTGCAAAGGATAAATCTCACGGCCCCTTGCATGCTTCATTCTTGCCTATCAACAGGCACCCAAACCCTTGCAAACAGACGTTTGTTTCTCTCTCTTTTTTTTTTTTACTATAGTAAGTCACTCTTTTTTTTTTTTTTTGACTCTTTTCTTTTGCTTTGCATTGAAATGACTTTCTAATAGCTTAGAATTAAAATGCCTAGTGGCTCTGGATTTATGTAGTATTAGTGATCTCATGTTTGTGAAATGAAAACGAAAAACATCAGAAATCAGGGAAAATTGCCATTTTCAGATAAAAAGGGGCATCAAAGTTAAGAAAAATGGGCATCTCCAAAAGCAGTCTTTCCTGACTATTCCTCGTGACTTGCGTGGTTGCAGTCCTGCGGTGCTTCTAAGAGCTCCGGGCGCTCTCAGATGGGTCGACATTGCCCTTGGCATCTCCATCCTCTCCCTTGCTGTGTACATGAAAGTGCATGTTGTCCAGTTCACAAGAAGTATCAGCGGTATGGAGCAGAGTGTGGGTGGCTCCCCCCTGAGTATGAAAGGGAAAATTGCTGGGCTGGCTCCTGGTGTTTTGTTGTGTGACCTTCTCTTGTGGTAGGCCAGCTTTGGAGACCTTGTCTTGGAAGCTGCTGATTGCCCCTGTCGAAGTCTGTGGTCTGCAACCCTCCCTGAGATGTCTTTAGAAGTGTTCCCATCCCTTTCTTCCCTGCAGCTGGGCTTGAGCTGTCCTTGCCTGGCTCTAATCCCCCTCCCATGCTGTGAGACCCCTTTGGATTTCTTTTCTTGCTCTCCTCCAAGTAGGATGATAAAACGTAGGTGGTATTTTTATTTTGGATGGAGCATAGGTGGACTCGGCAGTGTTAGACTTACGGCTGGACTTGGTGATCTTAAGGGTCTTTTCCAACTTAAATGATTCTATGATACTAGTACCTATTTGCGTTGAAATCACCCTGAGGGTTTGGCACTGTGTGGGACCTGCAGAAGTGTGGTAGGCAGGCAGGGCAGCTGCTGGCCACGCTGCCCTGGGGTAGTGATCCTCACCGGGGTCCATTGTACGTCCGGGGGTCGGTGACCCACGTAACGGCTACCCTGGGGTCGGTGCAGGCCCGTGCTGTGCTGCGTCACGCTGCTCGTCCAGCCTGGCCTCCGGGCTGTGCGGTGCTGCGCGGTGCTGCGCAGAGCCCTTGGCCGCAGGATCACCTCAGCCCGCTCGCGGCAGCGGACGAGCCTGCGGGCAGCTCCCACTCGGAGCCGCCTGCCTGGCCTTGCCTTGCCTTTAACAGTGCAGCAACAAGCTCTCAAGCCAACATCCCTTCTGTTTGACAGCAGAAATGATGAAGAGGGTTGTGTTCTTCTAAGAAAAATGACCAAAAAGGAGGAACTTCTCTCCACACGCGACATCTGTGCCGTGGGAAAACCCATCCGGGGTCTGTCTGATGCCGCACAGACACAGGGTTCCCAGCATCTGAAGGGTCACAAGATTTACTTGCTATCTATATTCCTCTTTTTGTTCAATATTATCAAACCAGCTATTTTAGTAAGCCATTTGTTGCTGGGCTTTTTTGCTGAGATCCAGAAGGAGCCCTGCGGTGCCTGTCTCCCACCTCACCCCCAGTGCAGAAGACCTGGGTAGTGGAGTTTGAAATCGTGACACTGTGACAGTGTGGGTGTTGTGGGGTTAAACCTGGGGTGCAGCTGGCCTTCGACACAAAAAATAGAGCCTATAGCTGAAGTGTGGGGCCAGGGCATGGTTTCCAAACGCCTCCGCTTGATGTATGCCTTGGCTGTGTCCCCCTCCCTGTGCCGTGGTTTCCTTGGGAATGAAACGTGGGCCGGTGGACGGGCAAGGAGTCACGGCGCATCCCAGTCATAGCCAGTAACTCCAGTTGCTCTAGTGACAGGCAAAGCAGGACTGCAGAGCCTACCTGCAGAGTTCATCCGCTACACAATACAGACAAGCAGTTGTGACTGTGGTGGGGTTTTGGTGATAGTTACCTGTTAACCGAGGGCTCGTGGCTTTTAAGGCGATGATGTTGCTGATTTAAAAAAAAAAAAAAGAAAAGGAGTTTAGCTGGCTTGCTCTGAATTTGTGAGCGTCCACACGCAAATCTCTGGTGATAAAACCTGTGTTACAGCAACAAAGCTTCCCAGGCTAAGTGAGGGCTGAAATGTTAGAAATAGGTATGCTGTGACCTTTATCAATCATAACAATGAATCATTTTTTAAACAGCGTCCAGTGAAGGGCTGAGCTTAAGAGCTCGGTATGCTTTTCCACATACGTTCATGAAATGCATACAGCAATTCTTGTTGTGTTCCCAGCTATCAATAAGATAAAAATTTGTCCAAACACTCTTATTCTAATGTGCTCTTATTTCATCTTCTTTCACAGCCTATACTTCGCATAAAAATTTCCTGGTTTGTAAAACACATGGGCGCATTAGCTATTTTTAGATCTCTGCCTACAAGAATGTAAGGTTAGAGTGGTGTTTATATTGTTCCACAAAGTCCGTGTGATGTTACGTACAGAGGCATGGGGTGTTTTTTCCCCCCCTCAGTGTTACTGCTTTACAGTCAAACTTTACAACAAACGCAAAATGTCCAGGCTAACAGGAGAAAATATCTTTGAAAGCTGCGTTGTCTCATCTTGGCAGGATTTTCTCACCCGAATAATGATCCACTTACAGAAATTTTAGAATAAACACCACTATAAAGGGCCAGTAGCTACTTTTCGGTGTCAGATTCTGCTGCCTAGCCTCTTAGGCACTTCTGCGAATATATCAAATTTTACTCTGAGGAATATTGCCAACCACTGAGACTCCAAATGTAGAACTTTGTTTTAAATGTTTAGAACTTGACCAGAATTGTGCTAAATATTTCCTTAGATTTCACCGAGATTGTCTCGGTTCTGATGAGATTGGAGTTGTGCTGAAAAGTGAGTATGTAACGCCCAGCTTCTTGAAAGAGAGGTAACCGTGATGGGGATTTATGTACTTTTTTCTCAGCCGCATTTTTTACTTTTCCCATCGGGGGCCCCTCACCACCTGTGCACAAACGCAATAGTTTGTGAGACCACCTGTGGAGAGCCAGACCCAGAAAACTGTCCAAGACCCAAGATAGCGGTACCAAAAAGGCTGAGACTAGGGGTTCAGGTTACTGGGTTGTCCACCAAAGACTTAAGAGGGGTGGCACAGCTGAGGGGAGGGCCTTGGCATGGGGGTGAGCAGCAGGAATGCGGGCTGGGGGTCGGGACTTCTTCAGAGCCCACATTGCTGCCAGGGAAGGCAAACCGTATCCTGAGAGTTCAGTGGCTGTCGCTCTACGTTTTTATGATGTTGAATATTGTCCTGACGTAATTCTCACGGAAATTTACTGTGGAAATAATTCTCCCTGCTTTACATAGGGAACAGGGGACCACATCAGTTTTTGTCATTAAGATTCTCGTGGGATTTTATAGGCTGCAAGCTATGTTGGCTCATGTAAGGAAAATTTCATGCCCCAGCCTCACATCGCCATTGATCAGAGCAATTTTGGTGTTATGAGAGAAAATTCAGTATCTGTATGTCATTTTGGATCTGTGATAACTTTGGTTGGCTCGTATGTTGAACTCAAGAAGATGAGATCAGCTGTTCTAGGACTCTGGGGGGGTGCTTTTTCATGATACTGATACTGAAAGCAAGCTATGGTACTAGCAAGAAGCACGGTGAGACTATAAAAGGTTTAGTAACGATATCCCATCCCACAAGTAGGGGCTGAGAATGAAACTCGGAAAGATTTAATTCTTTATTGGCAGCTGGACCATGCTGCAGCACTGGACAACCATCCTTTTTCGTAGCTCTTCTGGGAGACTACCCAAATGAAATCCCTCACCTCAGGACACACAGAATCTATGCATATCAGACAGCTTGGGATAGTGAGACAAGGCTGCTGAGGTGGTGGTACCATCAGCGTTACTAATTTGTGCATCATTTTATATTTCATACACTGAGAATTTCGGTACCACCAGGCTGCCAGATAAACACCTAGATATAGTAAAGAAATGACATCCTGTATATGTACGGGAAGCATGCATGTCCTCCTTACAAAAGGAGAACCTTGGGAAGAAAATATGGGGACAAAGATCAGAGGGTGCTGTCTTGAAGAAGATTTGCCTTTTCCCTCTGTTCCAATTAAAATCTTGTTGTTGTGACCATGCTGTAATTTGCGTCAGGATATGTTGTCTTTTATTTAGAAAGGCAAAGTTGAGGCAACATAGCCACAGTCTCAAGCACCAGCTCTGCGGTCTTGCTCGGGCCCAGTTAAATGAGGCGCTCCTAGGGATGCGGAAGAGCTGCTGTGGGAGTACTGTCTTCCAAGTGGCCCAGTTTCCATTGGGAGAAAGGTCAAGAAAGCTTTGAAAAGTGATGATTTTTATTATTTTCTGTAATTTACACAAGACTCCGTCATCTGTTTCCAAGGGGCTTGACTGAAATAACTTGCTCATCTGCTTACCTGCTACTATTTTAACGTGAGTTGAGGGGTAATTAATTGTTTTCATTTAGCAAGTTTAACTTTTTTTGGTCTAGAAATCATTACAATAATAATAGCATTGCCCATTTGCTTTATGATGGAATAGTTGAATGTTCAGTGGCTGAGTTATGAGGCTGGAGAACAAGTGGTTTATCACAAGTGAATTGGACTACTGCTTTGCAGAACACGGGGGCAATGGTATTATCACTTAATTATGTACTTCTAAGGTAATCTTCTCAGCCTTTCTTGGGTAGCCTTCTGAGGCACAGGGCCAAATGTGATCCTTGAGATCCATCGCTTGAGAGCACCACCGACTCCTGTAATGCACTTCCAGCTCTCTGAGCTTTGTATCACTTTCAAGAAACACAGCTTGTCCATAGCAAGTCAGTCACTTATTTTCATCATTTTATTGCTAGGAGCACACAAGAAAGTGGTGTATGCTCCCAAAACTGTTACTCAACAGGAGACAAGTAAAAGCTGAGATGGGTTTGAATCATCCGCTTGCCTTAAATATTCAGAAACATTTGAGATCTGTTGTAATTACAATATTTTGAAGGGGAACAATATTGGAAACTTGCCCCGCTGACAGAGTTAATGGTGGAAAAAAACATGCCCTAAAAAAGAACATAAAGTTTTTCCAGACTATTAGCACTGTCACTTTTTAATGAAGAATTATGAACATGCACACACATGCACACCCCCCCCCCCCCGCCATGTAAATGAATAGGCAGATGATTATTAAAGATAACAGCCACGGTTAGTGGTATACAGTCACTTTCCTTTTAAGCGTCTTCCCTGCAAGTGTAGCTACCTTTTCCTAAGGTTCCCACCCCCTGCAAATATTTGAAATATTTTTGTCATCTTGAAGATAATGGTTGTTTATTCCAGAATATATACATATATATATTACAGATACAATGAAGGAACTTCTGTTTTCAGACCAGATATAGTAAAATAATACAGAAAAAAATCAGTTTGGGAGGAGATGTTGTATTTTCATATACATCACAGGGACAGATGCAGTCTTAATATGCAGCGGGGGGTGGTAGGAGGAAATGTTTGCCGCCCTCCCTCTTCTGCCTCCTGCCAAATTGTTTCTGCCTCACAGGTCAAGGTTCTCTTTATTGTGGTGTAATAACTCAGAGTTCTGCCTGAAATACGTACAAACATGCTTGGTAGTTCACATGGTTGTACGGTAATGGTGTGGAGTCATGAGGACTTCACAGAGTGCATGGTGGTTTGCAGTCATGGGTACGTTTCAGGAAGAGAAGGAAAGCTGAAGGGAAAGGATCTTGACATAAACATATCCTGTGGTTCTTGTGTAAGGGTAAATGTTCAAAGGGTAAATTAACTCTTTTGATGACAGAAGTTTTTGAAAATTCCTATTTGACCTTTGGGTGCTTTTTTGGAGGTGCGCATCTTAAACCGTTCCCCCCCCCAACAAAAAAAAAAAAACAACCAAAAAAACAACAAACCGAAGGATGCTAAGAACGGGGATGCTGTGAAGCTAACCAATCCCTCTTTCTGAGGGCTTGGGTGCTACTCCAGCATAGCTCGACAACAGCACCTTTCTATCAGCTTGACAGCAGTATCTGAACTAGCTGTTTGATGGCATTTGGCACTGTTATCAGACTTCTACGTGTAGCATTTTTGCAGCACGCTGGGAGCACGATTAGAAACTTCTGCTATCCAGCGATGTATCTGGGGTGTCTTCATTCGCATTTTGTGTGGTGGGTGCTGTCAGCCATGTTATGCGATACGACTGCTTTCTGTAGGTTACCCTGGGAGCAGTGTAAGCGCCACAAGCTTTACAAAGGAAAGGCTGGACGCTCATCATGTGGGATCTGCCTGGCAGATAAGCGTTGCTGGTGACTGGGGGGAGCAGAATATTGATTATTGCCAGTTCCACTGGGAGCAACCAAACTGGCTAGTCCCAAATTTTTCCATAAATGTTGTCTACTAGAATTTATATCTTTTAGCGGAAGGCTTAGAGCACACTGGTTCCTATGTAGAGGCGGAAATGTAGAGGAAGGGAATGGATTTAGTAGCTATTGTGTAGTAATGGTTATTTAGATTGTATTTTATACCAATATTATATTACGCTAGGAAAAACAGGTAAGATTATACTCGTGCATGCAAACCATAGTTAAATCTTCTTTTTAAGCAATGCAAACCTGGGCATAATTTATTGTATTCCCCCCAAGTGTTACAGATTGCCTGGTTAACAGTACCTGGAACTCTGCCAATGTCAACTATAAACTACACATTCCTTTTAACTGGCCAATTTAGAAAGGTTTACAAACTTGTTAGATGACAGCTAGCAGAATTTTCAGCAAATGCTTTCTATTTTAAATTCTTTCTGCTGCACAGAATTAACTTGAAAGGAATTCAGAAAGAAACATTTTCGTCTTATTTAATTCCTGGAATATGCTAGCTGGCAGTTAGTCTATTCAGTTTATTCCCCACTTTATATTCTAATAAGCTACATGGTCTTTCTGACTTTAAAGAGCAAACTTCAAGGGGAAGAGTTGCTTAAAAGGTACGGTTGTAGAGGTGCTCAAAATTACAAGCTTGCTGGAAGTTTCAATACTTCTTTATCCTCCTCAAAATAAATGAAATAGAATGCAGAAAAGCTTTAATGTGTTCTTAAGTGTAGTACTAAACTGAAGGATATAAGGGATGAAATGTGGAACTTAAAAAAAATTATTAATTTAAGTGATTATCACTCCTGTCACCTCTAACACGTCCCATTTCTTCATCATGTTTTTTCATGCTAAAACTGAAAAAAAGCCACAAACCTGTCTGCCAGCAATGACTGCGTGCTGAATAAAATGTATGAGGAGAGAGATGTTTAGAAACCCAATAATGGTAGTGTATTCCTTCACGGGATGTTAAAAGGTTAAATGCTCCTGCATGCAGCATCACATAAGGTTAGTGGCCTGGGAAGGGCAGAAGTTAGGGCTTTTGATATGGGTCCTTTCACTCACTCCCTTTCCTGCTCAGTACTACCTTCCTATTCAAGTGGACCTTGTATAAATGGAGCATGATGGAAAATACAATGAAAGGGTAACGCGTACTGAAGCTGGGACTTCTCGTCATATTTTATGTACTGTCCCAGTGTCACTGTTAAAACTGCATTTTTTGAACAAAATCAGGTTGTTTCCTATCTTATATATCAGGTTCTTTTTTTAAACAAAACTGTCACTTCACTCTTAGAGTAACAAAGTTAAGTTCATGTCAAGTGGTAAAATCTGAAACTTTTGATATTGATAGAGAAAGAAAGTTCAGGTTTGCTTTTATTATGAGATGATAAAATTATCTTCTCCAGTCTGTAAACTGGCTCTGCAGACTGAAGTTACCAACATGCATACCAACGCAAATAGCAATCATTCCAGTTCCTAATGGAAATACAACATTGTTCTTCTGTAATCTTAGTATTCCCAAACTCGCATACTTAAGATGATATTGGCCATTCTGGCACGTTGGCACCCCCGCTAACCAGCTCGTGCTTGGCTGATTGTTTCCCATTACCCCCTAGCCTAGAAGCCGACCCAAAGTGATTCAGGGATGTGACTACTGTGCTGTACAAAGGCAGACTCCAGAGGACAGCGCTAGGTGCCGAGGGACACAGCCCGGCCTTTCTCCAAGGAAAATCCCACTTCTGCATTGACCGTGCTTGGAGACTGGAGCTTGCTCTGTGTCAAGCTGTGAAAATTAAGCTACTGAAAGCTCACATGAAAAAACTGTTGTTGTTGTCAAAACTTTTGCAAAGAAGCTTCAGTGCATGACAGTCTCTCTCTCCTATGCTCATTGTAATAATTTTGTTGACTAAATTCTGGGAACAAGTATGTCTTTTTTTTTTTTTTGTCATGTATACCCAGATACTAATGTTGCCTTACAAGAACCTCTCTTTTTCTTGCTGTTAATTAGTAAAAAAAAAAAAATAAAAATAAAAAAAAATTCCAGTGGCTCTGGTTTTTAAGGTACTCGGCAATTAAGCAGCAAAATATTTTTCATTCTCCCATTTGTTCTTGGAAGCTAGAGAGCTTGGAAAGCTAAAGATGGCTAGTAATCTTTTCTGTTATTTGTGAAAGATATTGTACCTTTCCTTCTCCCCCCCCCCCCCCCAATTTTGATCTTTTTCTGTAGAACTGGATGATGGTGTTTTCATTTTACTTTTCTGGGCTGGAGTGCTGATGTTGTTCTTTGAGACTTAGCAAATAGACAGATGTGTTGTGCTGACTGTAGCATTTCTCTTCAGATCACATCCCTTCATTTCTATGGAAAAATATGTTTTGTATGGAAAGATACTTGTCTAATACTTCCAAGGCCTCTGTCCCTTTACTGTACTTTCTAGCTACCGCTTGGTTTTTAGTGTATGTTTTGGGTCACTGATCAAAAGAATCCTTGAAAGTACTAAATCAACACGTGAAAGAAGAAGGTAAAGTGGTGGGTTGTGGGTTGATTTTTTTTTTTCTCCTTGTTTTTATTTTTATTTTATTATGGTATTAAAATTGGCAAAGCTCCAGAGCCTATACTCCTCTCTGGCATCCAGTCCACAGAAGGAGTGTCCTTGAATGGGCTGGTGTGACTTATCTAGCATAAACTATACTAGTCAGCTTTCTCAAAGTGAAGCAAAATACTTATGGCAGCCTGCTGAGAGGGCATTTTCAAATCCCGTTAAGATCTTACAGGGCAGTACTGCTGACTGTCTAAATAAAAATTTGACAGGACAGCTTAGTTTATTATTTTCTGGGGATTAGTATTGTACCCCTGATGTTTTAACATAAGTGATAAATGCACTCGGAAAACCTATGGTATTTTTCAAGCGGTTGAGCTCAGTCTTTGTAAGGCTAGGATTATGCTGATGTGATAGCTGAAGATGCTCTGGTTATCAGTGAAATTAGGGAAAATTTCAGAATGGTAATTCACATTGTCTTGAGTTTCCCCAGCTATCCCTGTAGTGCACATACCTGCTTTTGAACTTTTCTCTACATTATTTTCCTTCTGGTTTAGATTAGCTCCCCACTCGGGGTGCTAAAGAGGTAAGTCAGGAATCAGGAACGGTATGAAAAAAATACGTATGAACACTTTTAGTATCATGTGTCGATATTCATAAAGATGGGGGATGGAGAGGGGGTTGGTTAAGGTGGTCTTAACTACAGGTCAGATACATCCAGAACTGTGAGCCTGAAAAACCTGTGTGCAGCTCCAGCCTATGCCTGTCTGGGCTGGATCCCTGTAGGTCACGCAGTGTATGACTGCACTGCGATTTCCCATCTGGCTACAATCTGTTTGTGCATGTTCCTAAAAGCACTTTATTCCTATCGCTTTTTGGCACCTCGTGTCTAAGACCTGTCTCTTTGAAGATACTAGATCTGTTCAGTTTGATCTGTTAGGCAGATCAAACACATCAGTGCCTACCCAAACATGATAGCCTTGGCTATTTCAGTACACAGCCAAGGGAGCCGTGGGAATACTGCCTCACCCTAATGGCCGGGCTTAACAATTGAAGTAATTGCTAAAGATGTGGGAGATCTCCTATGGTGGAGATGGGCTAAAACTTACTTCTTGGCACAAAGTCTTACTGTGATAAGGTCAGGAAATTAGAAGGAGCCTTTTGCGTATTTGACCTGGGGAAACTGTTCCAGCCATAATTTCAAAAGTGATGAGAGCAAACAAGATAAAAAAAAAAAACAAAAACAAAAGAAAAAAAACCCAACAAAAAAACCCAACCAAACCAAAAGCCCTGTCATACTGGCTGGCACATCCTCTTGAGAGTCACTGGATACCCTTAGTACCAGGTTGTGCCCGTAACAAAAGTCCTAGCCTGTAGAGCTAACATCTTCCTTTCCTGCTGAGCTGCTTTGAGGTTTTCTTCTTGCTCACAGACACAGGACAGGGATCTGTAGCATGCACATTTTCTAGAACTGATCATTCACCTAAATGCATTCAGGATGAGGTATCTTCACCATTCTTCCACTTGGGCACATCCTGAATCTTCTGTATGGAGAGCCTCATTTTGTATGGAGAGCAAACCTAGTTATTACAAAAACTGTGATGCTGATAGAGGGGCTAACATCAACTCGTGATGATGGAGTTGGCATTTAGTTTGGGTCATTGCATTAGCTGTTCATGCCTTTTCAAGTGCATTGTAAGCAAAACCTCCTTGATTAAAGCTAACCCTGCTGTTGCAGAGAAGTTATTCAGAGGTGAAAGAATGATTTGTTCTTACTCCTTGGACAGTACTGTGTACAATCTCCCAGTTGGGTAAGGTATGCTCTGGTTGTATGAGGTCGTTTTGCACTGCTAGCGCCTTTGCATTCTCACATTTCAACCGTGCACAGAGCAAGTCCCACATATTTGACATAGTTGCTGCTATTGGTTTAAAACTGACTAGCATTTAGGTTTCTTCTTTATGAAAGGCATTATAAAAGCTAGATTGCTACTATTAATAACAGATGTGATCTACCTCTGGCACATTTCAGAGATTCGGTTCACTAATCCATTACATTAAGCTCTCTTATGTTGTGTTATTCTGCAAGTGGAAGAATAAAGCGCAAGATGCACTTTATAGTATGTTTGCTTAAATACAGGGAGCTTAATTTGAATGACTTTTATATATAATAAAACTATATAGTGGGAGATACATATATATATATAAGGATATATAGAAAAATACAGTGGGAGATATATAAATCTCTCTCACTTATTTGCACTTAGTAGAGCCTCTAATAAAGATTAAGAAGGTATTCTTCTAGGTGTTGTACAAATTCAGTGAGAGATTCCCCTACTCTAAGGGACTTTGGCATTGACAGGGAGAGTACGCTGAGATGTGGACGTTAGGGCAATGTGCAGAGAAGGTGAATTCAAAGCAGTGGTGGGGCTTTACGCTCTCACAGCTGCCAGATGACTTGTGATTGTGACAATTCGCGGTTTTGGTGTTCCAGTTCTTAAGTCCCATTTCAGGTTCTTCAGTCTTCTTTATAATCTGGGACTTTATTTTTGTTAATGTGTAGTGTAAGTACATGTCAGATTTTCTACATACTATGGTTTAACCCCTTCTTTGGAGGAGCAGAGAACAGGAAGAACATCTGTTAAACCAGCTTTAGTGCATATGTTTCAAATAAAAAAGATGTGGGTTTTTTTTTAAAGGAATACCATGACCAGGGGAGATGTCATTTTCATTTGGTAAAGCTAATTATCTCACTTTGAAAAAATGAGAGTATAACTCAAAACTGACACACCCCACCCCCCACCCCCCCCGCACTTTGAAGGCCTTTTGCTATACTTGCTCTTTACAAGGGCCAAAGCTCTGGAAGCAAATGGACAAACTTGGCAAGATGGAGAACTTGTGAGGACAGACTTGTATAGTGCTGATAAGATGCCCTTCTGCATTTCTTCTTGTTTTTCTTGTGAGGGATTCAAGAATGTATTGGATAGGTAGAGGGAGGAGACTGGTTTTGCTTTTCAGTTGAAATTCTTACGCAGACTTGTTCTATCTCATATTAAAATGTTGTCCTTTCAAACCGTAATCAAAGATAGGAATGTTTTATTCATAGCTGGGACATAATTTAGGGCCGAAAGGGACCATTATGATCATTTTCTCTAACCTCCTTAATAATTACTATTCGCTGCTGTGGTATGAAACAAAAAAAACAAACCCAAGAAAAAAATCAAGCCGTAGTTTCTTTTAGAAAGATCAGTATAAGCCAAACACATGTTAAACTAATTATGCTCTGTGAAATACTTACCACAAAGCTGAAAACATGAATGTGCTTTGTCCTGGGCTTCATTACAAAAAATATTTTAGGCGAGTCTTGACTTTTTTTGAGATTTCATCAGAATTGTGTATAAAATTATCAAAGAAAGGGGGAGGGAAGGCAGAAGAAGATTTGACATGTTCATCTCCTTTTTGCTGCTAATATTTTAGGCTTTTTGAAACATCAAGCTCTCTTAAAAGGTAAAGGTTGTGCACGTATTTGCGTCAAAAAGAGAAAAATGTGAGATTTGTGTGATATGAATTGATGCCGAATCATACGCACTGGTTGTTGTACCTCATTCTAAACATGGTACAGAATCGTATTTCTCTGAGGAAGGGTATTTTTAACTTGCAAAATGTTGAAGATTTCTGCTACTAAATGCTCGTTATAAAACTGATCTATTTATATATCATTTTCATTGGGAAAATGTTAAAACAAACATCCATCCAAAATTCTTAATGCCTTACCCTATAACTATTGGTTTATATACCATCAATTACGATGGAATGCATATTCCATAATAACACAGAAAGTGCCTTAAGATAATTCTTATGTGTACCATGTGCACGTAGTGTCAAGTAGCATAGATTAAATTTACGTGCATGCGGTAGAATGTATGAAGTAATACGGTGTCACTAAATAAAGTTAGGGTAAAGATTTATTCTAGGCCATCATCTTCTCTTACGATGTTTTCAGTGAGCTGATTTTCATTAAGGTAAGATTTTTGGCTAGGTCCTCTGAATTTGAGGAACACAATAAATGATTTCTTGTCATCCATATAAACCACTTAACTTTTAGCGCACCTTTAGATGGCTGTTTTCTGACAGTGCAATAAAGGTACATTTGTTCATTTCCCACAAGATCTATAGATATGAGTTGCATTTGTGGGCAGAAAATTTCAAGTGGATATACAACAAGAAAATATGAGATTTTCTTGGTTATCTCAAGATGTGGTGTCAAAGGACTCTTTCTCCGTGAAGTTAATATCCAGGTGAAAGGTCAGTGGTGTCTGCACTAGGGATTGTATTTCATGAAAATTAATTGAACTGTTCCTTTTCGGATGCAAATCCTCATTTGGTGGTGTCACCCATGGTAGGAAATTGTACGTGGTTAGGGTTACTATCAGTTCTTTTTTTTTTTTTTTCTTCCCCCCCCCCCCCCCCCCCCGGCCATGCCCTCTTTTTTTTCTGGAGCTCTGTTCAGGCAGATTCATGGGAGATTGGGTGCAATTGGGTATTTTACAATTCTTGTCAAAGGAAGGATCCAAACTATAGCTTCTGTGGAGATAGCCAGAAAGCTGTCAGGCTTGTCGGGCTGTGGTGGCCAATGTGAGGGTGAGCGGGTCAGCAGAAGGCGGCTGTTGTGTACGTGGAGCAGCGATACGGAGCTAAGCAGAAAGTTCCTCCGGGAAGCCTGGTTTGAGAGGCATGGTGACGAACAAGGAGAGGCATAAGAGAGCCCTTTGAGGGCCGGGTAAACTATGCATTGTAATGTGATGGACAGTGAAATTTCAATTTTCCAACCTTTTCTTTTTACCTTCGTGAAGTCCAGTCCCTATGTATTGTTTCTTCAGTTCTTGAAGTTTCCCGTCTCAGGTGGGTCAATGCTGGGTTTCATACACCCGTTCTTGGAAACCGTAATTCTGACCAGCATTCCCAGGCTGTGCTGGGTACCAGGCCACCCATCACTCCCCATGGACCTGGTGAGAGGGGGAAGGTGGTGGCGTGAGGCGGTTAGTCATGGTAATTGTCACAGATGGCAGTGGGAGAGTAGGGGACAAAGAGGGCCTAGGCTGTTTCCACCAAACTCTCAAAATCCTGCTGCTTACAGAAGGGGGAGAAAAAGTTACAACAATGTGGTCTAGAGCAGAAAATCACAGATAATGTGAACGCAGAGGAAAGAAGCAGAAGGCTAAGGGTCACCACTGGGCTCAGAAAAGCAGAAACAGAGGAACACCACGGAGATACTATGGGAAGGACTGATTTACCTGGATCCCAATCAAGGGATGATTTGTCTCGATAGTCTAAGAATTGGTTGTATTATGTCTAGTTGACTTAGACCTATATTTTCAGATCCAAGCCAAGCAGTCTTTCATCCTACTCTCATTCAGTTTATTGTAAGGATCTCTCTTGAAAGATAGCTCAAAAAGTGAGCCTCTCTTTTCCTACTTGTGGTTTCCACCTTCTCTTTTATGAAGGCCCACCTGATCAGTAGCTGGCCTGCATTTGTGTATGCAGTTACCTCAGCCAAAGATAGATCCCTGGCAGCCTTCAAATCCCTTCTTTCCTGAGTTGTCTCTGGTGAAGTTGTTGAAATTCTGACAACTGTACGCCTCACTTTTGAAGCCTCTTGCAAATGGTGTGGGTCAATAGGCTTGGGATCAATATCCTAGAAATATCAGTTCAAAACCTCTTAGATGGGCTTATCTCCTAACTGTAACTATGATTTAAAACAAAGTTGTATGTCTAGGTTTAACTGTCCCAAATACAATCAATCCGTTCTAAATCATATAGATATAAGGTTAAATGATGTAACTTAAGATACAACACAACGGAAATCCAAGGTTAAAAACCACTGTAAATGGACCCACACAGCCTTAATTCTGCTCTTGGCAACAGAAATAGCCACAACATACTTGTCAGACAGCAAGTGCTGTGATCCTTTAAAGAACTTGTAAGCAAAGGGGCACAGTAAAACAATCGGCCCGTAATCCCTGTGCACGTGTCTCTGTGGAAAGGGAAGCTTCTGAGATCATTTCACTCACCCGAACAGCATCATCTGCCAGCATTCAAGACTATAAGCATGAACTGGTATATGCAGCACTGAACGTTCTTTTAAAATTCCCCCATTAAATAGTAAGTAGTTTTGTATGTCATGTTACCTATGTCTACCTCTTCATCTGTTCTCCAGCCTGAAATTAATTTTCTTTTCAATGTTATTCCAAGACGTATTTTGCGGGTATATATTTGTATATTTGGGCGCACAGTTTAAGAAAACATTTCCCCCACTGGAAATTATGCTATTGAACACTTTCAAAATGTATAGTCAAGTGTCTGGAAAGCAGAGTAATTTGTTTCGACTTATTAGAGAAATTGATAGACTGCAAGTGAAGCATTTTAGCTTAAGCAGTTTTTTTAACACTGAAATGTGAACAAAGTACAACTCATTGCACTTGAATTCTGCATCCAGGTGTTAACTAGAATTGGAATTAGCCTGTATGGTGCTTTTTTGATATTACTGGAGAGCAGAGGGAATGGATTTTTATCTATTTATTTTTAAACTCTCTTTCCTGGGAAAGGGATCTACACAGAGGCTTTCTGACAAGCTTCACTACTGCGGCAATATTCTGAGGCACTGCCACAGTATCTGAAAATATGCCTTGGTCTAGGAAATAAACTGAAGATTAACTCACTGGCATCAAGTTAGTCAGGAACTAAGCTACAAGCTCCATGCAAGGTTTATCGTTCTTGGCATTTGCGTTTCTGATGGCTAAACTGACGCAGACCGAGGAATAGAGCAGGGTGAAGCAGAGGAAGGAATGGAGCAGAGAGCATGGTACACTGCTTGTACTTTCTTTGGAAAATTATTTGCGTTGGCTGTAAAACCATTTGGTTAGATAAACAGACTGCCGAGAAATCTATGCAGCAGTGAAATTTGCTAGAATCTTTCCTGGAAAGATTGGAAATGCAGGACAAAAAGGGATCTCAAGGACTATCGAGTAAAGTTCTCTGTCATCACAGGCTCTGTCACTTAATCCTTTCTAATCCCATAATTAGTTTTCTTTTGTATTTAGAGGTTTTATTTTCCCACTAATTTGCTTAATTCATTGTTTGTCTCCCTGTCCCTAACACATTTATTACCACCTCTTTAATAGTACAGGCACATTTTGCTTGTAACTGGCATTGGGCTGCTGGGATTTATCCTCGAAGATCTACAGTTAATTTTCATTCAGTATTTTGATTTCTGTAGCATAACAGTCGTTGCCAGGAAGTATGTAGAGAAGAATTCTGATGTCAAATGGAAAAACTGATTCAATAGGAGTTCTTTGTGCTCTGTAAGTTATAAGTTCTATATATTATGAAGCAATTCTGTTTATGATACCTACCATGTGATGTGCTGAATTGCTGTAGGAAAATCTTAAATTCATAATATTCTCTCTTGATACTTAGAGCTTCTATATTATGTTTATCAGATACTGCTTCATCACCATCACAAAGTTGAGTGTATTTTCCAAACTTGTATTCTCTTGGCTGTCATTTTAAGGGCGCTTAACCATAAAGCTATAACGTGTAAGACAGTATCTAGAAAATCTTCTTTCTGGTTTTCTACTTAGCAGAAATAATTGTCCCTTGATAACACGCGCTGGAGTCGCACCCGCAGCAGCACAGGAAAGGAAGCTGCCTGCAGCAGAAGATGAAGCAAAGCAATCGGTGCCTATGGTTTGTCCTTATGTCATGGATCAGGTATGCTGCCAAGACGGGCAGATACTGTTTCCCCTTCGGTAACCTCTCTGTTCTGATTACTGGGTAACTGTTGAGCAACAGTTATGACACCGTTTCCACTCGTCACCGTTTCCACTTGTAGTTACTATTTGGCGAGCAATGTTAATTTCCATTTTTTGCTTCTTGAAACTTAAAATTGCTTTCTGGCCACTTTGCTACTCAGCCTGCACTGATTTTAATATTATGGTGAATTCAGAGTATGAGCAGAAAAATATCCCTCCTGAAAGCTCTTTTATCTTTTTTCAGGTTTTTGTTCTTCAGTCAGCGAGCAGAGAGGCGCTAATTATTTGATGGTGGTTGATGACTGGTAGGACAATTTTCAAAAGGAACAGAATAGCACAGGAAAGCATCCACCAGTAAGGAGAGAAAGGAAGAGAGCAAGCAGTGAGGCTGATGCAGGATTCAGAAGGGTAAACCATAATCTGAACTGGCTGAGGCGAGGTCAGATGTCTCTGCTTAGTGATGTCGTAATTAGTAAAGCTACTCATGAACTGTAAGAGCAATACTGCCAGTCTGATGTTAATCACATGAACCTAACTCACTTAATTGGATTTTGTTTTGCCACTTTGCAAACCCTAATTATACAAAGAGGCTATTTAGCAGCAAGCATGCTTTAACTTTACAAAAGATTTTTTTTTTTCTCTGTCATACTGTTCTTCAATAAAATAAGTCTCTCTCAAGAAGCATGCTTCTGCTCAAGTTAGATGGCTTAAATGACAATGGCTTTTGGGATTTTATTTTTTTCATCTTAAATCAATATTTACTGGTAAAATCTGGCCAATGGAGTTTCTACAGTTTCTAAAGAGGTGAGATGTAGATGGAAGAATGTCGTCGCAAGGTAATGGTCTCCCACCAGTTCAGAAAAACCAAAGCAGAGCAAAGTTATTGATTGCAAAGCAGGGAGAGATTGATTGTATGACAGTGGTTGTAAGATACTCTTTGTTTCTGTTAGTTCAAATGAATAATATAGATTTATCCATTTTGTTATGGAGGTGTTTGTGCAGAAGGGATTACCGCACTATTACTATTTGTGTTCTCTTTGGGCTATAGAACAGACTGACTGATTTGGATTTGTAAAGGTAGAGGACCTAAAATGCTCCACTTCCACTGTATCATTCAGCAAATCAGGCTACCTCCTCCGTAAGGCTGTGTTAAGAAATATATCACCATCTGATCTCTTTAGGTTGTATGTTTTTGTGGCATTTGAGGATCAGAGAAAGTTTAGTGAACTCTGTCTCTTCTGGGTTCCTGAGCTGGCTTTCTCTCTTGTTTTTGCTTTCTTATCTATCTGTGTATCTTGACTTTTAGTTTCTGGTCATCCTGCCCAGCATCTCTTACATGGCAACAGGCCCAGGGACAGGCTCTAAACTTTCTCTTCATGATGGTGAATAAAGCAATTTGGAGGGTATTCCCAGTGCCTGCTATATAGAGGAGATTTACCTTCCTGACAGCCAACGTGAAATCTCATCTTGCAAATGACTGCAATTGTTTATTCAAACAAATGTTGTGCCTGGTTGCTGCTACCTGCAGGGTGGCTGAGTTGGAGCTGTCCTTCCTGTCTTCTATTTCTTTTTAAATTTTTATTTGCTTATACTGAGAGTGTTTTGTTCTAAATGTTTGTGTCTGTAGGGTGGGCTGATTAAAAGCTGCAAGCATTGGCGTAAACTGGCTCCCACTGAAACCAGTGATGAAGCTCCCATAGTGGCACCGGTGGGAACAGTTAAACTGGCTGGTAAATCATGCTAGTGCAGCTTCTCCCGCAAACGCTTTTCTAGGAAGTGCCTACCTCATGCAGTGCACCAGTGAGCAGAGTTCCCTTGAAGAACTGTAGACACGTATGCCTAGTGCTGAACCAGAACTCATCAGTTCAGCTCATCAGCAGCACTTCACTGTGCTCATACGATTTTAAGGAAACCTCTGCACAAGCCCTTGCTGTCTCATTTAGTGCACCAAGTTACTTGGTATTTGTCTGGGTGTCCGTAATGCAATACAGTGTGAACTTGCCCTAGAAAGCTAGGTTTCATTACTTTGATACCTGTTTGTTTCTGGATGGCAACCGTATGTTTATTGCCACAAAAGGCAAATGTCTTTTTTTCTTTTCCAGAAACAAAAATGAAGATGACAGCTGCCATAGACAGCAGCTCTGATAGGCTGCTTCTGTTCTCAGTAGTACCCAAATCTATTTTTTTCATACACACACACCCCAGAATTCCTCTCTTAGATCTACAAAGAGGACTTTAGTGGATTGTGAATATTTATGAAAGAAATCCAGCAACAGTCAGCAGGTAGAGAACCACAAAAAGGCATCTGCTCCATTCCTGTCTGGTCAACACACTTCTCTTTTTTTTTTTTTTTTTCCAAAAGAAAAAAAGTTCTATGAGTTCAGAAAGTTTCTCTTGTATTTAAAAAAAAAAAAAATTGTTAAAAAAAAAAATCTGAGGGTTTTTCCAGAACAGATATTGGAAGAATTCTGCATAAAACCAATCAAAGTTAGTAACACAAACAAAAAAGAATTCCACCAGTTCCTTTATTAAGGTTTAGCTTCACTCTTCATTTTTGAAGAAGGCCAGAAATGCTGCTTTTCAGTGTGGTTCTCTTTCTATAAAGAAAGTGGCCCTATACACGCCTGCCTACTGTTTCTTCGGTTCCTCTTTACTCTGCTCCTTGCTCACTGAGCTGCTTCTAATGGGATTGTTCATCCTTTTGCCACTGGAGATCTAGAGCCTTAGACGCATACCTGACTGTACCCTCCAAGTACCTTAGGCTAAAACAAAACTGTAAGTAATGTAAGGGAGGAGGAAAGACACTGTGAATGGTGGATCCCCAGGGCACTCCGAAATCTCTCTTTCCTGACCACGTGTGTTGCCAATCTGGCCAGGGAATGGCGCTGCTCATTCCTAATCCAAGTGCCTTGATTTCCTGTCCCTGAAACCTGAGCAAAGTGAGGGCATAGGAGAGAAGTGCCTGTTTGGTACATTAAGCCATCCGCATCTCATCCTGATGGAGGGGTTTAGATGTTGCCTTGCTGTCTACTGCCCCAATTATATATCCCCTTGCTCCTCAGAGAGCTGCTGAGCAGCTGTGCCTAATTGCATTTTCTTCTCTTCAGGTACCTACCTTTCATTTTTCATCACATATTATATCCAGTCCATGCTATTTCAAAAGAATTTCTCACTGAAGCATTTGAAATGTCTTACAAAACTAGATGTGAGGAAGGGCCGTGAGAGGTAATAATAGAATGAGGTCAATGACTTTGCACTTCTTTTTCTCTTTTTTTCTTGTATTCAGCTTGCTACTTCTAGGGAAGGTTTCCTCAAAAACAATGTGTGGATTTTGGTCTCCAAGAATGAAGTGCAATAGAGCCGAGTGTGAGCTCTCTTGGTAGATTGCTTCATAGCTAAAGTCCTGCTTTTGCAAATAGTCTGTCATCAGATGATGAACGTCTGATTGTTTCCAGCTGTGGGATCTCTGAGATATGTATGATGGTGTGTCTGAAATGCAGTGGATTAGCTGCTTTTGAGTTATTGATGAGCAGAAAGACCAGAGTACCCGCCCCTCAAGTCCCCCCGAATCCCTTCCTGAAGGGAGGAATGTAAAAAAAAAAAAAAAAGTTTTAAAATTTACATTAAAATATATTTTTATGCAACAGTTTTATTGTAATATTGCTTAGAAAAATCTGGCATTTTAAGAACTGGCCAGTCTCAAGGAACTTTAAGTCCACACATACCAGATGAGACTAGCCACAGATCCAGTGGGCGGGCTGGGGGGCAGCTGCTACTGCTGACTCCATTTCCATCGTCAAGGTTTAATGCCAGGCTCGCTGCTAGAAGTCAGTGTGAGATAGACCTTACTGACCCTTTAGGCTATGCCTTAAACTCTGGAGCAGGTTTCAGGGCAGTGGTGTGCTGAATGTAAATACTGTATCATCATATGTTTAGCAGAGGGCAGCAAAGGAGTTAAACGTAGCATACTATATATATTTCTGCCTTGGTCTGCCGCACTGGGGGAAGCAAGATATGAATCAAAACCATGAAGAATTCAAGCACCTTGAGAAAACAGTGTCTTAACCTAAAAGTAAACAGCCCTAAATAAAATTATAAATACTTCTGCATTTTCCAATACTGTAAGAGTATTGGAATTTTTTTATATAAATCAGTGTTGAAAACTACTGACATGACCATAGGCTTGCTCTTTCATTAGGTAAACCACCCTTTTTCCCTGCTCCCAATGCAAACAGGCTCTTGAGAGCGATGAATAATTTATGGCAGAGAAGCTGTAATTGTAGGTAACATTTTTGCCTCGTTAGTGTGAAAAAGGTAACCTATATGTTAAGAGAAATGGGCACCCACAAAACAGAAGTAACCAATACCTCAGGAAGCGATGCAAATACCCCAGATGCCACACACCGAGCATAGGAACAGGTAGTTCAAAATTGTGGATCAGAAATAAATACGACCCTCACCCTAGCAGGCTTCTGGATGCAGGTGTAACTTAGGTCTTGTCAATCTGTACGTGTGGAAGCGTTTGCCTGGGCGGGGTCTGGGTTTGCAGTGCCTCCAGGGTGAAATCATTGCTGTTCTTTGTATGGTGATGCCTAGGGGCCACAGCCAGGGCCATGGGCTCTCCGTGGGTGGGGGGGGTAAAACATGAGCTGTAGAAGGCAGTCCGAGCTGGAGTGTTTTGTTGTTAACTTTTCACCTCTCAGCTGAATTCGCTAAAATATGTTGATTTACGGAAGCATGATGTAGGATTATGAGGCACCTAGGGTCAGTTCGGTAGGGCTGGGGACAGGGTTTGCAGTACCAGTCAGAGCAAGTGACGTAGTGGGATATGTTAGACAGTGACACGAAATAGCACAGGAAATATTTAATTGGCGTTACCTTAAACAGAAGCACATCTTTCTCCTAACCTCGAATGCTACGTTCAGTTCTAGTTGCATTACGGCAGAAGGACATGGCAGAAATAGAAGAGATTCAGAGGGCAATGGAAATTATTAGAGGCAGAGGGGCTACCAAGCAAAGAGATATTTGTAAGGCTTGCCTGACCTAGTTAAGGAAGGAGGACACAGTAAAAGATGTTGGCAGTGTATGAAATATGAGCTGGTACGGAGAAGCTCAATCCCATGCTTAGCTTTTGCTCCTTCTCATAACAAAAGGACAAAGGGATATTGAAATTAAAAGACAACAAATTTAAAACGGATAAAGAGAAACACATTTTCATGCAACGTTTATTTAATCTATAGAAATTGCTGAGGCAGGATGATGCTGTTGCCAATAGCTCAGTTAGGTAATAAAAGTGACGAGACACACATGAAAAGGAGTTCACTTACACAAGCCAGGAAAAAAAAGTTACATTATATGAACAATTAATCAGGCTTCAAGGGAAAAATAATGATCAACCACTGGGTGCGGGAAGAAATATCTGAGCCTTAAGTTCTTCGAGGCAAAACTTCTCTTAAATTCAGTAGAATTTGGTCTAATTAAGGCCTGTGTGATTGGCTTCATCATTCCGCCCTCTCCACATGATTGTATAATTAGGAAAAGGTATACTTAAATAAATACCGCTCGATGCCTAAACACAGGATTTAGTGCTAAAATCTCTCTTTTGTTTTCATTCTTTGGGAAAATATTCTTGTGCAAAAGTCAGCTAACACTTGGCTTGACATACCATAGTTAACCTGCCCTGTGATGTTAAAGCCAGTTTACACTAATAGCTTTGATGGGGCCGTACTTTTACAGAACAGTTTTGGGCAAGGATCTGGGTACAGAGTCCTGTGTAGAGTCATGCTAATAGAGGAGGCTTCCTGCAGGAATGCAAAGCCACAGGGGTTGTATGGTAAGAGCGGAATATTTATTAGCATATTTTTGCTCCTGGGCTGCACAAGCTCTGTCATGTTGACACGATACCAACATTTTAATTAGAAAATTCCAGAATGGAGGCTTTTAGCAGTTATATGCTGTGGTATTATCCTTTTATTAATATTTAAAAAAAAAAAAAAGCATTTACAATTACATACCCATGATGCGAGATCCAGTGAAATTACATTGGATGAATATAGACCTGCCTGCAATGTGTTATTAATAGCTAGTGTTAAAAATGATATTGAAAGGAAAGCCGCAATATTCCTGTTTTTCACAGTATACTTGGAATAAACCACTAAGTCAAAAAGACTTTGTATCTTGTTGTCTCAGATCTCCTTTATATTACCCTGCCTAAAATTTAAGACATAATTGCTTCATAGGGTAAGTATTTTTGAAGCTAAGCTTACATCTGTAAATCATCTTTAAAGCTTTTAAGCATTTTTCTCATGAGGATGTTACGCTGGCTGTTTTGTATGCCCTGATGGTCAGTGGCAATTTGGCTTTCTTCCTCTAAAAAGACTTTTCACGACTTCATTTTGCGTATACTTGTGAAATGAACGGATATGAAAGTCGATGTGATTGCTCGTGTGTGAACATATCTCAAAGGTAAAATAGTCGCCACTAGATTTTCTTTGTAAAACAAGAAGTCTCGCATTTGTCAGGCTGCTTACTTGCACCTGACAACCGATAGTTTCTTCTCCCAGCTCAGTCATGTCCTGAAGCCTTTATTATCCTGCTATTGTCTTGCAGGTCAGAGGCTACAGCACAAATTATTGTGATAAATGTCAATAGTTAATTTAACTCCTATTAAAATTTTCTGTGTCGTAAACCTTAAATTAAAGACCAATGGCATCTCTTTTATTATTCTCCATGGCAGTAAAAACAGTATTACATCTGGCTTCGGCTCGCAGGGAAAGAATGAAGTGACTTGAAAAACAGTTGCAAAAATATAGGGGCAGAGAGCGGTGGCCTACTGTTTTTCGTGATTACCTGACACTGCCCAGCGCTTTCCGTGAGAAGGCACCTGATCTGCTCAGCCGGATCGTGACCCTGCCCGTCGGCCTGGCAGCACGGCTGGTCCCCCGTGGCACAGGGTGTCGTGCAAGTAGTCAGACCTCTCAGAGCTGTTTGAACGTCCTGAAGGTATCGCTATTAATTGCAGTCAGCTATAGTAAACCACGTGGGAAGTTTCTTCCCCTCTTCCCATGTTCCCACATGGAGAAGGAAAAGAGAGCTAAATTTTTTTTAAATTTCTTTTTTAATGACATGCACAAGCAGAATGGGCATCTCGTTTTACAGATACCAAACCTGAATTCATATTGAAGCCACTTAATTCCTAGTGAAATTCTAACTCTATTCACTGAGGATGGACTGGAATTCATTTTTTAAAATCATTTTTAGCCATTGCCTTTGTGCAGTACCTGCCTCTGTTTTGAAGAACTCTATTTTCAGGCTCTTTCCTTCTTAAAAGGTAATGTGCTCTAAAAGGGTGATCCCCCCAACGGTGTAGAATATGGACTAGAATGCTTGTGTGGAGGGAAGAAATCTATGAAAGAAACCCCCAAAACTAAGGGAGCTGGAGGAGACGGACAGGGAACCTATTTTCCCATTGGCACCTCTGATTTTGTGACCTCCCTGTAACTGTAGCAAATTTGGAGTTTCCAGCAGAAATGGGAGATGCTTTTCTCAGTTTAATAGGTAACATTTTAAATCTTAATGTTAGGGTCTGTCTGGTTTTATTGTTAGTCACTTAAAAAACGTGAGTCTAAACACGTGAGCAAGGCATTGTCTAATAACAGTGCTTATTTTTCGCTAACGGTTTCACTCACAGTAGGTACTGTGGAAGAGCCGTAAGTCCATGATTCAGACTGAAGTCATGACATATGACCATAGGTCACTTTGATTAGGGAAGTGCTATATGGTACTGGGAAAGCAAGCACATAGTGATGGATATTTGCGTGACTTGCCCTCCCACAAACTTTATGCCGACAGGCTGACAGTGCTGTTAGCAACTACAGACAGATATTAATGTTCTCGATTATAAATGTGTAAAAAAAAAAAACCCACAAAAAACCACCAAACTCAACCAAAAAGAAAAATCGTGAACATAAAACGTTTACGAAAGAGCAACAGAGGCATTCTCTTTCTTTGCAGATGACAAACCCTGACCTGGCGTTAGGTGTCACACCAAAGAGATTGTGCTTCATGTCTCATTATAACATTGTACCTGTACTGTCAAAGTGTCTTTTGCCACTTGTGTGGTCTGTAGTGGTGGTCTTCTGTCACACTTATGTATTCAAGGACAAAATGGCTGGTTTATGCGAGTGTTCCTCCATCACCTTTTGGTTGTGTCATTAGGTTAGAGATGAAGTATCTTGTGATTAAGTTTTTTCAGAAGTTATATTCAGCTAATTGTTGACAGATGCAGATATTTGTGTTAGTAATTAACTGTCATTCAAAAGGAGATTTAAAATGATCTATTTTTTTTATTTTAGGATTTTTTTCCCCTTTTTTTTTTTAGTCATGAAAGGTTTTAGGTTAGCTACATTGGCTTAAGGTCTAGCTGGTTACTTCATGTTTTATTTTTCTGCCTATCTTGGGAAAGAAATATTAGGCATAGATGAAATCTTCTTAGGCTTTCTGTGTTTAATGTCACACATAGCTAAGAACTTTGAGGATCTTTTGAATCTTTCCTGAGTTTTTTAGAGTATAATAATTAAAACAAATGGTTGAAAGCTAAGCAATGTTCTGCATTAATCCATCTGTCATATTAGCCTTTAAAGTGAGTTTTATTTTTTACCGGGGAGATAATTCTGGTAGAACTATCACCCTGTACTAATAATCTGTGAAAAGCCTTTACAAATTTTTATTATCTCCTTGAGGAAACCATAAATATTTGATGTTACTATGTTTAACAGTGTCATGCAATCTTGATTTTTCTTCTCTGTTGAGATAGCTTACTTGATAAAGCACACAAATTCAGAGATAAAGGTTGAGCAAAAAGGAAGGAATATTGTTGTGAATGGTTTTAATGCCACAACTTTACTATAACTGGCGTTATACCATTTTCTCGCTGCTTCTGCAAGTGCCCTGTGACGATGCGAGGTTTCATTTTTCTATTTTCCAAACCCACGCGTTCTTTTCTTTGTTAGACTGCAGCACGTTTGTGAAATGAGGACAAAGCTCTCAGTAGAGTGTTAGAGCAAATTTGTTTTGTGAATCTGAAAGAGAGGAGCTTTATTTGGCTCCCTCTGACGTGTCTCTATTGAGTTGCCAGCAGGTCCTTAGTCAGTGTTTTTCCATGTCTTTTTCCACCTTCAGTCTGTTCAGAGGTTCAGGGTAACCAGAGTGCTTTGCTGGTGTAATTGATTTGTCACAGAGTCCAGGAAGAGTTGAAGAAAATATGAGCAAAAATCTATCCAAGGAAAATAATTATGGTATTTGGAGGAGACGGGTAGGGGACCTTGTTTCCTGTATGTGTGCATCCCATTGGCACCTCTGCTTTCTGTGTTTTCCCTGCTATAAAGGGAGAGCCTCATCAGCTGAGGCTCTTTAACTTTTGGAAAGTTTGAGTTCTCGAGTATATTATCTGTGTAGCCTCTGTGTCATATATAGCAGAACTGATCTCAAACTGGTAACCTCGTCAGCTGTCTGTGGTTTGGGATTTTTTAATTTTTTTTTTTATTGGCACACAGGAAGAATTCTTACAAAGTGGAAAAAATATCAGTGGATTCAATTGTATTTTTTTTTTCCTGTTTGTTTTAAAATACAGCATTATGGTGGTATAAATTTTTCGGATGCTTTGAATGTTTGATCTGAAAATGAGAAAACCTTATAGGCTTCGGAATGAAAGTAACTGATACTGGAAGGGGATGAAAAAAATAAATACTACAGAAATTTTGTGAAATATTTTAATACTGTGGATGAAATATTTTTGTGAGTAATAAGTAGGACTAGGGTTCTCTTGGGGTTTGAGCCTTTCATTTCTAATGTATCAATTCTTTCTTCTTTTGAAATATACAGGGAAAGTGCTAAAGTAGTCACCTTACTCCACAATCTATTATTTGAAAATAGGCAATTAGGAGAGCAAATAATTTAATATTAGTTGACAGATCATTAGCCTGTAATACAAAAAGTAAGAAAAGGTAGGAGCCTGAGGAAGCAGTAGCTATATTTGGAGTTGAGGAGGAACAAAGATCTTAATAGTGAAGCATGGTAATAGCTAGAGAATAAGCACAAGAAAGCAGAAAATTGCTGGTACACAAAAAATTTGGACTGTGTCTCGCCACTGAAGCTGAGTCAGCTTGAATCTGAACATTAATTGGCACTCATAGGTTGCTCTCTGTACTTCCCCTTCATGACCTGGACCTGTCTTGGGTGATGGTATGTGCTGACTACCTGAGTGAATGACAGCTGCGATGGGCAAACTTGGGCCTCATTTCCCAGAGGGCTGGGTCTTCATTAGGAAAAATGTGTTTTGAATGACTGGAAATAGAGTCAAGTCCTGGTGAAGATAAAATAGCTGGAAGATTTAATGTGCTAAGATTAGATTTATACGTCCTCCCATTTCAGGAGGGAGGAAGTGGGAGGATGTGTTGCAGTGAGGAGGGGGTACAGCGTGGAGCATGAGAGTGAAATGGGAATTTTATGAGATTGAAATAGAAAGCTGGATAGTCCCATGAGAGTAGCCTTTCAAAACAGAGATTTTCTTTTAAAGACTGATTCAGGGCCATCCCAAACCTACAGTCAAACTTCTTGGCTTTCTAGATCGCGTAATTCATAGTATGAGAACAAACCTTATTTACAGACCTTTCACAATGAAGAAGGAAAGGTATAGGAAATACCTACCCTACACGTCAAACTGCTGCCAGACCTGTGCGTGGTAATACATGTATTACCTGTGTGAAAACCATCCCAGTAGATAACAGCAGTGGCAGCAACAGGAGATGAATGCCCTAAGAGAGGGAAGAGCGTGTTCAGCAGGGAAAAAAAGGATGTATGTTTTTCTTTCAGGAATTTACAATGAGATCACAGCAAAGACTGGTCTGGAACTAATAACTGATCTTTCACTCTAGGCAAATCAGTAAAATGAATTCTGTTGTTTGTTTTGGGGGGGTTAATTTTCTGTATGATAAATCTCCAGCTGAGCAGTCACTACCTGAAATGCAATTTGCTAAATACTACATTGTGATTGTGGACAGCTTTTAATTATAACTACAGTTAGAACAATCATTTTTCAAATTATTTTTCTTTCACTTTTTTAAGGAAAAAGCAAAAAACTTTTTAATTAAATTAAAATACAGGAAAAGTTTTTTCTTCCTTTCTTACTGTTCATTCAGAATGCTTACCTCTTGTTAAATTCTCTTCTCTTCTCTCCCAGTATTAAAGGTTGTCTTTAATTACTCTCCATTTCTTCACGGCAAACTATTAGGAAGTAGAATCTGGAGTGCTGATTAAAACAAATGTGAAGTTTTCTGTATTCTTCCAGAAGCCTGGATTCTGAATAGCTTAAAATAATATGCAGCTCCTGAATATTATCCAGTTATATGTGGGGCTTTTTTGGTTGGGTTTTTGTGGAACAAATCTTTAAGAGGGTATAATCACTGCTCTCTTTCTTTATGGTTTAAAGTCCCCATCCTGCAAACACATTTGCATATCAGTTTAGTAGCTACTCACAATTTATGAACTATATACCCTTCTGAGTTTGAAGTGCAGTTTTAGAGAGGCTATAGATTGCTGGCTGGATATCTCATTATCTGAGAATTAGTATAGATCTCATCAAAAATGACATATACAACTCATCCTTCATTTAAAATAAGGACATGGAATTTCAATGACGTGTTTGGACTGACTTTGCATTGAAAAATGGAGATAAGTAATAAACACAGATTTATGGAGGGAAGACATCTTAGCTGAAGAACAGGTGAAACAAACTTGATCAGTAATGGAGCCCCTCCCTCCAAAATCTGAATATACTGTAAATATAATACGGCATTTGTGGAAAAATGTGGGAGTGATCTTTTGAGTCAAATGGTAGCCAACAAGGCTAGGAGCTCTTGGCAAGACTGTTCCCTCTGGTTATTCTGATTTTTTTTCTTTTGTTTTGTATTCTCCGTGTGTACATTTGTGGTTGTATCAGAGAAGTCCTGGATTCCAGCAACACCCTTCTGGCAAGGTTCTCCTTCAGCCACTTATCTGTCCCTCCTCTCAATCAGATGAGGTCCCTGCTTGCGGAACGCATGCAGGTGCTCTCAGGAAACCACTTGTGCCGTGATTTGTCTCACCTAACTTCAGATGTCTCTGGGGTCGATGCCTGAATTGGAGGCAGTAACCTTAAACTCCCTGTGTAGTCAAAGAAGAGAAGAGTGTATTTTGAGTACGTGGTTCCCCAAGTCTGTTTTCAGTTCATTTTGACCTGTGCCCGGTTTCTTTCCACTGACTCTAACAGAAGTCCAGGAGGGTATGGGATACCACATGTAGGTGTATCCTCCTCGTCAAGAGGAATGATGCATTTCTGTGTGGTAATTGACATTTTTAGTGGATGTTGTCCATGCGTATTTCAGGAACCGCTTTCTTTCACTAATACAGGAGAGCGGAGTAGAGGAGGGAGGGATCTTATAACACTGATTTTGGAGGAAATGAGATCATCTAAATAGGTAAACAAATAGTTTCCCCTAGAATTTAATCTGAAATTGAAGTTTTCAAATACAGCTTCCTCGGCTTGTGCTGTTTCTCAATGAAGGGCTGCTTCTGTGCACGTGTAGAAACTCTTTAACACATATCAAATGGCTTAGGCCCAAATGAAATCCTACAACTTCATTCTACAACTTTATTTTCTGTGTGTTTGTGTGAGCCAGATTTTCTACATTATTTTGGGTTTGCTCAGCAGTGAAGTACAGGTTCAGTGAGGTTTTGAATTTTGGGGTACCCTACAGATATGAACTGAGTTGGGATTACAGATGACTGGAATTTTCGAGTGAGTGAAGATGAATAGGGATGCTCTGTACTTTTAGTTTCAAAAGGATAATCAAAACTTCCTTGTCTCTTAATTTGTGAGCTATAGAATTATCTTTTTTTTTTTTTTTAATAAAAAGTTAAATCAAACAACCCTGCTGAAATATTTTCTCAGTGCTGGAACTTCCTGAACTAGTCTATATGGAAAAAAACTAATCAGTATTTTTGTATTTATAAAACTGATATTTCAGGCCACAAAGGTTTACCCTTTGTGCCCAGAGTGAGCCCAATAGTTTATGCTTTAATTAGAGGCACCTTTTTTGGCACAAAAATCTGTTGTGGCTGGTTCTGACTGGCTTATGCCAGACCCTTTTAAAGATGCAGTCTCTACAGTTCTCCACTTCTTCTGTGTCATACTTAAAAATCAATTTCTTGTGGTTTAGTTGTATCATGGATTCATATAAAAACTTCACAAAACTATAACCTACTTTAATGCTTATTGTAAATGTCATTCATAATGATACTCTTGTGTCAGAATTAGCTTCACCTCTGGTTTCTCTTCACCACATCAGAGAATTCTGAACTGTTGACAAGCACCAACATTTCTTCAGAGATCTTTGCAGTTTTCTGGAAGGGGAGACCCTTGGTTTTTATTAGAAAAAGAGGAGAGTGTGTTTTAGATCTCTTGGCTCAGCTATTCTGCAGGGAAAAGCCTGAAAATACGAGCTTAATTCTTCCTCAGTGTCCAGACACCACAAGACAAGGGGATCCATCATGAGAAAGATATTTTTTAAAGGCATTTGAAGAAGGGGATTGTTTCAGGAGGGGCAAAGGCTGACTAATGAATTTATAATGCCAGGAACTGGCAAGACTGTGTTCTGGAACTGAATTCAGCCTGTGCAACTGGAGGCACAGAAATGACTTCTCCCTTTTATCTTCTGTGTGACAGCTAACAATTTAATCTGCTTTGTTTGTTGTGCAGGTCGGATGCTCTTCCTGGTTAGTGGATTACAGGAACAAAAAGTGCCTGTGCTTGCGAAACAATTACTCTGATCCTCTGATTGTTCATGTGTTATAAAGCAAGATAATCTTTCAGATATTAAAGAGGTGCCTTTGTATTCTCAATAATTTGATGCTCAGCGGTGTGCTGGGTGTTCTGATCACCCAGTTGTGGGCCCACATTTCATTTGGAGGTCACCTTAACAAAAGGAGGTGTTATGAACAATAACTCGGCGTGCCTCTTTGATCAGTCACTTACGCAAAGTTACTTTACTTCCCTTCCAAAGAAAATTCTTGCTGAAGTACGAGACGCGAGGTTTGCAGGAGTCTTGGCTGATTGACGGTTGGCTGTTGTGTAAAACAGCATTGAGCATGACCACAGTCTCTTCTGATCTTTATATCTCTCATACCAGTTTGTAAAACTTGAGCAGGAATGTGTGAGCGGGAGGAGCGAACTGGAAGGGATGGGAGCTGGATTTTCTTCAGTGCCTGTTTCTCGTGAGCGACTGTTCGCAACATGAGCAGTATCTTCTCCCCTTCGACAAAGAGGAGGTGATAACTCTGTAAAAAACATTTGTTTCCTTTGAACTCAGCCTCTTTGTCACTTCGGTTGGCCCCTTCTCATCATGTCCATCGTTTTTACAAGAGTTTTGCTTCAGTTTGGTGGTTGGTGGACAGGGGAGAGGAAATGAGCTCTCATGTCAGGGAGGGAGGACCAGGTTGGCAGATGCGCAGCATCGCTGGTAGTGCAGGTTGTCTTCACGCTGTCAGCTGCTGCTGGCACTGCTGGGAATTTTGAAGAGGCTGGTGCTGGTGGTGTTTTACTTCAGTCCAGATGGAGTCTTAATCCTCATAGAGGTGTGTGTCAGGACGGCAGCTGAGGCTGTTCCTGGCCTGCCCTCCTCCTTCTCAAAGAACCTTAAGGGCTGCTGCCATGTGAACCAAACCCTTCCCCAATTACCCGCACTGCTCCCTGATCCCCAGCACAGAACAGCTGCCCACATTGGCTTGCAGAGATGTGCGCTCGTGAAGGAGTGCAGACCTCCTTCATACGCTGTTTGCACTCTTTGTTTGGGTTAGGTGCTTTAAAGGTAGGTGCTTCAGTATTCATTCACTGGCTTGTCCTCTCTGCATCTCTCTTTCTTGCTTTTTTTAAGGGTATCAGCTTGGATGAGAAGAGGAAATGGACAACTGGCCCTGTTAGAATTGCCACATAAATTGGCACCTTATCATTTCCTTGTTTATGCTCAGATAAACTTTGATTTCTGTCAGTTTTGTTATTTAGAAGGTGTGAGTAAAATCTGACAGCGTTACAGAGTGCTTGAGACACGAATAGTGTGCTTTAACACTAGCTTGAATTCACCGGTTCATTAAATAAAGGATGAAAAGAGCATGCCAGTCCAAAATCAGATTGTCATGTTTGCAGTGACTTGGATGCTCTGTTGCGTCTGTCTCTCTGTGCTTTTCAGGGAGTCTTTAAGTCACAGAAAAAACACTTTCACTTGCCCACACCTTGGCTTCCCCATTGCTCTGTATTTCTAACCCCAAGGTAGTTGGAGCTCATACACTCAGAGTCTAGCAAAACTTGTTGTCTTTGTACCCTCATTTGTTCTCATTAGTATGTCTCTGATATACAGATTAGATATCCACGTGATTAGAAAGCAGCTCAGCTTTATGCAAAACTATTCCTTCTCTGTGAAGGGTGATGAATTAGTGTTGTCTAGGTCCTTAGCTTGGCACTGTCTCTTTCTCCATCTTTTCTCCTCAGATATTGCACTGTCAGAAGAGGGAGTGCAGTGGCAACGTCGCCAATTAAGAGCACTTAGTCTGGAAAATTTTGATTTTGTGGCTTAACATATAGTGGTTTTAGGGCTGTGTATAAAACCAATGAGGCATATAGACTGTCAGAGGTTCCGAAGGTCTCAGGATGTGGCTTGATTATTCTAGAAATGAATCAGTTGGGATATGAGTGTAAATCTGTCTTTGGCCTCTGTAGTATAGTCCTTATGCTTCTGAGGGAAATGTTTGACATTTCAGAGAAGAAAAAAGTAATACAAATTGCAGGAAAGCTTGTTCTTCATATTGACTGGGGGATGTTGCAGATAAAGCAGCAACACAATTTACTGATTTGTGCGTGTTGTCATATTCATGTTAATTTGTTGCCATTTTTGAAATGGTAATATCCCTAAAATAAGTATACTTGTTTCTAATTGATTTTTAAAAAGCTGTGTTCAGTTCCTCTCTTCAGCTTTCATGCTTACACCTCAGACACGTTGCAGTGAAGAAGCTTGGTTTGTTCTTCCAGACATCACCAATTATAGCCAGGATAGGCTTCTGACCTAACACGGCATATATGCTAGTTCCTGATGAAATAGCTCACTCTTAGCTATTTTCAGTAAGCCCCACTCATAGTCCCATTAAGTCTTTATTTCAGTAGCCTGCAATGAGGATCAGCTGAAATCACAAGACTGGGACCAGAATGAGAAAGAGTATTAGGAAACTGAAACTTTTGTTATCTCCCTCACTCATACAGAGCTCACAAGGGAAGGATACCATGCCGAGGCTGCTTTTCCTGCCTGCCTCACCAAAAGCAGTTCTGAAATGATTTTTGTGTTGTACTTGAAGACAGTGATTGACAGCCTCTTTGCAAGTATATTTTGTTAAGCAGGCAAAAGACAACGCAAGGACGCTCTGAAACTGCTTTCCATTTTGCCATTGGTAGGAAATGGGATTGTTTAGCAATAAAGATTACTAAAGAGGCAACTTACCTACACACTGTCTCTATTTCTCACTACAATTACATACTCTCACACGCACCCCATCTTGTCCAGAAGAACTGTCTGCATACAAATAAACTGCAAAACCATTTCCAAAGCTATTGTAAGAAAGGAGAACAATGTTCACGTTTTATCTTGTAATTCTTTCATATCAGTCACTGGCTTGCACGTCATGTTTGTTATTCATACGAGGGTTGTAAGGTGGGCCATCTTTCCTTTTTTTATGCAGGACAGATTCATTTTCTGGTCATGGATTATAGATGTGAAGGGCTTGGGTTTATAAACACGTTATGTAAACTCTTCGCCCTGCTTGTAGTTTATAGAGCATAGACAGTGTGATTCTCTTCCGCTTACGTAAGCCTTAGACTGCTGTAACTCATGGGAATTCACTTAAGTTACTCCTGCCTTACAGTACTGTAAGGCAAGAATCGAAGAATACTTAGCTTTAAGAAAATGGAACAGGTTTGCAGTTCACTAATACCTGGCATTGTGCATTCTTGGAACCTTAAATTTAGGTGTGTCTTGTAGGAAGGCATTTTCTTTGTCAGAACACTGCTAATGGAATTTGTTTTGGAAATCGGGAATCTACACCATTCAAATGGTAATATTCCAAGTCTCTGCCACATTGGATTTGAAGTGCAATGATGTCTGGAGAAGAATACATTTATTTTTTCAGCCTGTACTGCTTGCTTCTGGAGCTTTTGGATTTCCAGTACCAAGGTTTGCACCCCAGTGTTTATAGAAAGGAAACCTAGGTATGCAGGCTATATCCAAATTAGATGCAAAATTGTTATGTGGCAATATTGCTTATGAGAATGCTGCTGTGAAATTGTATGTGTGTTGTACAGGGCTCAGTTCTTCACAGGTCTGGTAATGGTAGGATATGGAGTCTTTTCTCAGCTACCTCTGAAGCTTCCTTCAGGAATCCTTTATGAATCTTTTTGGCAATAACGGCATCTATCTGTTAGACTAAAGGTTGCATTAGGGTGTAGACTGGAGAAACTGTTAGGGCTGACTGCACGGGATGGGTGGCATCATCTGACTGACCTGCCACTGCTCGTGCTGTCCTTGTCATGGACAGGGAGTCCTCTGCTCCAGATCTGCCTGAATGGCACCATTCCCATGCTCCCCTTCCTTTTCTCTTTTCCTTTTTCTTGAGTTGTCTGTTTTGACTGTGCAAGTCAGGGGTCCTTAAGGAGGGTCACCTAGCAAGATCATCAAAACACTGACTTACGGTAATAATAAAGTAAGAACATTAGTAGATCTACTCTGTATTTTCTATCTCTGAAGGAAATACATAGGGAACAGAAGTTACTGAACACTTGGAAGGATGTTTAGCTAACAACGTTGCATCCTTTTCAGTAAAACACTTCTCTGACTAGCGTCTAGTCATTTTTTGCATGACCCCTGAATCCTACTGGTTGTCTTGGTATGTTTTTCCTACATTACGAGTCCACACAGTGCTCTTCTCTTGCATTATTAATGGTAACCTTTTCCCTGCATGCTGTCTTGTTAGTCAGCCATTGTTTTGACCTCCTGGCCCGAGTTATCCAGGAGGAAAATGTCAGTGGACAAACTTGTAGCTTGTTTGGTGCCCCTTCAAGAATGCTGCTGTTGTTTTGTGAGGGTTTTTTTTTTTTCTACCTGTGGTAATTTATAGCAACTGCCACCCTTGAAAGTGCAGAGCACAAAGGTGAGCCTATAATTACGGCTAAAGGCAGATCCCTGAAATGCTGAGCTTTGCCTTAGTGCTGTGGTTTGCATCAGAATTTCCAGCGAGGCAAGTCCGTGATCTAGGAGAAACAAAACAGGGGCAGGAGCCCATAACCAACTAACCAACCAACCGACCAACACAACTCCCTGCTTGACCCAATACGTGATCAGAGAATTGCTAACACAAAAGCTTTCTCTGCAGAAATGTTTGTGGATGGCAGCTAGCATTTGTCTTGTGCTGTTTCATCTAAGCCTAACTGGTTGATTGAGGTCTGCTTTTTTTTTTTCCATAGGAAGTGTATGATTGACTGATGTTCACCAGTGTTTCTTGCAAGTTAGCTGTCAGCCTGCTGGGTGGGAATTCCAGATCAGAATAGTAATTGCAGGATTATCCTAGCTCTGCTGGACAATGTTATTTTCCGAATGCTTCCGCTGAGTTTGGTTTGAAGACTTTTGTGAGATGGAGAAATGGAAAGAAATACTTGTTTTGCTCTTCTAGCAATCCCTAGATAGGAGAAGGGGTATGAATATTGAATTTTCTATCTGGACATACTTTCACTCGTTTGCCGTTGCCATTTTCCAATAAATACTTCCTTGTAGTGAATATTATTGAAGGCTCTGGCATGTGATCACTAGAAGTGGTGATAAATATTTGGAGCTTAATGTTGAGCCAGTCTAACGGAAGACAGTGTTTCTTGTTGCCTCAGGTAACTTTGGATCATGCCCTAAGTACTGTCTCAAACTTCCCATGTCTGCTCGTCTTTCCAATGAAATCTGATGATCTTAGTGTAACTGAGATGGTGAGAACGTTTGAAGAGTGAGAATAAAAGGAGGACCTGAGTTATTTGACAGTAGATCTGATAGAGAAGGAAAAGAATAATGTTGTAGGAAAGAAGATGTAATCTTAAATATTTACTGCTATGTTGTCGATGTCTCTGGACTGATTTAATATGGCATTATAAAAAAAATAAAAAGAAGTAAATTGTGCCAGACACACTTTCATTTTATATGAAAAAATAAATTTAGCTGCAATCCAGTAAATGTTTAGGAAAGGAACAGATATTGTCTTGTATAAAGAACCTAAGATCAATATCACTAACTTTTTAAAAGGACCTAAAGTTGTGCTTTTATTATATGTTATAAATAATATTGTCCTTAGTATTGTGTCCCCAGGCAAACAGATCAGGAACTCTTTAAGGAGCAGAATTTGAGTTCAGTGTGCTCAGGTTTTTGCTGCCTGTGTCTAAGTTCCACATACTTCCATGTCCTTACTGTGTTTGGGGTTCCCCCCCCGCCCCCCCCTCAAAAATTCCCTCCTTTTGGGGGGGGAAAACTGTCTTTTCTAGGGTTACTTTTTTGGCCCCGGTTCAGATAGATAGAGCTAAAGAACAAAATATTGTCTCCAGAATATTCTTTTTAGAGCTAAGCAGGGATACAGTGCCTGGGATAGCTACAAAACTGTAATTTTTCAGTTGTTTTAGTGGAAGAACCAAATGTAAAGTCACTCTTGTAATTTTACGTATAAATGATATTATTTTGTGAGTGAAGTTACGTGGAAGGCAGGCCTTTTCCTGCTAAGCGCGCAGCTGTTGAAATGAATGGGTAGGTTGTAGATTCTGTATTGCTCACGTAAAATTTGAAAGCACGTTTGTGTACCAGCATACTCGGTAACTCCGTACAGGGTTGGTACCGAGGCAGAAGTGGGTCCTGAGAGGTTTTATAGCCCCCATGGCTAGCGTCTTTCTTCTGGCCAGCAAGCTGTGAAGAGCTCACACTCGTACTACCTCCTTGGACCCAGGGTCAGAAATTCTGGCCAAAAGGTACCAGCCTCCCTGCTTAGGAACGCAGGCAGTTTTCAGGCAGGACAGAAGTGCAGAAGTGTTACTTGTTCCCACATAAACCCTGTTTCAGGCATTGAAATGTTTCATCAGGCAGTGGTCAACCTAATCCAGGGTGGGGTCCCACGAGCTACCAGTGTCAAAGGGCTCAGAGGAAAAAGTTGCAAAACCCACCCTGGATAACTTTTCCAGAGACAAAGCACAGCTTCTCATTAGCTGTTTTCTATACGTTATTGTCTGTTGTGTATATTTTCACATTGATGTAAGGACCTATCTGGGGATTTACATGGCCACTGTTAGATCCACATCCCTAAACCTTTGTCTGGTGTTTTTAGTTTGTCAGTGGGATTTAAATACAAAGTGCCCTGTCTGCCAATTTAATTACATTTTATTAATGACTATTTTTCTGACGCTATCCTGTCTCTAATTGTCCAGGCTGGCTTCTGAAGGGAGCTAGTTAGAAACATAGCTCCAAGGGCAAGGATTAGAGAGGAAAAACTCTGAATGAAAGGTCTGTGCTGAAGGAGGAGATAGTGGTCAATATAGGCAGAGCAAAGGAGTACGATGTTTTACCCTGACTTTTGTTCCCATTTTCTTCCAAGGCATATTACCATGCAAAATTTGCCTAACCTCTCACACGTCTAAAGAAGACTTCATATGTACATACACGCAAATGCTAATTGGAAAAAAAAGCCCCTACTGAAGTAGTTATTTTAAATAGCTTAATAATGATTTAAGTAACCTGTGAAGACATAGTATAAATATTATACAAAATTATGTATCTCTAGAAGATGCTTATGGTGCCTCAACCGATGTATGGATACAGATCAGTAAGCATGAAATTTATTATTTCTGGTTTGCCTTAGAAATCCACCGAAACACTGAATTATAGCATAAAAGGGCACGCGTTTAGGGTCGAGTTTGCGCTTAAAGCAAGTGCTCAGCATCTGCGTAGAGGTTAAATCTTCCTGCCCCTGTGAATTCTTCCCCAAATCCCTGTCCTTTTTGAAGCCTGGAGCAGGTTTGCCGATAAAGCGCAAGTCAGTCCTTGCACAGAGAGAGCCAAACCCCCCCGCCCCTGCTCCGCGGGGGCTCCCTTCCAGGAGGGACCACCGCCATCCTGGTCCTCCGGCACGGCTGGTTGCTCAGCGGGCCGGCGGCTTTGTCAGGAATTCAGCGGTGAATTAGCATCAGATGGCTAAAGCTGTTACTGCCCGTAGCTGTCTGCTCCATCCCGCCGGTGGTAAACCAACTTTGATGTCAAGTTACCTTAAAATGCCGGGCTGAAAAGCGGGGTGAATTAGGAGTTGATTCATGAGTGGATCAGACATCCCTGCCTTGGGGGCAGCAACATCTGTTAGGCAGGTGGGGAGGGAGGCAGGGAGTGGTAGCAGCTTCAGCTGTCCAATTTTCATCTGCTGCTGCATGTCTATCGGAGCCCTGCGGTCACAGGTTGCCCTTGATTAAAACGTCCTTCTCAGGCTGGTGGGAGCTGCTGCTTGTTGTTCTCAATGGGACTGAGGTTTACAGGATCAAAGGCTCTGGCTTTGCTTGACATATGGCCACAGGCCTATTGCAAAAGCGAACTCTTCCTACCAGATCAGCCTGAGCTGTGCGATGCTTTCTCCAGCTCTCAGCATGGGGAGAGGGAGGACTGCAGTTTGAAACTCCCAACAGCTGCCTTTTCCTCCCGCGCTTTCCGTTTTTCTGACATCTTCTCCACCTTACTGGATTTGTCAATACCTGCACTTAATTTTACAAAGCGCAGTCATTTTCTCTGCTTACATTGCACTAAGGTTTTCTAACGTGTTTCGGGAAATCTTTTCCCCACTCAGACCTTAAAGACAGTGCTCATTCAGCTGCAGGCAGCAGTTAGCCATCCAAAGACCATGGCATCAGCCTGGCTGACAGTGTACTCTCTTTTAAGTTATCCCAGTTGTTCTCAATCTAAGAACCACCTATCTTGGACAAAATTCCATGGTCAGTCCTGGACATTGTAGCCAAAATAGTTAACTTTAAAAATGTGGGTGTAATTTGAATTTTTTTTCTGCTTTGTTTGGTGGCTTGCTGTTATCTGTAGGAGTCTCTGCGTGGTTTTGTTAAAAGCGATAACTGTCATTTATGAACGATTTCCTGATGCCTTGCAGACCATAGGCTGAGGAATGTCGATCACCTGAAAAGTCTTTCTGGCCTCTGAGAAATTTCAGTCACAGCCAAAGTCAGAAGTTGCTGAAAGTTGTCAATTACACTTGTATTTTCTTGACCAGCCTCCCAAATTCAAGTAAGATGGAAGGAGTTGATTTGCCTGATGAAATTTATCTGTTGGCGTACTCTGGGACTTTACCTAAGCTACACCTAGACTATATGCTTGGGTCAACTATGGTGTAGCCAGGTGTCCTCTGTATAGAAGCTAGATTTCAGGAGTAAAAGATGGCTTGGGACACATGATGATGGAGAACTGGGAGAGGGTATGCGCTCCTGCCTTGGGATGGCGTGCATGCCGAGTTTGGTAATACGGGTGGAGCTCAAACCTCTTCTGTTTTTGCTTAAGATGACAAAAATAGTATTGCTAAATAGTACTGCCTTTCTTCCTGGGATGAAATCCATTAAAAAGAAAAGAAAAAGACACTTGTTCTTGACTTTTATGCTGAAGAAACTAGTTGCATTGGAAGCGGTGCTGAAAGGAGGAACCTTACTGCAGGATGTTCTGGCAGTACTTACTCAACAGAGATGAATTAGGAGGGAGAACACCAGAAAGCAGAAGTTATATGGGTAAGTGGGACAAGCCATGTAATGAAAGGTTTCATGAGAAACTGAAATTTTTCTCCTTGGTTCTCTTCATATTTATTTTTTTAAATTGTTTTCCAGCCATTGCCTCTTATTTGTGTATGCATTAGTTAGCGAGAAACATAGGAGTGGGTACTGGTGGTACTCAGCCACTGCCAACGTGTAAAAGCTGGAGTGGATCTCCTCTCAACTCCCATTCACTCTGAGCACTGGAAAAATAAAAATGCAGATGCCCAGAACAGGCAAAAAAAAACCCCACAAAAAATAGTAGTCCCAGTGAAATACATCCTTATACTCTCCAAAACTTTGTTCTGCCAAAATCCCTATGCTTTTCCTATAGCCGGTTCACATCTCATCATTTTACAGTTATGAGATTATTCTTCTTCTAAGATGCTGAATCAGATATATACCTTACAATAGGAAAATATTAGGCCTGATGTATCTCTTCACTTATTTTTAGTCTGCTAATAACGAGCCAGGATTGACTTGGATCTGTAGAAGTACAGGGCTAGATTCAGATTAGTTACATACTAAATACATTTGCATGGTAGTCAGGAAAAATCTGTTCAAAACCCCCAAAAGAAGTTGCTAGTTCTCTGAAATAAAATGGTCCCCTTCTATATTTTCATCTGCTCACTTTCTCTTCATCCTTTTGCAGACCGTCTAAATGAACGAGGCATTGGTTTTTTTCAGTTAATTAAAACTATAAACTAGATTATTTCATTATCCTGAGTTTACTGAATCACTCTGCTGCTAGAGTAAGAAAGATCTGATCAGGTAAATATGTATAGCTCAGGAAGGTATCCATTTAATGTGGGAGTTGGCATGGGTTTGTGCCAAATTTTATTTTAGATTTATTTTTTTTTAGTACAAAAGGCAAGTTGTTAATAAAGGTCATCAGATATTTAATCTGGTTCTATCTCTCTGAAGCGAGTGCTAGGGTTGCATTAGTCAGGTACGGTGTTGGGTGTGTTCTTATTCCTTCCATTGCTTTCCTTACTCCTTTTCTTCCAGTCAGGGTGTCTGTCTCTCTCTTGTTTTGCCTCAGATTAATGGATGAAGATAACTAAAACAAATGGTGTCTCCCGTGGGCTTGCGTACGGTTTAGGGTGGAAAAGGCGCCACAGAGAGACTTGCACTAGAACCCCTACCAGACTCCCCTAAACCTCTTGTCCACGTAGCCCTTGCTACACAATGCGTCCCAACGTGTCTAATTGCACTGTAACAAGGGATTAAAACCCGCAGCTGTGACCTGCCTCAGAAGGAGAGCGGGAAGAGGGAAGGTGGTGTCAGTCCCAAGTCCCAACGTGCCCGGCGTTTCTGACTCGTTTCCTCCTAGCCAGTCTTCCTCAACCCCTGGTTTTGTGCATTCAGCCTTGTGGTTTTTTTTCAGCTTCCACTGTAAGAACTGCTACTGAGGCAACGTAAGTGAAGTTGTCAACCAAATGTTTTCCTTACCACCTTTGAAGCTTTGCTATATCTTACGCTCCGTTATTTTTCTCATTCAGACCTGTTATTCTGAGCACGTGCCTCAGGGAAGCGTTAAAATAACTTACTGACTTCTGCAGCTCCTGCCTCTCTTCTGTCTCTAACAAGCACCTACACGAGTTTGAGACCCAGGCAGGGGGCACGGAGCTGTCACACTGACGGCTGTTGAGCAGGATTCCCCTCTTTGACTTTTAACCGTGTCTGCTAGAGCCTGCTCTTGGACTCTGCCTTGCCGGTGCCCGGGGCATAGGCAGTCCCGGATGGCTGCCCGCACACCTCTGCCTCACCTCTGGTCTTGCGTGGCCTTTTCCGTCAGGTTCTCAATTTCCTTCCTAATAATTCCTGGTTTCAAACATTTTCTCTATGTTGTGATGCTGAGCCAGAATTTTCTGCAGTGACTTCAGGATGTCCTAGTGGTACTACTTTGTTTAGAGCCACAACTGTGCACGCGTGTTGAGGATTACTCTTTCCATGTGTTGACAGTTACTGTTTCCACGCGTACCACGAGGCACGTGCCAATGCAGTACTTACCAAGCGACAAGGTTATAATATGCTAACATGCAATTTTTTGACACTCTTTGTAGCCAGCTTAGGTTTGATTCACTTGAACGATTGTGTGTCGTGGACAGGGTTTGGCACTTTGCTGTCTTCTGTCTTCTCAGATGATTGATTTATGGAGACACTGGGGACGCAGAATGGGGTGTAGCACAGACCCTGCTGGCAGCCTCTCTCTGCTGCAAAACCTGGCCCTTTCTCTTCATATCTTTTAACTGGTTATTAACCCAGGAAGGGATATTCCCTTCTCTCCTGACTACTTTTTTTGAAGTTAAGTGGAAGTTCAGGTGTAATTGAGGACAGAATGTAAACCTTCGGGTTGGGGGGGGCGCATAAAAATGATCAGAGGGCTGGAGCATCTCTCTGATGAAGAAATACTGAGAGAGTTGGGGTTGTTCAGCCCGGAGAAGAGAAGGCTTCGGGGCGATCTTATTGCAGCCGTTCAGTACTTAAAGGGGGCTTATAAGAAAGACGGGGACAGACTTTTTAGCAGGGCGTGTTGCCATAGGACAAGGGGTAAAGTTTTTAAACTAAAAGAGGCTAGATAGATTTAGACTAGACGCAAGCAAGAATTTTTTTTACGGTGAGGGTGGTGAACCACTGGCACAGGTTGCCCAGAGAGGCGGTAGAAGCCCCATCCCTGGAAACATCCAAGGCCAGGCTGGACGGGGCTGTGAGCAACCTGATCGAGTTGAAGGGGTCCCTGCTCATTGCAAGGCGGGGCTGGACTATATGACCTTTAAAGGTCCCTTCCAACCCAAACTATTCTATAATTCTAAGTTAATTAAGCAGGAGGAATCTGGATTGTGTTTGTCTTTGCTTCCTCAGGACAGAAGCTGCGAGTGGGGTAGAGCTTTCAAAAACTGTGAAGGAACAAGAGGGTATCCTGTGCAGGCAGAAAAGCATGCCTCCTTCAGATGGTTCAGGCTTTGTTGCGGTGTCTTGGAAACAGCATGGGTATTTCTGCTAGGCACTCTGCATCATTAAATACTGGAAGCTCTTTCCATAATTAATTGTTCTCACATTCTGTGAAGCAGGAAAACAGCCAAAGGTGCATAATCTTAATTCCCAGTCCCCTTATATAATTTAACTAGTGTTCAGTGACCTTTAGCTGGAGAATGATTTTTTTTTTTTTTTTCAAAAGCCTTTTCAAAAATCTATTTTTTACATGACATCCATACTTTCAGCTATGCCTGAGATTTTGCCAAGCTTAGGGGAAGGTCAGGACATCATATAAAAGAGATCATCTTGCTTCTCGCCACACTCCAATAAAGAAATAAAATAGATCAATAAAGCATGTTGAAGCCATTATAATCCAGATTTTGGAAATTCCTGTTAGCAAAGCACTTGCAGGTATTAACAGAAAATATGTTTTCTTTAAGGATGAGTGGCTGCAATAGCTGCTGTCACTCAGTGACTGAGAGCTTTCTCTGCATGCAGATACCATGGCCAGCCCAAAAATTGTGTCGTTCAGGTGGCAGTCTTGTTATGTGCCTCATTATGGTCAGATTGGTAAAAGGAGAAGTATGTCAAAACTCTGATCACCCTTCAAACTAAGCTAACCCTTTTTTGGAAGCTTGGAGATTTTTCACTGAGATGTTTGTATCTATGTAGTCCTGATTGGGCAACTACCTTTCTTCCCCTCTGTTAAGATAAAATGTCAAATTACTTAAACTCTGTTTGCTTCAAGATACTGACGGACAAATAACAGATACGTAAATAAGAACAAAATCATCAAATTCAGTAATTAGTCATCAGTGATCTGAACAGCAGAATTCATTGCTGTTCTTAAATAAAAGTTACCCCAAATCCTTTGTGTATTCCAGAGCAAGGCATTTCCTAGGGAAAAAAAAAATCCAGAAAGTCCTTAATGCTTTATTTGCTGTGGCATATTTCCTATTATAATAATGAAAAATTCTAATTGTCACCTGCTGTATTTTCTAGCTATTCACCTTTCATATACATAAATCTTCAAGGGTAAGTTCAGGAAATTAAGGCAGAAGCAACAAAGAGATCAATATTTGCTATCTTTTTTAAAAAAAGTTTTACTTGGTTTGAATAGATCCTGTTATAAAATATGTCTATATGTTGCACATTTTGAACTACATTCTAGGATGATCATATTTCAAAGAAACGGAGAAGAACATAGAAATATGGGCAAGAGTGATTGATTTATTAATTTTTAGGGAAACTTCTCTCATACATTGTTCATGCAAGAAACAAAACCCCAAATGTAAAACAGTTGCAATACAATGAAATTTCTTATCTAAAAAAAAATCAGGTTTTAAATGAGCTTAGTTATTCTATAGAAGATATGTTTCCAATTCCTTTCCTTGTGATGCTCATAGAAATGTAGGCAAAACTGAATTACTCTGTCCTGAGAAGGCCAGGACTGAGTAATCAGCAAAACAAACAACTAATGTCTGATTAATTCTATAGTAGCTGAGATAGGGCTTCCGTAGAACTATGTATTTATTTGTTTATAATGTTCCTAGCCCAAAGTGTTTTGCTGAGCACTGACATGTTGGGTAACGTGCTGTAGGGCATGTGTTAGTTTCGTATAGCTCTAGTAATTGTAAGTGCAAGAGGTCTCTAAAGCAGTTAAGTTACTCCTTCTGCCAGGCGAGGATTGTTTTCCAGAGCAGATGTTACACTCTGTTATGGTATTTAGTATCGTTAGGGTTCAAGCTTCCAGAAGAGCACGTGAGTTTGTAACTGTGGTCACCCCCAGCTTCTCTGTGAGAGCAGAAGAAACCCAGCAAAATGAAGGAGAAGTCAACCAGCCCCCCTTGAGCATGTGGGCCGTGGGCAGGAAGTGTCAATGCGTTTTCCTATTCTCCATTTTATCCCATTATTCTCAGTCTTATTTCTCATTACTTCTTGAAATTTAATCCTTACCCATATGAGTAGTGGTTAATCCTGATGGACATCCAAAGGGTGAAGCACTATATGCCAACGTGTGGTGTCAGACCTTGAGGGTATAAAATGGGAGAATGATTCTGTCCTTCCTCAGGAGACAACAGGCACATGCAGTCCTTTGTTTTGTGTGGGAACAAAATACATGACTTTTATGTTTGAGTTCTAATGCCCAAGGCTAAATTTAAAGGACTGACAGTTGCTATAGATGTAGTGCTGTTTGTGGAGTGATCAGGCTCATTCTGGAAACTGCTGACATGGATCTCTAGCTCAACAGTTTCTGAACTTAATTTTCTGACTAAGTCTCAACAGAACTGCTAGAGCCATTAAGTAACTTCCAAAGAGATTTTAACTTGCGGTGAATTTGTTACAGTTTGGAGATATTGCTAAAGTAAATGCCATCTAGATTTTACGTGATGTCACGTATTCCCTGAAAATGGACTTGCTCTAACTTTAAGAAACAAATACGGAGAATGGACTTTTTGTTCACCAGTTATTAATAACTTTAACTTCAAAACTCAAGTCCTTTTTTAAAAAGAAAAACACATGCTGCTCCAATAAAGATCCGCAAGGAAGTCCTTCTTAACAACTATTGTTCCTACCCCCATTAGCACCTAAAGTGGACAGAAATGGAGCTCGTAAGTGCCGGAGAGAGACGATCAGCAAAACCTTTTCTGTTGAAGTCACCGATTACAAAATGTTTCCCTCTTACAGCACATCCAAGCATATCAGCAGTCTCTTTCTCAACAGATTAAGTAATCTGTTTTTCATTTCAAAGACTTTATTTAATTGTATACTGTTAAAGGGTGATTTGCTGTTTTCCAGTATCTGTTTATAGGTACTTTTATTGCAGGAAAGGTTTTAGTTGTTGGCTTGCTTTTTTTTTTTGATAGGATTTTATTTTTTTTAATTATATTTTTTTATTCACTTCCAGAAAACTTTAAATGTGAGGTCTTGTAAACTAACCTGTATTTTCATAAAGTGATGTTGGAGGATTGCAGACCTCTATTTTAGAAGTGAGGTATGATGTTCTATAGCTGTGAAGTTAACAGGCTGTCGAGCATTAGGCATTTAAAAAAATGAAACTGTTCTTTACCCTTAACTATCCAGAGACACTGAAATGCGGGCTTTGCACAAGTTTTCAGAAAGTCCAATTCTGCAGTACAAGGGGCATTTATTTACATTTTCTTGTCGCATATTTTTTTAGTATTATGATTAATATCTTCTTTCTATAAGTGTAAAATATAACTGAACCTCGAATAGATGCCTGAAAGCATTCTGACAGCAAGTAGTCATTACAAATAGTGCATTAGTGGGCCTCACTGGGAGTAAGATACTATTTCCTGCTATAGAGGAGCATTTCTTGTGAAGGTGGCTTTGCAAGCAGTGGTGTCTGGACAGCAGAACTTTCTGTCCCGAGTGCAGCACTCTGCCACTCCTGGGGCCCAGACGACTTTCGCTGTTTGTCTCTCTGCCGCTGTCTGTCCATATACCAGCTCGGTCACCACTGGCTCAGGGGTCTCCACCCAGCCCTCCTCTGGACAGTGGGACTTTGCCCTTTGCCTCTTCAACTGGAATTCATTTGCTCAAACGTAGACCTCTATGGTGTGCCTCCGTCGGAGGAAACTGCTCGACTCCGTTTGCAGTCAGTGGAAAAAAGTAGGAATGTCTGGGGCGTGACTGATCTCATTCTGAAGGCAGATAAGTGAAACGGGTCAGATGACCCTGGCCCTAAAAATGCCTTTTTCTCTGCTATCTATTAACAGAGTCTATGATGCAATCTACAGTTGAATGTTATGAAGCCTACCTTACGTGACCTGTCAAAGCTGAGTCATCTGAAACTAAATGTTGGCATTTAAATCTATGTTTTGGGAAAATTCAGAATGGTCATAAACCCAGGAGAAGTAGTAGCCTGAGGAGCAGAAAGCTGTGAATACGAATATTCACCTATGTGAGGTCAAGGCTTGCTTGAAAATGTTGGCCTTTCTCAGCTTACCATCTTGTAAAGTATAATAATACTGGTTTTTAACTGCAAATGATTTTGTGCTCTCTGTAAGGTAAAGCAGGCCTACAGCCACATAGAAGAAACAAACCATCAAGGTATGGCAAGTCTTACTCTCTTTGCACCGGCCATTAAAAATAACTTGATACAAAACCTGATGTATTAATCCTGATTTTCGTGTGTGTTACCGTCTATACCTACAGGACCATAGGATATTAATTACTGCAATAGCTATTTCTGAATGTACCCTTGTTCTGCAAAAAGAATATTTGATACCTTTTTCCTTTTGCTTTCTTTGAAAGTGTGTATATGGAATTGGTCGTAAGTAGCTCCACCTAAAGACAAAGGCTAAGGGGTACTCTGTTTCAGGATGTGCGGGTGTCTGTGAAATAAGATTTGCATCTGTGTGATATTTACGTTATAATGCAGCTCTCGCGTATTAACCTTTTGGCTGTGGGCAATGTTAAAAACGCTGAATTGCCTCTTAGATGCAAAACAGCAGCAGTGTCTCAAATACAAGCTAAAAGCATATCACTAATAAACGATCAACTGTCCTCTGTTAACAGAAGCAGTCTGAAGCCCTTCATCCAATTTAAGTGATACCTGTAATAGAAGTTCTCAGTTTGGCCATTGGAATCTAAATCACGCAGGATGAAAGCACATTAAAATGGTGAACTAATATAGCTGCTTGGGACTGTGAGAAGGAAAAATTAATAAGAGACCATGGGATCAAGGTTGGCTAGCTGTGATTGAAAATTAGAAGTGTTGAGCACTGTGTGATTTCTTTGGTGTAAATAGAATGAAAGCAATTTTGAAAGCTTAACAAGTCTGTCTCCCTGTTGCTCTTTGTAATTCAAAGCAAGTGACTTTGCTGGTAATTTCTGCCAGAGTCTCCCGAAATCCCAGTAGTTAGGGAGAATAATTCTGTTTGTTTTCTAAATTCTAATCTTTCGTTCTTTCTTTCTTTCTTATTCCTTTTGAACACAGGAGTCAGGGTTAATTTTAGACAGGAGATGCAATCTGAATGTTATAAGCAGTGGCATCTTGGTAACTTCCAGAGGAATTCTGCAGCATGCCCTGGAGTCACAGATCCCCTTTGGGGATGCTTGGGGAACGTGCCACAGCTTCTGGCTAGGCCAGGGGCCTGGGTTTCCTTTTGGTGGAGTTGGGATGCAGGTGGACCATGGGCATGGAAGCCGTGGTTTGATTCTTTAAATTATGCCTTGTTCTGAAGCACCTTGCAATGCTACCTGTCCCAGTCTTGTCCATTTGATACAAAATTTGAGAATTAAATATACTCGATCTCAAGGGTGATCTAACTTCCATCTGCTTGAATGCTGCGTGCCTTTTCGGTATATTGTGTTATACAAGTGCAAGAAGAGGAAATCTGACCTTTTTCTAAGATGAAATATTGAGTGTCTCAGTGCCAATGGGCTGCAATGGACAATGCAGTATCAGGGGTAGTACTGCTATGAGGAATGTGTTTACAAGCTTAGAGTTTGCAGGCGGTGAAAGACACATAGAAGAGAAGTGATTCAGGTACTTAACAGTAGTAGGCACCTACACCTGCTGATACAACTTCTGTATGGTTGGCAGATGTGATACAGGATCTACGGGATACCTGCGCCCAGCTGGAACATCCGCTGAGGCAGGAAGGTACCTGAAAGTATTGCAAATGGACTAGACATCAGTGTCTAGGCGCGTGAATTCCTCTTGAAGTGGTGAGAATTTAACAATGACCTCCTGGCCCTTCTTCTGCTTTATTAAGCTCCTTAGTATGACGGGCCCTAATCTCCTCTTCCCTTAATGGTGGAGTAGTATTTTATGTCTGCTAGCATTTGTTTTAGAAAGTCAGCAAGGACAAATTTGGGAATGACATTTTGGCTGTCGCTGTTGTAAGGGAAGGATAGCTGGGTTAACACATCTTAACTGTAGCATAACTCATACTCAGAACTCGTGATTTCTGTAATAAATAGAAGATTTTCAAGTCTGTTGGTTTGCAGTTCACAAAGAGGGTCTATATACTCTTTAAATTGTACTGTGGCTTTTCTTAAGATGAGTGAAGGGAATAAATAGGGAAACATCACAGTAAGGTTTCCAGAAGTTACTTAAACAAGTGCCTCTCTGGTTCCATGGTATACCAAATCTGCCTTATAAAATGACAGCTGCTGCAGCTCATAAAAATGTAAAAGCTATGGCACAGAAAGAAGGTCATAAGCTACCTTAGTACCTATACAATAGTTAATTACTGACCAAGAACTACTGTCTGCCACAGAGGGGTGGTAGTTTTTTCAGTGCGTGGCCAACACCATCATTTACTCCTTTGTGTAGTCAAAGCAAATCATTCCATTTGTATTTTCAGAGAAAACATGTAAATTTATATCTATTTTCAAATTAATTATTTTATATTGAAATAAAAACAGCAAGCATATTGCTTCCCTAGATACATCATTTTCTCCCTTAGGACAAGGTGAATGTACAGAAGTTGAGCTGCTAATGCATCCTTTAATTTCCAGCAGTGCCTTAAGTGGTAAGGATGTAGTCTTGCAAGACTCTGTAAAGCTGGGTGAAATTTTTCAATGAAATTGGCGGAAAGAGGGGAGTCTGGGACATAAATAATTCCTGTCTTTGGACAAACTCTTATTGTGAGGACTCCTGTAAGGCACAATGTGGCCTAAAGTCATCACGCAGGAAATTTAGATATGTGAGGGCCTTGTGAAAATACAGTTAGAAATGCACTTCCAGTCCTAGTAAGGAAAGGCAGAACTACCCAGTTAAGAGAATACTACCAGGTATAATACCTCCGTAATTCTGCTTGCTGATTAGTTGTGCATTTATTGGCAATTGTTGTTGTGCTTGTTCCCCCCCCCCCCCCCGCCCTGAACCTTCTTTGTACTTCTCAGTTTTTCTTTTTAATTAGTTCTCTTCTTTGGTCCTAACATGTAGGAGAATTAAGGAAGGCTCTCCAGGCTGCTAGTAAGATCAAAATCTGTAAAATGAAATGGAAGATAGAAACAAAACTTTGTTTGAACATTAAACAAAGACAAATAATTATGACGAAGATCATAATAATGAGTCCTCAATTACTGCAGCAGTCTGGCCATGAAACTATAAAAAGGAAAAAAAAAACAAACCACCCTAACATCTCTCATTTTAATTAAACCGTGTCATTTTTAAGTGCTGCCATAAATTTTACCACCAGGTTTATAAATCCTGACTTTGGGCCTAAGTCTGATTTCAGATCAGGAGGTGCTGTGTCCACGCAGGTTTCCATAGATTTATTTCAGAACAACTTTGATGTAGGAAAGGACTTTTGCCTCTTGTGTAGACCAAAACAAAATAACACAAAGAAAGCAGCTGCAGAAGAACAGAGTATCAGTGAGCCTGGATTTTAGGTGCTCCAATTAAACTTTTTCGCTTTATGTACCTTTCTTTAGTGTGTCTATAGTGATGTTTAGTTGCTAGATAGGAGAGGTGGTGTAGACATGAATAATCTGTGAAGCCCACTTGGAACTGGGATGTGTTAGGAGTTTATAAGCTCTTCTGCCTGGAACCCAGGAAAGGCTATTTGTAAAACACCACAGGCAATATTAAGAAAAACATACAGTAAAATTTGATGCAAGTTATCCTATTGGGAATTTTTCTTCTTTTATTGAAAAGTTTTGAATTTAGGAGGAGAGAAGTTGTCCCCAGGAGAGTCTAAAGATAATAAAGTCATTTCTTCAAGTGTTTATGGTGTCTTCTGAGAGAAAAACCTCATATTGATGTGCTTATTTTAACTTACTGAGTCTTCACAGCACGCAGAAAGACTGAGCTATGCAAAGTTAACTTTGACCACCCCTGAAATGCAGTAATCTTTTAAGAGTGTGCGACTGCATTGACGAGTTTCACAGAGGAAATGGAGAAGGTAGGAAGGGAGGGGAGCAGGGGGCCCGCAGGAGCTGCTGGTCATTGAACCGCAATTACCTGAGTAGAAATTTAATTAGGGTGCTGTCACTGACACAGTTGATTTTATAAAGCTGCTACCCAATCTTTATTGATCCTAACTGGACTCTGAATTTATTGCTTCTTTGAAAGACCAGCTATTTTATGTAATGCCTGCGATGCGCTCTTTGGAATAATCCTAGGTGGTGACTTTGGGATGGGGAAATACTTTGAAAGCATACAATGGTCTTGGATTGTTCTTGTAGACAATAGACAGCTTCAGTTGTCTCTCTTAATAAGACACCATCCTTTCTCTTATTTTCATGGAAGAAAACTGCCTCTGTGATAGTGAAGAGATGTTGTTGGTAACTCTACAACAGGTTGGTGGAACACAGGAAGGTTATCTCTTGGCTTACCACATCCCTCAGGTATTGCAGGCAGTATTCTTTGAAAAATTGCTTCTGTGCTGCAATCAGCATGTTTGCAACCTTGCAAAATGAAGGAAGGTGTACATACTTGTTCATCTTCAAGAGACTTTCATTTTTGCAGTAAGAACAGCAGTCTTGCTGGGTCCAAATTACTGTCTCTGGGCAGCATGAAAACTCTAGGGGATTCACTTGTTAAATCAACTCTTCAATGAATATACGTGGAGGTTGCTTTTTTTCTGCAGGTATGAGACTAGCACATCCATTTAGACCAGTGAGACACCTTTGTTTTAGGAATATTCTTGTTTTCCACGGGTATTTTGTTATATTTATGCAGTAATTTTTACTCCCATAAAGCTACATTTAGTTTTATGCTTCCTAATTTTTGTCGTCTTCTATAAGCCCTGCTAATAGAAACTTCAGACCTCTACAGCCTCCTCTGTTTTTGTGCATTTGGGAATAACTGGGATTTTCCCATCTTTCTCTGTTGGATTTTAAAAGTGACACCATCTTTCCCTTGCATCAGTGCTGAAAAAGCGTGTTATAACTGAGGTGCAACTGCAGATTTGAGTAATGACTTAATACCCACCCTCATCTCCTGTTATATTACCAGAATAATGTAATTGAACTATAACATCGTTTTGGAAACTTATCAGTGGGATTACAGGGAGACCAGACATATTTTGGCTAGTGTGTGACTTTCAGAGATACTTCACACATTGCAGAAAGTTATTAACAGGTTATAGCAGCTATGGAATGTATTTTAAAGGAAAGCTAATTGTATAATTATTTGGCTTTGATGAAGCTGTTGCTGGTGTCAGCTGTCTAGCACTAATCTCAACACTACTTTGAAGCAGAATGTAGATGGCTTTACAGTCTTTCGTTGTCCTACAGCTAGAAGTACTGGTGCCAGTATTGCCCGATATCACAGTTAACACAAAAAATCACTGCGTGCCATAGTAAAAATAATTAAAAAAAAAAAATATGCGCAGCCAAGCATATTAGAGACTTCATTGTCAAAAGCTATCCACAGGACACAAGATCAGAAGTACTTACTGCCATGTCCTCATTGCAAAGGTCGTGCTTTAGCAGTTTCCTGTTTAGCAAAAAACTAGCATTGGCATCCCCTGCCATAGCAGCAAGGTGACCACACAGTTTAGCCTTTTGCTCTGGTCATTCGTATGTGGCTAAAGATTCCCTTGCATGGTGGACTTTTCCATATCTTTTCTTACTGTAGTTATTACAATTTTAGAGTTGCTGAATGTTTTGACTTTGGTTGCAGCCTAAGGTGGTCCTCTTTCTTTGCGTGCTATTCTGATACTATTTTCCTCTTGTTTTGGCATACTACTGGGTTTGGGGAGACAATTTTAAGTACCAGAAGATCAAGAGCTGGGAATGTGACCGTGACAATTAAATGTTTGTAAGATTTCCTCCTGCTATGCTATAAATTAGTGAAGACATTGCTATGAAAAAGAAAATACTAATCTTAACATGAAGTGGAGGCAAAACTAAAAAAAAAAAAAGTACAGTATTGTTTAACTACCTATAAAGATGATTAATAATTCTGTAACATCTTCATTTTGATTTTAAGTATGCTTGAGTATGTAATGGATGAAGTGCTAACAACAAAGTTGGAACATGTAGAAACGCTTCTTCATGAAACTCGAATCTTTTTGACCTGACATTCATGACATGCAGTGAGCTGCAATTTCCAGAAAGAAGACCCAAGCATGAGGCAGCTGTCAGGGGAGAGTGAGGAATGCAGGCATGTATTGTGTTATGCTCCAAGCTTGTAAAACGTCCATCTCTCACACTTACCCATATAGAGAGTTTTCAGCAGAGGAGCAGTACAGAAGCTGTGCATTGAACTGTAGACTTTAAGTGGAAAATGTTGTCTGCTGGCCTGTTTCATGTGGTGGTGTTGAAGTAGACTTTAAACACAGGAAGAACCAAGCTTTAAGCGGAAGATATATTCTGCAAAGTAATTCTGTAAAAACCTGAGGAATAAGGTGCTAGAGTTGTCTCAGCTTCTGTTAGGTATTTGGAGTAATATGTGATGTCCTTCAGGGAAAATGAAACACAAGTCCATTTTCAACATAAAATCCTGCTAGCCCTGCACAAGTGACACAACTCAGGAAGATGTGCTGTGTTGTATGGTCAAAACGGGCAACAGGTTTGTTTAAAAGGGCTATTTACTGTCCACATACCACTGTTGTCTCGGATCTTACGTGTACTTGTGCAACTCCTCCAAAGTCAATGATGTTTGCGTTGACTTCCAACGTAATTAGTGGCGCGCTCTGAGGGCAATGGGCTGGTGAGAGCAGAGCTATTGAAAGAAATGGAGCCAAGGACTGTTTGCAAAGCTGGAAGTTGGGCAATGTGTGATTGCATATACGAGATCAAAATGTTAGATGTAGAGTAGAAATGGAGCTCCAAGTCTCCCTATAAAGCTGCAAATGGTGATTAAAAAGTGTATTTTTAGAGATGTTCAGGAAGGGTATTCTAAAGCAAGTCATTGAATATTCTTCCTCTGACCTCTTTCATGTGTTGAGTAGAAGTCCCCACTGTTGCCCTTCCTCAGTAACTGCATATTTTTTCTTATTTAATTTGTCCTGAATTATCACAACTGTAGTAATTCATAAGTAATTCATCTCTGTTCATAGATGGCCTTTGCTTAGACTCAGTGTCGTTCGGCACCGTATTGCCCTGTAGTTTAGTATTATTATGACTTCAGAATTTTTTTTCTCATAATTCTTACTACTTCTGTGCCATCAGCAATTTTTTCCTGTTTTACCCCATTTCCCACTTTGCCAATAAACACTGCAGAGAGCATTACTGTTATTACAGTTCCATTGAGTATATTGTAACTCAATGATCTTCTGCCTTAAAAAGCACTCTTTTTCAGTTTTTAATCCATAACAGAGCTTTCCTCTTATTTTTCTTAATTACTGAACTTGCTCTATTGCATTGAATGTGAAAAATCTGTGAAAATCTTTTTGAAACTCTGAATCTACCTTCCAGCTTCTGTTTTTGTTTTAGGAATTCCTTGCCGTTGTCTGGAGGAGGAGGAGGAGGACAAATCTCATGCTCAGAAATTTCTAGTGAAAACTCACGTGTAGGCATTTTCATGCTGTCTACATCTCAAATGGTCGTCATCCTACTAATCTTAAGTAGTGTAGAATTGTGTGATTATATATCCTATATAAAGTACCAAGAATTGAACATTTTGGTAGAATTTTGTGCACGCATTGGGCTCATACTCTAAAACCAAAACACAGAGACTAACTGCAGCAAATTTATTATCTCGGCATCTACCGACAGGGGTAAAACCCCTGCAGTTTTCTGATACATTACAATGTTTCTCACTGTCACCTCTTGTTTTTCTGAATACATCTATGCACTGTTGTGGAACTTACTAGAAAGCTGGGCTGTTTTCCAGAGCTAGCTGCCCCCTTGCTTGACTGGGGTGGAGGCTCTGCCACAGTAAGTTATTTCTTCTGCGATTCCTTTTATGTTCCCAGGGTCTGTTAGTCCCATGTATGAGCAAATTGTGCCTCACCATGCTTATGTGGGTAATGATATGGGGGTTCTTTTGCCATCCAGGGGCAGCTTCTTGCATTTTTCTGCCTTAAACAAGACTTTCTGCCAAATTTTGTCTATCACTATGTCATGATAATACATAGTGTTACATATGCGTAGCTAGAGAGAAGCTTGCCATAGATTGGGTCTAGCATAATAATGTCTTGACATACAGTAGAGTAACACACAATTACTTCAAGTGATAGTTAACATCCATGGGAAAAGCTTTTCCTAGAGAGATGGAGCTTAAAAATAACCAGTGACCTCTGACTCTCTATCTGGCTACCCTTGGTTTAAAGCTGGGCTGTGTAATGCTAGATAAGCAGAGGAACTACACCACCTTTTGTTGTGAGAGCCTTTTAGGGCCCAGAAGGATTATATGGATGTGTCTGAAAAGCAGAGGAGCTCAGCGACAGGTCAGAAAGACAAGCACAGGAGAGGGAAATGATGCAGTTTTTTCAAGTTCCTCTTTTCTCTGTAGCAGACGTGCCCTCCAAACCCTCCTTTCCACTTTTCCCAGTGTCGTTTCCTCAGTTATCAACGTTTTCTCTGCCTGAAGATATGTTTATGCCAGTATGTTTGGCAGACTGCTGGCTTTGCTTTAACGCTGGGTGTTGTTATGTGGATGGGTGGTCCTGTTTCTCGTTTTTGTCATGCCGCCGTTATCTGTCCCTGGAATGTTGTAAAGGGGCCTTGTAGCAGATACACTCTGCTGTTAGTTTACCTCACCTAGACGACTCCCTTTGCCCTCCTTGAGTATTTTGGGGTAGTTCATCTGGTAAAAACCTTATTCTGCCGCCTCCTCTTCTGAAGGAGCTTGCAATTCATCCCTCTTGTTGATGCACATACACACACGTCTTAAATGGGCTGGTAGGTAATCATTATCTTGAAGTGGCAAGCGGTAATTGCTGTATTAAAATTCTTCGTAGCTTATTTGCCATGCAGGACTGCAGCAGAATTGTATGTTCCTCACCAGCAAGTTGATTAGAGATGCCTTAGGCATCATCTTTTCCAATTTTTAAAAAATTAATCACGCATAGTTTTCATATTAACTTCGAACAGGGCAAGGGGCGAAAACGAGGCAGTTCTTGCAGCACGCTCTGCATGTTCTGTGTCTTTTTATGAGCCCGATCTAACCTCTGTCTGCCTCTGATGACCCACACCTGAAAGAAGAATGGTAGTGAATCCATTTTCTCCAGGCAGGGTTTCTATTCCTCATAGTAAAGATGCAAATGAAGAAAAAAAAAAAAAAGTTGGAGTTGCTGAGCATTCGTTCTGACCTTGCCAGTGCTGGAATGGCTGCGGTAACATACGTTAGCATATGTCACGATGTTAAGATGGTGAAGGTGGAGACGCTGTCTAGCAGAGGTGCAGAGTATTTGCAGAGTACAAAAAATGACAAATGACATAACCTAAGCCTGCAAAAGTACTCAGCTGTTACTGAATCTGTTTCTACAGCAGGGATTTTGCTGTCTTTGGGTTGACAAAGTGATTTATTCTCTTCTCCACTGCCAATGGGTGTAGTTGTAATGGCAAGCCTTCCTGTATAGACAGTGTCCTCTCAAAAGAATAGGAATTCCTCTCGGAAGTAAAGGAATTGCAGCACTCCAAAGAGCTGCTTTTGCACATCTAACAACATTTGGGGGAAGAGACAGAGGCTAACACAGGCTTTCGTAGTCACGCATCGTTACACAGCTGATTGCAACAATTCCAGTGAAGCGGTGATGATCTTGCTCAGCTTCCCATGTTATGCTATGGAAGTCTTTGGATCTGATCTGTTGTTACAGCTGGACTAGGAAGCATGTTGTACCATGTGGCTTTATTTTCCATAGCATTGGGTGCAGCTGGGTTTCGAGAACTGACCGAGTCTTGTTGATGTGTTTATACTACAGATGGGGGAGATGCCTGCCACGGCGAGGAACCGGTGCGGATGGACAGTGGCACTGGAGCAGCCACAGCAGCACGAATACCCGGGATGAGAAGACGCCTGTGCATGCCCGTGCACAGAATGGCCTGAGGAATTTCTCTTGTGTAGGTTGGTTTACATTTGTAAATTCAAGACCAAATACCTGCATTAAAGGGTTTGCAGCCTAAATCCTGCTGAAATACATGGGACTACTTAGCAGATTAAAGTTAAGCATAGGAGTCACTGGGTAGGCAGTGGGATGTTAGCTGTGAATACAAGAAAGGGGAAGTGGCAGGTGGTGAAAACAGAAGTCCCAGTATTATCCCGTGGTCCACAGTCATTTGGAGACTATAAGTTGTTTTTCTCATTTTAAAAGCAGGGTGAAAAATTCCCTCTTGTTTGTTACTCACATGGGGGGAAGTTTCGAGAAAATTACCCAAATTTTACATTAGAAAACCTGACACGTACTCTAAAATGAGCCCATTTTGCTGTTTATAATGCACTAATCTGTAATGATTTTCCCAGCAAACAGTGATACCACAAGCACAAGATTATAACACAAGTTATGAAAAAAGCAGTAGAAGCAAATTACATATTAATAATGGATATACTGAACCCAAAGGACAAAGGAGGAGGGTGGACTGCTTTCTATTTCAAACAAAATAAATTGCTTGATAGCCATGTAAAAATAAAATGATCAGTACCATCAGTGTCTCAGCAGTGACATGCTGAGACTAGTCAGTGACGATTTCATTGGATGAGATTCTGGAATAAGTGTAGCTAAATCACGTAGACTCGGCCATGCATTTAAATGCAACGATTGCTTCCCTTTTTCTTTCATGCAGCTTGTGTAGTATGATAAATAAATTTACTGTGTTCCTGATTACTACTGCCAGCTGGCAGAGTTACTTTTGCAGTGGAGGTGGTTTATACTATAAGGTTCAGCATTTTCTTGATGGTTCATGACAGAGGTTGTCATGCAGCCAATGCACATTTCTTTGAACAAATGGATGCAAGCAGCTGCTTATGGACCTTCCTCCCTGACTCCCAAGAGAGCATGAAGCTGATTTTTTCTTCCTTTTAATCTGGTTTCTCTGTTTTTCACGTGTAACCTACGTACCGGGAGTAAGAGTAGAGATACCAGTTTCAGTGTACAAATGTTATTTGCTTCAAAATGAGGATCTGCCAAACTTGCTTTGACCCATGAAATCTGATGCATGCTCTTTTTTTTAATTTCCTATTGGATATATATTGAAAAAGTTCATGGCTGATAATCTGCTGAAGTGGTGCTTTTTATGTCTAGAAAACTGTGCCTGAATAAGTAGGAGTTTTAAGATCTCTGTGAGAACTGAATAGCGTTCGAATAGTTAATGCCTTAAACACAACAAACAGGTATCTCTTGAAGGGCATTATGTGCTCATTAAGGTCTGAAGCATAGATAGACTCTCTGGTGTGAGGTAACTGAACAAAGAATATATGAATTATAAGAAATGAAACAACTATGATAGAAAAAAATCCAGCTTTTTTTATTCTGGCATCTAAATTACCCCATTTGTGGAGCTGTACCTGAGAGCAGAGTTGGCCCAAATCAAGTTCACTCGCAGAAGGGCGTAAGAGGGAGATACTGCACTAAAGCTGTCTGTTGGTTGGTACGTAAAGTGAGATCAGTCTCTCAATGTGCTAACGTATCACTTCTTCCTATCTGCAGCTCAGATTGGCTCAGCCAACTTTGAGAGAGTTTTACTAAAAAAAGCGAAATACTACTTGTTTGAGGTTTTTCTAGGGGAATGAGTTTGAAATATTTAAGCACTACAAAGGTTTCTGACCTAAATGAATAGTGTAAGAGACCCAGGGGTCTCCTTTGCTTTTGGCTTTTTTTCCACCTGGAGAAAACTTAATGTAATAGTTACAATGTGCTATAATCTGCCTCTCAGAGGTCCCATTCAGAAATTCATCTTCCTCATCTTTGGCATTTAAATCTGGCCACTACTTCTTGAGGAATTTAAAAGGGAAATGTTGAGACGTTCATAGTTTAAGTGCCTACAGATGTCAAATTGCTTTGTGAATGTTACTCAATAAAGTTAATGGAAAAAAAATGCTATGATGGAAATTAGTGAAGATCAAGATTTGTTTTTCTTTTTCGTATGTTTCCTTAAAGTTATTGAAAAATGCATCTTAGAAAACTTCCCTCTAAACCAAAAGCAAGGAATTTAAAGAGCACAGTGTGTTGTTTGGTTTTTGGTGTTTTTTTTGTTTTTTTTTTTTTTTTTAACATGACTGGATAGTCTAAAACAAAAGAAAAAATTTCAAGGAAAAATAAAGAAAACATCTTTTTTCCTTTTTTTTTTTTTTTTTCTCCAGAGTTGAAGTATGTCTGAAAGGGGCTTATGCAAATTCATGGTGGAGATCTGTTTTGGCAATTAAAATAGTGATAATTCAGATGCAACATTTGTGTCAAGAAATCTTGGAACTGAAGCTGTAGTCAACTCTTTGTGGCCTGCAGGTGGATGGTGTTTGTTGGTGAATCCAATTTACTATGCCTTGAAGAACTGCTGTGGCATTGAGCTGGTACAGCTGGTATACAGCAGTTAATGAAGTAACCAGAAATGACTTCTTTGTTGTGAAATGTTCCTAGAAGAGAAAGGTGAATAAAACTGGCTCAGTATTAACCACAGACCTCTAGTCTCATTTTTTCCACTAGAAAAAACCCTTTGTATTTTTCTTTCCCTTAACTTTTAGTTAAGCGTGCACCAAGGGAACACATCAAGTTATCATGGAAAGGCTTCAACGTGAAGTATACAACTAATTGATTAAACTATTTGAACCTGGAAAAATGGTGAGATCTGTTAGTTACAATGTTTGTTTCTCCAATTTTCTTGCCATACTCAGCCAATCTACTGTGTGTGAATAGTAATCCTAGAACTGGGCCAAACTGTGATATCATTAATGTTTTGGAGATGTAGATGAAGGTGAAAGCTGGCCAGCTGATGGGATGAGGCTGCCCAATGTCCAAAAGCAGCGGTGCTCCGTTCTGCCTTGGTGGAGGTGTCACTCTGAAAGCTGCGCTTTTGGTATGATTAACCCAAAGCATTTCTATTTTATTTCTGTCTGCAATGGCTTTGGTTGCCAACCCAAAGGTGTTTTTCTGACTGAACAGGTTTTGTTGATATACACACTGGGGACAGGAGAGAATGCAGAGATAAGCACGCAACAACTGAATTGTGTAAATGAACAGTTGTGATCCTGAGTTGTTCCAGTGGTTCTGTGATTTAATACTCTCTGCTTCGAGTGAGATTTACTACACAGCCTGCATCCTCAGAGTCTGTAGCACAGAATTTTGTTGTGCTAGGTTCATCTGTTAAATGACTTCCAGCGTCCTTTATGTGTTATTCCGAAAGGGGGAAAATATATAGAATAGGAGGCAAAAAAAAAAAAAAAGTTTTTATTGCAGGATAGAAAGCAAGGAGGATTAAAAAAATGGAAAGAAAGAAACTGGCATTTTGCTAGTTGGCTGTTCATGTTAATCCTCTTTAACACACACGTGACTTCAGCTGGAAAACCTCTCACATTTTTCAATCTGTTGTGGAGCGGCAAGCTTAGTGACAGTCATAAGAACCTCTAAAAATGTCTAAGCAGTTTCTAGCCCCTCTCAGTGTCACTGTCTGACTCTGTAGCCTGGCAGACTGGCACTACTCGGAGACCTAGGACCAAATGATAAACACTAACCCTGCGTCTATATATTTCAAACAGTTTGTTGTACCATGACTAGTGGTTCAGAATGGCACATCAGAAATTGATGTGTGGATTTTAGTGCCGTTCTTGAAAAGAGACTTAAACAGAATTTTTAGTTTCAAAGTGGAAGAAATAATTTGTAGCATGTGCCATAAAAAAAAACAACCCATACCCTGGAATTCCCTGATTTCAGTTTTGAGAGATTTCAGAGGAGCTACTACAAGTCCTGAAGGGACAAAACAGAGCGTAATTATGAAGGCTTTCCCTCTTGAATGACCACAGAGGTTAATAATAATAATAATAATAATATCATCTAGTACAATAGATCATTTTGTCTCTTGTGTTGTCAAAGTTGGAGTAGGTTCATACATTGTCATTTGCAGTATTTATCCAGATTAATTTTAGACGTCTTGGGGAGCTGGATTTTACTACCATATATGCCCAGAGCTACAGACACGAGGTTAGTTCAGTTGTTTTTTCTTTACTGAGAGGTGTCTTAATGGATTATCAGGAAATAAGGGCTGGCTGAGAACACTTTCACAAATAATTACAGCTCATATAGCCTGATAGTATGGAGAAACTGTATGACAATGGTTTTAGACCTTAAAATAAAACCCTTATGTTTGACAACTCAGACGAAAGACCAAAAAGCTAGAAAAGAAAGAAAATGGTCAGACTTGCGTTTTTTTCCCCACCATTAATTTTTCTATATTGTCTAAGCATAAGAACTGGAAGGAACAGCTGACTGCCTGAAATGCTACTATTTGCTGAGCTTGAGCGGAGTTTATTTTTCTCTCTTTGGTGGTATCATACTGTCTTTATTTTGCCTAAATTTTTAACGTAGTGATACTGATGGACTTTACTGATGATTCCTTTCATATTGTAAGGAACGAGATATGTAACTGGCTGGAAACACCAAACAAGTCATTTTGCTCTTCACAGATCTCATTAATTATGAGGTCTTGGATTTTGCTGTGTATAAACATTTCAGTTAGATTGGTTGCCAATAAACATTGTAAATCTATAGAAACTGGATGAAAGGTGAAACACGGAGAATATATCTGAAAAGATTTATTTTGCATTATGATTGTGGGATTAGATGTCATGAATACATATAAGGATGTATTTTGTCATACCAAGGTATTATCCTTAAATCAAATTTTGATTAATTGATGCTGACAGACTCTTCTTCCTACTTGTTTTCCAGGTCCTAGCTAGAATTAATGAGTGCAATGGCAATTTTAATGCTGTGTTTTATAAATGTATGTCAGTTTCATGCACAGCTTCTTTGTTAACTCAAAAGGTCATGTGTAAAATTCACATGCGCATGTAAATTTAAATTTATTTTTTTTGTTGTAAAACGATGCAGTGAGAGTGATTAAAAAGCATTCTGGAAGGCGAGACATCATAAACAGAGGGAAAGCCCTTTGGGAATGGGACCCCGAGAAGTCTGGGAACCTGCTCCATAAATCCTACTGCCACTAAAATTCTCATGGCAGGTAGTAAAACTCAGTGCAAATGTTGAATTGTATTTGAAATGATTTTTTTTTAAAATGAAGCAACAGTAAAGCAGTATATGACTGCACTTAGATAAACCTTCTGCCAGGTGATATTTGAAAGATAAAACTTATGAAGGGACAATATATGAATGGAAGCAGCCAGGCAAGCTGGGGGAGTGGCCATCAATTTATGCACACAACTGCATTTTCAACATAATTAGCTGTCTAATTGAGCATTATAATTTAACTGACACATTTAAACATGTAATTTATTTGAATGCACACTGCTTGTAATCTGTTTATAATGTTTTGCTCTTCAGGATGGTGTCAGACTCTAGAAGATAAAAATATCCTTCTGACGAACAGAAAAAGAACCAAAAAGAATATATTGAGGATCCCTGAATGCAAATAAATTTCTGTAATTTCAAATCAGAAGAGGAGTATGGAGGCAGAAAAGCCATACGGATAAAGTTAAGTACTTGAGCATAACTGTAAGCAGCATCTTAATTTTAAATACCAGAGATGATGTACTGCTTCTTGTTATCAGGTCATTGTGCAAAGCTGACTACTTTAGCTGGCAGCTAGGTAGGAAGGAGATTTTGGTAACTGGGAGGTTTAAACTGCATGTCTGTCTTGTCTGGAGGAAAGAAAGTGTCCCTTTCTCAGCATGATAGATACTGCCAATAGGTCAATGTTTATGCAGGGGACAGATTCTGAACCTGAAGATGCCAGGTTACACTATGAGGTGATCACTGAAATGGAGATGTGTTTTTTGCTTCTGCGCTGATCACGCTGGAGTGGTGCTCATGCCTGCCTGGCATTTTGGCTGCTGTTTCTGTCTTGCAGTCTTTGTAGCAATGCCTCAGGTATGGCTGGCCCTTTTCATATCTGAACAGGGACGAGGGCATGTAATCCCTAGGCTCTGTTAAAACACACACACAGAGTAGCCTGTCAACTGGTTGCAGAGAAAGGAGCCATGACTCCCTTCGTTCACGCTTGCGAACTCCCTGGTGTGCCAAAATGTTCGCGCTCTCGGTGATAGCTAAACACCTGGACATTTATTTTCAAGGAAAAACAAACCGATGCATACTTGGTTTTGTTCCCAGAATTTTTTATTATTTTTTTTTTCTCTTTGAGGCTTTATTTGCTGAACAAAATAGTTGCAGGTTTCCTTTTAACCCAGTAAACTTTTGTACTGTTACACCTCATCATATATTTTGTGGTGCTGAGTTTTGAATCTGCTGCTTCAATTACAGAAACTGCCAACAGACATATGAAAATCCAGAATGTAGAGGCTAAAGCATTCCTGCTTTTTAGCTTTGGAATTACTTTTGCATACTCTGACAATTTTCCCTTATAAACTAAGTCAGTGATAGCTACATTTACAGAATGCAAGAAAACTAATGCAAAATTTTACTGCCAAAATAAAGAAGAAAGCAACTTTTTCATACCAGAGGTTGGCACAATTCCTGGCTTTTCTCCCCACCTTTCTCTCTGTTCTCCGCCCTCCCAAGTCAGTAATTAACAGAAGCGGAGAAGAGGAAGTAAATGTAAGGCCATGCGAGAGGCAATAGAAATGTACGGGTCTTTTACCCCAAGGAGTTGCAACTTTCTTTCTGACAAGACATACTGTGCTTTCATGTCACTTGCGTTTCTCACGCTCAGCGTAGTGTAAGAGCTGATGGAAGAAGTTCTGCCCCTGGTCTATGTGAGGTGAGGAGTTTTAGCTTCAGTCTTTAGTTAAGTGATGGAAAATTACATTTGTACTGTTTGTTTAAATCGAAAGAAACTATACTGACTAAGCAGATGATACATTGGACTGTTTGGAGAGGAAAGATTACTTCATTTTCAGGTTGAACAAGATGAATTCTCTTATTAGGAGATCCTGAAGCTTATAGAGGTGGGGTTTGTATATCTGGATAGATAAGACTGGGGTAGGATAAGCTCACAAGATGAAATTAAAACAGGTTAAAAAGCTCTCCCAAATCTTGGTGAGACTCATCTGTCACTGTGACTCCACTGTGTTGGTGCATAGGTTCCCAAATACGTGGTTGCATGTGCGTGCCATGCAGAAGACAAGAGGGAAGGGAACTCTTTCAGGAAAACTGGACGTTGTACCCTTCATGGGGAGATGGAGGGAGAGTTAGGAAGAGAGACAGTGGCTCAGAGCGTTGTTTCTCATTTCCAGTTCTCTGACAGAATAATTGTCAGGAGGTTGAATTTCTATTTTGGCACCCAGCGTGTTCAGAATAGCTTTTGTCAGGAGAAGCAATATTAGAAATAGAATGCGAAATACATTCTATATGATAAAATTCTTTATTCCTTTGACCTTTCAGTCCTTTGCGCTGTGCTTCATGGTGATATCCTCCATTCTGTGAAGATTAGCAAGGCTGTCCGTACGAAGAGGAGAGACCATCAAAGAACTCTCTACTCTGGCTACAGGGTCTATTGGCACTTTTTGGTATTTTGACTGTTAGTGCCTCTTCTGTTCTTCCTTGATGATAAAGGGTCAATGAAGCCTTTCCCATCTGGAAGGGGAGGATCAGGAGAAGGGGAGAATCAGTGGAATTAGTACCAAATTACCTGTAATAGAGTGGTTCCTGTTTTAATGATACTGCTCGTTCTTGCTGGTTGTCTAGAGAAAAACAGAAATTCCTGTCTTTGTACCCTGGGTCGAGTTGACTCTACACTGGAGGGAAGCAGATGTGGCAGCCCCCAGACTAGCTTAAGAAATGGCACCGATGCCAAAAGGCAATCTGATAACTGCCGTTTCCTCGCTGAGGTTTCTACTTGGTTGTGCACTAGTGTGGGGACACAAGGCTGGCTCGGCTGGCTGGTCAAGTCCTTCTCCAACATGCAAGGCTGGCATAGCCTGAGGGGCAGGCAGGACAATAAAAAACTCTGGATTAAACGGCTTTGCTTAGTGCAGGCTTACCTGAGGTGTCTGGGGTAACAATGGGTAGCTGGATCAAAGAGTGAATTCTACATTATTCATGGAGATTCACTGGGACTCGGACATTCATTGCCCCCTGGAAAGGGGCATGGAAAAATAAGAGGAAATTCTGAAAGGCTCCTGTGGTGGGTTGACCCTGGCCGGGTGCCAGGTGCCCACCAAAGCCGCTCTGTCACTCCCCGCCTCGGCTGGACAGGGGAGAGGAAAACATGACGAAAGGCTCGTGAGTCAGGAGAAGGACGGTTTAATAAAGCAAGAGCAAAGGTCACACGTGACAGCAAAGGAAAACAAAAGATTTTCTTCTCAACTTCCCATCAGCAGGCCATGTCTGGCCACTCCCTGGGAAGCAGAGCTTCAGTTTCTCTGGAAGACAAATGTAAATGACAAATGTCCCGTGTCCCCCCCCACCCCCCGCTTCCTTCTCCCTTTACTTAGCTTTTATAGCTGAGCTAACACCATATGTTATGGCATGTCCCTTTGGTCACTTTGGGTCAGCTCTTCTGGCTATGTCCCCTCCGAAGGTCTTGCCCAGCCCCAGCCTGCCAACGAGGGGGAAATACTTGAAAGACAGCCTTGACACTGCGCGAGCCCTGCTCAGCAGTAGCCAAAACACTGGTGTGCTATCAGTGCTTTTCTGGCTACCACTACCGAGCACAGCACCGTGGGGGCTGCTACGGGGAGAATTAACTCTGTCTCAGCCAGGCCCGATACAGCTCCTACTGTAGCTCAGAATTTAGAGAGTGTGCTTTAAGTGGGAGAAAAGGTGAGAAATAAAGATGAAGAATGAAAACGAAGCTACAACTAATGGCAAGGTATCCCTCATGTACCAAACTCATTACTGTCATGTCTGAGGAGGTGCCTTTAAATCTGTGTTCTTTTCAGAAAACTGAATTGGGGTATTTTCCCTAGTTTCTCTGAAAGGGTGTAATAAATTGAAGTTAATGAATTATCAGTAAAAAATGTACTTGGATGATTAGCATGATCCCTCTGCTTAGACTATACTCCTGTCCAAATAAACATTTTTTCCAGTTTTTTGTTTAAATTGAGAATAAATAAAAGTTTGCATTATGTAACCCAAATAGAAACTGATACAGGAGCAGCTCAACTTTCCCCCAGCTTAAATTTCTGTGTTACTTTGATCTATTCTGCAGTAAGCGTTCACATGATTTACAGTGCAGCATCTTTCCTTACCCTCTCTTCAAGCCTTCTGTATGCAGAAGGAGTACCTTTTACAGGGAGGTATTGTGCTACTTGAAAAGGACCATAGTTAACTTCATGTGGTGTTTTTACTCAAGTACAATGTGTACTTTGACTCATAAAGCTGATGGGGTACCCTGTAATGGAGATATCTATATACTCAGGATTGTATACTTAAGGGGAAGGTCCCTTCTGTGTGTGACAGGTTATGCAGTGGGCAGGATTTGCTTCTGCTATAGAGGCTGACTATATAATTTTTTTTACTGTGTATCGGCTCTGAATGTCGGCTGTGTGTGTGCGAGAGAGGAGCGGGAGTCTTTGGTCCCGTTGAACCCCTCTCTGCCGCCCTCCCTACAACGAGGGGTCTGGACCTTCCGGAAAAGTGTGAGCAATACTGATTATATCAATCTATTTTAAGTGTGCTCTTATAGAGTCCTCTCAGCTCTCCTCCTTGAAGTGCAAGCAAGATACCAACAAAGAAGAATAAAACACTGTAGTTAAGTGCCCGTTTTGTTGTAAAAGAGCCCATGATAAAAGTGGAGGCATCTGGCAAAAGAGCCTTCTCTCTTAATCTTTGGACTAGATGAAATGTGGGAGGGATGGAAAAAGGCTAGAATTGGTGCATTATGCACAGAGGGGGTTGAGCTGTTGGCTGTTTGTAAGCTTGTATGTGAAGCATGAATTTGAAATGTGCTTAGAAATCCATATCACTACTTTTTGTTGTCCTTGGAGACTTGACTTCTGCGGCTCTGGATAACCTGTACCTCCCCCAGATGTGGTGAGGGGGAAGAGGGCAGATTTCTGACATGGTAGCTGTGTTGCACAAAATTTTAAAGCCTAGAGTAGATAAGACAGAGATACCCTCATCATGCCCAGGCACTGTGTGCGTCTGCTGCACATTGGCTTCATAATCTTTTTGCTAAATGTCACAAAACATGATAGAATTACTATGCTTGAATAGGCAGTGTCTCTGAAGAATATATTGTGAATGTGGAAAAGAGGAACTTCGCTTTCAAAGAAGAAACAGAGGCTGACCTCAGCACTAAGATGCTCCTCCATTGAAATGCGGGAATAATATATGGAGCTGCGCTAGTACAAACCGCTGAAGCACCTTGGCGGTGCTCCAGACGAGTGCCCTTTCTGGTGGAGTTTTTAGTACTTCAAGAAGACATAGTATGCGCATTTAGATGCCAATAAAGTGATTCCCTGTAGGATCCATAAGCTGCATTTCAATGCTAAATTACGATGACGGTGTGTGTGAATGATTGACCACCAACCACCAGTGCAGCATTTCTGCGCACGTGGGCTTTTGCTTTTCTGCGGTTTAATCCCTTCTTGTGGTAAACTCTGTCACCGCTTCGACCCTTAAGTGAGATGCTTCTGTCCGTCTCTCTCAATGCACATGTTGTGCCATTGCTGCTGAAGGCTAAAGAAGCCCTAACCACCTGGCAGTTTATTGACTGGAGCCTGACCTTACTGCATTCGTGACCTGCAGGAGGCCACAGCCAGGACTTGTTTGGTCTCCAGACAAAAAGCTACATTAAATGAACCAAAAGAAAAATGCATAGATGCAACTATTGCTGCATCTGGTAATTGAGAGAGGAATGAGAAGGGAACTAAAAATCCCATTGCGATTATTCTTGGGTAAGAGTGTAGTTTTCTGTTTCAGAAAAATCAAGTAACTTTGAATGTACGCTCCATCTAGTCTTAAGTTGTATGCAACAGGAGGGGAATGAGCTTGCTAAACCTAACGGGAAAGAAGGGTGACCGCCTATTATGGGTGAGAATAAGGAACTGGAGTTCAGATTAAGACAAGTGATCTGAAAGATTTCCCCATAGAGTGGTGAGTAAATTAAAACTTTGCTTAAGTTCTTGCAATTCCCTTTTCCAAGATTTTGGATAGATTATTTCAGTAACAGAATTCAGTGGCCAAATCTGTCTGTCACAGCTGTGACTTGGGATAAGTATCATTAACCCTTTTAAAAAAAAGAAAGATTTGTTTCATAGTGGAAAAACATGGTTCACGTGAAGTACAGTGCCGGGCCAAATAGAGGAGTAAGGCAAACACCCCAGGATCCTGTTTCTTATATACGTGATACTGTATAATTTGTATGAAAAATACAATAAAAGCAAATAGGGAGTAATTAAATAGCCAAGCCTAAATCTGATCATCTAGGCAGCTGTTACACGATTTCTTTGCATTATAAGCTTTTTATCTAGCGTGAAGAATTATCATCAGGAAAATGGATAAATAAGCTAGGAAAGAAAGTATTCTCGGTGCTAATTCTGTCTCTATCTTGTTTTTGTTTTTTTCTTTTTTAAGAAATCCAGATTATTTTTTTTTTAGAAGTGCTGATTAATTCTCTTCACATGCCCAGCCTAGCCTGAGACAGCTCAAGTAAAATCCTGACTCCCTGAAGCTGACAGCAATCTTGCCATTGTGCCAGGTACCTGGCACATGCAGTTTTGACGGAAATTTACCCTGAGGTCTTGAAAGCCTTGGGGTATCTCAGTGTTTGCATCCAAAAGCTGAGGAACAATGACATAGTGACTCTGCAAATTGTTGTCTTATTCTGCTGATGAGAAATGCAAACACAGAAAACTCAAGAATAATATTTATGTGCAGCATTGCTTAGATTATAATTGCATATATCCTGAATATGAAAAAAGAGATGGTATAGGGCACAATCGTATTTTCACATACACAGGGCTTCAGTAAGAATTGGCTTTCTCTCGTGTGGAGCTTTCTTGCTTGGTACCGGGTGCTCATTAATGATTCTTGTCTGCTTAAAAAAAAAAAATAAAAAAATTAAAATGTCAAGCCGTTCATGTGAAATCATCATGTCTTTTGAAATAAATTTTTAATAGTGAGAAAAATAGGAGGGATTTCTGAAATCCTTTTTTTTTTTTTTTTTCCTTTCCAGCTGAAAATTGACTGGCAGCTATCAGCAAATTGGAGACAGGGAAACTTTCAGGAGTATTTGCCTTCTAAACTGCTGTCATTGTCTGTAGTCTTCTTGGAACTAGATTTCTATTTGCTGACTGTGTAGCATTTTGTTGGAAGCCTTTTACTGAAAATGCAAGAAAAAACCCATTTGAATTGCTTTTGGATTTCTTATAGGATTTTGTCATATTTTTAAAGCCTCTGAGCTGGATGTGTATTTCATTCCTTCTCATTTTTTGTTTTTCTTCTAAATATCTTCTTTGTTATTCTTCACAAAGTGGAATGTAAAATAATTAAGTAATTTGTGTGTCTCTGACTACAAAATAACACTCCCCCCAACATTCTCAGTAATTCCATTTTTAACTGCGGCTTTGACCTCTAGTAGAGACAATAACAAATTGGTTTAGTCTTCTTGCAGTTCTAGGTTTGCATTATAACTTAAAAACCTGTCCTAATCTACTGAGATTCTTGTGTACTTCATGACTGATACTGTTCTCACTTAATTCCCAGTGACACCTTAGTTCTTAAATTACTTACAGATTATTGGTTTTTTGCTAAACTCTTTCTCAACACTACAAAAGGAGCAGAAAATCCCCAGTCAAAAACTTTCCATGCTAGATTATCGACATGAAACATACTTTTAGGTATTTTGCCCTCCTTTGACATTTGAAACCAGACTACCGCCTTCCTACAGGGCTGCTTTCCGAGGCTCACAAACAGCTCGGCATTATGCATAGAAGACTCAGCTTGGTTTTCTAAACAACTTTTTCATGCCATGCCACCCACACAAAAGAGTTTGGGGCTTTCCTCGCCTCTTCAGTCTTGATATACTTCCTTTTTTATTCCCGTGTCTCTAGGCAGTGTCGCAATGGTGGCCTGGAGGCTTGGCATATGACTCTTTGGATTTGCTCGATGCAATAAGCTGATATACAAATGCCTGGAAGGATTGTCAAGGTATGCTCGCTACACCTAGAAATTAAGGAGTTTTTGTGGGCTTGAGAAGTGGAAACGCAAGTCCAGGCTTGAATTTTAGGTCCTTCACTTTGCTGTGGGTGTGTTGTAGCATTCCCATAAAGGGGAATGCTCTGTGCGTGTGTGTTTTGAATTTGTAGCTTCTTTGGAATTGGAGGTACAGCTGTGTCCGGGTATTTGGCACAAGATCTGCCAGCGTGACAAACGAGGTACCCCCCTATCAGGCATGTTCACCCTGTGAAACACTGTAGTATCGTTACTCCCCGTGACGCTCAAGTATTTCATTTGCCTGGAGTAGTGCGGTGCAGCTGACAGAAAGGTGGTGTTACACACACCGTGAAAGGTCCCAGCAGCACAGCCGGTCCTGGTGAGCCGAGCCCACCGATGGCAGCAGGCAACCAGCCCAGGCGGCTGGCTCCTTCGGTTAGTGGCTTGGCTCGCTGCAGGCTGGCGGCGTAGGAGGACTCACGGGCTCGGCCGGTATTTGAAACAGGCGGTGGATAGGTAGTTCAGGGCTGATGGCGAGATTCAAAAGGAAACCGTTTCGCAGCGATGATCTTGGTTGTGCTTGAGAACGTTTGTTCGGGAGAAATTGTCTATGAATTGGGGGGAAAAAAAACCCAACCAGAGAGAAACAATAAAAGGCTGTGCACAGTGCCAGCTGCCATTAGAGGTTGAAGGTTTATTTTCGGAGCATCATTTTTAGAAACATTGCTTCAAATAATTTCATCAGTCTAAGGAAAATTGCACCTCACACCGTTTTGTTCTGTTTTCGGAGTGGATTTTTACGGAAGAACGGGGCCGTTCTGAGTGCTGGACGGGTTAAGCCCTGCGCTTTGAGAAGAGCTCTCTGAAAAGACACTGAGCATTGTGTGTTGCGGTTGCATAGGGATACCGTGGTCCTTGCTCTGTGAAGAATAAGGCAAATGAAAGTGGCTGGTGGGGCTACAAATAACTGGAACAGATTTTGTGAGTATACTGTATAACAAGGGGCAGCAGACAGTAACGGGCCTTTTCTAGCTTCGTGCCCTTCTCAGAACTGGGCTCAGGTGATGGAGAATTCTCATGAAATTTCCAGAATATAACATATATCCCCCCACGCCAAATAAGCATTCCCTGTCCTGGGTGTAACCGACAACTGGTAGTAAGGCTTGACCTCAGAGGAGAAAAAATGCTCCTTTTTTTTGTTTATTTTTAGTAGCTAGCATTGAAAAGCAACGTACACAACCGTACCCATTAGGAAGGCTACAAGTAGCATGATCACTAGCAAGCTGCCAGGGTTTAGGAAAAAGAGTTTTCTGCATCCAGCTTTCCTTAGTTCCCACTTCAGAAATTTCACTGGGAATTTCACATGGTCCCAAGCTTTGCGTGCGTGTTATCCCTATACCACAGAAGAAGCAAGCACCCTTTTCCCTGCGTGGGAGAGCATTAATAGCTACGTCCAATGGGCAAACATGCATTCTTCTGGCTAGCGGTCAAAGGAAATTTGAAAGCCATTATACTGTCCAGTGTTTTTACTGAATAACTGATGCAGACAGCTGGATTGCTGGGAGCTGCCTCGGGATCGTCTGGGAGGTTACTGGGAGCTTTTGGTTTGATCTTGGAACCATCTTCCTGTGTAAATAAAGGGTAAGCATTAGTTAAGAATGATTACCGTGAAGTATTAGATGTTTTAAGATGCCATGTGTTTCTTCATTAAGCAGCCTTTAAAAATCAAAATGAAGATCATGAGCCCAACCCAGTCCTGTGGTTAATGCTTTTTCCTGGTTTGATTTGATCTAGTTACTCACTTCAGGCATTTATAACCTTATTGGGGGGCAGCCTACGAAATGTACGTCGGGGAAAGCGATTCTGCATAGCGCACCACCTACTCGCGGCTCTGCGCCTAACTGGTACCACGCAAATCGGCGCGGTTTGGGCTGCGCGGTGACCGGAGGAGGTCCTGCCCGCAGTCGGCCTGCGCAGCCGCCCGTGGCGCGCGCTGGAGGGGCAGTCGCTTCCCCGAAAGGTCGGGCACTCGGGGCAGTGACAGCGGGAGCTGCCCAGAGAAGCGAGGGGTCAGCCGCTGCGCCCATCGGCAGGTGGAGGGAGACGCAGGGTGTGTTCAGAAAACAGGCAAGCACTACCAGCAGGTAGTCAAAGGCTACAATCACTTTCGTTTTTACCGTTTAAACCAGATAAGCTTTTTTTAATGCCTGCCTTTATCTCAGTGCAAATTATTACAGGTGAGTTATAACTGAAAAGATGAGGCTTTAAAAACACTGAGGTTTTACAGCTGCAGTGTGTTGACACTCCAGGATCAACTCTTTCTCACATAAATTTGAAAACACAGTAGTGCTCTGAGCTCAGTGCCTGCTTTTCAAATGATAAAATGTTTTAACTTCCATCTTCGACACCTCCCCCCCACCCTCCCCCCCAGTCCTAGGTCCTAATTAAGCAGTAACTGCAAGAGCAGTAACTGCAGTAATCATTTCTCTTTGCACTGATCTAATCTGAAGCCACGCGCAGCTGCAATAGTTACGCTACGAAGGATTTTTCCCCTTTGGCATATATTGCACAGGCTGTCCCTTGATTAGGTTACGAGTGCTTGAAGGCTATTGATTTTTGCGCTCTTTTATGAGAATGCTCCTCTTTTTAACAGTTTAATTTGTCAGGTTTGAATTCGAATGATCAGGTCGTGAAACAGAAGTGTTTATGCATCTGGTTACTTGTTTATCTGGTCAGGGAAGCTCTAGGATAGCATAACCCCCCGCTTCTGATTCCTGAGCAGCTGGAGATCCCACGCTCCGGGGTGTTGTCCTCCGCCTGCCAGATCACACACCCACGAGGTGGCTGTAAACATTAATAGTAGTTCTTAAGGGGAAGTGTCGTTGCGGTGTTGCTTACCGCCATCCCAGAAACACACTGCACGTATGAAAATTACTGTACTGTGGAAATAACCCCGGGTTTTCGTTAGGCTGATTTGGGTGTGTTGCTAAGCGACTTGGGGTAACAAAGGGGTTGTATGTATTCTTTAGGTGGGTACAGGTCCCTGTAGAGATTTCCGGGTAAGTAACATAGACGTGAGAGAGGCTGATCAACTGTGACACGAGAAGTTAAGCCCCACAAACTTAACTTTCGTTAAGAGGAGTTTTTCGAGAAAGAAATTGGATTAGACCCAGGGATGACGTATCCTGTTTGATTTCTTTTCCCCTTGCGCTCCGACGAGCTTTGTGTTTAGGCAGGCTTTTGTTTCTGGCTCTGAGTTGCTTTAAAAAAATTTGGGAGTGTGTCGAGGGGTGTCGAGGGCGATGTGCTTAGCTTGATTGGCTCGGTTTGCTTGCGAGTGCTTTGTTCTTCCCACCACCCTCAGGTCGGTTGTGCAACATGCCCCTACTGTTTAAAAAGAAAGAAGGGGGAAAAAAAAAAAAAAAAAAAGAAATGCTGACTAATGCCAGAGGTTTCTCAAATGGCTGATGCAAACCTGGAGAATTTGCATCATCATTCAGCTGGAGTAACTTGGTATGACAAGGGCTTAAATACAAGTCCATGCGGAAGCTGAGCTGGTTTCCAATGATAGGGCAGTACCAGCTCGCAGTGTGAAAGCGCAGGTGTTCCTGAGCAGTGCTCAGATCGCAGTAAAGGCTCACATACACGCTTTAGGAGCTTGCTACCTGTGCGTAGGAGCAGCTGGAAGGATAAGAGAGGGCAGAGGAAGAGACTAAGTAGTTGACTACACAGAGAGGGAAAAACCCCCCCTTGAGTTTCTGCTGCAAACTTTTTTGCCTGTGCTTGCCGTCGGTGTGCTGGTGGCACTGTAGCATGTTTAGGAAAGCTGCTGTAACCACGGTCTCTAATGGAAGCTACTTGCAGGGGCAAGCTAATGGCAAGTTGCCCTCTATGGACAGCGGACAGCCAGCCCAGGAGGGAAAAGTTGTGCTGAAGAAGAAAGTGACGCTTTTGAGGGGGATATCCATCATAATTGGCACTATCATTGGAGCTGGCATCTTCATCTCTCCCAAAGGCATCCTGAAGAACACGGGCAGCGTGGGCATGTCCTTGACTGTCTGGACAGCGTGTGGTATCCTCTCGCTCTTTGGTAAGTTCCTTAAAATTTTCCAATTGGTCCAGGGGGGTGGCCGATGGATTATTGCTATTATTTGTCTGATTTTGCCATTGGATAGCAAGGCACTGTGTGGAGCTTGAGGACCAATAGGGCTACAGAAGCTTTTGGCTGCGTGATAGGTCGCGTGGAGGGTGCAGAGGTATGCAGCCCTTGTTCCCCCGGCGCCCGGTCGGTAAAGATTGGAAGCGTAAATTATCGTTTCTTATGGGTCCCTAAAGGAACAGGAAAAGTAAATGTCCGTTCTATGCCATACAACGTGCTGTATGTACAATGTTTTCCTCCTGGCTGTAAGGGGTAATTTACGGTTTGCTTGTAAGGCCCCCAGCTGCTGGGGATGCGGGTCACTTTGCTCAAACAAAGGCGAAATGTTTAGACAGCTCGACTTAGTTCCCTAGAGGCTAGAGCAAGGTCCGAGAGGAATCATTCCCACTGGGCGTAAGCTGTACTGGCATGAAAGGGAGCAAAATAATAACACTAACAACCCCTGTCCCCGGTCTTGTATTACTGCTCTTTACTTCATTCCTCGCTCACGATGTTGCTTTGAAAGATTGCACTGTGAAAAACAGTGTGATGGAAACAAATTTGCAATACGAGTTTTATAGCTGGCCTGCCTATCGTGACAGCTCTTGCTAATTTTGTATATTTTTGAAAAGTATTAAATGCTGAAGAATGCCAGTTTATTTGTTCTGTACACAAAGCCCCCATTCAGAGTAGAAAACCCCACCCTGGCCTCTGCGGGACAGAGGGTCCATTGACCTACTTAATGAGTTAATCTCAAAGAAGCTGAAGAACTAACATGAATATTGGCTTTATTTAAAACAGAAACGACTTGTTTTCTGGCAGGAGGTAAAGAGGACAAACACGGACTAACACGTGTCTGTTTAAGAGGTGGAACATGCAAATGCCACCCTGTGTAAATTGGCTCTGAGCTTAAAAGAAACATGGACTGTTTACAGGCTAAGCCCACCCAAGCCAAACAGACAGTGCAAGTAAGTTAGGACCCGTTTTGGTCAAACGTTAAATGTTTTGATACAATGTGCAGCATAATCTGTTGTACAGATGTGGAAGTCCTGCCCGTAACCAAAATTACCCTATAAAGACAGACCTCGGATACAATTTGTAACCCTGTCAGAAGACCTTGGTCTTTAGATTTGCTTAAGCATTGCGTTTTTGGCATTAATGTTAATAGTAGTAATTTTCTGGCTGTGAAATAAAGTCTGTAAAAAAAAAAAAAAATCTCTCTTATCAGATGGATTTTCTAGGTCATTTTCCAGATATCAAGATATGAAGAACTGTGTAATTTGGCCCAGCAAAAGATACTGTCTCTTTCTCTGAATGGATCTTACAGTTAATTTTTTCGTATTTTCTCATGCCATGGGTGTTTTTAATTCTCTGCATGACTTAATTATAGTAAAATCACATGCAAAGATCACTTAAGGTCTTGCTGAGGCTGTGTGTATAACATGTATTGAAACACAATTTCATTTCATCCTGAACCTCAACAGAAGAGGCTGGCAAGAGAAAACCCATCAATAGCTTTTTTTTTTTTTTTTTTTTTATGTGGCTGTAAGAATTCCTTTAAGTACCTCTCCAGGTAAGCTGAAGAACAGCATATAAAAGTGCCACATTTTTGCAAAGCCCCGAACAAAGCAAATGAGCAAGGATGGAGTTTGTCATAATGTGGTACAGCTTTAATGGGCTGTGGTACAGCTTTAATGGGCTTGTACACGTTATGTGGTTTTGACAACTGTAGTTTTCACTTTCAAGTGCTGCAGCGTAAAAGCTTGTAGGGAATAGAGCCGAAATGAGTTCGTGTATGTTGCTGATCTTAACTTTGTGTGATGTGGTGTTTACAAACTCTATTACTGTTTTCATCTGGCTTCTCAGACCCTTCTAAAAGGGCTGTCTGCGTTTATCGGACGTGGTACGCTTCTCTGCTGATGCAGTCCGCCCTTGGAGCTGAGAATCCACTGGCTTTGTGACGGGGTGATGGCTCATTAAGCAACAGTAGCAGATGGCGGATGGGTGAGGAGGGCTTTCACGCAGGTCCTCATAGCTGCAGCGCGCCGCTGCCTGCTCCGTAACGGCAGAGGCTGCGCGTCGTGCCGGCGGCAGTCTCGGGGAGCTCTCCGAGAGCTCCTCCTTGCTGGGAATGCCCCCCTAGCACTCGCTCCAAAGGGGCCTGAACCACTTCTGCATGAGCTAGTGCAGCAACGTGATGATGATTTGGGTTTTATTTTAGTCAGTGTAAATTCACCAAAGGATGCAATGGGCCTCCTGCTCCGGACACGTGAAATGGTCTCTATCTAAGGCAACGCAGAAGCAAATTGAGCTTTCATTGCATTAGTGGTATACAACACTGCACCAGTGTTGAAAAGCCAGGGCTAAGCCATCTCCTGAATTTTGTATATAAGACATGGGGAGTACTATTGAGGAAACTTCTTAATCTGCAATTCCTGCTTCCAAATTTTGGCCAGTCGATTGCTTGGCCCGTGGCTGAGGAGCGGCAATACAGTTTGCAGGCTTTTCGTTAGAGATTGAGCCAGGCATCTCTAAGGCTGAAAGGAGCTGATCATCATTTCATAACAAGAAAACGTGTCAGAAGGCTTTCACGTGGTGGTGCAGTCAGGCTGGCTGGGGAGCCGGGGTAGCTGGCATGACACAGTGCTTTGTTGCCCCTTATCACGCGATACAGATGAGTAATGAAACGTGTTGAGAGCAAATAGTTTGTTCGGTCGCTTTACATGTAAATGTAACTGGATACGCGTACAGTTTGGTTAACTGCAAGTCTAGCCGAATGAATTAAAACTTACAGAATTGCTTGGAAAAAAATGAGTGAAATATATGAAAAGTAGTTGTGATACCTCGGCAGCTCCATTGTTTAGCTTATAAGTGTTTTGAAAGGTATTTCCGGATATCTCTGGTGATGCCACAGTTTAATTCTCACAGGTGCCCTCTGCTATGCTGAACTAGGCACGTGCATTAAGAAATCTGGTGGTCACTACACCTACATCCTGGAGGCCTTTGGCCCATTACCTGCTTTTGTGAGAGTCTGGGTTGAATTACTCATCATTCGGTAAGTGTATCGTGGCTTTTCTGTGTTTCTTTTCTGATGGCAATACACTTTTCAGTCATAAAGAAGAATCTCCAATACATGATGGGCAAAAGAAATCAAATATATCTTTGATCAATGAGCTGTGTTCTTTCAGTATGGTTGCTTCAGAGAAGTTAACGCTATTTCACTCGTCAGCATTGAGACATTCAAAAAGACATATGTGCACGTATGGGGGGCAAAAGCCAATTCTAAGAAAACTGCCTGCCACACAAATTCAGCTACTTCCTTTAGTTTTGCTAAGCTTACTTGTACCCGTTAGTGTCACTAATAATGCTAATACCCATGCCTATATACTGTATAGTGGAAGAGGAAAGTCACCTTGACATTTTCTCAGTCTCGGCACTAGCTTTCGGAGCGAATGCTGTTGCCTGTGGATGTAGGAATAACTCCTGGTGAAGATGCTGCCCGCTAGTTTTCAGATTTGGGGGCACCATGTATTCTTTATAAGTCAATTCAGGTCCTCATTTTTTTGTTTTTGTGCGGTGTTGGAGAACTTAAGTCTTGATTGCTATGAAAAGCACTAACTGGCCACATAAAGCGACATTAAGTTCTTACATATATAAAATGTCCAAAGTATTGTTTTGGTCTGTAAGCCTGTGACTCACACAGCCCCTGACATCATATAGGTAAATTACAATATGAAGGTGCCGAATCATTGAATCGTACCAAATAAATTTTCATAACGTAAGTGGATCTTTGTATCAAACTCAAATGTGGCCCTTTGAATTTTTAAATTCCGCCCCCCCAAGTATTGCTGAGGCTGGAGAGCTTCTTACATGTAGAAGAGGGCAACTCACTTATGCAAAACGGCTCCGGAAATGCTCCATTCCTACCTCAGGCCAGCCAGCACTCCTTTCCCCTCTCTTCCACCATCGGCAAATTAGTCACAAAAGCACAAGCCTCGCTTCAGATCACAACTATGTTTACATAATATTGACAAGTTCTAGCACAGACTGTTGAGTTTAAAAGCACTGACCGTGCTGAGTTATTATGAATCCATAAATTCTTATCTTGTTTCCGGAGGAAATCATTGTGTATGTCAGATGGTCCTTCACATCCTCCCCACCCATGTGTAACCTTTGAATTAACTGCATAATTTCCATCAAACGTGATGAAAGAGCAGATGTCTTAACTGTATTAACTTCTTGCCAAAAAGGAGAACCTATGTTTTCACTGCGAGAAGCACAGTGCTGTGAACAGAGCTATGTCATTGCACATCACAGAATCGACAAAAGAGAGCAGTGTTAGAAATCCCGCTCTTAACCTGCACCTTACTAGGCAGGGGAACCTTATTAACCTAGGCACAAATACCCACAAGAAACCAGGCTTCATAAATTCCTCTCCTCGCAGAAAGATGATTTTTTTTTTTACATATGACAGTGTCCCAGGAGTGTCATGAAAACACTCTTAGTCATTGTGATCCGCCCCACACCCAGAAAATAATCATCTTGCATGGGAAGGAACATCAGTGGATTCTTTAATCATGAAATCTGAGAGGCAGCAAGGGAGGCATACTTGTTATAACTTGTGATGATCAGAGCAGCGCTGCCGAAACTCTGTGTAGAGTTTTATATCTCACTCCTGCATCGGTAAACTAATTGGCTGCTGCTATCAAAGAAGTTGGGACCTAACATCTATCTAGGTTTTTTTTCAGTAGATAAAGTTGCACACACCCTTCTCAGCGAGGCCATTTTTTCCTCTGAAAGACTGCAGGATTATCACACCACCGGGCTGGTGGAGCAGCCGCAACCAAAATAAACATTTCCTGCTCTTGTGTATCTTTTCAGCCACTATTTTACTGTCTAGGACACACTTAAACTCTGCCCACATACTGACTAAACTGTGCCGGCATCACTTGCTGTTTAGATGTGCCTTACACCGCGCTGCTTCTCATCCGGTACAAGTAGGACCTTTTTTCCTCCCCAAAAGTCAGGTTGTGGGTATATTTAAATACCTTTTAAAAAAAAAAAAAAAACAAAGGAAAAAAGCTTGTTTTCAAACAAGTGAAGACGACTGTGTGAATGCATTGTCTGTAGTACTTACCTACGATGGTTACTAAACACAGGCTGGGTGAGAGCAGGCTGCCAAGTGACTGACTCACCCGTGGTGTGCGCTGGGCCACTCCACCTGCTCCCTTCCCCATGGCTTTTTGTGCTCCTTGCCCTTCAGCGACAGCCGCTTAGGCGCGTTCTGTCCCCTCCGGAACACACAGGGTTAGGGGGCTGCCAGCCTGTCTTTAGGGTTGCAGTCGAAAGGAAATGCCCCATTCCTTCAACTTCCACCTCCATTGATTGACTACGCTGCCAGCAACCTCTCCCCCAAACACGGGAATACAAGAGACCCAGCTGTTTATTAGAGGTGTAAATCAGGAGCTATGTTTTCAAAAACATAGTGGCGTGGATAGAAGCCACTGCCTCTTTAAAAAGGCTGCTCTTAAAATGAGAGGGAAAAATGCAAGTTCTGGAAAAAGGAGCTGGGAAAGCTCCAAAGATCTGATCTTTCATCTGATCTAGGACACTTGAAACTACTTTTGGCAGGCTGCAGTATTTAAAAGCCGGAAACCTGGTGATCTTCTTATGTAAATTAGAAATATTGCACCGAGGTGATGTCAGTAAACGTCTGTGTGACTCCAGCGCAGAGGCCATTCGGTCCCTGAGCGAAGGCAAAGTTGCAAAGCCGGTTGTTGGCCGGTGAGAGGAAGGGTCCTTGCGCACGGGGGACGCGGAAGGAGCAGCCCTCCTTTGCCCGTGGCAGAAGCTTTCCGAGGAAGGTACTTCTGTTCTTTTGCTTGCACTGCAGTTTGGTCCAGCACAACGTCTGACATTTTGGTTGAGTCATAACGCTAGGAAAAGTGGGTTTTGTTTCAAGGGCGAAACTCTCTTGTGGAAAATTCCTTTGTCGTTCAGTGGAGAATCGTAACCTCTCTGCAAAAATTTTACACTGTTCCATAGCATTTTTAGCAAGTATACTTTTATTAAAATTCTGTAAGGTGAGGGAGTATTTTATTAAATGCTGTAGATTTTTTTACAAGAAATTTGCATGGACTCTTGTTTAACTCAAAAATCCTTTGAGGCAGAATCACATGCCCTTTTGTCCTTATTGTGCGTGAAGAAGCACAGATGCCACCAGCTCTCCTAAGAAGGGTGAAAGTGTCCTCCCAAACAAAATGTGAACAGACCACTGGAACTGTAATATGCAGACAGTGTCTGATCCAAGGCACAGGGTAATTTGCTGTTAATATCTGTCAGCGCTAAGGCTTCTGGCAAACTTTCAGCTTGTCTGAAAGAGAAAGGCCGTATGAATGTTACGAGTATTTCAAATTAGTAAATGCCACAACTGCGTGCCTTTTTTTCACATTTCTCTGGTTCATGGTAGGCGCTTTCTGTACTTTGACGATTTTTGCTCTTACTTGCAGTGCGAGGAAATTGTTAGTCAGTAAAAGGAACAAACTCTGTTTGCATTTTAGGAAATCCCATTTTCGTTCTTTTTTTGCTTTGTCTCAGATTTTAATAGCAGACTTGGGTAGGTTTAGGGTACTTAGTAAAGCAGAATTCTCAGCTTGATTGAAATGAATTTGCTTGTGTCTCTGAGGGGTGAGATATACCTGGCCACTAAAATTCAGTCCTCAACGACTCTTACTCAGGGTTCTGCCCATGGAATCTAATTCTGGCCATGTTCACTTCAAGCGAGTGAATGAAGGTTTCTATTGCTATCTTTCCTTTCTGTTTACGGCTGCTTCACAACATGGAAGTTGTAAGAGCGATCCCGGTAAGAAGTGTTGCTGTCAAGATCAGAACCGCTGAGCAAAGCTACACAGCTTGTGGTTTCCTGCTACATTCGGAAATCGTGGCACGTGGCAGCATAGTTACAAGCAGGCTCCGAAATTAAGTACGGTTCACAGTTCTGTGATAGTAAAGTTACAGCACTGATCCCATAAGAATATTATCTGTGTACTATTGTAGATTAATTTTGTGATTTTGTTGTTGTTGTTTTTTACTCCAGCCCTGCTGCCACAGCAGTGATATCATTGGCATTTGGACGTTACATTTTGGAACCTTTCTTTATGCAGTGTGAAATCCCAGAACTTGCGATTAAACTTATTACAGCTGTTGGCATCAGTAAGTATCCAATTTTAGGTTTCAGGGAGGGGTAAAGATGATGTAAATTGGAAAAAAAAAAAAGTAATCGCACACTGAACAGGTGACGTGAATCATTACAAAATGACTGTGCATCCAATGCCAAGGGCATCAGCGTGACTTTTTGCCTGGGTATGTGTGTTTGTGAACATATGCAGTAGTAAAAAGAATAGCAGACTTTATTAATGGCAGGGAAAATCTATTGCCAAGGCTGATTCTGTTGCCACTTGAATTAATGGCAGAACTCTCATTACTTCTGTGGAAGCAATTTCAGTCCCTAAGAGAAGGTGAGCCAGTGCCAGAGATACGGAAGAATGATTACCTGATTTTAAGTGCTTTGCTCTACCTCTGTTTCAGGAGGCAATCGAGTGCCAAGTATGATGCCACGAAGAAATGTAGTTCTCTTGAGTGGAGCACAGGCAACATGAGATCATCTTCCCTAGTCCCACTCTGTCCTTCATAGCAGTAAAACTTATTGAGGCACTTGCGGCTCAGGAAGCAGGAACCCGACCGACGATGTTGGGAGCGGTGTCTGTTACCAGCAGCTTGTCCTACCCTTGCTAACTTTGCAGTTAACGTAAAAGGGACCATTTAGGGCTGCCGAGAACCAGTAATTACCAGTGGAGGGAGGGAGGCTGCCCTGAGACCAGGAGCTTTACAGCGTGCCTGGGCTGGCGTTGGGAGGCTGGAACGGTGATGCGAGTGGGACTCCGGATCCGTGTGCCTGTAGTGCTGGAGGCTCGTTTCCAGTTCTGTCTGGCCACCGATGATGGTGTGCCTTGCACACGTGGGCACACCTTGGCATTCACCTGTGCTGGGAGGAGAGTGCAGAGTAGACCTGAGTAATTAGTAACAGATTGTTCCTTTCGGCTTGGTCAGTGCCTGCACATATCGGAAACAAAAGGACCGGAAAAAGGAATTAAGACATGCAAAATGATCAAAGGCACACAGGGGAGGCCCCTTCAGTTTTGCACAATAATAGGTTCAGATGACTTTTTCTTTCTTTGGGGTAGGGAGTTCAATTGACATTGAAATTTCCAGTCTCCAGGTTACTGTGGCTAGTTGCCTTCTGCCAGGAACGTTAAAAAAAGCAGTATGTGACCGCATTTCTTTCTAACTTAATTATGCACAAACTATAGGTTTCATAGGAATAATTGAATTAAGGGCTTGAATTTTGAGGTCAATGACTTTTTATAGCTACATCTGTCTGAAATATTTCAGTGCAAGGTAAGGGTGAAACAGATGTTCAGTAACTTCAAGGTCACTGAGACAGAAGGAATGTTAAGTGAGGACTCCATCAAAGCATTTTGTTAAGTGCGTGTGATTCAAGCACAATAAGTGAACAATTTGAAATAGGTTTTTATTGCTTTTAATTTAATTGAAAATCTGTGTGATAAGCCAGGGCTTCGCAAAGTAATTAAACAAAGAAGTAGCATTGCAGGGGGGTGGGTGGGGTGGTGGTGGGGGTTGGAGTTATGCTGAAATAATTACAGCCTAAAAGAAGAGAGGAGTTCACAGCAGAGCGCTCCTACGGTGAGCACCGGTCTGTAAAGCGCAGGTAGGATGAGCTGTCATTTCACCAAGAGAAAGGATTCTTGTAGAAAGTTTGTAATGGTGGATGGGACAATGCTGAGGAAAACAGTGAAGTGTCGAGACTGAGGCTTTGCCTTTATTCTTTGCAGTACGCTCTACAGTGGAGTTTCGTTTGTAGTAGGTTTTGATCACGTGCTACACTCAAGCTCAGGGATCCCAGAGTGTGTGGCTGTTGTTCTTGTATGGTAAGAATTAGCTGTTGTGGTGGTAATTGTTACGAATGTTTTGTATTGTGCATGTAGGCAGAGTGATAGGTAAGATTAAGGTGTTTTTGAGCTGAACAGACACATTGGAGCCCTGAAGATCTTATAATCCAGTTTAATGGTGCCAAAGATAGAGTCTGCTTCCACTGAAAATTTTGTTAATCAGAAAGTGAACTGACGTGCCTTTTGTCTCCTTACCCGCTCCTGGTCCCTTCTCCCTCCTGTGCCTGACAACAGAGTGCTCACTGCCTATCTGTCTTTATTGCGTGGGGGAGAGGTAGTGGGAATCACCATTAAGCTCTGTCCTTGGGTGAGACTTTGTTCTGTAGTTTTACCTTGTCATTTCTGATCATACTAGGAAGGGCAGAAATACTCTGAAAAACCTCCAGGTGATTCCCTGCCCCCAAACACAGTCAGCGTATCTAAACAATTTCTGACAGATATTTGTCTAAGCTGGTCTTAAAATCTCTAGTGAGGGAGTTTCTAAAGCCTCACTTAATACTGTAGCCTGTTTTTTTTCTATCCTTGTCACAAGACAGCTTTACTAATTTATTTTTTTTCCCACCTAAACCTCCTTTTCTGCAATTTAAGCCTATTATTGAAAGGTTGCCTGAGATGGATGCAACCAGGATTATGATGGGGAGTGGCAAATACTGTTGCTCCTCTACCAGCTGCAAACAAGTACTTCTTGTAGAAAGGCTACAGCCCATTCTGCTCTCCACCGTTCCACCTCAGTGCCTCCATGGTGAAAAAGGAATGACGGTGCTGCAGAGAAGACGTAGATTGGATGAGAGCTAAAATGGAACTACTGGAGATGGTGACCTTTAAAAAAAGCCCTCATTTTTGGTTTATTATTTATAGGGGAAAAGCATGTGCTGGGCACAAAATTCCTCTCAAAATCACATCTGTTGTGAGCAATTTTGAACAATCTGTAGAGGCAAATTTTCTGTTCCACAATATGGTGTTTGCTTTTTTTTTTTTTTTTTTTTTAAAAATAAAAACAGCCAACCAAAAAGTCCAAACATTTCAATGGCTTGGTAGAGAGAGGTATGATTGCGTGGAGGTACTCTTCGGATACCCCAACTTTCTGAACCTCTGAAGCAAAGGCTGCCTGTTCTTTTCAAAATTAGAAATCACTTTAATTCACTTGATATTTCTCAAGCGAATCCCGGTGAGGAGAAAAACCTAGGCAAATAGTGGATATGCATATCTCAGTCTGTCTGTCAGTCTGCCATAAACTTTTTCTAAACTCAATCAATTTAACTGTACCTGAAAGGAGAGCAGACATCTCAAAGGTATCTAATCACTATAATTTTTATGAAAATAAGTGGCCAGGTAGAGCAGAGAGAACCTGGACGTGCCCCAGCACAGGGAGGGACAGCTGAAGAAAATGCAGACAGGAGGTGAGGCCTTCTAAATGCCCGGCTTTTCTTGGGTGGGACACAACAGCCCCAGGACACAAAGCAGAAGGGATGCCGTCTGCCTTTGTTCAGATGCTCAAGATGGTTTTTATAGGAGAAAGAGTTAAAAATGCATTTCTCTCTTTAAGCTAGTAGACTCCTCCGTATTTATCGTTTCTTCCAACGAAGAAACATCCTATCACCGTGCTGATCACTGTTGCAAAGCATGGCGACAGACAGTGCAAAACCCCCCATATTCGTGTATTGGGTTATTTGTATCTTTTAATTCTTCTCCTAACGGTAAGCTTAAACATATTGGTAAAAGGAAGCGATACATTATACTGTATGAAGGTACTGAACCGTACTATCAATATGTAACCTGAATAGAGAAGCAATCCTAACTGAGCCTGTTCTAATCTTTTCACTTGACCTCCATATCCGAAAGCAGATAAACAAGTTTCAGCTATTAAAAGCTGTGAGACTGAAAGCAGTTTACCAACTCACACACGTTTTTAAAATTTTTACACTCATTCATGCGTATTTTGGGCATTTGATGCTGCAATAATCTACAATTTCCCCCCTTTTTTGGAGGTCTGCCAAAAAAACCCTTAAATATCCCAAACTGTGGCTGTTAGAGGCAATGTTATGCTTGAAAACCAAGGTCAGCTGTACAGATCTATTGGTGCTTGCCGGCAAATATGCCAGCCCAAAGCTTTATTGGCATAAATTTGGTGTGTGAGTCTATAGTTAGTTGCTTCCCCCCCCATCATGGCAGATGTTACAGACGTTGCTCTCTACTGCTGACAGTTTTCAGACAAGCAGTTTAAATTAAGACATCTCTTGGCTTGCAGGGATAGCAAAAGCTGCTCTGATGGGTGCTTCTGTGCCTCCTGTGACTTCATTTCAATTGACGCATTAGTATCTGCAAATTGAGGGTACTTTTTGCTTTGTGTGAATGCCTTGACCCTAAAAGCCTGACAGGTTAGGGGAGGGCAGATTCCTTGGTTTCCCGCTGAGGCAATGGTACATGTATTCTGAAAAAGTAGGCCGGGATGTAATGCTTACTGCTGCTTCTCCCATTAGATTTTGTTAACTATCTATAGCTGTGGCTGTGTGAAGGCAAGAGACTGTGAAAACCAACATGAACGGTGTTACCATTGTGTTTGATCGTTCATGAACCCCATTTTGTTCTTCCTCCATACTCCCTTTGGTTAGGATGCATCTCGCTTTTCGTTAGGTGTTTAGTTCAAGGTAATTTTCTATGCTTCCCGTAGAGTTAGTGGAGAAAGAGGGAAGGAGACACTTCCTGAAGGCAACTCTTCTCATCCGAGATAGGCATCTGAAAGAGGTGTTATTATTCATCCTCTGGAGGTAACTGTCTCTTCACTGAGGATGTAGCCACACTATATGCCTGACTTTTAGTTAGCAAAGTTAGAGATGAGTCCTCCTTTCACTGTCCCATTGCCTGAGAAGTTGCGGTTTCCTTCTGATCTTTGCTGTGATCCTGTATCACAGCATCTGCAATCACTTTCTAGAAGTATCTCTAGAAGGCCCTGTTCATAGAAGAGAGGTGTTGAATAATGACCGTAGACCCCAAGATATAATTTCTGTCTTGAAACCCGGCACAGTTGTCATATTGTTTTCCTGCTCTTTAGCAGCTTTCTTCATGACGACTCTGTCGCTTTTCACTATCCAGTAGCTTACACAACCAGTATGGTGCTGATACGTGATAGCAGTATAAGCTCCACTTCCCTATATGTCTGTTATGCCCATAGAACTGCAAAGACTTAATATTATAAGACAACTGTAAATTCTTATAGGCTATTAAGTCATAGAATCATAGAATTGCTTAGATTGGAAAAGACCTGTAAGATCATCTAGTCCAATTGTTTAACCTAGCACTGACAAG
>JAVKLA010000007.1:18810593-18828594 GCA_034782735.1 Sagittarius serpentarius | reverse complement strand
GTAGAGAGCGATAAGGTCTCCCCTCAGCCTCCTTTTCTCCAGGCTAAACAACCCCAGCTCCCTCAGCTGCTCCTCATAAGGCATGTCCAATAAATAAGTCCAATAAAATGAAATTCCAAAAATACCAAATTGGTCTCAAATATTCTAAGAACTTAAGTCTCAGCCCCGCAACCTGACCTACTATATTTGTGCAGTTGTCCAGCTCTGCAAGGGACTTGCTCTTATAGAGGACCATCGAAACTAATGGCACGTGGGCTGGACTGACGGCAGATATAGCGTCCCTTCAGCTTGCTGATTACATGGAAGTCCTTGCAGTGTCCATTTTGCTTTTGCTATTTGATTAAAAAGCCTCAGATGAAAAGTTTGGCTGGCTTGAACTCACAGTTGGGGATGGAGAAGATTTTAACACAGCATGCTCACAAGCAGGCTGTCCTCATGAAAATACCTGCCTGCATTTTTTTCTTTCAAGCCAGTGTAGCTCTTATACAGACCTGGGGCTTGTGATTGTGTGTGGCTGGCCAGCAAGGAAGGTTATGAGTTTCCGTGTCAGGTGACGTTAGTGTTCGTACTAGTTTGCCATCCAGTGACATTCTTATATGTGCATCAGGAAGGTGAAACTGATGCATTAGAAAACCTCGAGGAGGGCTCTCTGCAGGGGAGGATGCTCACGTTGCTTATTCTGAACTGTATAAGGTAACAGACCGATTACTGCAGTCAGCTTGAACTCTAAATAAGCTGGATGTCAAATTGCAGATACTTTCTTATATATAAAACTCTTCCTTGACATTTTCTTGTGGCCTGGTCCCTGCCTGGGTTTCGTCTTCTGGGAAAGAAAAGTATGATCTCCTGAGCTTTCTAGGAAATTTGAAATAAGCCAGTGCTTGTTTATGGCACTGGATTTTCTTTATAACTTAAACACTGTTGGTCAAATAAATATTTTAAATATGTTTTCCTTAAATGACAGTTGTTAACCTTCCTGGTAATCCAGCCCTAGGAAAAGAGGGGGAGCCTCAATCAGTGCTGATATTCAGCAGCAACCTGAAGGCATCTTTCAACATTTAAATGAGTGAAGATATGTGTGGGTAGTATTGGGACAATAGGGTAATGGATCGGGCCCCTGGGATTTTCTGTTTCCTGCCAAGTATAGGTATACATGGAAATAATAAAGCAAAAAAAATGTATTTGGATCTCAAGTGATACTTTGCAGAAGTCCACGTGATTTCTTTGTGACTTAGAAAAGAATGCCTCAGTCCTGAAATATGGTGAAATACGGAACTGGAAAAACATTTTGACCTCTAAGATCTTTTTTTGGTGAAAAATTCACATTAAGTGAAGTTGCGAGTTTACGTCGACTTTGGTAAATTGTTCATTTGAGAGCGGGGCCTTCTCTTTCCCAAACAAAAATTCCGGAAATTTCTTCTTTTTCTGGAGTTTTTGTTTCATTAAAAATACCTAAAAAATACATTGCAATCCAAATTACTTGGAACTTTCTCCCTTTTCCATTAAACCAAAACTACTTTTGGTTTAAACTGAGAAGAATTCTTTACGAGCTGTTTCTTGGCCTTGCTGGTGAACAGAATCCGTATAAAAGACTTGGGATAAATCAGTGGGTTTTCTGCCAGAAGGCTTGTACCGTGCCAGATTTACAGTGCTAGCTCATACAAACTAGCTCCCAGCCTCTGGCGGGAGATAGCGACTTGTGTTTTTGTGTGTCCCAGAATGTGTGATATGGCTGATGATACAGACAAACTGGTGATCTTGAGAGAGTTGGAAGTACGGGAGGACTGTGATGAGGAGCTAATTTATTAGCTGCGTAGGATGGCAAGAAAGAGAAGATGAGTGAGCAGGCTTGTTTGACTGTGTTCGCCTTTCCCTGCAGCAGAGGGGGAAAGGGACTTGATATCTAGTGAAATGACTCGCATTTTCCATTCTTTAAGTAAATCTTTCTTTTTTTAATATCTAAACTCCTTTATTGATTCTGTTTTGCCAGGGTAATTGTTTAAATAAGCCAGAATAACTGGCATTCAAATGATAAGACCTACCATCCTCCTGTCAGTCAGTGCTGTAGTAAAGGCCAGAAGATGCCCTCCCTGACCCAGAAGGAGATGTGAGCCGAGCAGGCGGGACGTAAAAGCCCTTCTCACTTATCTCTCTACGCGTTGGTGAGGCGCAGACCTGGGCTTTGTTTTCAAGAAGTAAAAGGTCTCTGTTTCTTCACCAATTCCCGACAAGGATGGGCACGTTACTTGCACTCTGGCCCTCCTGCATCTCTGGTGGTACGGCAATAAGGATGGAGAAGGAGTGGAAAAGAGGAGCGGGGGTAAATACGGTAGTGAGTGACAAAATTATGCGGGGCCTAAATGGGGGTGAGAAAGTTTAACATGATTATTAATTGTTACTGTTTTCTGGAAACGCAAATCTGTACTCAAACCGGCACTGGTACAGAAATCTGGAGTGACAAGGGTTGGGCAATTAATTTCTTTTTCCTAAGGCAGGGTCCTGCTGGCCCATCGTCTACCAACAGCGAACAATTCTGGGTAAACAAAGCTGCAATTTGGTGCAGAGGGAGCCAGTCAGAACGGAGAGAAGGATGGGCCGCGCAGTGGGTCAGACAGAGGGGCTCAGCTCAAGCGTTTCATGCGGCACCTGGAAAAGGGGCACGTGGGAAGTGGGAGGGCAGCAGCTGGAGAAGGCTGTCGGGGTGTATTTCTTTTAATGCATCAGGATCTGTTGTGCGTGTGGCCTCTCTGCTGGCAAAGAGTTTTGAGGCAATTTCAGCAGCACGAGTATTTCTTTCTGACTTTTCTTTTTCCCCTTGCAGCGCTGGTGATGGTCCTGAATAGCACGAGTGTCAGCTGGAGTGCCCGCATTCAGATTTTCCTTACCTTTTGCAAGCTTGTAGCAATTCTGATAATTATAGTCCCCGGAGTTATCCAGCTAATTAAAGGTATGAAATGAAAAGTAAATGCTTTTAAAGTGCTTTTATCTTTACTCTCCCCAGTCTTTCCCCACCTGCCTCCACCAAATACTGCTTATAGCAGCAAAATCTCTTAATTAGTCTGTGCTTGCTTAACTGAAGCTCTGTGCTGTCATGTAATTGATTAGAAGTGGAACTACACTGGGGTGAACTGGTATTTCCTTCAGCATGCCAATGAGTCTATTCAGATCAGGCTCGATTTTCAAATGAGCGAAAGGATTGCCTTTGTCTGTAATTTGCCCTTGGTGTGTGAACTTTGTGAAAGGGGCAGGGTGGCTTTTAATGACAGACGGGCATACCCCACCCCAAAGCACGTCCCTAGTCCAGGCAGAATATGTCTCCTTTAACTGGGCTAGTGCCTAGCCCTCTTCGGTACTGGGTACGTGGTGGCGGAGGAGGCTCAGAATATATGAAAAAAACCAATATCGTGGATGCTGTTCTTCCCCTTTGGTGGCGTAAATTGTGAAGTTAAAGGTGCTGTACTGGCAGGAGAAACTGTAGTTAGCTATTGCTTTCATGGGCTTCTTGCCTACAAGTGCTGGACGCTCATGCTGCACGCACGCTTTGCTTCTTCCGAGCGAAAAACTAAAGCAGGCAGCTGAAGGCAATAGTCTGGGGCTAACCCAAACACAGGAAAGGCAAGCAGAAGTGTTTGGAGGGCCAGAATTACTCTACAGACTTCACCAATGTTGCTGCATAAGCAAGGAGCGTGAAAACCCATTTTTGGCCTCCCCAGCAGCACCCGGCATAGCCACGGCTGCGCAAGGCCTTTCCTCGGCTCTCTGGAAGTCGTTTGGGTACAGCCACGCTGCCAGAGGAACTCTCTGCGCCGACATACGCTCGGGTGCCTGAAGAGGCTTTTCCGTTACAGCCCTGTCAGCAGCGGGCGTGGGATGGTGAGGGGGCCCCAGCTCACTGCCGTTGCAGTAACGCCAGGCCGTAACTACACAAAGCGCAAGGAGCTGTTCAGCGCAGAGGGTCAGAACGGGGGCCGCTTTTTAATGAACCGGTGGCAGATTAAAAATTACCACAGTTGTTGGCTCTGACCCTGGGGATGCTCTTTTATGGTGCTTCACAAAGCCTCCCGTCTGAGTCAAGAGCGGAGCATTAGGCTCTGCGGTGAGCTCAGTTTCCCGGGGACGGGCGGCTCTCTGTGGTTAGCAATAGACCCTGAAATAAAAGTTTTTGTGTGTGGCACTCTGCTGATTCACTATTTCTGTTTTCATGTTTTTCACTTCCTTTCTGGCAGTTGCAGTGCCTCTTCCCTCACCTCCTTTCATGTGCAAAATTTCTCTCTGTTCCCATCTGCCCCATTTTTCCTAGACCTGTGGAGCAGGCCAGACCCGGGTTTGGATGGGGTTTGCTGCCCTTAAGTAGCTCAGATAGTGTCCCCTGATTCCCTGCTGGGACCTTCCTCTGGCCACAGCTCTTCCCTTACCCAAGAAGCCTCTGCTTCAGTGGGAATTTTGACTGAGGGCTCGGTAAAAACCAAGTAAAGGCGGAGGGATTTGACCCACTGCTAATGTAAGTTTGAATGAATTCTGCTTCTTCCTGCTTCTTTTCTGTCGAGGGTCGTTGCTTCTCAGGAAATCTGGGATATTGTAGGGAGGTCTTACAGACCACAGAGCACCTTGTAAATGAATAAGAGCATAACACAGCTCTTACATGTTTGCATTTAGAGATATGTAATTCTTTCTTGGTGTAATATTAATACAGTACTGACTATAACGTGGTAGAGAGTTACTAAATTCTTCAGTCATAGAAACGTTTAAGATATTGGGTTTGTTTACCTTAAAAATGTTGCTTGTGAGTGAACTGCTAGCAATGTTCCCTCTGATTAAAAAGTTAAACAAGTGAAATTTTCCACAGAAAAAACTACAGAGCTCATGTTGCTCTTTCATGTTGATGTAAGTCACTGCTGGACATGACAGTGCAGTGAGCGTCATCAAGCTCAGAATGCTTTGAAAAAAACTAAGAGGTCAAATTCTGCTGTTGCACGACTAGGGATACTACGAAACCTTCTACAGTTGCTGGCAGAGTACAGCTGCAAGGGTTGGGTCAGAAATTAAGGTCAAGGGCAGAACTTGAAGTCAGTGAACCGTTGGGTGATCAAATGTTCCATGGTATGATATATTCATTTGTTTTAAAGTAGGAGATGACCAAAGAGCTTATTTTTCAATATTGTTTTTGTTGACGTTGCAGGAGAAACACAGCACTTTAAAAATGCCTTTGCGGGGAATGATGCCAGTGTTATGGGATTACCACTTGCTTTCTATTCAGGAATGTATGCCTACTCAGGCTGGTAAGTTGTTCAAACCTATAAGTATTTGTCCTCAAAACGAGCACTAATGTGCTCTAAGAAAGACATTTATATGAAGAAATGAGTAGCACTTTCTACGTCTTTTGCCAAGCCACATCATGTAGTAAGGGTAGATCTCGCCACTGTTCCATATGCTCAGCAGTTACTCTGCAAGCAGCTCTACAAAGGAAAGATTTTTCTTCTCCAGTGTATGATAGGTAAACACGCACTGAACAGTAAAAAAAGCAGACTTTTATTTCTGTTCTTAAGACTAGAAATAAAGGCAACAAGAAAGGAATGCTCTTAAATTTTCATCAGGTATTTTGATAAAAGGATAAAAGGGACAATGAAGCTTTAATTTTTGTTAAACAAGTCAATAATTACATGAAAAACAGATCTATGAACTGCTAGAAAGTTGTGTTGACCTCAGCCTTTGCTTTGTAAAAGCAGTATTTGAAGAATAAGAAGTGAACCATGATAGCATCAGTATAGACCACAAAACAAGGTTAAAAACCCCATTCTTGTGCCTCTTGCTCCAAGAGAATTGGACCTCACTTAACAAGAAGTACAACTGGCTTCCACAGAAGTCAAGTGCTATTGACTGTGAGCAAAGGTATGAGAATCTGCCTTCAAGTATCCTGCTCAGAACTTTCTTTCAAGTTCTTTCCCTCTCCCCCACCACAGTACACAGCAGCCGGTTTGAAAGGTGCCACCGCTCTTCGAACCTGCCTTGCGATTTATTCGTGCTTAGTGAGGGCTCCACATTGCACAGTGCCAACGCGCTTTTGTGGCGGCAGTGGGGGGGAAGACTACAGTGCACAGAGTGGGCTTATTTTGAGATAGCTTTGTCTGCAGGTCTTCCCTTTCCTTTTCCATAGCCTCACAGGCAGCTGAGTTCTTTACCTTGCACAGAAGGCGAGGGCTGAGAGATAAGGGTTTTATTTATTTAATTCAGAGGGACAATGGGCCGAGCATTTGAGTTCTCTGCCTGTCTGTAAGTCCCTGGTTGCAGGAGCATTATGAACATGCACACTGGAGTACTGAACAGAACTTTTATATTAAATGGGGGGTGGACGACCCAAGAGAGTCCAAAGCCTTTATCTGTGATAGATATATAAGAAAAGAGCCTGGCATTTTGAAGCCTCAAAGAAATTGAATTCATTATGCAGATGGTCTCTGCCTTCTTCCCTCTCCCTCATATAACCACCTCTGTCTCTCATATCCATACATGTGATGGTTTCTCACTTTTAAAATATTAACCTAACTGTACGTTTTTGTACGAAGGCGATTTTAAAAGCTCTTTAATATTATTCATCGCTGGGGCAGAGTGTGTTCACTGTAAAATGCTACAGCAAAAATACTGTTACTCTGTTGCTTCTTTCCTATTTCTTTCCATTTTCCACCTAACGTTCCAAACCCCCGCAATAAAAATAATCTCTTTTTTTCTTTTACACCTTCTGACTTTTATTTCAGGGTCCTTATTTGCCACTTATAAAAGAAATTAGCGGGAAAAGACCTAATTTGGCTAGTGGTTCTTCCCAGCTGCCTATTTGTCTTTGTCACCAGCTCAGATTGATTGCCTCAGAGCACGGAAGAGCAGACCATTAAGTGGAGTGTCAATACCCTTGCACTATCAGTTTCATGGGGCTAAATCAATCCAATAAGCTGAATGTGAAGGAGTGTTGCACGTGTTGGTGGTGTGTCCCCGGACGCAGGCGGAATTTTATGCATAGCCTATGAGACTATTAACTTTTAATGATACAGCTTTAAAGAACAAAACAAAGGCAGTATCTGTTACATGTGTGGGTTCATCCTGCGAAGAGCAAGTGTAGACTACTTGGTATATAAAATGCTGTGTGAAAAAGGACAAGTAAAGAAAAGAATGCAAGGAAGCGTGTCTTTGGGTCAGTAAAAGGACTGATGCAGGGCTGTCAAATTACTTCTGTCTAGAAGCAGGACTAAGACCACAAAGAAGTAACTCAACATCTTACTCATCAGAAGCCGTCTCTCCTTTGAACTATCCCGACCCTCTCCTTTTGTGCTCTGCGTACTAGCAAGTTTAGAAACAAGTACCGAGGTGGTTGTACAAGATGGCAAATCTAGTTTTAAAGAATTTCATGCTCGGTCACAAAACCACATTTTTTAAAACAGTGAGCCAGTGCTAACTTGTTCTGTTAACCCAGATCTGGTCCAAGACTTATGAAGGAGAGAAGTTACCAGACCTTCTGCCAGGTCAGGTACCGTTTGTCTATTCACTGTAGCACTGTTGGGTCAGATATCATTTGTCTTCCTGTATAAAAGTGGAAAGCCAGCATAAGCACTGTATTGACAGCTCTGTTTAATTAGCCAGGATGTGACTTTGTGCCCGTACCTGAGCCAGGCGCATCTGTGTGATCCAGCCGTGCACAGACCTAGTGCTAATAAATGCAGAACAGAGGGTTCAATGACCTTGAGGCTTACGGTTGCTTTGTATGCAGGGCTGTGCCTGGTGAGCAATTCCTATGAATTCCCATACGTAGCTGTCTCTTGCACGCTGCTGGAATACGACCGGAGTGCAGCCTGTAGTGGAGGTTGTGCAAGAGCACGCAGGATTAGCGGCCTGGGTTTGTGGTCATTTATGATGCACTAGTGTCAAAATCCTGGTTTTAGGAGGGTTTTTTTTGAGGCTTCATTTATTTTTATCGTTAAGAAGTCCTTGCTGAGTACTCTGATGAGAATTTTTGCCAATATAACCCGAAATTGTGAAAGGCTACAGCCACAAATGGAATATGGGGCTTGAGGGTGCATGTGCGTTTGTGTATAGGGTTAGAGTAAACCGTAATTTGCCTAGTATGCTGGGGAAAAAAATTTGCTTTAATTCCACACTGACATTGCATAGCTTTTGTCTTTTTTTCTGCTTTGCTGTCTTTTCTGAGAATTCCCTTTGTGACTGTAGGGATAAGGGAAGGTTAAATCTCATACTCTCCTTAATCCAAACATGGGTCTGCAAAGTCTACTATAATTAACAGCAGTGCTTAACTAAAAGCATCATCTTTATTCTTGGGGAAAGAAATACAGAATCAAAATCTACTAAACCCTTATAATACGTTTTATAACTCTATTCTAGGTTTTACCTCAATTTTGTTACTGAAGAAGTGGAAAACCCTGAAAAGTATGTACCTAATGTTTTTCTTGACTTTTGAAAAATGGCCGTAAAATTTAAAATGCTATAAAAGTAGTGATCTTCAGAAATTTTGCATGCTGGTCAAGTTGCTTGCTTTCCAGCAGATCTGGTATCTATTTGAATTGCAACTGCTTGAAGATTTGCTATTTTTGGCCTGTCGTGACCTTGTTATGTATTCTGCTTTTATGTGCACAGAAAGCAGAAAACTAAGTAGATCTCCAGGGCTCTGATTCTCCCCCTCAGGACACAAGTAACTATCAGTGGCTCCTTTCAGTGGAAGTTACTGGTATCCTGTCAGGGAAATCTTGCCCAAGAAACCCATCTGCTGCAATATCTGGCAGTTTTGCTATGTTTAAATATTAATCAAATACTTAGTTCTACTTGTTTTAGATGTCTGAGAGTTACAGGATCCTGAATACACATAGCACAGCATCCGATCCAATTAAGCCGAACAGGGGATATCGGTGGGAGCCTGCTTCAAACCAGAAATGAATACTCTCACAGCACCTGTCTGTAAAATATGGGAAGAAAAGCTGTCCTGTTAGGGAGAGATTGATTTGGCAGATTTATTTTGGTGGATAGGTTTTGGTACACGCAACTAGTCATAAAACAATATTAAGCTTTTCTAAAAATTAAAGAAAATATGCCTTGTCAAATCAAATTGTGTTCTTTGAGGAAATTAATAATTTACTTGATTAAAAATTAATGAGTAGATATAATATTCTTAAGTTTTTAAAATAAGGTACCTGGCTTGCTACCAAATAACTTACTGTTTAAAAAGACCCCCAGCACTGTATATTCAGAGAATATGAAGCTACATATCTGAGACATGTTGAGAGAGAGAGGAAAAAAACCCAAACAAACCCCAAACAGCCATCGATAGGGAGCATGCAGAAGGATTTTAGTTGGTTTCTTCGAAGTCTGAACCAAGCCTGGTGCTGTTTTATTCAGAGGCCTGAATATAATTATTAAGAAACTGATGATAAAACATGAGGATGGCAGAAAGACTGGCAGATTTCCATTGTTTGAGTGCCTTTGAGGGGTCTTGGGTGTTAATGGGCTCTTTAATGTGATCGGGACATGTATATTGAGGACTGGATGCTGAAACCAGACAAATGCAGGTAGAAAATACAGCAGGTGCCTATGTACAATTGGGTTTTTCATTGGTAGTCTTCAGTTCAGACAGAACACCTTTTTAGAAGCCGTACTTTAGTAAAACACAAGTCCTCTGGCTCGGTGGAGAGCAGCTGGCTAACACTTCCCAGGCCTGGGACATGCAGGACTCAGGCTAGGTGATCTAGTAGCAAATCTGGGTTTAACTACCAAGGATCTGAGTGCTTTATAAAAGCAGGGAGGCGGACTTTTTTTTAAAAAAAAAAAACAGCCCACGTTTTTTAAACTTTTGAAAAACCGTTGTGTGGCAGGCTGACTTGAAATGTGAAACTAAATAAAGGTGTGAAGTGATTCTGGTCCAAGACTTCTACTGCTTCAGGAAATTCTGGGGAGACGGGTTAGGAGCCAGAGTCTTGGTGATGTGATCAAAGGAATTTGCTAAAAGCAATATAATTTGCGAATTATCACGTCGTTACCATCAATACTGTGTGATGTTTTTGCACATGCACATGCCTACCACCCTTTGGGGCTTTTCATACACCTATGTGTCTCTGCAGTCCTCTTAACTGTATGGTGATTAATTGAAATTATTGGTAATTTTCATTACAGCTATTTTGGTTTATGTCGACTTGTTTTTTCTTGAGGTTAGAGTCGGAGGAATTCGTATTTTTGAACACGTTACCCACCTCTCCGTAGGACAGAAAGGCATAGATGCCTTTTTTTTTTTCTTTTTAACTAAGCACCCGTTGAAGCATGTTGTATCACAGCTAAGAGAAGTGGTGTGGGTGAGATTTGGGGGTATTCTTCCTTGCAGCTGTGGTGTGAGGGAGGGAGAACACTCTCTTTTCTGTCCCCATCTCAGGAGAGCTTCTCTGTTCTCCAGGTTACCCTTGGAGAGCTGCTGAAGTTAATTGTGCTGCTAGTGGGGATGCAGGACCCAGGGGCAAGCCACATAGCCTGGCTGGTTTGGTGTATTCCAGGACGGCTCTGGAAAAAACAGTCCGATGTTACATGTGCAATGCTGTCACAAAGCTGTTAAAGCTTCCCTTCATCACTCTTCTTCTTGGGGTTCCACTTTGAAGGAACGAGAAGGGAAGATGCCCAGTGTTTACAGCAGAGTGCCGGGGATCACAGTCTTCACAGAAAGGTACAAATATTCAGCAGAAGAGACTGGGATTTTAAACATTGCTAAATAAGTGGCAGGTGATGGCAGGGCAAGCGGATTGCTACCGGCTGTGCTGACAGAGACCTCTGCACCGCCTGTAAATGGGGATTTGGGACTCCGTTAACCCGAAACAAGCTATTAAATGAAACAGTTGGAATATTTTTTTATTATTTTTTTTTTTTAATCCGGTTGCCACCTGTGAATGGCGCTGTTGGAAAGATGTCCTGCTGAACGGGGGCCACCACCGTTCCCAAAGATACAGGGCAGGGGAATAGTGTGGACTAATCCCAGGAGCAACTGTCTCGGCTCCCACCAAACTCGGTGCAGGCGTTAGGTGAGCGGCAAATCGTGCTGCTGCTGTAGGCGTTTATTAGAACTCAACTGCTGCAGAGGTGTTAAGTTAGCTGTTTTTAAAAGGGAAGAGGGAAGTACAGGCGTAAACCACTTTGTAACAGCTCCAGGTGTGCAATTTGTAATGTTTTGTCAATGGTTAGGGATGCAAATTACTTACAGTGACAGAGGTGAGCACGGTGATGCCTTCTGCACTGTGTGTGCCAAGGTAAATGTTTGTCTGAGAATCAGTCACAGTTGCAAATTTCCAGGTGTGCGGCAGCTTTTGAAGTAACTGACAGCTGGCGCTGAGATGAATGATCAGCACCGTCCCCACGTTAACCAGCCTGCTGCAAACCCGCAGTGAAGTGCACCGAAAGAGGCGTGGGGAAGATGGCACTGTTACAGCCCGGGGAATGCAGAAACGCATTAGCAGAGCTGCCGAGGGCCCGCGTTTGTGGAGCCCTGGCTTTAATCCCCTTTTTATGTGGTGAGTCCTGGACTCCCGCCCTCTCCGCTCGTGTGGTATTGTGGAGGGTGAGAAAGAGAGAGAGAGAGATGGGTCAGGGCCCTAGAATATATCCTGAAATGCACAGGAAGGTGGAAACGTGTGCTTTTAGACATTAATGTTTTCCAGATAGGGATTGCTTTGGTGGCTGCGGTGCGTTGCAGCGCCAGGAAAGCTTGCTGGAGTACAGCAAGTGCCATTGGAAATGCAGGAGAGAGGCAGGGGAAGCGGGGGGGATGCTCGTGACCTTGCCTTGCTGAAAGCCACCTTTGTGCTCCAGCGGAGTGGCAGTTTGTAGAGGCAGAAAGGGCTCTGGAAGGCTGTGGGAGTCTGCAGCAGTCTGCCCAGGCACAACAAATTGCAGATTTAGGTCTATAAATAGAATAAATACTACGGGCCTGAGGCGCTGAGATACCTAGGCGATATGAAATCCTAGATAGAGCGACCTGACACAGACGGTGGAAATGAGCCAAGTGGAGAGGAAGCGCCCTTTAAATTATAGAAGGGAGAATGGAAAAAGGGAAAAACGAAAAAACCTGAAAGTGAATGCCATTACTTTTTTGAAAAGATTTTTGGACGTAGTGCTGAATTCTTACTTTGGAGATGTCGGAGTCCCTCCTTTTGTATAAGAAAACGGACATTATTATAACCCCAGTTATCATAAGATGTAAAAGTAGCTGTTTCTGTCTCCCGCTAAACCCCCTTTTGATGTCTCATTTTTAAGCCTGGACTCATTTTTTTTATTCCTCTTTGTTAAAGTGCTTCCCTCATACAGCATTAGTAGGATCTGAAGCAACATGCAGTTGATGTTTGTTTTACAAGGAGCTGTGGTTGCAGTGTTCAGCTGCTTTAACGTACAATTTTTTTAAAAAGAGCCTGAAATAATTTTATTATCAAGAATACGTGGAACAACGTTGAAGTGTAATAACAAATTTCTTTTACTTTTGAAAATTATGCTTTGCATATGTGTGCCGGGTCAATAGCGATTGCTGTTTGAAGTGAAATACCTGAATAATCCTTGAAGCAGAGCTTCACCAAAATAACCTCATGCAGCCATGTCACATGCAGCTTTAATCTTTTTGATTTTCTTACATTATAAGGATCAGCCCTTACTCAAACTGAGGTCTTATTGTATTGTCTAAATAATAAGTGAATGAAGGAACAGCCGGGTTCTCTGAGAGAATTTGTCACCTGAAAATTGACAGGAGCCGTGTTGCCTGGAGCAGTAAATTCAGAGGACTGGAAATCAAGCATGTTGAACTTTGAAACTCATTTCTTTTACATAGTCTTCGAGCTCATCTGTATTCTTGAGCATCCACTCTGTACTCTCAAGAAACAGACCAAGTTTTTTTCAATCAAGACCCTAAAAGCAGCTCATGCCCAAACAGCACTTCCCTCCTCCCTTCCCAGGCAGAGCGGAGTCCAGGATCAGCGCTTTAGTTTGTCAGGAATTTTGACAGACTCCAGATGAGAAAATAACACAGGAGTGTTTCTATGTTACAGCAGTGCCTTCAGAGCCTCGTCAGTGTCAGGGCCAGATTGTGTCAGATGCTGGCCAAAGAGAATCCTGCTTTTAAAAAAATTATGTTCTGTGTCCTCAGTATGAGCAGATGATGAGCTTGAACGCTTCACATTATAAAGATAGGGCTCTTGTTGGAAGAGAAAGAAAGTATTATTTCACTTTATGGGAAGGGAAACTAAGACTTGAATTCCTTAATGACTTCTGGGAAGTCTGTCATCAGGTGGGCAACTAGAGGTATTAATTCACAGTCCTTTAACTCAAAATCATATTATTTCTTTGGCTGTGTAAGTTTTTGTTAGTGTTGTTGAACTTAGGAAATATTTTTCCTTTAGTAGTCTTCAATTTCAGTTGTATAGAATGATAGCTAGGAGATTTTTAAAGGACGTGGATTCTGAAAATATTTTACAGAAAAAAGATTCCTTTGCTGTTGCAGTTAAATATAGCTGCTATTTGGCATAATCCTTTCTCCTTTTTTTTCTTTTTTTTCTCCTCCACCCCCCCCCCCTTCCCTTATTGGGCCATTTCATTTGCAAATATTTTGTTTCTGTTTGTAAAATAACTTTGGTCCAGCCCAGGCAATCTATCATTGTTTAAAAAGTTACACAGTGCAAAGAACATATTATTGAGATGTATAGTGTTTATAAGCCTGGTCTCAGATTGATAAATCATGTCTTGTGCTGTTGAAAAGCCAAGAAATGAATTGCTTTGCTATGACCTTGGGGTCTGAGATTAGTCAGTTTGTCTATTAGATTTTTCCAGTGTTCTTCTCACTTCATTTATTCCTCTTTTCTAAGGAACCGAGAAGCGGTAGATGTATAACAAGTCACCAAGGCTTGATGTCATCAGGCATTTTGTAAAATCAGGATATCAAAATGTTTGATATAATCTGGTTTTATATTGGGTTTAAATAATGTGAGTGTCATGTCTAATTAATCTAATGTGTACCACCCATTTGTATTAATTAAACTTTAAAGTCACACTTTGCATCTGTGAGGACTGAGTGAGGGAAGTGTGGTATTAGAGGGTTTTTTTCAGGGTGTCTAAGCGTTATAGAGATGCAGACGGGTGGGAGGGGAATGGTGGCTAGGACGCTAAAACTCTTCCAGCTCCCTGGTTGTTTGTAGCCGTCTGATTTTGGCACTTCACATTAGGATGCACCTCCCTTCCAAAATCAATCAGAAACTTGAATTGCACTGTTGTTTACTTCCAGCCTGCTCCCTGACTAGTTATTCCTAGTAATCATAACAATGTAAAATATTTTTAATGTTAATTAAGAGGATGCAGGCCTTTGCCATTTCTGCCTCTCTGCTTCTTTGTTAATTTTTGTTATTTTATAATTTAATGACAAGCTGTACTCTGAAGAGGAATGTTGGTATTGATTATTTTAGGCACCAGAAAAGGAATAAAGTCAGAAGTGTATCTCTCTGGAGCTATGCTGTCTATCATTTCAAACACACCTCATCACTGCTTTTTATTCAGGAGAGACAGATGATGTAGTTGAAGCACTGAAAGGGGACTCAGGCACAAACTTGCTCTGAAAATGGAGGGTGGGTTACTTCATCTTTTCTCCTCCTGTTTCCCTCCTTTTTCTCCTCCCCTTCCTTTCTCTATCCACTTTATGGGGTGGGAGGTGTCACCTCCTGGCTTCATTTTGAGAGTATTTACGTCCTTCCAAGGTTGGAGGTAAGCCATGGGCTACAGGGAACGAAAAAACGTTTATTTGGATTTAAAAATCTACACACCTACTCCTTGAACCGAAGGCTTTAGCAGATTTATCAACCCTGGGTGTGGCTTCTGCATGTCCCAGTCCTGTGAAGTCTCTCGTGGTATCAGTGGAACAAGGGAAGCGTGTGTGGGTCCCTACACGAGTAACCAGCACCTGAGGGGTGTTCCCCATGGGGATGCAGTCTTATTTAAAAATAAACTTTGGACAAGCCTTTCTCACAAAGTAGCTGGGCATACATACAGTTTCTTTCTTTTAAGTCTGACACTGGATGCAGGTATCCTGCCTAGATATAACCAGAATAGCTTCGCTACCTGGAGTTTGAAATCTTTCATGTGTTGTTCTGTTCCACTTACTCATAAAAGATACATTTGACTCCGGTTCATTTTCTTCATGTCAGGCTACAGTGCCAAATATTCGGTGCAGAAGTCATAGGATTACATTGTGATATTTTATCTGAAGATAATCAAAAGAGACGAATGCTAATCTTTCAAATATTTTGCAAAGACCGTTTGTTCCTGTGAATTTATCAGACTCCCTTAAAGGGAAAGCCAGGTTAGTTAAGTAAGCGTTTGCTTACTTATTTTTTCTGCGATATATTATTTGCATCTTGGGTTATTTGTCTATTCGAATACTTATTCTCCATCACGGAAGGAGGATGTGCTAATTACCCTCCCCCAAGCTATTTATATGTGTCGCTTCAACAGAAATCTTATTCTTTCTAAATTTTACTCTACCTAACAGGCTACCTAAATTCCCTCAGTTATCTGCTAAGCATCTCAGAAGTTGAGGTGTCCAAAAGCTGGTGAATCCAACATCACTTTCCGCAGTTTAATTGTGCCCTGTGTGAGGGATAAAATGATAGATTCACAATCACGTCTTCAGAACTCTCAAATCCTTTAATGGGGAGCTGAATCTGCCAAATAACGAAAACAATTTGATTTACCAGATCAAATGTACTTAAACAAGACCAAGCGTGGGCTTTGTTATTTGTAAATTGCGTGAAAAAGCATTTAATTAAGAATGTAGTTCAGTAGTATTTGTGTGTGTTTGAGAGGGAGAAATAGACAGTTAGTAGCTCACAGGGGAGCTGGCTCACCAGCACGAAACTGCTCTTGATAAAAGGAACTTTCCTTTACTTTTGCTCTCTCGCTAACCTTATTAACTGCTTACTGCTTTTATGCCTCACATCATCAACTCGTTCATTATAGTTTTTTTATAAATGACTGATAATTCATTTCTGAAACTAAGTCCTTCAGTCTTGGACGCATGTTTTCTGATGGGTTCAGATTTCTGAAATCTCAATAAAGGAACTAATTTTTTGCACTGATGGAAAAAAAAATTAAAGGATGCTGCTGCTCGTCTTGCTGCAAGCTGGAAATTCTCTTATGAGTGGGATCCAAATGTTCTGAGTTGCTTTGCTCTCGCTTATAATCTTTTTTCACCAAAACTCCTAGTTCGGGAGACTTCAGTAGTCCCATAGTTTGGTATGCAGGGGTTTTCCAGACTCTGTCACTGGAAGACCATGGGTACAACATCAGGCTGAGAATTGCTTGACAAAATATTGTGTGGGAGGCAACGCAGGCATTAGCTGTGACATGATATGCTTCATAAATACAACTTGCCGGTAGGAAGGAGTAATTATTACTTGATTTTTGCAGCCGATCTCAGCTAATTTTTGGTGATAGTTTGAGGCAGCTTGGATTTGATTCAAAACCAATTACAAAGCCGGGGTTGGGAAGGGGGAAGTACTGAAAATACTCCTTGGGCGGCTATGGTCTCAGCTTAGACGTAGTAGTATTACAGTCAAATTTTCTTGCAGTGTCTCCTAAATCCTAATGGGGATGCCGGTAAATCAGTAAGGAACAATAAGCTTTTCTACAAAGCCACCAGACTTCCTTCAGGACATATTCCTTTTGCTGCTGCACTCTCCTACATGTCAGTGAGTGGAACTTTTAGAGTCACAGATAAAAGGATCTTGAAGGAAAAGTCTGTGCTGGAGCAGCAGATGCTGCGGCAGGTTCAGCTGAGTTCTGGCTCCAGCTTCTCCTCCTCTCTCCCTCCACGAGATGTGCTGTAAAGGCCCTAACCTTGACAATCTGTTGGTTCTGCCAAGAGTGGATGCAATTAAGTGAGCCACATGTGAGACATGCAAATGTTTCAAGGGCTGCAACTTGCTTGTGAGCCATACCTGGGGCCTGTCTGTGATAGGATTTGGTGAGGGTCACCGAATCCACAAAATACTTCCAGCCAGTTGGAGTGAACAAGGGAAACTGTGATTTTAACTGTGTTAGCAGCTTGAGTTAAAACAAGAAAAAGGTCAGGATGGAATTGAAATTGGCAACCCAAATTAAAATCCAAGTAGTTGGGGTTGTTCTTTTTTTTTTTTTTTTTTAACTTCAGTTACATTGAACTGGATTTTTGGATTTGATAATGTGGATTATCTCGTACTCTTGTAGCGCAGACTTTTCTTTGGCCCTGCAGTTTTTGAGAGTTCCAGCGCACTAGCTACCACACGTAACATCTTCTAATTAACTGAGGATGCGGATTCAGTCCTTTAGTTCTTATTTTCCCTGTTCTAGGCTGTTGAACGCAAATTCCTCCTACCACACCTGGGTGTCGCTTGCCCCATGGGTGCGCTGGGTCCTCCTCAACAGCACTGCTGTGTCATAAGAGAGGGGAAACGGAGCGCACAGCTGGAAAACATGGCGTGCCATGCAGTTTGAGTCTGGAGTGATCCAGACGTCTGCAGAAAGACACTCTGCAAACCTGAATCCCCTGCCTTGTCTTTGACACATGCACTGTGTGTCTGAGAGGCAGTTTGAACTCACCAGAGTGATATACGCAGAGAGCAGAGGGGCTGGGAAGATGACTCACTGCATGAATTCGCCTGTCTTCTGGAACAGGGATGACAGAGAGCAAAGGCTTCAGCAGCAGGGATAACAGAAGGGCTGCAGATTTCACTGGGCACTATTCCTCTTCCGTACCTCTGCAGACAGGCAGAGGTAGCTGCTGTGTGCACGTACTGCTTTCCAGGGGCTGCATGTTTTCCTTACCCATTTAGTTAGGAACTAACCTGATGGACGCTATCACAATCTATAACGTTCAGGAACGTGTACGTGGCACACGTTGAACATATGTTATTATCTCTCTTTCCTTTTCCCTTGTGCCGTTTCTCTCTCTGGGGGGGGCGCCGCCCCC
>JAVKLA010000007.1:18769375-18810493 GCA_034782735.1 Sagittarius serpentarius | reverse complement strand
CTCGGCCCCCCCCCCCCCCCCCATGTTTTTTGGTGGTTGTATCAGTGCTGAGTCCTTTGGTGCAATTCCACACCGTGAGTGAGCGAAATGATCCTCGGGTGCAGTTTTCAGACACCACTATCTTTGTCTTTGGCACCTGCTTTCTAAACACTAATTTAGCATTTGAATTGGTTCAGCTGACTTCCAGTCTTTCTACCTCTTACTTGCACTTTATCTTCTATTTGAATGTAAAAACAAAACAACAAAAAAGTGATGTTCTGTTTAGAAATTGACTGCAGAGAAGAGCTACGTGTGACAGGGTTTAAACTGATATGCCAGTCAATATGTGTAAATTAGAAAAGAGACTGATGTAATCTATAGTGCCTGTAAAGGTTTCAGAGATGTACCTTGATCGTTAATTAAGACAATAAGGATGTCTCATAAAATTACAGTTGAGGAGACTAATAATTCACAATCGAATGAAAAAAGGCAAGGTCATCTGTATAATTACCTGTTCTAACATTTATATTCCTTGTATAAAATGCTCCTACTCACACAAAAGTCAGGCTGATGGCTGTGGAAATATTCAGGACTAGGAAATGCAGATTTCAGACCTAGGCTTTGAGGGCATACTAAAAAAAAAAAAGTGTAGATGTCTTTCTGTCTGTTTGTTCTGTTTGATTTTGTAGTAGGATTTACTGTTTCATATAGTCAAAGTTAACTTATAGCACATGCCTGGCATGGGTGTTCAAGGAAGAGCGAGTGGAAAAATGGAAGAACAAAAATGAACGCTATAGGTGCAGGGTTAGATCAGTATTGCTGTGCTGGGTTTTACCTGTGGCTATGTGTATTGAAATTAATAGTGCTGTCGCTATTCTTTTTCTCCTAATTGTCTGATATAGGATCTGATTGCAATTCCTTCTGTGTCTCAAGGATCTAATAACGATATTGCAAAGACGTTAGTACAGAAACCAGGAAGGTAGTCAGCTACCTGAAAAACCAAAGATATTCAGCAAACGTAGCTGGAGGATGGACGGAAGGAAGAAGAGAGAGGAAAAGATAAATTGCAAAGGCAGAGGCCATAATACCACGCTGATGTATGCCAGGACCCAGGGTTAGCAGCGGTTCTGTTCCTGTGTGTGCTGCGAGGAGGGAGGGCGGGTAAGGCAAGGTGGGAGGGCAGGCTGCCTGCGTGATGGTCTCCCCGCTAAGGCAGCGGCCACCCTGAGGCAATGCTTTGGAAGCCATTGCTTTGATATGTTTGTTTCTGTTGATGTAGGCTGTGGTTTTAAGATAAAAGGCCCAACTTGAAATGAAAATGACCGAACGAAATCTCTCCGAGTTCTGGAAACGCTTGAAACTTTTTGAAGGTTGCTTGTAGTTCTGCAAATGCATCATTCGGGCAGGTTCCCGCTGACGGAGCGGTGACCGCTGGGTGGGAGAGGTTCCTGTGGGCTGGCTGGGGGGGTGAGCGGACAAGCAGGGTGCGTGGGCTGCCGTGACGCGTAGCCTTATTTTTTCTGATCCAAGAGTAGTGGAGAAAGGGGGTCTGGGCTAATCTTTTCTGCAGGGCATGAGGCTGTTTCAACATTTTGATTTTTACGAGTGACTGCCTTTGTCAAGTTAACGCTGATGATGTAAGGTGTCGTGACCGGGTATCGGGTGAAGTTACTGCCTGGCGCGTACGTGGAAGAGGCAAACATCTACACGGGAGTGGACACTCAAGAGGCAAACTCTCAACCGGGTTTCTCATCCTCTGCCAAGCCCATGGCACCTCTTTCAAGGAAGCAAAGTTCAGGGAACTTGGCTGGAGCTTCCTGCCCGCCCGCCCTCCCTCCCTCCTCCTCCTCCTCCTCCGCGGTGGGGGTGCCGCCTCCCCGGGGTGCCGAGCTCCCCGCAGGACTGGCTGTCGCGGGGGGGTCTCGCAGCACCTCCGGCTCAGAGCTTCGCAGAGCTTTGGAGGCTCCGAGGTGTGAGGATGCGATAAGCCTACACGCTGGCTTCGGCTCGGGCTGGTGGCCTCCCCGGCTGTCCCTGCGGTGGCCGTTTAGTTTGCGTTGCGCGGTGTCACACCGCTACAGAGCGGGTCGCTCCTTTCCAGCCCTTGCGGGCTCGGTTTGCTTGCTGATGGGATAACCTGCTGAGTGCGCGAGGTGTGTTTGCTTCCCCCCGCCCTCCCCCCCCCCTTTTTTTTTTCTGTTTTGTTTGTTTATGTGAATCATTGTTACTATGAATCAGCCCTGCTAAGGAAGTAAAACAAATGTTTATTCACAGTCTCCCCACGGGTAGTTGGCGAAATCCTAATCTGCTTTACCCAGCAGGCTAGTGTCATGTAACAACAAAACAATATAACCTTCGAAGTTTCCGCTGCCCTGCCTTTCCTTCATTTTCACCACCTGAAAATACGTGCGAGACTAGTTCAACATCTATTTCTCGTGCACGGGGGAACACAGCGGTACCGGTACGGAAGGGTGGCAATGGCCTCTTTATGGGGACCCTGAGCTGCTCAGCAGAATATTCATTGCAGGAATAAAAATCTCTTGCGAGACTGATGTACTGCTAAAGGTCCAGAGCTGTAAAACATACTGTATTTTACTGGAGAGATCATGGGTCTCTCAGGGCTAAGCTAGCTCTTCTCTTGGCTGCAGTGAAGGTCCCAAGCTCTCATTAGACATTTTCATTCTTTTTCGGTGGCTCATAAGGAGGTGGCGGCCTGACTGAATTTACTGGAAAAGAGGTGAGACAGCAGTGCATTAATGGTAGACAGAGAAGTGAGTAAACTCACCAGATCATTTATAACCAGATGGGGGGGGGGGGCGGAATTGAATTGTCCAAGCAGGGATCAGATAAAGCTGTGTCTATACGCTTACAACGTCAGCCACGGCACAGCATCCTTCGTGCCAAACATACCGGGCCAAATCAGCAAACATTTTGTCTACATAAGAATCACTGGCTTGAGAAGCATTTTTTGCATTTAACTGTGATGTATTGCGCCTTTGTATGCTCACCCAGTGCCTGAAAACCCTGATTGCACTCGGCTGATAACCGCTATCGGACTGTGCTTTGGGCCAACGGCTGGGTAAGGCGACAAAGCGTGTGTCCACATGCGGCGGCTCAGAGCCTGCCTTTTCGTACAGAGCACAGCCACTGCGCCTGCCCCACGGCCTCCACGTTTGTCACCTTGGGCCCCGTGGGGGTTATACTCTTCGTGAAAGAAAGTAAGTGTGGTTTATACAACTTTTGGTGTTGATGCTGCTCCGCAGTGTAGGCAAACCTCTCCTGGGTTATCCCCTTCCCGCTTGAAAAGAGGAGCCTGATTTCCTCTGACGCTGGTGCTTTTATTTCCTTATTTACCAACGGCATGAGCCACGGGGGAAGCGATTCTGAGCGCTCGCCTTAATATTGCCATCTGAGATTTAAATCTGGGTTTCAAATAGCACTGAAATCTCACTGTAAAACCCAGCAGAAGCCAAGAAATTCTATATGAAATTGCATAGGTGTAGAGCAGTCTTTGCTCGCGGGTACTGCCAGCGTAGGTTACATCCTGTGTGTAGAAATAAGGGGAGCCTTACAGCCGTTTTTCCTGGTATTTGTAAAAGCAAGCCAACACCACTACCTCTGGGTAGTTATATACAGCAGAGACTGCTAGTTTAATTCACAGTGTGATGTTCTGACCTGTACCATGGCGCATCCTCTCCTGGCTGCAGAAAAGGATGAGCCTCTTTGTGTCCCTTTTGTTTCTTTTTCCCTTTAATGCTGAGCCTCAAAAATGACAAAGTGTGGAGTGCTAAGCCAGTGTTAGGTGAGCGCGGTGTTATACCAGAAGCTGTAGCAGCACCTTGCATGCCATTAACAGTAACCTTTTATTAGAGCACCATCTGAAACTTCTCTAGGCTGATGCTGGCAACTAACTGGCAGAAAGTGAGGCAGCGTTTTTTACTGGTATAAAATACAAAATAGGAGAATAAAACACAAAGAAAGGAATGGGCTGCTAAAATTGCAAGGGTAGTATGTTCTTTATTGTACTCATGTGCATCAGATCAGAGTTTTATAACTGCACAAACCAGTTACTAACACATGCCGTGCCATCAAGAGTACTTGTCCTTTAGAACAGCATGGTCAAAATATCGATAGCAATGGTGTTATGATACACAAGAAAAGGAATACGTTCCACTTGGTTCAGCTAGAAGAATAACTTACTCAACTTTGACACAGTCTTTTTGGATGAGGCATTCAATGCGGTTGTCTTATTTAATTGTTCAGCTTTAATAAGCAGTGAAATGGCTGACTTGTGTTTAAGGTATATAACAGTCGTATCAAAACAATACAATTTGGCTTCGTGCATCTTTCCTGTAGGTGAGTAAATCCCTTTCTGTGTGATCACGGAATTGCCATCGGAGGCGGCTGCAGGTGGTTCTTTCCCAGCAAGTGCTCAGATTCCTATTCCCCTGCGCACCCCTTCCCTACGTGGTAGCTGGTTTATGTGTGCGCTTATGGGTGTACCGATGTTCTGGAAGCGGGTCGCTTACAGCGTAGCTTATACTTTGGTATGTGGCTGTGAGTATGTTGGAATTTTAAATACGTAGTGACAGTGATATTTTATTTAAGAAAAGAACATAGTTAACTAACATAGTTAACATAGTTAACATAGTTAACTAACAGCTCATAAGGGTTTTCAATCATTCAAATTACAGTACAGCCTATATCTTTACATGAACTCTAAACTAAGAGGATTTATATAAGATTATAACTTATATAAGATTATAATGGCTCCATAGGAGCTGTGAAGTGAATAATCTGTGTTTTACAAGTTGCACTGCTGTGGTCTATTATGTCAGTCCTCACTCACTTGCAACACTTGTTGTTGAGCAGGTACTGTTATTTGCATCTTCACCTTGTCATTATGTTTGTTTATTGCAAAAAAAAGTGGACTATATAATAATAGTGTTTAATTTTTTGAAGTATGATGGAATGAATTGTCCCTTAGAAGAGTAGTTTTGATATCATCGTTTGAAAAGATCTAACAGCAATGGAGACTTCTCCTCCACAGATCATGAGAATGGATAGAGAATAGGAACACTTTAGTATGACAAGAGGTTTAACTTCTGTGTGGGGTTATTTTAGAGAAAAGAAGAATTACATTCATCCTACAATGAAGGAATGACAGACGCTTCTATTTTTTCATGTCTGTTTATTACAGGAAAAAAACAGCTGGTAAGCAAAACCAGATAAAAGTAAAGATTAATCCACAAAGGACATAGAAGACTCCGAAATTCCTTTTGTTTGGGCAGAGCTTCATTCGAGGATGGGCTTCTTGTGGGTCTAAGGACAAAATATTTCTATAGATGTGAAAAATAAGCAGAATCGCTTCAGGATTCTTTCTTGGTGCTTGTGAAGGCCGTGAGGAGAGTCTTTTTCTTAGTTGCACGCTATCCCAGACACAAGTAGGTCCCAACTGTAGGCCACCTGGGCATGGTGTTGACTGTTGTCAGAGTCAGGATGCTGTCCTAGAGGAACTGCCCTGGAGCGTAATGAATTACATATTTTCTCTGCTCCTAAGAAAATAATTTCCCCCACAGTGGCCCAAGCCCTGCCATCTGCTCCATGCTTATTTTGGCTACTGAAACAGGCCTTGCAAGCACTTTTGCTAAACTAACACATCCATTTGTCCTGTTCCACAGAGCCGGTGTTTTCTCTAGGCTTACTTTCAGGTGCAGACGTTAGGGAGGCTGGTACTGCACAGTGGGCTATGGAGTGCCAGGATGCAGGGCTTTTTGATGGCACCGGTACATGGTTTTTCATAGGTTGTTTTTGAGTCAGAATAAGAGACAGTGCAGTAAGTTCTGGATAAACCATCATTATCACCTTCATTTTAAGATTTTAGCATGGAAGGGTAGCGCGTCATTGACAGAGGGTACACTGAACAGTGGTGTGCAATTGCAAAGATGAGTCAGCCTTAAAATCCTAAGTCTCATTGACCATACTGTCCAAGATCATTAAAAAAGATGAATAATTCTGGCCGTTTCATGTCTGAAACTGGAAGGAACTTGATTTGCAGAAAGGTTTCAGTACTAACTCTCCAAGGATTATGTTTAAGATTTCTCAGCTTGGACACAGGAAAAGGAAAAATCCAGCCTTACTGGTGATTTTGAAAATTTTGTGTATTTCTCTTCATGACATCACTTCATCACTTCTCAAACAAACCAACCAAACCAAACCAAAACAAAAAAAGCAGCTCTTCTCCTATGCATGTGATCATAGTTCAGGTATTATGAAGTTTTAGTGAGAGAGGATTTCAGCTTACTGATATTTCCTTTCTCAAAGCGCTGAAGGTAATAAAATAGAAAAAGTTGATATTCCCACCTGAGCTCCATTCAAGCGCCTCCAGTTACTGCACGCTACAAAGGGATATTTCAGCCCACACTTGGAGTTTTCTGGATTTCTCTTCTGTGTCAGAACTTAGTCATTTCTTACAGAGTTATTTCAGTGTGCTATATGGGCTGTCCCACATCTGTTGCCAGTCTGCTAGGCTGTCCTTCACAAAAGCCTCATTTCCTTGCTTTCTGCAGAGAAAACTATTTACCTGCCGGACAGCCCCCTTCATGGCAGTGCAGTATTGTTAAGACATCTCCTTTTAATTTCATTTAAACTCTTTTATATCTTTTAAAATGCTAATGCTTCAAGGCACCCGCAGCTACCATTTTTCTCATTTTGAATTCCTTCAGAAGAAGGGCCTTTCTTGGCAAGTGATATTTCAGTTTCCATGGTGCTCCTTATTATAAGTGGCTGCTCTTTTCATCACCGAATGGTGCAATTTTCATTCATGCCGAAATATCAATGGTAACGTACAGCAGCAAATTGTTCCTTTATGATCCTTGGCATTGTGGAAACTCTTCTGCTCAAAATTAAATGTCAAGGAATTTAACAAGTATGAAAAATCTGACTCCTTTTATGCATACACACAGAGAAACAAGCTCCTCTCTCCATCCCTCTGTGCACCTAAGCGTTTGTCTTCCCTTGTTAGCATAAGGAGTCATTAACATGCTACCAGCGATGCTTCCTAAAAAGTTCAGCTGCGGGGCCGAGGGGGTGGCGTTCTCTCCCGTACCCTCTGCTGGAGCTGAGCGAGGTGTTTTGTATTCAGGCTGCTTGTTCCCAGGCTCTGAACTTGAGCGGCTCGTTTTGGGAATGATAGCAGCCTCGCCAGCTTGCTCCCTTGCATTACTCAAAGCGTTACTTTGCCATTTGCCGTGCCATAAATCAGAAATATGTGTCCTCAGTATAGACAGTAAAAATACGTACAGATCAAGGCAGGGCACCGCTTCCACCCCAGCCCTGCTGCCTGCCAATATTCAGGTACCTGCGGTGTGTGGGAAGGGTGCTACGACAGGCAGCACGGTTTTTAGCAGAATTACTTTCGTAACCACCGTAATCTCCTTCCCTGGCCGTGATGTTGTTGTTATGTGGTAGCTGCTGGCTTAGGTTTCCCAGCTCTGAGGCCTGATCCGCTCATTTCCCACCTCGGGTTCCCTTGTTTATACTGCTAAATATTCCTCCGCAACTACTGCCAGTGCTCTGCCGACTGCCGTCTTTGTGCTTCACGGGGAAGCGGCCGCACGCAGGACGGCGGCTCTGCCTGCTTGTAAGTCTGCAGGGAGCTTCGGAAGAGTCTGTCTTTCCTACAAAAAGTGATTCTGCCTAGGGAAAGTAGACCCTGTTTTTGTAAATCAGGTGCTCAGGGAATGAATAATTTCACATTGCCAGAAGAGCCTCCTGTAATAAATAAAACTACTTTTAGTACACAATTACATCACGCCCTTCTTTTTACATTTGTTTTAAGTCTAGCAGTGAGGTATGTGTCTGTCCGGAGCAGTTAAGAGCAAGTTAGACTTGTGATCCCATGCTAGATAAGGCAGCTTGGAGGAAACGCTTTGAATCGTGCCTCTGCCCCACTCCCCTTCATTTCTATACATGAGTTTGGTGCAGGCAGGTGTTTTGTTTTTACAGCCCCATGTCAGGTTTGTGATTATGGCTTCCTTGCCTCCAAGCAAAGCATCGTGATTTACTATTGCTTCTCACCACAATCTACACTACTGGCAGTGCTGTAAGCACTTCCAGCAAATGGGCCTCAGAAGAAAATAAAATGCTGGAGCTTGTGAAAGAGCAGAGGTGCTCCTTTCATCTCCTGGTTGAGCAGGAGCTAGGCAATAAAAGTCAAATCTGAGTTTTTGCGTCTCTGGTGGAAAAGGTCACAAACTTCCTGGAGTACGTGAACGTTTCCCACAAATGGAATAAAGGAGGGATGTCAAAATGCTGACGTTGGGTAGAAGCACGGAAGTCCTTCATCAAACCCAGGACTGACAATATACTTATATTTGATTCCTCTGATTTTAGGCTATGCTGCTTTTTAAAACGCAAGCTTTTGTGAAAGAGAGTGGCAGACGCTGTTTTAAGTACAGGTCCAACCTAAACCACACCTTAATTGCAATACCCTAGGTAAATGGGCGTCTACGTCCGAGCATCTTCACTGTTGTTTTAGGTTCTGAAATGCTAAATGCAGATCCTCTGCTAAAGATCCTGCTCAGCTGCTGCCCTCATTTCCAGGCACCTGACTTTTCTTCAGTTAAGCCTCCCAGGCTATCTGAGGACAAGCACGCCTGAGTTTTCAGGGCAAGCCTAGCTCCGTGCAGGGGTGGCTAGGCCTGACTAGGGAAGAAAAGCCAGCTTAGGTCCTTGGAACCCTTATGTCCTCAGGAGGAGTGCGACTTGGGGTCAAGTTATAGTGCAAAATAAAAGCCAGGTCTGATTATTCATGTCTTTTGGAAACAGTCATAAACTTTGTACGATATGTTTGCAAATAAGGTAATGTGAAGATGCTGGATACGTGGAAAAGGTTTATCAAAGAGCTGACTGAGAAGTCACAGGGAATGATTTATATTTTATGTTTCAAGACTGTGTTCAATTTCTTTTTTTAAAGAGATATTTTTAAAAATTAAGCCCCTGTTTTACTTGCATTTCATATTATTTCAAGCAGCTCTGCGTACTGCCTCTTGTGCTCGCTTTCTGGCTCCTAACAGTGCTCATGTGCTTGCTGTAGAAGAAACATGCGTGGCTAAGCAGAGACAGTGTGACTGTGTTGTAACCTTGAAAGTCTTTTGTGGATTTAGCTGTCATCTTTAGTACCTGCTGTCTGGGCTTAGTTTTCTTGGGAATGCCAGGAATGCCATCCACTCCATGCGGAAAGATTCAGGATCCTGCTTGAACGTGAGAGTTCTCTCTAGCTGGTAGCCCAAGTTTCAAAGGAATCCGCTCCGCTCTTCAAAGAAAGGTGTTTCATAAAAGGCATTGGTTTGACAAGTTAGGGCTTGGGCTGTGTCGCAAATGAATACGGCACTCTGGTGAGATGTGGCTTGCCAGCCTGAGTCGGTATACGATGTGACCACAGACAGGTTTAAATCTCTATTAAAATAAAGCAAATCGCCTTGAGAGCGTAGCAATCATCCTCAGGCTCTCAGGGACTGTTGACAGATCTGCTTCTGCTTGGGACTTCAGCTGGGAGGGTGTGCCTAGAAGGAGATGTTGTGGAGAACGGTGTTACCCTGTGCAGTTGATATCTTTCCAGGTCTTAAGTTTTAGCCAAGAGAGTATTTATGCTAATTCACTTTTTAGGAAAGCCTGCTGAAGAGGGTATTGAAAACTTTGAGAAGTTACTAAAATCTGCTGCCCTTCCCAGCACACTTGTAACACAGTTTGACCCTTTAAAGTCAGTTGGTCGTAGAAGACGCCTTTTATGAACTGTAACCAATTATAATCCAAACCAGTGAAGTTAAACACCGGGAAGAAAGTAAGTAATTAGGTACAGCAGAAGCCTTTTTCTTCTCTTGCTAGGCGATAGAAAGCAAGAAGGTTTTTAAATGTGGACTGTGGCCTGATTCTTCATTCTGTTATCCCAGTGTCGTGCTGCCGTGTCTCTGCAGAAGTCAGAGGTACAGAACCAATGCATCGAAATGGAGAAGGAGCCCTTTAATGTTCGCTCCAGCAGTAACGTCCGTGGAGCGTGGGGTGGCGTAAATGAGAGTGTAGCTTAATAGCTAGTTTTTTTTTTTTGTTTTTTTTTTTTCATTTCTCCCCTGGAAGATCACAATCAAAAGAAGATGAAGAGAAGTCACATAATTTAATAGTGTCTGAGCTGCAAGCCCACCAACAGCAGCTCCGGTCTGGAACATAAGGCTGGAACATATTGGGAGGCAGTGAAGGGGCAGAGCGGTGATCTGCTGGGGAGAACCTTTGCTACAATAAACAAAATAATAATGGCTTGTTGCTAAAGTCAGTTGTTGCCGAGACCCATATTAGCATTTACAAACACATGGATTCGAGAGGTGCTGTGATGATTCCCATCCCTTTTGCCTATCTGTTCCTGGCTTTGATTCTGTCCTGGGAGGTGGCTTCCTTTTAAGTTTTGCATCCTCCTTTTCTCCTAACAGATGGGCGAGATTGTAATTTTTTTCACGCATTAACATGGTGAGAACCATTTGATCCCTTCAGTGTAACAGGCTGTCTCGAAGGCTGCTTTTTGCATGAAAAACATGCATCAGAGATAAGGAAGTTTATATTAAAACATACTGCTTTCCTGTTCAGGGTTCTGGATTGCTGCAGCTCACAGAACCACCACCCGGGAATGGCAAGAGATATAGATTGGGCTCTGGAATGTGGCACTTACTAAGCCAAGCCTATACGTCTTCTGGTCTTGCACTGAAGTCCTGGGGATATTAAATTACCAGGGCTCTCTTGCTGCTTTCTGTTTTGTATTTGGTGGTTTTTTCAAGTGTCAGGTTATTTGGGTAAATTTGCGCTTGTGACTTCTTCTGCCAAGCTTTCGCCCTGTGGACAGTGCAATGAATGATTAGATTTTTTTAAGAGTGCCAAAATCTGGAAGCAGTTCATTTGGAAAACTGCTTAACAGATTGCAAATGGTGGATAAACTATTGCACAAGGGAACTTTTGAGAAGGATCTTGAAACTCCTGTGGTGGTAAATTTTCAACTCAAGAAACGTGGCATATACAGGCTCATGCTCACGAAAACCAAGCAAGTCCTTGTCGGGAAACCATGTGAAGGAATTAGAACTTTTCCGTTCTCTGTTTTTCCTTCTTTGTGTTTTTTTTTTTGTTTTGTTTTGTTTTGTTTTTTTTTAATTTAAACGTAACAAAGTATTTTTCACAATTTCCGTAGCACAGTAAAGATGTGGTTTATCTCACCTAACTTTACCAGTAATTAATTGATCTGTTTAGACCTTCTTATTTATGTTTCCTGGCTGGGTCCCATTGGTGCAGCTTTTTCCAGGAAAGTCGAGTCAGAGTGAGCATTTGTATAACCTGGATTTGAAATGGGCACAAAGAAATGATTCTGGCGCAGCCTCTAAACAGCAACCGATGTGGCGACAATGTGTGTCATACTTGTGAACTCAGCTGACCCGGTGGGGCGTATTTGACTGTGTGCTGCTTGTTTCATAGAACAGCCTGCGGTGGTCACAGCTCTTAGCACTCACTGTTTGTTGTAAAAGTTGTCATTAAGCTGGGATATGAGCTGTAGGCTTCTGGGAATGTTCTCTGGCTGATTTATTTACATTGTTCTTCTTATCCTCAGGTTCTCACTCTGGTTTTCTTTCTCTTTTTCCCTTTTTTCTTCCCCCGCCCCCCCCCCCCCCATCCTGCTCTGTGTTATTTCTCTCAAAACTATTTGTAGGAGGTAGTGCACTACCAGAGCAGATTATCACAAGATCTATGATTCTGCAACATTGAAGGTCAAATCCAAACCCCAGTGAATATCCTGATTAACTGAACCCTGTGCCCTAGCTCCAGGGCCCTTTACAGGCTCTAGAAGGAGGGAATTTGCTTCCAAGCTGTGTACAGCATAGCATGGCAATGCGTTTCAGCCCTGTATAGGTGCAGGGTGGACTACTTCTATTCCTAATGCTAAGTTTCTCTGTGATGGTAGACTCTTTTTCTGGGAAGTGCAAGGTAGATGTGCTCTTTGTTTAAGCTGTTGTGATTCTTCATTCCAATTGCTTTGTATATAGGGCAGAAGGGGAAGATTTGGCTTTGAATAGTAGCTAGGGCTGGGTAAATCTTAAAATGTGTGGAGATTCAATTCAATTTTAATCAACATTCAGAAGCTTAGAAGCTACCCTAATTGTGTCCCATCTGATTTTATAAAGACTTTTTAATTATATTGTCAATATTTTCCTGGTTCAGGTTTCCTCAGGTGGTTTTTCTTTTTTTCCTTTTGATACTGATTTTCTTCAAAGTTCTCGAAGACATGAATATCACAAAAGACTTTCCTGGCAGCGGCTTCCCCTTCTACCTGGGGAGCAGCCTGCTTGAATGGCGTCTTAGCAGTAATGCATGAGTCACTTGCAAATCATTGTATAGGTCTGGGGCTAACGTCAGCACCTCAAGGTCTACTCAGAAAAACAGCTGATACAAAAAGAATTTTCCTTGATTTTGAAATCTGTTGACATTTCAGTCTGAGATTAAATGCAAAAGGAAAACACTGCCCTACAGAAACCAGTAGCCACTTTAATGCAAGTTCAAGTCCTGGGCCTGCTTTAAGTAAAAAACCCAACCAAACAAACAAAAAAACCCCACCAAAAAACCATTGCAGTTTCCTGTGTCTGAGCACACACGATGCTATGGTTTTTAAGCCATTGGCCATTCTGAGGTCTTTACCGGTTGGGCGAGATTTCTGTCTTGGTTCTAAGATTTTTTCTCCGAAGAAATGTCTTACTGAAATGGTCAAGTTTCCCATCAGAAGTTTTAGCTTCAATGAATCAAAATCTTAAAGTGAAAAATATTTTTTTTCTTGAATCTTCCGACTCCCTGTAGTCCAAAACACTCAGCTAGCTGCGTGGCAGACGTGAATTTGCATTATATCAGACACATGCCTTATTGGTGTGCTAACACCCCATGTTGTGTTTGATTCATAGGATGCAGAAGTGAAAAGGTGAAATCTGCATCGACAGAGGCAATTTAATGGAGACTAGAACTTAGGTATGATTTTTCCTGATTTGGAGAGAATATTTGGAAGTCTAGGAGAATATCTAAAATACAAGAAAATTGGTACAGTGATCCTCCAAGGAAAGGAGGTAATCTTTATTGGTAATGGCATTGCAGTTTTTATTCTAGTGCAGTGACTGTAGTTCATAGCAGAGAGTTTGATAATGGGATCCTGTTGCAAATTGGGAACTGCCTCTTAAATTGGATGGATAGAAAAGACACGATTAAAGCTCTTAGTGGTTTTACATATGGTTCGTACCTGTCTGTGCTTTCAGATGATTCGAGGACCAGGTGTAAATCTGAACTGAGATGTCAGTGAGAAATGAACCATACTGTATTTCTCATCCCTGAAATCTTGAAACTGGCCTTTCATTTTTATCTAAATCTGTCACCGAAAGCAGTGGCTAATAAGCAGCCCTCGGAGGAGCTGTGTGCGAACGTACGGCAGCCCTCTGACGGCCTGCCTCTGCCGGGAGACAAAAGGATGTGCAACCTGAGCGCTCGCTTCACTCAGAAGACGAGGACTCGGGAGCGTAGAAGTCACAGCATCCCTCGTGCTGCTCCAGGCGTGAGTTATGATCTGCGGGCTTTCTAATGAATAGTGCTTGCTGACTAGTTCTGGCTTGTTTTGTGGGTTTTATTCTTCTCCCGAGGTTGGTGTTTTTTTTTTTTTGTTGTCGTTGGTATTGCTATCCAAGAGGGTTAGTGCTCTTCAGCATAATAAGGCAGGACCCGCAGTGCTAAGAAAATGGTCATGTTTGGAAGCGTGATTTTTTTTTTTTTTTTTTGCCCCCTTAGTTTTGAACTACGGTTTTGATTTGGAGGAAATTAGACTGGCATTTACATTAGAAACGAATACAGCAAGCAGGTGTTTAGTCAGAGTTAGAACGGACAAAGCTAGTTGGTTAAGTTTACCAATGTGGTTTCAGTCATTCAAATGGTATTTGTGAAAATTTGCTATTTTTGGCTGGAAACATTTTTTTTTAAGGTTGGAGTAAGTGCTGATTTATCCAGTAGCTTGGTGGTTGAAGCACTCATCTGTGATACGGAAGATATAATTAAAATCTCTGTTCTGAGAGGCTTTGAAACCACGTATCCCTACCTTGAATCAGATGCTGAGTGGATTGAATTCAGTCTAGACCCAGGTTAGGTAAGAAGCTTAACCAAACTGGTTGCAACATATCTGGCAACTGCCCCACAAAAACATTTTTTGCACAGACGTTATTATCAACACGCAGTTCTGCGGTATTTCTTGAGTCAGTAACTTTGTGTTTTTTCCGGCAATACAGAATTCGTATTCTGGGCTGTTTGCTCTGGTCCTTGCCGTTGCCTTCTCCATCAACAAGCACATCCTACAAGCTGACTGGCTTCCCTCCTTCCAGCTTCTTCACCTGACACCGTGTGCGTGAGGTAGCAGTGGGTTAATGCAGTAGCATCATGTCTACCTGGGCTTGGTGCCGCAATATGGCATGATCCTCTTACCTACCTGTGTGCCTGGGTTAATGACAGTATTTGACACCGTGGTTTCTGAGCTGGGCAAGATACGCAACAATGGTACTGTCCCACTTCATTTATTTAATCTCAGTTCAGAGCTTCTTTTCAGTCTATACGCGCATAACAATGTCAAGGATTTCTTTGAGAAATAAGTACTGGTAGTGAAGAGGATCCTTAAATTCTGACCCAGCTGTGTTTCTTTGAGAAAAATATCAGAAAACAATGGATCTTAGTGTTGGTTTTCAAAACACCTTTTCCCCTGAGGTAATTGCAATAGTCCTTTAGGATGGTGCTTGTGGTCTCTTCTGGGACACCAGAATTCCTTGTTCTGTCTCTCCTTTTCCCCACGTGATAGGGTGACCTTCACAACAAAGTTCTCTAAACATGGCAACCTCTCCATCTCTTCAAAAGCAATCTTAACGCAGACAGCTGGAGGGAAGCGGCCGTGAAGCAGGAGCTCTCAGCTCTCCTCAGAGGGAGTGCACATTCTGCGTCTTTCCAACTTGCAACTCTCAGCCTTGGAATTAAGGGACCCAACACTGGTTTCAGATCTGAGTCTTTTCTTGGTGCGATGCAGATATCGGTGATATCGAGCAATTATATCAAGTAGAAAGAGACTAGAGTAACGCTTGAAGCATCTGGGTTTTGTTCCTAACTCAAACATTCACCTGCAGTGTAGCTTTGGACAAATTCACCGTGCCTCTGTTCTTCTTCTTTAAAATAAATCTGCTTTTCTGCTTTGCTGACTGGGAGGACACGTTATATAAAAGTTCAACGTTATTATTTATTTGTGTGTTATTGTTCTGTCTTTTAGCTAAGATATCAGGGATTTTGTACTATTCAGTACTACTTGTGCTGTGCTAATGGTACAAATTTGTGCTGTTCCTATTTCTGTGTTGTATTCTGCCCGCGTGTATCCCTGAATAGTGAGAGAGGTAATTGGAGCATGGTAAGGTGTGCGAGGGAAGAATTACACAGAGGAGGAAAGGGCAGAATTTCACGTGCTAGGTGTTTTGGCATCCAGGGGAAGATGTTGAACCACCTCCAGGCAGCCCGTCACTGAGTGCCAGTAGGTATGTTGGAGATGCCACTGTGAGTACTCTCCTGATACAGAGCTGGATCACCTGCATCCGTCATCTGCCTTATTGCTGGTTCAAGCACTGATACCTGCTGCCTTCCTGTTGGGCTCGGCTGGAAAGTCAATGTGGGTAGGCAGCTCAAATGGGCCATACTTCTGGTATGGGAAGCACGGGGACCACAGCCTCTTGGTGTTCCCAAAGGACACCTCCCTCAAAGGGTTTCTCACCTCTCCATTATAAACCTATTTGCTTTGTCTAGGTGGTTTTGTTTAGGTGTGTTGTTTTTTTACTGGTAGTTTCTAATTATGATATTTCGGGATCACCGAATGTGCATTCACCATCATTAGTGGCTTCTTCTCATGTTATTTGTTTCATGTTCAGGGAGTAGCAACCAGATTGCAAAATAATGAGCTACCTTGTGTATTTCAGAAACATACCCCTCGCAATATGCATTTCAATGATTATCGTCACAGTTGGCTATGTGTTAACAAACGTGGCTTATTTCACTACAATCAGTGCTGGGGAATTGCTGCTTTCAAAAGCTGTAGCAGTGGTAAGTTACAGAAGAAAAATACAAAGCTATATCCCTGCTGCAGTTGTGTTTGTTGATATCTTCTTATTTCCAGGGGAAAAAATTGGGGGGACACATCTAATCAGGCTTTTCTATGGCTCCTCTTTTACACCACATATTAGCATCCCCGTGAAATTAGTCTGAATTTTGACTGATGAGTGGGATTGCACTTAAGGCCATCGATAGCATTTGTAATGTAATGTTAGTATTTATTTACCTGATATAACAAAGTCAGTAGGACTTAATTTTTATAGCCAAGTACCTGCTTGAAAAATTCTGTGCTAAACTGTAGGCCAAAATCCTGGGAAGCAGGAAACACAGATATTTGTGGAAGTGGGAGCTCTGAACTATTTTTTGTAGCAAGAAGCGGTAACGCTGTCTCTGCACAACGTGTGTCCCGAGTTCTTAGGAAGGGGGTTGCTGTGAATACTGGAGTTCGCTTGGGAAGGAGATGCAAGGCAACCTGGTTTGGGAATACTTCTTTGATTGTTCTTGCTGAATTGTGGTGATGACACTGATTTTTATATTTATGGTATCTGACTCGCAATGAGAAAATCAAAATTTCCGCTTACTTTCCAGTAGTGACACTGCCTGTGGCTACTTCAATTGACATGGCATTTAAAAATGACCAAATTCTGTAGCTCGTGGAGATTTAGAAACAAACCATTTTGCAAACCTGGAGAAAATTGTGCATGTCTCCTGTGGTGCCCCAAACTCCAATTAAGGCTCTTCTGGTAACCTGGAACAGTAAAGCGTGAGCGGATGGACCATGCCACTGGGTAGCACCAGCTAAGCAAAATGAAGGCTGTAGAAAAAAAATATTAGGTATGCAGATCAGACCTTGATCCATTCAGACTGGGTCTTCTTTTTTGGAGTCATAATAGTCTAAACTACACTTATATCAGGGCCTGATTCCACGTCCGCAGCATTGCCTCAACTGGCAATCTTCCACACGCAGTCAGGGGTAAGGGTGGGAGACCTCATCTGCAGTAGCCTTGGTGTCACAAAATAAGAGGTAACAAATGCACAGCGCAACTTCCAGTGAGGGAAGCGGAAAAGGGGTGTAAATAAAACTTACCAAAGTTGTTAAAAATTTGCTAATAGAGTAAAATTACTTTCATGTTTTATGAAAAATCACCGTATGTTTCTCTCTCCTCTAACAGACCTTTGCTGAACGACTAATGGGAAACTTTTCTTTAGCTGTACCAGTATTTGTTGCTCTCTCCTGCTTTGGATCTATGAATGGCGGCATTTTTGCAGTCTCCAGGTGAGCATTGCTAATGTTACTGGGGGTGAAGGGCATGGGATGCACACTGAAAGTGAGGAAGCAAGGGGAAGGGAGAGTAGGATTCATTCCTTTAGCAGGAAATGGAAAATAACTGTAATGTTGACCAGGTGTGGGGCTTTTTCTCCCTTTGTTCCTGTTGAGTCCAGTATCTTATTGTTAGAACCCTTTGAATGGTTTGGAAACGGATCCCTCTGAGTATAGCACTTAATTAATGGCTGCTTCGTTTCATGTGAAGGAGGGAAGTTGGAGGGAAACTATTAACTAATTCCAAATAGCAATCATAGCCTAAGGTAAGGAGGGGACACCTTCAGAGATGACTTTGATTTCTGCGTATGGGCTTCTCCTGCTACTCTGTTCATTCAGGATACCTCAAACCAGCCGAAGAAGTGCTGCTGTGCTCTGTGACTTTCATGAGCCGCTTTGCCTAGTCACAGTAATGAGCACATTTAAAGTCTGTCCACATTTATTTCCCACCAGGATGTTCTTCGTTGCATCCCGCGAGGGTCACCTTCCGGAAATTCTCTCCATGATTCATGTCCGCAAGCACACTCCTCTGCCAGCTGTCATTGTTTTGGTAAATCATACAAACAAATGTTCCTGCGCGAGAATTCATATTACAGGCTTGCTCTGGAGGATTCGAACAGAATTTGGGCACTGCTTGAGTCTCATTTATTAATGTGTACGTGGGCTTTGGGCAGGGCAGAGGACAGAGAAGAGAGGAATGAGATTTGGGAGTTGTTCTTATTCTATCATCTCCTCCTTGCTGTCTTGTCGGTAGCACTTGACTGCCTATCGCGGCAACCTAATTCATGTCTTATTGCCCTTTATTTCTGAGGACTTGCTGGTGATGGGCTAGTTCCCTTTCAGAGAAACAAATTCCAGTTAAACAAACAAACAAAAAAGGAATTCATTTAACTGAAAGTGCAGCTAAACACCAGCATCTGGGAGCACCCTAAAGGCTCGTTATACCACCTTATAGTGAAAAATGCAAACAATTATGCACTAAGATAATGGAAGGGGAACCCTCAGAAGTGCAGTGTAGCGGTGATTAAAAAATGAGAGAACGTGTGCCTGGGCAATAGTCTGTGAATTGTCTAAGGAAAACCACCAGTATTATAGTGGAAATCCTATTACCGACTTCTAAAACAGCGGCAGAGCTAAACGTTGGCCATGTGTTTGCATTGCAGACTAATTTGTATGGTAAAACGTTAGGACAAAATGTCAAAATACCGACCTCAAACCTCAGTTTGCATAGTGCAAGATGATTTCCACTTAACTTGCAGTCTTCATAACCATGGGTGTTCAGCCCCTCTTTTGGGACCAGTGACTGTAATGTATCTGGACAGCCCTCGGCATCTGTGGGGAGTTCTAGCCACAGCAGAAGACGCGTGTGCATCTATGAGTGTACGCTAGTAAGATCAGGTGCTTGTACTGGAATTTAAATCAGTTTTTGCTGTCGATGCCTATAAGCTCACTTCTGAAGTGCCAGCTGAAGTGTTGAATTTTATATGTGCACATATAACTGTAGGCTTCCAAATTTTGAAGATTAGGCAATGTGACTATGGTGAAAAGTTTCAATAGAGTTCATTCTACATAAGCATTTACTTTGCATTTTATTTCTTTGGGCTGAAGTAGTCATACCTTTCGGGTGAATTGCATTGACTGTTTTCTGTGGCATGAAATGCACAAAATGTATTAATTTAGTATTTTTTCCTGAAAGACGTTTTCTGCTATTGCATCTGGTCCTGTTACACCAGTGCATTGATTTCATAGAATCATAGAATGATAGAATGGCTTGGGCTGGAAGGGACCATCAAAGGTCATCGAGTCCAACCCCCCTGCGGTGAGCAGGGACACCTTCAACTCGATCAGGTTGCTCAGAGCCCCGTCCAGCCTGGCCTTGAATGTTCCCAGGGATGGGGCTTCTACCGCCTCTCTGGGCAACCCGTTCCAGTGTTTCACTACCCTCATTGTAAAAATTTTTTTCCTTATATCTAGTCTAAATCTGCCCTCTTTTAGTAGATTCTCATATGAAGATGGCTTTCCTTCAGAGATTGTAATTTTTTTTCTTACCTTATTGCAACTAGAGTAGTTGCAGGATATATTCTGCATCAATAGTCTGCATTTTAGCATTTTCCTATTTTATTTTTCCTGCCAGGGTGTACACACACTGTAAGATAAGAAAGAGCACTTGAGGAGAAACTGAAAAAATGAGCATGTTTGGTGTTTGAGGATTGTTAAATAAAAAAGCATTTTTAGGAATTAAGAAATCTGTTTATGTATGTGTGTCCTGGTATTTGATAGATGTGTGTGCAGCAACTCCAAGAAATCATGCAATCTGCTTGTGACCCTAGTTGTTTGGGTTTTTTTTCCTTGATAGCTCTCCTTCACTGTCTGTGGCACTCTCTTGCATTATCACACTTATAACTGAGATTTTAAACTTTTAGGGGCTGAGTCTATCTAGAAGAAATCTTGCTCAATATAATTCAGTGGTAAAATTTCCTTTGACCTTTACAGATAAGGAGTTCGCTTAATATCAGTGTGTAAAGCACCAAATACTTTGTAAGTCATTAGAGGCTGGAAGCCAGAGACCCATATTTGAAATGTTGATCCTTCTGGTTCAAATCTGTGCTGTCTTCGCTGCTTTAAAAAAAACAACCAACCAACCAACCAACCAAAAAAACCCAAAATACAAACAGAGAGAAAGAGAGGCTGTGAGTCTAGATAGCTAGTACAAGTTAGTTTTCCTTACATAAAGATTTAGCCCAGCCTTTTACTGCATCTGCAGCTGATTTGACCTGTTGCCTCGTTATAAACCTAGAGAGGCTGTCGCTGCCAAGATCTTCCCTCTTGCTGAACAATAAGGGCTACCGTGAGGTTGTCTCATTCCTTCGTCCCTGAATGCAAGGACTGCGTCATTGCGGGCGCAGGGAGTCTCACGCAGGAAGCGCCAGCTACCCTGCGGAGTTGATCCAAACTACAAATGTTCTGCTTTTGTCCAGAGATTACCCTGAAACAGATCCCTGTAGCCTGAACCAATCACCTAACCCAAGGTGTGACACTCTGTACATTAGCTTTTGCCTGCCTCACGGAAGCCTCGTATCTCGGAACAGCTTTTTCGTGAGGCAATGTGTTCATTCCAGTGTCCCCTCTCCTTCTTGCTGCTCAGTAGCCACCCGAGTGACAGCCAAACGCTTCTCTCTGCTTAGAAAATGTTTGCACCTCTGATGTGCAATAAGTCTACACCCTGCAAGCCTGAAAGGCATACTGCAAGTACAAGCTGGTGGCAACCCGGTGTGCCCAGCTGGCACCCCGTGGGGTGCAGCTGCCTCTTACCGTGCCCTCTTTGCCGAGTTCCCCTGTTGCAGCCTGGGGGCCTCTAAGACTTTTTCCTTCCACAAGACATCTAGAAACCTCCGCTTTCGTCTGAGCAGATGTGACCAAAATGTAACTGCTCTTATTGTTTACATCAGTGATGAGCGAGTAAAACTGCAGTGGGCTAATGTCAATGTATTTGTCGGGTCCCGTGAGAATGGTGCCCAGGACGCCCAAGCATTTTGCTGACGCAGTGGGCTGTGTGCTTGTGTATTTGTCTGGGTCACAGGGGACAGCTATGTATGGATCACGTGTGGCCACCCAGGACAGGTATATACGGGTCGAACGTGATCTCGGGAGGCCACTAGGTATTGATGACACACGCCTGGTTGCATGACAAAAGCAGGCCTGAAGTCCGTGGCCCTCGGGTAGCCCTGCGAAAGGCTGTGCTGTTTGTCCCCATGGAAAACTTTCGCATCGCTGCTGTGGAATAATAGAGATCAATCCACTAAACCCCTCTTATGCTCTGAATTTCTTTTGCAGCATCCTCTCACAATGATAATGTTATTCAACGGGGACCTCTACAGCCTCCTGAATTTCCTCAGTTTTGCCAGGTGGCTTTTTATTGGACTAGTAGTTGCTGGCTTGATTTATCTCAGATATAAACGTCCTGATATGCCTCGTCCTTTCAAGGTAACCTCCGCTCTCTACTGTTTTACATGAATCCTTCTCTCTCCTATGTATTGTGTAGTCAGACAGTAAAGGAGCATTTTCGGATGTAGAAAGCTAACCTCTTTTTTGAGGAAAACAGAGTTAATGGAAAATAGTCTTTTGCATTGGAGGGTCTCCGAGTGTTTTGCTGCAAGCTCCCCAGCGCTACCCCAGCTGCGTTCCCTGCTGAGAGGTAATTCTTGCCAATTCCCTGGTGCTTGGGGGGCAGCGACTGAAGCTGCTGTGCCAAAGGGAAGGTGTTTGCTCAGTTTTGCCTGTCTGTCACATTGAGGCAGCGTGAGGCAAGCTGTGTGAAAATACCTCTAGTCCTGTGTAGTCACGTAGGGTTCAAACTGCAAAGAATGGGGTTACGTGTGCCAGCCTGATTTTCAGCCAGTCATCTATTTAATGTCTCCTTTGATAAAGGCGTGCATAATTTTGCCACCGGAATTCACGTCAAGCGTAAGCATTAATATTAAACATTTATTTCATTGCTTGTCCAATATCAAATATGCCAATTTTATGTGCGAATAAGTTGTTAGTGCTATTATTATGATATTTGGGACTTGTAATGGATTTGCAGACACAGTTATTGTGAAGCCAGAAAGAAAATGCTAATAGTCTGGCCCATTGAACAGTAGCTGTTTTGGCCTTGGTTCTGCCATTTTTCTTGCTTATTTTAAGTAATATCTTACAAAGTTGTCCCATTGTGTATCCAGAAAGATAACATCCGTCATGAAAAAAATGGAGGAGTCTACCTCTATTTATGTATTGCCAAGAAGCTTATTTTATGAAGAACTAAGAACGTGAGCCGTTGCATTCTTGTATAGGTGTATCTGTAAATAAGAAGGTCAACAGCACAACCTATTTTGCTTTGATTAAAAAAAAAAAAAAAAGCTTTGACAGTGCACAAAAGAGGAACAGTAATGCTTCAAGGCGTGAAAGGAAGAGAATAATCTCCAAGGAATTCTCCAGTTCTCCATTACACCAAACATCTCTCAAGCCATGCCTGTAGGCGTTTCCTTCAGAGAGGTGCTAACATAGTGATTGTAGAGGTGTTCTTGAAAATCGAGAGAATTAATTTGATATTGTTATTTTTTGTACTTTCAACAGTGACACTAATAATGCTATCAGTCATACAGTCAGAAAGTGCTTTTTCAATAGCTATCAGTTGCATAATGCTATCAAATATCTTTGTCACTAGTCAAACTGGTGTTTAATTTGCTCTCTTCCTGCTAGATTTTGATTTTTACCTTAGGAAGAAAATCAATATGTTCTTAATAGTTTTAAAAGGTGACTTGAGCTCCTGGTTGTGTTTTAAAATGTTTTCTAATAGGTAATTATCAAAGAGGAAATCTTTACTGCGGTTAGTGCAGCTTACTTATCTACTGGGGGATTAAAGAAAGGACTTCCGCAAGGTAACTTATTTACAGCCCTTACGTTTTAAAGGACGTAAAACACTGTAGTGTTTTAGTGTGTAATTAAAAGACTTCTGTGGTACTCACTGCATAGCACTCTGCGTAGCTTGGTTTCTGCAGTCACTGACATTTTGCGTGCGTGTTCTAGATACCCGTATTTCTCCAGAACTATCCTGTACTGCTGGGTTTTATCCAATTTACGTTTCATGGAACATTAAATGCCATAGTCATTCAATAACAAGGTCAACGTAGAGTAATGGTTGTTTGTGTGGTTATGTTTCAGGTGCCTCTGTTTATTCCAGCATTGTTTTCCTTCACCTGCCTCTTCATGGTTGCACTGTCACTTTACTCTGATCCAGTGAATACAGGGATTGGATTTGCAATAACCCTAACTGGAGTTCCTGCTTACTACCTCTTTATTGTGTGGGACAAGAAGCCAAAGTGGTTCAGAAAGCTCCTAGGTAAGTCCTGGTGGGACTTCTGTCCTTCGTGCTGACTCTGGGGATTTCTCAGGGCTCCCCATATTGTGAAATCCTTCCAACCGATCCTCCCAGCTGCTCTGAGCTGAGGATGACCACGCAAGTTTCTTTTGGCACATGCTATAGCATTGCTCCACCGGTTACGATCAATGTCTGCTAACTAAGGCGATACGCTTACAGCAAGCCTGTTCTTCAGCTAGTGATTGACTTTAAATGACTGGATGCCTCTCCTCCTGTTCCCTTCTCCCCTCCCTCCCCTACAGACATCTGATTCCTTTTAAATCACCCATCTCCCTCCCCTGGCCGTTGGCCTACGCTAACAGACACAGTATTCACACTCCTAGGAGAGTCGGTTTGGAAACTTAAACATCGCAGTTGTGATGACAGGATGGGCTTGGTGCTCCCTGCTGAGACTGTGTGTCTGTGGACCACTGAGGAGTATTTGGAAGCGGGAGGCTCAGGCGGGCTTGCTGTGGGGATATCGTCCTTAGTGGTGGCTCCTGACAAAACGATAGCAAAATATACCGTGCCTGACACACCTCTGTGGAAATTGTTTCTGTGCTTCATGAAAAACGACTTCTGCGTGACTCAGCTGTAGTATTTCACACCTGAAATACACTGAGAATCATTTTTATACCATTTCTGAAAGTTTTTGAAAGCATTTGTGGAAGTTCTGGTGTGTTGGAGAAGGGTTATTTGGAGCATTTCAATTAGAAAGAAGTCAGTATCATTTATTACAGCTCTCCATTCTTCTCTTTGTTGTTACTTAGCTTGATAGGTTTCCAAAATGGAAGTAATTTTCAAAATATGAAACAAGAATATAGGCAAAATATTTGAGGAATGTTGGATAATTTATTAAACAAATCTGAAAGAAAATATCTTCTGCTGCAAAAGAAAAACTCAACCCATTAAAGTTTTCAGCTAAAAATAGTTTATTGTATAGGTGCTGAATGAAAAAAGCATATTGTCTTCTGTGCTTCAGTCTTAAGGCATGATTTAAAATGAGCTGCTCATAATAAAAGAATGGGGGTTTTACATGTATGTTGGTATACTATAGCCTTTTATATGTATTTTCTCTATATAAATACAGGTTATATAGTTACATCCTATCTGTTGTAGGATCTATAAGTTTCCCCCTCAATTCACGCTGGGAAGTCCATAGATAATAAGGCAGAAAGTATTTACAGAAAAAGATGTTAGTTTAAGGCTAGCACGCTCTGGTCGTCTTAATTTTATATCCATGAAGTTATAAATGACTCGCAATGTCCTGGGAATGGGTAGAAAGCTCCAGTGCAAATGAAAACAGTTGTATGCAAAAGGACATTCTATTAAATAGTTGGTTTTTCGTCTATTTGTAACTTCTCAGCCTTGACGTTTAGGGACTAGGAAATTTTCCCTTATGAAATCCAGGAGACTTTTGGCATTTTCTGTGAAGTCTCAGAGGTTTTGGAATACAGTCACTTGAATCTCTGGCCACAGGATGCCAGTGTTGAACTACATTACTTGGGTGAGGGAAAAAATATTCTCTTTAAGGTAGACTGGGTAGATGTGAAGCTTTTTCTGGCAGCTGTGACAATGAAGGTGAATTTTTTAGCTTTTCAGATAACACAAAATTCTCCTCCTAGAAAGAAGGCCTGGTGCCTGTGTAATACCTATGGATGGACACAGGGTACTGGCTCAGAGGGGAAAGCAGCAGATGCCAGTCAGTGGGTGAAACAGCTTGTTTGCTTTGCAGTTATTATTTCCAAAATAACAACGATAATGATGGAAAACTGATGCTGACAGTTTTCGGGTGGAGCAGAGTGAAGATTGACTTGCTCAGTAAAAAAGATTATTATTTTTTTTCTTTCCTCGGAAGAAGCAATAAGCCTTCTGTGTGGAGTCATTAAACTGGCATTATTTTGCGAGTGTTAAGGGAGCTCCATTGTGCAGCCTGGGAGCGTTTTCCAAAGGTATTGAATGAGGATAAATTCACTTAAGGTACCTCTGTGAGATATAGAAAAGAAAAGTCACTGGGCAGCTGCAAGCTTGATATTCTAGCCTTGAAACAATATGCATTAGGTGTACCTAGGCACAAAAGAGTAACTCCAGACACGAGGTAAAGGACAACATGAAAAAACAAGATTGTCATTTAAGAGGTAGATTTTTGCCAGATTAACTCGGGAACTTTCTTTGAGAAGGTAACTGGGTTTTCTAGACAAAGGAGGGTGCGATAGATCCAATCTACTTAGACTTTGACAGAGCATTTCCCGTAGTGCCACGGGGGAGTCGAAGCCTGTTACTCCGAGCACAGCACCGTGCTAACAAGCCCGTTCCCAGGCTGCTTCACCTGCGCGGCTCAGCGCACGGCCAGGGTGCTGCGGGGCTCTCCTTACCCGTTTCCAAAGTCACCTTGTTGGGGAACTCGACTTGCTCAGCTACCCAGACGTGCTTTGGAGATGAGAGATGACTGCTGCTCAGAAACCCTACGTGGAACACGTGCTATTTAAGTAAGGGACAGCACTGATGGAAAAACGCATGGGTGCAGACCCAGCCCCATATGAGATTAGGCTGGATATTCAGAACGGGTTTTGTAAGGATCAGAGGAGAGGGGTGTTCAACAGCCAGAATGAGTAGTGGGGTAAAAGACCCAGCCTGGAGATGAGTACATTTATGAAAGGGGTTTCAGGCTGTTCACAGTAGCAGAGCCCTCGAGTGGATTACCCAAGAAATCCTCTCCAAGGCTGAACGTCTTTGCTCTGTACGTTTTGGCTGTCCTTAATGGCACTGACATTGCGCATTCTCCTTACCAAATTACCGTTCTGAACAAAAGGTAACTTCACAGTTTGTGGGGTTAATAGGGTCTGGGTGGTATTTTGCAGTGAGGATAACATTTTGTTCTCTCCTCTTCCAAGAAAATTTTGCTGTAGCACCAGATGTGCTGGGAGAAATAATTTTCAGCTAGCACAGGCTTCGTTTGACCTCCGCTTTCTTGCTTTTTGTAGAACTAATGTGAAAATGAAAAAAGTCAAGTCTAGCAAATCCTACAAAGCAGATCAATGTGTAAAAGGATGCGGCACCAGCATGAGAACGCTTCTGTTTGGACTTCCTCAGTTGAAAACCCAAGCTTAGACTCATATTTAAAACACCTGTTTCTTTAGAGTGGATTGAGTTGCAAGGAGCTTAAAAGTTGAATCCTGCTTTCTTCATAGCCTGAGCCCATGCTGGAAAAGAGATCTGTTTATGTAACAAAATGTCTTTTTCAGGATTATTTACAAACACCAGAGGATGACACCTGCTCGCTCAGGACGTAGTGTTACATGCTCAGTTTGCTTCTCCTTGTCAAGTTTGTGGTGGTGGGATCCCCAGGAAATCATCTCAGCATTTTTCTGTCGCAGATTTCACGTCCAGTCTAACACATATGCAGTAAATTGCTGCTTTCTTTCCTCACCCAAGCTTTATGTGGTGCTTATGTAGATACTAGGTCTGCGTTTTTTGTAAAGCTTGTCCCCTGGGACCTATTTCCAGCGAATTCTCCTCTTGAAAGGGAAAACTAGGGTTTACAGTGCAGGGGGGAAGTCATCTTTACTGTCATAGTATGTTAAGTTGTCGTGTTAGGAATATGAAGCTAGTCCTGTAACTCCAGGTACTGCTCAAAGCAAACAATATAGAGGTACTGACCGGAGACAGATTGGAACATTTTTGGGGGGGAAAATACTCCTTACGCTCTCTTATCCTGAGTATAATGCAACCAAAAAACCCAAGCAAGCACCCCAGGCCCCCGCAACTTGTCCGATTGCTCCTCCGTGGCTTCATCCCAGCGCAGAGCCAAACTACCCCGTGGAAATGGAAGGGTGGCAGCTGCCTCCCACCGCAGCGAGGGCAAGGTCTTGCTGCAGGTGGTTCTGTCGGGTTTGTCGAATGGGGTATTAGACTCACGGCCAGCTCTCGAGATGCCCGGGCTTTCCCTCTGCTGCGGTGCCCTTTTCCAAGCGCTCCTGCACCCTAGCTTGGCTTGACAGAAAGTCTGTTTCGTTTCTTCTTCCTTCGCTCAGCCTCAAACCTGGAAGGGGTGGGATGGCAGGGGCAAAGCCCTCCCGGCCTCCTGCTGCTGGCTTTCCTCCTGCCCTTCATCCCAGCCACGCTCAGCCCGGCTCTGAAGTCCCCGCTGCGGGTAAGGGAGGGAGATGGGAGGAAAATGCAGTCCCTGTTGGCTCTCGGCCTCTCTGACCCCATTAGTTGATAGCGTAAGGGCAACCTGGCTTTGCACTGAACTGGTGACCTCCAGAGAGAAGAGCAAAAGATGGTAGAGTCTGCCTTAGGAGAGCAGGAAAGTAGTTTCGATTTGCGTCTTCTGTGAGTTGCACTTGTTTTGCCCTCCTCGCTTTACGCTGGCGTAAATGCCGACAAGTTGTGCTAGACAAGGAAAATCAGAACTTTCTCTTACCGACAACTTCTGCTTGTTTAAAATGGGTTACTAAAAAAAAAGTGGCAAGCGAAAGGAGTGGTAAGAGAATGCTCTTTTACTATTCTGTATGTAAATTAACTGTGCCATTTATGAATCAGTACGCTAAAAAGAAAACCACCCAAAACACCAGAAGGAAATAAATGTCCAGAGTGACAAAAAGACAGCGTGAATTTGCTTTGGATGTGTGACGTTCTACGACCTGTGAAGCTTTGTGATCAGTGTTTCCTTTCATTTTAATTTTTTTTTTTCTTCTTTTTTGCTTAGGCAGATCTTAGCACAGCTGAATTAACCTGTTTGAACTCTTTCAGACTTTTATTTCAACATTGCAACTTCATTAAAACTAAGCAGTTGTGCAGAGTAGTCATGCTTTAAGATAGCCTTTAAATGCATGCCGACCTTTACTGAACAAGTTTATACCTCCATACCCTTCCATTATTATCTTATATGCCTTGGATCAGAAGAAAGAAAACATAGTTAAAAAGGAAAAAATTTGAGTCAGGCATTTAAATGATACATGCACCTGGTATATAAGACCACTGCGAACTGTATGTGCAAGTAATCTGTCTAGGAGCTAAGATAATTTTCCTGGCTGCTTCCGCCTTCTCCATCCCCACCAAAATTTCCCATGTGTATGCTTTTATCTTTGCAGACAGGGTAACTGTAACATTGCAAATCCTCTTGGAAGTTGTCCCGTCAGAGGAAGACCAGAAATCATGATCTTCGTGTACGGCTTTTGGCTTGGTGTTTCATTTCAACCTGAGGACGAGGGTAGGGAGATTTCTCCCCCTGCCTAACTTTCTGCAAACGGGAGGAACAAGTCACGGCTGAGATGGATACCGAGCAAGTCAGTTACCAGAACTGTATTTTACGATGTTGCAACATTTTTTTTTTTTTTTTAACGTGGTTCGTTTATATGTAGAAAGCAAGAACTTCTGCTATGAGGGAACTCATCTCTTCACTATTTCTTTTGTTACAGTGTCATATTTTAACAAACCGTAGGTTCGTCAAACTAGGATTTCGGTTGCATTGTCACGGAAAATAGGTTTAAGCAATGTGTAAGTAATAGTTAGGTGTACTGTGAAGAATGTATCCTGCTTGCTGTCCCTGAAGACCCCAGCTCTCACCAGAAAGGGTGAGATAAAGCTCTGCTGAGTTTCACTTACTGATGTTCTTCCCGTCGCTCCGTTTGGCAGCCAGATTTGGCTACTTCTGGCTCGCTGGGAGCACCAGCACACTGATGTAGAAGCACAGCAGTTACATAGAATCATAGAATGGTTAGGGTTGGCAGGGACCTTAAAGATCATCCAGTTCCGACCCCCCTGCCGTGGGCAGGGACACCTTCCGCTAGAACAGGTTGCTCAAAGCCCCGTTCAGCCCGGCCTTGAACACTCCCAGGGAGGGGGCACACCTTTGTGGTGGCAAGTACAAGGTTTCTTCATTCCAGCGTTTTTATATTGTAGCCGGTGGGAGCATCTTCTGAGAATTAATATTTCTGCCAGTGGGGCAGGAAGATTTTAGCCTGGGAGCAGTAATTTTATACCTGTTAAAGTTTCTACCAGTCTGGAAATGATTGCTGTTTTTACTAATGTTTCTTTGTGAACGTATGTATAGGAAATACAGCAACTGAGTGATCACCTTCAAATGAGTCAAAATGCTTGAATGCGACCTCCGTTGCTGTATGAATATTTTCTCTCTGGAAGCATACGGACCTGCAGCTATCAATCAGGGAAACTTGATTTTAAAGTTTTATGTCACTGTTGGTGGGCAGAAATGAATAATAGTCACTGGTGGGAATACTGTGTAGATATGGCAATAAATGCAGTACCTTTTTACGAATAAGGTATAAGGCAAGCTGCAACAGATTTGTTGATTTGAGTAGGATATATGCCTAATCTGTGGGCTTTTCGTTCAAGCACACTCCAATTAACTGGGCTTTGAAACACCAAGGAACAGGTGCTCTGCCAGTGTCGTCCTCTTCACGGTTTTATCTCAGTAGAAACAGAGAAAGGCCATCAAAACTGATAAAATCAAACAAAATTCATCTTCAGAATGATGTCTGAGCTGAGATGTGGCTCCAATATGAGCTGAAGTTTTGCCCTTTTTTTAAGATAGTTGTAGATAAAGAAATTTTTTAATGCTTAGAAATCCAGTTTTATATTGTTAGTCAAAGACTACTCAACCTTAAGATTAAGGTTTGTTATCACTCTGTTAAGAACATAACGCTTAAATATTGAATGCACTACTTTTTGAGCTGTTTGCCATCAGCAAGTCATATGTTTCATGAAAACTTTTATGGAACTAAGCAACATTAAACTTCCTAAATTGGGAGAAAAGCACAACTAGTAGCCAGACCACTACAGGAAAGGGAGACTGTGTATTGTATATGTGTTGTATATATCCAGAATATCTACCGTTTAAAGGGTGTACAGTAAAATGTCTTAAATTTATACATGTTTTTCTTTCTTGTATTTCTATGGTGGAATTTCACAGAAGCAGGGAAATGGGAGTAACTGATTATTATGTCGAAGAGCAGTAATTTAAGACACAGAAAACATTTTGCAAACCATTTTTTCTATAAATGTTTTCTGTTTACATTAACTTAAAGTATTATTTGAAACTTTTTTAGGCAAACATTTTGAGAGAGATTTTTATGTTGACAGTGCATGTGTTTAATCACTATTTACACTGGGGTCAGAATTCTGCTTTTGAGGCCATCTCCTGCCATCCCAGTTCACCAGGATTTGGCCTGTGTCATCCTGGAGCACCTTCAGCGTACACGAACTGCGTTTCTCCCTGATAAAAGTGAGCTGCCTGACGCCCTCCAGGAGAGCACCTAACACACTCCTCCGCTCATGGGTGCTGAGCAGTGCGTGGGGTCCCGCCGGAGCTAGTCCAAAGCCAAACCTCCTGAGCACTGACGGTGCGGATGCCAGGTTTTCAGCACCGACTGCTTCATTCCATGTATTCACTCCGATTGTGCCATATTACTTGAAAGTTTAAATGTAGGCAGTGTTAACTTGTAGAAATAAATGGGCTCTGTAAATACAATTGAATGTTGCTTTATTTTCCGGTCGTGGACTGTAAAGGTTAGAAATGTTTCTGTAGCCTGATTCAATGACCACATTTTACTAGGCTTATTTCATGTAAGGGGTTAATTTGTCCCACAGGAAATCCTATGACTCGTTGATTGTGAAGCTGTATATTTTAAGAAGCAAAAAAAAATTACCTGCATAATAAAAACCTGTTTCTTTGAAAATGCACAGGGATTCTAATTTCAGGTTTAGTTTCTTTAGCACATACAATCACAATGCAAAATATTGTAACTGGCTTTCCACTGCATTATAAAAGTCAGTATTAAGGACTTTTGTTATACCTGGAAGTGAAGCGTGTCCTCACAAATGGAGGAAAAACAGGTTACAATTTTTTTTCTAAAGCATCAAGTTATTTTTTAAGACTTTTTAAAAAGTATTGTCTTCAGAGTCATAAAGGAAATTCCTCTAGTATAAAGGATAGACTTTGTATTATTAGAGCCTGAGGTGGTCAGGCCGATGACCACCAAAGACTACTTCTGTGGAGAACTTCAGTGATCCTCAATATTTTTCTTTTTTTTGTTGTCTCTTGCCCTTTGCACCTTTTTATCAGCTGGACTCTGTCAAAACGTTTCTTTCTTTTTGTTTAGGTGGGTGCTGCCGTTTTAATTCTTCGAATTTGTTGCTCTTCTGAGGTATAGGCAGCAGCGTCACTAACGGCAACAGGGATGAACGTTTTGTGTGAGCAGCAAATACTGACGAGGTTTGGTACAACACCTCGCAGAGAAACATTTCAGCATCTCAAGCCTCCGAAGATGCTGACCCGCCTCTGCAGCTCCTGATCTGGACCGCTACGTGGCCTAAGGCGTGATTTTATCAGAGGGGCACGTTTTGATTTTTGAGGCCTGCTCCCAGCTCTGCACAGGCACAGCACGGCCGACCTTTTCGCTGGTGCCCCATGCTGCAGGTCTCTCCCTGCCACCCCTTCCCAGCCCAGGAGTCTGCCGTGCCTTTCGAGGGGCTATCGGATGGGAGCCAGAGGGTCCCCTCTTCCTTCCCTCTGTCGGCAATACACTCCTTGTCTGGACCTAGAGTTTTCACGATTCGTTTCTGCTGCTCCAGATAATCTCCTTTATACAGAGGAATCAAAGCGAGTGAGAGAGGATCTTTTTTTTTTCTTTTTTTTTTTTTTGGATGTGGTCTGATAAAATCCGAATTGCGTATGTCGTGCGAAATACTTCCAGATCCACCCTATAAAGCTTTTCAATAGGTATTGTGCCCTCTTTGCATCATTGTCCACGGACATTTTTGGTACAGGACAGAATACACCGACGTGACTGGCAGCTGCAAAGTTGTAGGGGTGCTTTTTGTCAGGATGGCGGGGGGGTTGCGAGGCAGTAGTGCTGGCACGCCGCCGACGGGCAGCACCTTCCCAGCGACACCGCGGCCTCCAGCTGTGGCCGAGGAGCGAAGACGCTTTAGCGTGGTGCCTGTCCCCAGCTCCTTGCCTTGTCAATCGGCTCCTAGGCTGCAGCTGTTTGCACTGTAGTGTTTTAAGTTAACCTGCATTGATTTTGGTCTGCTTTAAAATACTGCGCCATCAATCACGGTGTTTTAGGAGCTGGCTCTGGAACCTCTCCACAGTGGAGTGAGGTAGGTAGCTCAGAGCAGCGGCTTCAGCAGCTAAACATCTAATATCTCGTAGGAGTGTGTATATATGTGTGTTTGTGTATGTTGCCGGTACGTGTATTCAAGTTATATTTTTATGAGAACGCTTCTAAGTACTTTTGGAAAAGCCATTCAAAATGAAGCAACTGTCATAACTTTTATCCCACATTTTAAAATTTTTGGTACGTTTTTCACTTTATACAGAAATGGTTGCTTATTTTTACTCTCGCTTGTGCGTTTCAAAGGTTGTCTTTTAATACTAGTGTACAGTAACATAGGCATTTAATCTGATTTGATATAAACGTGCATCTGATTGACATCATAAACTAAGGGCCAAGCTGGCTTAGAGAAAGACAAGCCTGAGAAAACTATGCTGCTGCAGGACGTGATGCATCCCGTGCTAAGACAGGTATTTAAGGTAGGAGAGATGAACTGATCTCTGGAATTGCTCATAGCTCTGTTTTTCTTGAAGGAGGAGATGGGATGACTAGTTTAGGCACGCTTAACATGTTAGATAGCTGAGCGGGAGTGAAACGAACCCGAAGTTACTGCAGCCGGTATAAAAAAATTACTGAAAGTCCTTACGTTCTAAAGTGATTGATACTGAGGACCGCAGTTAACCCCCTAAGAATTACTTATTGTCAGTTCAAATTGCAAGAGAGGTTTCTTTTGACAAGAACATGCTACATTTTCCAGATTTTCCAATTTGAATTAAAACCAAACTGAAAAACTTTGCTTGGAAGGAGTTCCTCTGCCTTTGACTATGTGTACATATAAATGTAACTCTTTGGCTGAATGTGTATGCTCCTGCTTTTTGATTTTCAGAGGAAAATCAGCCTTCAACTGAAGAATATTTTTCAGACTTTATTCTGTAGAAAAAGATAGGAGTTACCTATATCCACAAGCTAGGTAGCTAATTGGGTTGACGCAACAAGATGAGAAGGACTTTCTGTGATGCTGAGTACCTCCAGAATTTTTGGTCCAAGCATTAGCCATATATCAGGATCCAGACAGATTTTAATCAGTATAGGTCTTAGAAAAATGGATGTTGAGCTTTCTTCAGGAGGAAGTAGGTATTTCATTTTTCCAACGTGCCTATCAAACATTGTGTTTAATGACCAGCAGAGAACAGGTGGCTCATATAGCAGAGCCTGTGGCAGGGAACACACTGAAATCCAGTGCAAAAAGAGTATTCGTGTCTGGGAAGGATGTGAATGACAAAGTCTGGCGTTTTGAACCCGGGAAGAAGCAGTCAGGGGGACGTGCAGGACAATGTGTGATAACCCCTGTTTGCTTATAGGGCTGCTCCCTAAGGCTGGAGTCTGTGCTGCAGCGACTGCAGTGTCCGTACGGCTGCCGGCACAGACGAGGCCGGTAACAAACGCCACTTCAGCAACACCACTGGACCTTCAGGCGTTCGAACTGGCTTGCGCTCTTAATCTTACTCACACTCTGTATATATACAGACTCTCTATATAGTCTGTGAAGGTGTTTTTTGTGCAAGCCTCGTAACATTAGTGAGGACAACCATCCTAAGAAAGCGTGCTTGTGTCCCTGCCACCTAAGGTGCTGTGGACAGCCCCCGCTCCCCGGTCCCGGCTCTCCACTCCCCCCCACCGGCAGGATCAGTCCCCAGGGAAGGCAGGTGCTGCCAAAGGGAGACGGCAGGGTTGAGATATCCCTGTGCCCAGACAGGAGCTATTGTCTGCAGAAGACGGCAGTTGTGATTTTTTTCCCCCTTGGACATCCCCCCTCCCCTCTTTTATCCAGTTCTCTGTGGCGATGAGTCTGGAGTAACCCAGGAAAGTCTCCTTGCCTTAAACACCTGCTGGTGGCTCGCTGAGACTCGGCAAACTGACGCTGAGTTTCCCGCTTGCCTTCAGAAGCCTTTATATTTTTCTTGCATGTTAGTCCATGTCTAATTTAATTTCTGTTATTGTCTTTTTTCCAAGGATCTGCCGGGGAGCGTGTCTACAATTGACACACCAATTCTGTTTACATTTTCTTTCTTGTTTCCTTTTAATTCAAAGAAACTTTTGAAATAATTTTTTCCTTGAAGTGCAAAGACCCAAATGGATAAAACACCTTTCTCAACAAAGGCTTCACTTTATCAAGAGAGAGTTTGGATCCTCTTTACATTCCCTGTAACAGGAATGTCTACAGTGTTGTGATCTAAACCAAAGCTTTGATATTTTCTAAATATCATATTGATGATGATCCAACATGGTTATGGAAGCGCTGTGGCTACAGTCAGTTTTATGCTTCTGTAGCTCTTTCTCTTCTCACAACGCAAGCTACAAAACTTTCCCACTGCTAAGCTTTTCTGCAGGCCGCCCTCTGCTCCCAGGAATTCAACTAGATCTCCTTTGAAAGGGAAACACCGTCCCTTCCTTTGGGGTGCACCTCACCGTCTAGAGTCGGTCCTTTGGATGTTAACAAGTGACCGTAGCTGCAGACAGGCACCTTGCTGAGCCTAGAGCTGGAGTCCCGGCTTTTACGAAGTAGCTAGCTTTTGCAATCACCACTCATACTTGTACTTACAATGTTTTATAAAATTGTTACCTAGGAATTTTGGTGTTGGTTTTGTTTGGGTCGTTCCCCCCCCCTGTTTGTTATGAGAAGCTTAACTGTTATGGGACAGTTTTCTAATTTTACTCCGTACTGTTGGCTCTGCCTCAAGAAAGCCATTTGATGCACTTTTAGCTGCCAATACCACTTTGCCACTCAGTCATTACAGTGTAATTGGATCTAAAGTACGTGTATAATTTGCTGCTAGCAATGTTGGCTTGTCTTAATTATGACATCCGGCTGATTTCTAAGGATACTAATCAATGAATATGCATAGCGTAGTAGACGGACTTGTAGAGATGAATGAGTAAGTCTTTACGAGAACTTGAGCGATCATGGTACCTAGTTATCAGGCTGTTTAAAAGCATCAGGGCAGGATCTCTGGCTTAAAGTGGACGGGGGCTTTTAAAAGGGCTTGTGACACAGCCCAGGACACTGTGTGTGCAAAGCCTGAGGTATTTTAGACTGCGTATGTGCGTGTGTTCTGCCGCACTTGGCAAAAATACTGGAAGAAAATGAGGAAAATCCTAGAGGGACAAATATGAACTCCTAGGCAGATGATGTTTCTTACCATTTCCCCAGGGCTTTCTTCTGCATTCACCCTGACCGAGGGTTACAAATAACTTTTCACTGAAAGCATTTCCTTTCAGTGTCTCCTCTGCAAGCCAGCTTTTTGAGACATCTGTATTTAATTTTAAGCTGGGTGCTATTCTTGCCCATCCACTTTCGATTTTTTAAGCCTCATATTTTTCCTCATCTGAAAACTGTCATGTCACAGAAAACCGGCTTTCCAGGCTGTAAGAGTACTTTTAAAAAGTAACACGATCACGACTTACGGTCACATAAGGATCTAAAGCCTTTCCAAGCAGCTTCTCCCTTGCAGGCTCATATAGTTTTGTTTGCAGATTGGAACCAGAGGATCTTAAAGCTTATCACATCAAATACTCAGCTCCGCTAGGGTATCATCTCCAATGTGCTGCAGTGCTTTAACAGAATCCTTGCACTTGTGCTCCAGGACCCCATTAGAGGTCCTGACGTGGCCAACTTGCGTTAGAAAATTCGGACTCGTGACCAACCCTGCCAGACGTTATGAAAACTCTGTGGGAATATTGATAGATTTGGACAAACTGAAAGACTGTGTGCGCAGCAGTGAATTTTATGATTAGCCATCTATGTATACTTAATTACTTGCATATTTTCAGTTACCGACAGCTTCATTAAAACGTATCTCTTGTCCATTTCTAGGGGGGCATTTCGCTTTTTCTGGGTTTGTTTTCTTTTTCCTTTTTTCTTAATTAAAAAAAAAAAAAAATTTGGAGCATTGCATTCAGCGCAGGTCTCTCAGGTGTTCTGATTACCAGAAAGCTGGGACAGTCAAAGAAGCTTTTAAAGGAGTTCTTGCTGTATTTTTACTTGACATACTGCACAGTGCGATTCAATATTCATAAATTACTTTTGGCTCCTGATAGTATTTCACAGCTCTGTTTGCTAATTCATGTGCCAGATATATTTAAAATGAATCATTAAATGCCAGGAGATTTGATGCTTGTTCCACATGCAACAGCTCACTATTGAACAAAACTCCAGCACTTTGTACTGATGCTAAACCCTAGCTACTTTTGATTTTATAATAAATATGTGAGTCAGAGGCAGGATAAATCAGATCCTGTACTGTCAGCTTGGCAGAGATGATTGATCATACCTTTCTGACAGCACTGCATTTGACTGCAAGTCTCATGCAGCCCTACTTTAGATGGTACAAAGGCATCTGGATGATGAAAAGCACGCTAGCTTAGAAGATAGCATACGGTGCTGCACCAGAGTCATATTTATCTAGCAGCCTGTGTACTCTAAAATGCTTCAGGCTGTAGCTCATGCTAATAATTACCTCGTGTTGAATACACCTTGACCCATTTTTATTCCTTTACCCATATTTTAAACAGAAATTGTTTTCAAAATCCTTTCCAAAATGGATATGTAAAGCCTTTATCTAAAGCAGACACATGTGGGTAATAAAATACCTAGTCTCCCCGCTCACTTAGAGTCGCCACTTTTAGAAATGGAATCATTATACGTTAGTCGAAAGGTTAGGTGTTCACCCAAACACTCCCCTTACTCCTGCTTTAGAAAAAACCTGTCTAACCGGGTATCAGAAACAATCTAGTCCTACAGATTCGGGTTTGATTTGTTGCTGTTTGGCTCTTGACGATGGATGCCTGCACCAAAACTCTGTGCTTGAAATACTGTCTGAAACCCCACAGCTTCCCTGGGCAGAGGGGGCCAGGGGGAGCAGCGTCTGGCCACCTCCCCTTCCTGGGCTTGCTGGTGAGCGGTTTGTGTAGCCGTTGTAACACCGTGGCTCATTTGGAAGCTGCACTCGCGGAGAAATTGTATTTCATTCATGTTATGAATGTGCCCGCATACAAAACACAAGCCTGGTGCAGTGTGATGTGGTCTGGGGTTTTTTTCCAAACAATTTTTCAAGATGTCATTTGAGATGTATTTGTGTTCAACTTGCATGGCTTTCATCTGGCTTTCTCTTATATTATACATGTCATTTTCTGTGTATACGTATATATGCACGGTTTAGGGCTAGTGATGCAGAGGTGCATTCCTGTGTTGCAAGTTTAAGAAAATCAATGAAGTATTATTTAATGCACGTCAGCTTCATTTTTAATACTCTTTCTAAAGTAAATTGCACAAAGCATATAACCATCCACCATGGAATAATAAATTGATATAGAATGTATGGGGAAAAGGCAATAAGCCAGAATCATTAGAAAGCTCAGTGCACCACTCCAGCAACACAAAGCAGTCGTAAACCCGAGGCTGGAATTGCACACAGCAAATGGTGTACACCAGTAAATCTGGCCCTAGTAATTTTATTGCAAATGACATACAAGCCAGAAAAACATTTAGATAATTGAAATTAACACTTTTAACAATGATCTATAAAGCAGTGAATAAAAACTCGGAGGTTCTTTCAAGCTCTCTGTAATAAATCTACAGTACTTCAGAATCTATTTTTTGCCAATATAAATGAGGCAATACAAGACGGACCCTCTTTTCCTTATGCATGGAATGTCTTGATTGGTAAGGTATCATACCAGCCCCCAGTTTGCCAAACGCTACAACGGTGCACGAAGCGAAGGCTTGTTATTTTGAACTTGGAACAAAGCTAGATGGAAATGGAGAAGATAATAAAAGGGAGCTACTGGGAAAACATAGCACAGATGATTTTCTTTTGATTGATGCAAATCTGCACCTGTGTTTACTCATATCAAAGTGGCTGAGCGTACCAGGTCATGTGGACGTGGCTCTTGGGTAGATACAAATGCTGCTGCAAACTTTGAAGTCCCTTGGAGGATGTAACCACTAGTGTAAGGTTTTGTAGTCTTTTCTGCTACTCTAAAAAAGACAAAGTTTTCTATTTCGTATTTCATCTGTACCATATTTTTCAACATTGCTCTTAAAATACAACCATTTCCTTTCTTTCTAACCAAACTGATGAAAGAGAAGATTGAATCTGTCAGGTAATAAATCATCTTTTTGATGTTGGATCAGTTGTTTGAATCACTGTTTGACCATATTATTGGTCGCTGTCTGCCATTACACTGCCTCCCAAAGGCACCAAATGTGGAGCCCGCTCTCCGACAGAGCCCAGTCCGGGTGACAAACCTTTAAAATGAGCCTGGCAAGAAGTCTGGCTGTCAGTGGGAACCCTGCCTTGCACGACGTTGTGCACATTGGTGAAATGTTCCTCTGCAGATTAGAACCCAAACCCCAGCTGAACCCCTTTAAAAACCGAGTCTCTTCAAGCAGTCATTGCGGCGGGTCTGAAATCAGTTTTGCTACCTGGGTTCTGCGTGGAAATCTGGCCATCGCTTTCCAAGCTATCAATCTGAGCTCTTTCATGAATACCAAATTCATTTCAAAAAAATCAGATTCAATAAAACAATTTCTGTAGGGGAAGCAGCAGCGTTAGGAGAGCAACTGAAATATAGTTTTGCATTAAATTCCCTTTTTTGCCAGATGATAGGGATGCTTCAGAAGTACTACTGCAAACGTTTTAAAAATAAAACCCAATCCTCCAGACTTATATAAAACCTTTTCGCTCTAATAAAAGTGGATAGGTGTGCGCGTGTATCAGTGTGTGCGAGAGAGGGAATAAAGCATTACGGGTGGAAGCGGCGCCCGGGAGCAATGCTCTGTGTACTAATGCTGAGCTGTCGGCCACCGGCCGCGGGGAAGCAGCGAGGGCTGCGGCGGGAGAGTTGCGCTGCCGCTATTTTAGGACGCCGCTCCGATATTCACGTCTCTCCTCCCGAGCACCTCCAGCGCCAGCCTTTCAGGTGCCGACGCCACGGAGAAATTTGGCCGGAGCGGTTTTTCCCCAGCCGGGTGGAGGAAATAGGGGGCAGGGGCCGCAAGAGCAGCAGCAGGAGCGATGCGCCCGGGAAAGCCATCAGCCCCCGGTGAGAGGCGGCCTGTGACCGACCCCGCTCGGTTCCTGCTCTGGCCGTACCCGGGGGGACTGTGGCATTTAACGAGAGCAAAGTCTGGGGAAAAACAGGTGGCTTTTGCGAGCCCGCCCAGAAACCGGTGCTTGTGACAAATGTAAGCTACTGGAAGCTTGCAAACCGTAAAGTCTTTTATACCGAGCTACAATAGGCTGTGTAAAAGAAATAGGCCCCAAAACCGAACATATCGGTGCTGCCAGTGTTGTGTGTATTTCTGTGCTCCTGTCTCCGTGGGGGATAATTAATTCAACTCTCTGGAAAGGCAAGCAGGTCTCGAAAAAAAAAACCCAACCAACCAAAAAAACCCTCATTTCCTGAGGGCAGTTGCAGAAGCTGGCTTATTTCAGGAGACTGGAGAAAAGAAAAAAGTTAACAGTAGGGAGACAGACTAAATTGAGGATCAGGGCAATACACTGACAGAGTCATTGCCTGTAAGAAAGAATGGGCAGAGTTTTGTCCCCCTGAATTTCAAGTCACGGTGAATTGAAGAGGCGACTACGGGCTTAAAGTTCTCCTAAAGGACGATGCCAGAGAGACAGATTTATCTCTCCTTGCCAGGGACAACTGACGGCTGATGGATGGAACCTGAAGGCAGGTAAGAGTTGCCTGGGACAAGTTATATGGACTAGGACTGGAGCTGGAAAGAGGACAAAGCTGTCGTGCCATTCATTTGTACGAATACAGAATGAACATTCATGTAAAGCTTTCAAGTTCTCTGATTTGCCGCCTTCTGAGAACAAAAAAGTATCAGAAGGAGGGACAGACATAGCTTCCCTGACTTACCTCCCAGTGACCGGGGGGAGAGGAGTCCCTGAGCCGGCGACTGCGGCTGGACTAGGGTGTTTAATAGCTATGAGGAACACGGTCTTAAAAAACTGACTCTTTCTCCCTTTTCGAGCCTACCTAGGAAGAAAGTCAGACTGCCAGTTTTGTTTGTGCTGTTGCTGTGTTGTTTAAAGAATAGTAGTTCGCGGTTTTGGGTTGGGGTTTTTTTTGTTGGTTTTTTTTTTTTGCGTTTTAGTTTCTTTTACTGTAATTTTCTTCCAGGTCAGAACTAATCATTAGGGCAAACCACGTATTTCCAAGTTTCATGAGAGGCAGGAATGCTTTTTTACGAGTTGTGTAACAGATGTTATTTTGGCCCTGGCTAAGGGAGAGACACCTAACAGACAGCTGTGCCATACACAAAGCGCTTCAAAGAAGTAACCGAGCGTTAATGAGTTCCCACCGAGACATTCCCACCAAAATGTTCCTCTTTAGACTCCGAAATGGCTGAGCCGAACTCCACGAAACGCCCGTCCACAGCAGGTCCCTCTGCCCGCAGCCACGACCAGAGTCAGTCGCTTCACCTTGTGAAACATTCAGGCAAGAAGTGAAGAAAGAAGCGACACCCCTCACAGGCGGACCGGGTGGACATGAACGCTGTCCTGGTTTCGGCTGGGATAGAGTTAATTGTCTTCCTAGCAGCTGGTACAGCGCTGTGTTTTCAGTGTGGTATG
>JAVKLA010000007.1:18750801-18769275 GCA_034782735.1 Sagittarius serpentarius | reverse complement strand
CATCCCACTGGGTGGGGGGGGAGCGAGTGAGCGGCTGCGTGGTGCTGTGTTGCTGGCTGGGGTTAAACCACGACAAACGCTCAGCAGGTGCTCGCACCAGCCCCGCTGAGTTCAGATGACAAAGGTGACACACGGCCCGAGGCGGGCTGTTCGCCCGTCAAGCACCCACCATACTCCTCTGCAGGTGCTTCGGAAGCGGCGCACAAGTCGCCTCTCTCTTCGCTTGTCAAAGTGCGCTGCCTTCCCCGGGGGGGGCGTGAATCTCCCTGCAGTACCGCTTTTTTGAAGTTGCTTCTGTCCTGTCTTTCTTCACCATGAAAATTCAGTCTGGTAAGACTCGTGGCTCCCCATCCTGCCCTCAGGGCACATGCATCTAATACAACATCATTTCTTGACGTGGTTTGTTACTAACACGTGGACAATGCATCTTTTAATGATTGTTTTGACAGTTGCATCTCCTTTTTCTGCTGATTCACAAACTGTGGTTCCCTGAGAGTCAGCTGATAGTCAAGCGTATTTGAGAAATATTGCTTTGAATTCTTTAGGCTACAGTTGAGGAATTATATCCATAAAACAATTGTGATTGGTGAAGACAGGCACATAATATTGTTTCTGTTCTGCTAGGGCACCTATTCCAAACATTTCAGTTCAAATGATAATGGAAAGGGCATGCATAACGCCCTTTGGTTATAATTATGCTTTTGAGGTAATAAAAAAATATATTAAAAGACAGCAACAGATTTTGGTTGTCTGTGTTTTGGAGCATCTAATCTGATATACTTTGAGCTTAATTTTCGGGCTTAAGAGGAACTTCCAGGGCCTTAATTTAGAAGTTGTGGACTCTGTTTGGAGCAGTGAATTTATTTTTTTTTTCCTCTGAACAGTGTGTGTATCGTTCATCAGGTTCCAAAAGTGCTTCGAAACTTTTGCCTGAAAAGCCCGCAATTCAAGTCCATTTCTAAAAGATTTTGTTCATTAAAAAAAAAAAAAAAGGCTTTTTTTTTATTGTCTGTGCTCTGGATACAGTTTATAGCCTTGTATTCTTGGCAATGCTAGGAGCAGACCAGGAGCTATCATTCCAGAGACAGCTATCTGAAGTCTAGGCACAGTTATGGATTTTACATTAACAGCCTATTTTGCAGAAATCCTTTACTCCTCATTAACAAAATACAGGTCCGATGGGTATCATGATACTGCTGCGCTTTTATTTATGTTTCTGTTATTTCAAAAATTGATTGTGACTCTACTTTAGTTGGTTTTCCCATCTATTATAATATTCCATATTCAACATGCTTCTTTCAGACAACAATTCACGTTCAGAAGTTCTGGTCCAGGAAATCTTATCTTTCCTCACTTCTGTCTGGTTTTCATTAAGTATATTTGTAGTAACTGGTAATGCTGAGAGTCCTGCATTTGGTCTCCAGTTGTCTTCCTGTCAGAAATCTTCAGTATCGTCCTGCTTTCCTTGGTAGACAGTGTTCGTTCTTGTACACTGCTCCAGGGTTTCCTTACAAAGAGATTATTACCTCGGTAGAATAATTTTATAAATATTTATCTATGAATTCCATTTTCTTAATGATATATAGCTGATTCTACAAGTAAAAAGCATTAATGATCCTGTTAAATATCGCTTTATAAAAAACCCCAAACATTAGGAAAGGCCTGTTATTATGCTGTGTTATAGTTTCACCCCTGTTTTTCCTGTAGGTTGTTGTAAATGGGATACCTCAGGATATAAATATTCAGCCATCTTCCCTCTGCGGTGCTGAAAATCTTCTGGATCCTCTAATCCCAGAGCGTACCAAACGCCTTACTGAATGTCTCTGTACCAAAGTGATTGGTATCGCTTCACAGAGGGAGTACGCTAGCTTCAGACTGGGTTACAATAAAACTCTGCATCCTGTGCGCAACGGGTCAGAAATTGCTGGTACAGAGAGCACCTCTTCACGTTACCAAAATTTTACATAGTCAAACCTCAAGCTTGTTTTTTCATCTACATACTTTATTGCGTCTTTTTTTTTTTTTTTTTACCCTACGTTCTATAGCACAAGAAGATTTCTCTTGGCAATTCCTTTTATTTTCTCTCTTTGTGTTTTAGGAGTCAGAGAAAAGCAAAGCTGTGCGAGGGCTGTCTCCTTTTTGAATACATTTATTTAAGTGTATATAACTAAAAATGGGAAGGGGAGTGCTTACTTTTGCCCCTCATTTGTTTTCTCCTTTAAATGGATCAACCTGCAGCAAACGAGTTGTATTCCAGCTGCGTGAACAGCCTTCCAGAAAAAACCAGGGTCAGGTTAAGAGCTAGCATCACAGCTGTGGATGCTGGATCTTCAAAGCTCTGTTTGTTCCGCTTGCCTCTAACCATCTGAAAACTACGTATTTAGTCAGTGCAAGTGTTGAAGGTCTCTGTAGTCACTGGAGAGCAACCGGTCCTTCCAGGAGGCGCTGTGAGCTACTCTGGTGTGGGAGGGGGTGGGTTTCTGTCTGCCTGCCTTCTGCTTTTAGTGGAGTGGTACTTTCTTGTCCCTCCAGCCCTGTCGGGCGTTGCTGCTCTCACACCGATACCCTTTGACACATCTCCGCTCACAGCCGTTTGAGTACGGTGGGTTTGCTCATCGCTCCCTCTGGAGGAGTCTGGTTTTCCCCACCGACCGTGGAGAATAGCCTTAGGCTGTAGAAGAACATAAGCTACACGCTGGACTCTAGGGCAGCTGAAAATGGATGAGGTAAATCCCGCTCTTTGAAGTAGCAGTGATAAACCCAACGAGGTTATCCATCCAAGTAGCAGTGATGATAAACCCAACGAGGTTATCCATCCAAGTAGCGGTACGTATGCCTGGGTAAGCAGCCAGGGCGATGTGCTGAGGGAGGAAAGCACCTCGCTAGCCGGGGGGAGCGCAGAGAAGGGGGTGCTTCAGCCCCACTCCAGAAGGTGCCTTGGTGCCTGTGGCTGGGGCAGAGGCAGTGACCTGCCTTTTGCAGCTTTCAGAGTCGAGGAGTCAGGGAAAAAGAAGTTTTCGTCTTTCTTGCAGGCAACCTCAAAACCAAAAATTTAAAGGAGAAGGTGCCAAATATCCAGTGGTCAGCGCCAGCGATGGGAGCCTCCGGTTCAGATCTTCCCCCTTCCACAGTGCTGCTGGGGACTCTCTCCGTCCTTTCTCCTGAGGCTGCTCCCCTTCATCCAAACCCCTTACGCGCTCACTGCAGGCAGGGGTAGGAACGAGGGCGCCGAGAGGAAGGCTTTTGCATTCATGGCCGTAAGTGATTTTTACTCCCGTACTCTTTCTCTCAGGTACCATTCAGTGCAAAATGGTGCAGACGATGAACCGATAGTTTGTTTTCTGAAACAAATAAGCACTTCGGAGAAAAATCGACTGTTCCGTGCAGAAGAAAGGCAGCATTAAAAACACGCAGTCAGTAAGGATAAGAGGAAAATCTACCATTTGTATAGAAAAAGAATGCTTTACGGCCCTAATCCGTTACTAAAGGTTCCCATTCATCCTTGGCAATGAGATCAATTTGTGCTAAAAATTTAGTCCTATATGTGTGAATTGGAAGTGATCTTATTAGTGTTTTACTACATCAGGTCTGATAAACTCCCCTATCTATTTCAGTTAAGCCTCTATTGATCCACTTAGGAGATCAATTTGGGTTTCATTATTTTTTGGGGTGTGATTTCATTTGTCTCAGACTGAAGCCATGAAAAAAAAGTAATTTAGCAATTGGTGGTGGTGGGGGGGTGCGCGCGCGCGTGTACTCTCTCACGTGCACACGCAGACACACGCACACGTACGTATTTATGTAACGGAGCTGCCTGTATGATCCTTTGAATTTGCCCTCTTGGTTCTTCAGTTCCTGATACCGCAGTTGGATCAGACTTCGGTGGCTGAACTGCAATATAGCTACGGAAAGAAAAAGTTAATGGTTAACAGAGACTTTTCTAAGTTCAGCTGCAGTCAAAGCTCCATCTGCAAGTCAGAACGGCGGTACAAGTGGAAAGTTTCATGTTTCCAAAAGAGAGCGGAGGGTGGCTGGAGAAGGCGGCAGATAGGTGTGATGTCTAAACCCTGGATAAACGTCAACTGCAAATAAAGTCATTGCTGTCAGGAAGGAAGATGCTTTCTTCTTTTCTATACAAAAATGATCAGAGGGACGGAGCACCTCTCCTACGAAGAAAGGCTGAGAGAGTCGGGGTTGTTCAGCCTGCAGAAGAGAAGGCTCCGGAGAGACCTTATAGTGGCCTTTCAATACCTAAAGGGGGCCTATAAGAAAGACAGGGACAGACTTTTTAGCAGGGCCTGTTGCGATAGGACAAGGGGTAACGGTTTTAAACTAAAAGAGGCTAGATTTAGACGAGATATAAGGAAGCAATTTTTTATGGTGAGGGTGTTGAACCACTGGCACAGGTTGCCCAGAGAGGTGGTAGAAGCCCCATCCCTGGGAACATCCAAGGCCAGGCTGGACGGGGCTCTGAGCAACCTGATCTACGGGAAGATGTCCGCGCTCGTTGCAAGGCGGGGTTGCACTAGATGGCCTTTAAAGGTCTCTTCCAACCCAGACTATTCTATGATTCTATGATTTTCATCAGGTATGTTAGTCAACGCCCATAAGTGGAGGGGAACAAGGAGGGAAGGGCTGTGAGAGAAGGCCCGTTCTCCAAATGTCTGCCAGTGGTTTTTGCTCTCCCTTACACCAGTGAAAACAGAAATGTCTTCTGGAGGTGTGGAACAGCGATAATGTCTTGGCCCGCATGAGGGTTCACGTCTTGCGCTCGTACGAGGTAAATACTGCCCATTTCCCATTGGTAATGCAAGGATCAGGACCGTGCCTCTTGTGGCCGCCAATACCAGGAGAAAAAAATTGTACAGGCAGGAGACTACACCGAGACATTCATGGAGAATTCGAAACAGTATTTTAGTACTGCCATGGCAACTAGGCACCGCTGCACTTCTCTGCAGTGCATGAAGTTGAAGGCATTGAATAATCACAAAAAGAGGTGTGAGAAAGGCCGTAAGAAGTACCCCCGCTGCGTTATTTTTCTCTGTAGAGGTGTCATAGACTAGTTCCATTTATTTATAGCTATATTACCATAAAGTCAACTTCAACTTTTCAAAACCTGTTTTGCTATAAGACTACTCTGTGTCCTTACCACTGTTGTTCGCACTCCAGAGTCAGATGAAGTTATCCGCAGAAGGCCTATAAATTCAAGTCATTAAGCTGAGTATCTCCCATTCAACTGAAAGTAACTCAGCAATAAACTGAAAACATAAAAAAAACCCCTTCCAAATTGAGAGACAGACCTCTTGACCAGCGATCTGAAGACTCTGAGTCACCCAGCAAAGACAACTGGCACTCTCCATGCACGGTCTCGCTTTGTGAACACACAGTAAAATCAGTGAACACATTTGTCGTGGTTTCCACTGAGGCAAAAGACGACTGGTGGGAATGGTGGATCTGACCCGATGAGCAAGGCTCTCAAAAGTTTCTAAGCGCCTCGGGAGGTCAGGGCACTCCCCGTGGTCAGCTCTCAACATTTCCATGGGTGCAAGTGTTCTGCCTGGGCAATGCGGCTGAGCTAGTATCATCCTCCTTTTTCTAAGAGGCAGCAGATGTTACGGTCTTGCAAGCTGTCTTCTCCTCAGGGGGTAGTTGGGGATACAAAGGCCAGAGTTTCCACGCAGAACAAACTTGTTCATTGCTACAATCTCCGCTGCAAAGCTTGTAAAACAGCATACGGAAACTTGCCTTTTCAGGAGAGCCTGATGCTGATGCCGATGCTAAATTCTCTGGAAGCTACTTACTCACCTCGATAGCTGTCAATGGACGAAGAGTCTAAAGCAGATCGTGAAATAGCTTCCTTTTCCAACACCCTCATTCCACTTGGAGAGACCCTCAGTAGCAGACCTGAGTGCAGTCAGTGCTGCTGCAAGGACCGGTCACGGATTCACAGGGAACAGGAGACCTCCTGGCATGGGATCTAGCCGTAACACCTCGTGACACCCTGCGAGATCATGCCCGGTCGAGCCTGACCTGTTGAAATATCCTGATGTTCAGAGCATTTTAAAACACGGCATTAAGCCTGCCTTCCTTCTTGAAATATTGCCCTTTATGGTGCAAACTTTTGTGAAACTCCTAATCTCAGAAAAAAACCTTTCAAATCAAAACATTGGGTATATTATTACTAGTTACTCATCATTTCCATTGATTAAAATACTAATAATAGTGATTATCATTACCACTCTCTATATTTCCTTTCTCGTGGTATGGCAATTCCTGCACCACATGGGTGCTAGCGAGATGGTTCCTCTGACAATACTTACTCAGATTTGCTGATAAATGTACAATTTGCAAATGCAGTCCCCGGCTGAGTAGTCCGTTCCTAGTTAGCAAAGTACTTCCGCCACCCAAAACCGGGTATGCGCTTCAGCGCTTTTCCAGGTGTGACGTAGATACACAATATCGGACAGTGTGGGCCTAGTAGAAGGCAAAACTTTTTAACTGCGGTACGGTAAGTCACCATTTGTCTCCCTTTTGTGTAACCTTTTTTCTGAGGGCAGAATTTCTGTTTAGCATTAAGTGACAAACCATGTTAATAACAAGCAAAAGAATAATGTGTCCGTCTTGCACTGCTGCTACATTTAAACTTTGCAAAATTGGCTTTTTGGTTATCAAAAAAAGCACAGATTAGGAGAAGAAAAGGGAAGAAAGACCATTGCAGGACTATGCAAAGATAAGTCACACAGCTGCTATGAAAGAAGAGCTGTCTTGCTGGAATGCCAAATAAAAAAGAAAAAAAGAAAAGAAAATCAATGGAATCAATTCTAAAAGCCATCTGGTCCCTATAAGGGAGGAATTAGAGTGTAAATGCAACAATCTCCCTCAACCTTTCATCTCTGGGAAAGGTGAAATTTTAAGCCATGATATCCTCCATTACTCATCTCATTAGTCATCTTACTATTATAATTGGTATTGCTAGGCTAGATGCCTGCATTCCAGCTTTTAACCTACCCCTGCTGAACAGGGAGTGGAATTAATCAGCTTTCTCAGGGCTGGATGTCCCTCTGCGAAATGTCATCAAAAATCCGAGCACATTTTGTGACAGGGGGAAGGATGTTGTTCTGGAAGACTTCTTTCAATGTCAGTGCACTTTATAAATGAGCCTCAGGAACTGGACATTTTCCTAGTTACCTTTATGAAATAATTTAGCATCTCAAATGGCAGAGGAATTCAGCTCAGGATTAAAATTCCCCTGGTTCCCTCCCTTTCTTCATACCTCTGCCTGTTGATTCGCACGTTGGTCCATTTCTTCGCAGGACTTTTAGATTTGCAGACCAGAACCACAGAAAAGATTGGGTTGGAAGTGCGGCTAAGGACGGAGATGGCACAGCCTTTCTGTGCAGCCTGCTCCAGTGTTTGACCAGCCTCGTGGCCAAATTCTGTTCCTTGGCTCAACTGGTGTCTTTTGTCCCTTGTCCTTTCACTCTTCTTCCTCCAGGACGCATCTGGCATCTTCTCTAAAACCACTCACTGGACCGCTGAGGACTTCGTGCCTTCTCCACACTGAGTGGCTCCGTCGGCCAGTTCTCACAGACCCCCAGCCGTCTTCGTAGCCCTTTGCTGGACTTGCTCCAGTACGTCCATGTCCTGCTGGTACTGGGGAGTCCAAAACCGGGCACACTACTCCAGGTGTGGTCTTAGAAGTGCTAAAAGGAGGAGAATAATCACTTCCTTGAGTCACTGCCTCCAGTCTTACCAGTACAGCCCAGTTTGTGGTCAGCCTTCATCACCACAAGAGCGTACTGATAACTCGCATTGGAAGAGAAGAAGTGAATACTTTAGAGACAAATTAAATTGGAACTGCTGGAGAGGAAGAAACATAATGCTGAACGAAGGAATGGTTTCCAGTACAACATCCTAATTTCCATTGTCTGCAATTGTTTGAAGTTTCTACTTTAGGCTGAAACCTTGCAATAGTCATAAAGATTAGCTCAGGCACTAACTGTAGACTTCTCCACTTAGGGGATATTTCCACCTGTAGGGTTCAGAACGAGCAAGCGACCCCACCTACAGGGCTTGAGGGAGAATAGAGAGGGGCGTTTGCAACCTTTGAGCTGAATCAGTGCCGTTGGGCTCGGTCCTTCATTATATTTACGGACAAAACAAAGATAACCTCTCCCCGTGAAGTTAAACGTAAGATTCAACATACCCATCCAAGCCCTCAGATATCTTATGCGAAAATGGGTGTGTATTTCCTTCAAAATGTGTGTTTTGATTCTCACTCTTTCCTCCGAGGCACTACAGTCTTTCCTCAAAGGTGCTACAGTCCTTTCCTCTGCAGGGCAGATATTCATGAGCAAAGGTAAATCTAGCCTTAAATCAGATATTTTCAGGTATTTTTCTGTCTTACAAGTCTAACTCTGCAAATGGCATTTCAAGAGGAAAAACAAAGGGAAGGAAGGGGCAGGATGCATTTAATATTTGCTCAAATATGTTAGGAATGTGGGAATCATCTGATCACTATCACAGACAACTGCACTATTGGTGTCCGGGTTAGAAGGGTCTACAAAACATCTATTCCACTTGTCACCAGCCTCCACAGGTCGCAAATCACTCTGATACCCAATAATCAACATAAGACTTGCGGTAAGTGAAACAAAGGCAAAAATAATAATGAACCACAGGAAGCGGCACTGGAGAGAAGCCAGAGACAAAAACAGAGGAAGACTGAGATTAGGTCCTATCTGTATGTATGGGTATGTATATGTACATAAACGCCAGTGTCCTGCGTCCCTATGGCACAGCATTCTGCCAGGTGGAACACCCATCTGAGCCTGGGGATCGCTTTGTACTCCACACAATAGAGAGCTAAAGCCCCCATCTTTTTGTCCTGGCCAAGCCAACAGAATATAAAAATCTGTCTAGACACGAAATCTGGCTTACAGGCTGATACCGAGTGTGTGAGCAGGGAACGGGGGACGTTAGAAATTATTACCACTAAGAATCTGTGAACCTTTACACAGTGTTTGCAGTGCTCCAGGGGAAAGCAAACCTCTCCCGCTGCATGGCATGACACCACACGTGCCAGGCAAACGTGGCCAGCAAATAAGAGGATTAAAATGGCAGAAATAGCAACCCAGGCCCCTATCAGACTCAGGATAATAATAAAATAAAATCTTCCTTTTAGGATTTAGCATGGGTAATTGATCTTGTAAAAAAAAAAAAAAGCAGGTTCTACTGCTGATTCAATAGTTAAGGCAAGTTTGGATCTTAAAACCGAAAGAGCGTAGTTTCATTCGGCTGTCACCACCACCACCCCTGCCCCCCAAGTATAAGGAAAATTTTCACAGCTCCTGAATTTTTGGCTTGTTTAAGAGCTTTTTTCCAACACGGACACAGGTATGTTTATGCATACAAATGGTGAATTTTTTTAATGGAAAAGTATTGGTCAGGAACGATCAATTACTTTTACCCCCAGGCACCACCGTAATGACCAAACTCAGCTCCAGGGTTAGAGAAATGTAGACCTCAAACTTCTGGTGCTCATAAGCAAGAAAAAGTATATATTTTATCACCAGTTGTTGAAATTTATGGCATTGAAATAAAGAGCTAGCTAAAGGCTGACTCAGCAGAATGTACTCGCCGCATGGGCAGAAGAATGCCTAAGTTATTTTTGAGGGGGAGAACATGTCATCTAAATTAATATAGAGGCATTGCCTCATAAGTCATCTCTACAGCTGCGCTGCAGTACACTGGTGAGAAGACCAGAGTTCAACGCTATACTCATTTTGCAGATGTAGTACCGATTCATCTGTTTTGGATCTTCGTGTTGTTTCGCACAGGCGAGTTGTAATGACACTCAGATTAAGAAGAGAAGCACATTAGCTAGAGCATTAAACCCACCATTAAATCCAAGCTAACTCTTCGAGGAGCCTACTTCCCGTACTATGAGGCTGTACAGTGCCGCTGATGACGCCAGTGAAAACCTTGAAATACAGCGTATTCCACCAAAAGAGAAAGAAATATGAGAAACACATAAGAGCGGGCAACACTGCACCATTATTAGTGTGTTTTTCCTCTACCTGTAGGGAAACCAGAGAAATTACTTTTTAAAGCATATGCTTACCCTGAGTGTTGCATTGTGTAGACCTGCATTTCAAAGTAACTATGAGTTCTCTGAAGAAGTCACTATTGGAGAACAGAGCTAGTGGAAAGCGGAGATTTCTTTTCACAGTCTTGAGGTATTCAGAAGCTCTGGAGCATTGGGTATTTATTTAATTTTTTTTATTATTATTATTTTTAGGGAAAAAAGAAGTATGTGTGAAACTTCCAGTAAAAAAACTACTGAAAAAAACTCCTTGAGAAATTCATGGAGCCCCTTATCTGTGGCAGCCTGCAAGTGGGATCTGCTCCTGGGCTATGAATCATGGAATAATTGCTGGGCTCTCGACAGCAAAGATGCTTCCAGGACAGACCCTGGGTTCCTGAGGGTTGCTCCACCTGGCTGGAAAGCAGTCATACGTCTCAGGGCCCTTCTCGCCATAATCAGCATGTTTCTGTTTAGTGTTTTGTGTCTGAGGAATTTCAATGAAATTATTTTACTGAAATGAACAACTTTCATGCTGTTATTATTATATTATTATAATATATTATTAAAATAACATGAAGTTATTTTGCCGGAAATTTTATGGCTCGCTCTGTTTGGGGTATTCTCTCAGACAAGCTGTGGCATTTATTAAGACACTTCTCTGGTATGGCGTTGCTCCAGCAAGGCACGGCCTCGTTCCAGTCCGCTGTTAATGACAGTACAGGAGTGACACATACCAGTCTGCTCATTATTGTGCAGAAGAAACAAACTGCACAGAATAGGCTATTTAACAATAGGGAAAATGTAAACTTGAACGGGGTTTAGAAGTGCACTAAATATAGTTAGGCGCTGGCAACTGTAAGAAGCATAATGTCATCTCACATTCATGCTTTTATTGAGCACAAAATTCATTTGAGAAAGAAAAGTGGAGAACGCTTCACTCATAAGTATTGCTTGTAAGGAGGTAGCTGATTTCTCCATAGGGTTGCTTGATGAGGGATTGATATTTTGTTCCCTCAGTTTTATTTTAATTTTTTTAGAATAGAAGCTCTTGCTGTTATAAATGATAACCTTCCTTTCCTAAGCAGATGTTTCATTCTTTCTGATAGGTATTCAAGGTTTTAGCGCGTTGTGACAGCACTTTGAAAACTAAGAAAATGCCCTTTAGCTCCCAGCATATCTATTTTGAAATTCGTTACTTGCACTGTTTATATGCTGACTGTAACACTACCGGAACAGAATCGAGATGCTGATGACACGCTTGAGCAAAAGGAAATCACATAACCCAGGATACTCAGTACAGCCCTGAAAATGACGGAAGTGAGAGCAACAAGCTGTAGCTCTCTTTGAGAAATGGCTTGCTTTTGAGGCTCCTTTTCTCAAAGGACTGAGCTGCCAGAACACCAGGAAGAGCACTGTTATGAGCCAAAGAAAAGAAAACCTCTCTACAGCATCTCCAAAAATTGAACTAATTCCTGTGTGCTGTTTTGCTGGCTAGCCTCATAACAAAAGTTTGAAGATGGTGCTTAAATACCGTAGGAAGTGCAGAGAAGGGCAAAAAGTGTACTGCAGGGAATTAAATGAATGCGTTATGTATGAGAAGAGGTTTTGAGAGTACAACATCTCCAGGCCTAGAAAGAAGGTGACAGAAGGGGATCTAATTGCATTATATAGTCCCTAAGGAGGTTCATGTAATAATGTATGACAGAATGTGTTCACACTTCAAGGGAATGGATAAATAATCCATAGACCTTGTTTGAAAGGAAGGAATGGAAAGTTCAGACTATCCATGAAATCCCTAGTACTTCTCCCAGAAGGCTCTCGACAGCGTAAAATCAGGCTAACAAATGAACTAATTATACCAGGAAATTGTGTATGTGTATATATACACACATATATGTGTATTTCAAGGACTGGACGTACTAGATGACCAGAGAAGAAATGCATTTGATAATTTATTGTAAGTAATGCACAAGCATAAGTATTTCTGCCCACTTTTTATCTACATTTTTTTCACTTCTATTACGCATGTGCATGTCTTTCCTTCTTTCCCTTCTTTAATTTTCTTAAGCAAGAAAAAGGGCACAGGAGAACGCCCTGCCCACATGACACAAGGTTTCATGACGTGATGATACCTAAGCCCTTTTTCTGTTCTGGTGCCTCAGAAATGCTGCAGGACTGTGTGAGAGGTGGCCCTTTCTGCCTCCGGGGAGAGAAACTGTGGACTGTGGCCCCAAAAGTTCTCCAGAGGAGGGTCCCCATTGCCCGGAGCAGGAAGGGAGACCTCCTGGTCAGTGGTGACAGTCTTCTTCATAATGAGTGAGCGTACCTGTGCTGTTCTTGCAGTGCTCCCAGGTGAAGGTCAGTGCCCAGGGCTGGCCCGAATGGGGAAGTCTACTGGGAGAAATCCGACCTGCCCTTTTGGGGCCAGTCCCTCTGAAGAGAGGCAGGTATCAGTTGAGCTTTAATGGCATGTTTGCCTGAGTAAAGATTAAGGTCCTGGGGACTGGTGGAGGTTTTGTTACATGCTTTTTTTTTTGTTTATTCTGCCCAAGAGGAAAAAGACCAAAACCCGGCAAACATGCTGCGTGGAGGAGAACAACGGAGCCAAGACAGTCCATGACAGCGGGGTCCCGCCACTGCAAACTACACGTTCTTTTTCAAAGCATAGACAAATTGCTATTGTAATTACGTTCAGCTGCAACAACGACAGGTATGCTTACAGAAGAGATAACAATGATTGCTGCAGGCAAAGCAGCAACACAGTTGAGATTTTTCCACTGTGAGGTTATCCTGACTTCGTACATACCGATGTATATATGTATATATGTATATATGTATATATGTATATATGTATATATGTATATATGACTTTGGAGTCCAGCTGAGCCCAGGTGGCCCACCGGTACGGTGTGTTTCCGGCAAATCCATTCCTGTCGCCAGAGGCACACAAGGTGGGGGGTGGGTGACTGCACTTGGCATGGCGCTTGCCTGCGTTCGCTTTCCATCTTAAATCGCCTCTTAAGCCTAAACTGGGTGACCCTGCTCACTGCAGGTGTGACGCCTGCCGCTCGCTCCACCGGGCACAGCAAAGCTCCTCAGCTGCGCCAGAGGGCTGCGCTTGCTCGGCTGCTCTGGTGACCAACCTCCGGCGGCTCAAACCTCTCGCTGCTTGCGAGACTCGCACTTCGGCAAGGCTTTTCATCAAGAATTTCAAAACACTCAGCCGCTGTTAGTACGACAGCACTTGTCAGCCTTCTCTGAGGGCTTGTTGGTGTAGGAAAGGTGGAATAGCAACACCACCAGAGAGCACTGGTATTCTTCCCTGAACGTTTTCCTAGGATATTCTAAGACGACACCTGTGGGACGACGACTCGACTTACGCAGACCTCCAGCCTTCCAAAGCAGTAGGAATTGACCAGTCAACACCCCTCCTCAGATTTTGCTCCTGTGTTGTAGATTGCTGTGAACGATGGGGAGGTACGTGGGGAAGAGGAATGGGGAACGATAGCTGGTCTAGTTATTTCCGTATCTCGTACGTAGAGGTTGCACACCCGTAGGACTCCATTATAGGTATTCCGTATGTTGAGCTCATTTAGCAAAATGAAAATGGTTGTGCAGAGATGTTTGCGTTAGCAAATTTGTTCCAATATTATAAGATTATTTAGTCTGAACTATGCAGGGACTTTGAAATATCTTGAATCTACAGCTGATTTTTCTGTGCGAACAGACAATCTTTTTCTTTTTAAGAGGTTTAATTGGTCCAAGCAGTAGAAATGACCTTGTCAGAACAATGAGTTGTTCTCAGGTATCTTGAAAAGTGCACAGAGTATGCTGCAAACTGCTGCACTTCATTAGATAGTGCAGCTAAATCTGGAAAGCTCAGAACTCATTGACTGTGAATCATAGAGGATCGCTCTTCCTGTGCTTCCTGGTTGTATAACGCTGGCAGCCATTCTCATGTCAGAAAAATTAACTTTCCATCACAAAGCTTTAAATGTTGCTTTGAACTATATATCAAAGAAACCGTATATCATCTGTCTCTGGTGTTCCTTTCCACTGAGTAGCTCCCATTCCTCAGGACTGTCTCTGCCAAATGTTCCTGTGCTGAGCAAAGAGGAACCCAGTGCCTGGCCGGCGGTTCCCTGATGGGGCTTGAAGGGTGGCAGAGGTACCACGTGTCAGATGGGTTGCTGCCAGGTTATGGGTTTGTTTGGCAAAACCGGAAACTTTCTAGGGGGCTTTTAATAGTTTTTGGTATTAAATTTGAGCTGATGCACAGATTGATGGGGGTTGGCAATGACGTGATTAGTCTGAGTAATAAAAAGGAGGGACCAGTTCTCGCTCTGAAAACACAATTCCTGCATGCATAAGGCGTGCTTTATCCCTAATTACACGTTCCTGGAGGTGAAAACCATCCCCGTTTAGATGCTGAAAACTTCAGATACTGGCTCTTTGAAAAAGCATGAGGTAACTGAAGCGTCTGAGCACGTGCGGAGTAGAACAACTACTAAAACAAGGGTAGTTCTTATGGTTTTGGGGGGAGGTGTATTCCTGGCATCAGTTTTATGCCTTTATGTTTGTTCTTTGCACAGCAGAGATCTACACCGTCTTGAGCAGAAACTTGGCACGGGAAAGGTCAAGAAGATGCCTAGAAACGAACTGATAGGACTGCCTGCTCGTCACGGTAAGACCCAAGTCCCCGCACAGACCTGCTCTGGCAGGACCTTCTCTAACCCAGTGCCCCTGGCCGCGTTGAGAGAGCCCAAGGTGGAGGATGACTTCCAGCGGTTCTGGTGGATGGAGTAACCACTGGAGGGGATTTGCGTGGTGTGCCGGACGGCAAAGGTCGCTCCCAGTGTGTTAGCAGGCTGTCTGTCTTCAGTACTGGGGATGTGCTTGGGATCTGTGATGGCCGTAAAAATGAGCAGAGAGGAGCCCTGAAAGGGCATAGCCCAGTATCCATCATAGCCTCTGTCCTACAGCCAGCTACGTCCTCCTGCCTGCCTTCTGCCCTTAATTCCCTCTTGGGTCCCTGAGCACTAACTCCCTCACATATTTTCATGTGACATCATAGCTGAAAAACAGACTGAAGCGTATGTTTGAAACCCAGACAACAGAAAGCCAGATAGTGCTGGGAAAAAGTCCAATTCAATATATTTTAAAGAGAGTGACGCTGCTGTAAGGTTATATCACTCAAAGTCACATGATACAAAAAAATGTACAGAATATTTAATTTTAATTCAGTAGAAGTAATTTTGATTTGAGGCAGGCTGCATACTGTCTACTGAAAAAATAATTTATAGACTTTAATTGTAAAAAAGAGAGAAGCCTTTTGCTTCAAAGAGCCCATCAGCAAGCTGTCTTTCCTGTTTTATCAGTAAGCAAAGCTGAGAGCAAATAACAGATGGGTATGTCCCTTAGCGCCAGCAATGAATGTTCATGAAATATAACACAATCTCCCTCCAGTGTGTTATGTTTTTAACAGTAGTTGTAGGTGTGGGGCAGGATGAATAACTAGCTCAGATCAAGATCCTTTTTTTCCTGCTGAGAAGATGGCAGCGACTGGCATTAGGGCAACGACCGTATTATTTTTGGTGTGATTGTTGAAGAAGAGACAAAGAGCTTCAGCAGACACTTGCAACGGATTGTAGGGGCTGACGGGAGTATGAGGAAGGTTTTTAGGTCTGGATTCAGATCCCCCAAAGAGAACAAAAATTCTGGTTTTCTCACCGCCATGTCAGCAGGCAAGCAAGCCTTTTCTAGCCACGGAAAAACTAGGATTAGATTCCCAAGCACTTGAGGGGATTTTGGTTCCTACCACTACCATGAGAAAGAGAGATGCTAACTCCCTGCCTGTAGGGCTGGGGTTCCTCATTGATTTAATATTGAATCAGCTTTCGTAAGTGGAGCCGCTTCGGCCGGAGAAATTCAGCGTGTCCGTAGGTGCTGAGGGAAATGCCTGCTGGTGAATGCTCCAGGGGATTTGCCATGGCACAGATGCTGGGTAGGCCGCTGTCTGTCCAGACCGCAATGGTTCTGTGTATTACTGTCTATTATAGCTCAGTATTTTCAGCATCTAAATTTCAGCGCCAGACAGAGAGCTAAGCCTCCTCTGGAAAAAATCTATTTCTTACTTTCCAGTTACAAAATGTACAACTGTTTTGCATACGTTCACTATCTGTTAGTGTACGCTTAGCTACTCGGCTGTTATTCTAGCTGTATTTGATAGAAAATGCCAGTAGGCCAGATGGCTAAACGGTGTAAATTAACCAATTCCACTGATGTCAACGGATTTTCATAAGCAGGGATTCTGGGCCCTTCGAGTTGACGTGTCCGTATTCACACACCTGGGTTGGTTTAATAGAAAAGCAATGTAATATATTTGCGAACAAATGAAAACATGCTAATTGTAGTGGTGCTTCAACTGTGATGGTACAGATCTGGCCTGTGAAATAAGTCTCAGAGCCATGGGACTTATTCTGGCCCGATAGTCAAGTTATCATACAGCTTACAGGTGTAAGTGAAGTTATGTTTGTTTCACCATTGTAAGAGCTTCCCAGACATTTCAGATGACTGTGCACTGCTGTTAGGTTGGATGTGAGTTGAGTTTCACTTGGTTTAAAGTTTGGACTACTGTATCTGGACAAAAAAAAAAATGGAGTTTCAATAATGGTGATGTGACTTCAGATTAAACTCAAGTTCAGATAGAATTTCACGAGAATTTCAGATCCCTTATGTGCTTGGGAACAGTAAAGGTCAAGGATAGCACACTCATTCAGATTAAAGTTGAAGGAATATTTTACATAAAACTCTGTGAAACAAAAAGCACGGGCTTTTTAGTACTCCTGCAATGGAAGAATGAAGACTATTCTATGGAGCTCATGCACCCATAAAAATGTAAATGAGATGATGTATTTCTAAAAGTGAGATTGCGACATGTTTTGAAGCATAATGTGGTAAAGAAGCCACTGTGGAAGTAACAAAATAAAAACCAAAACCCCGAAAACAAAGCAAGAATCAGTATCAGAAGATCTAAATATAAGTTGCGTACATTATTCTGGACTGAAAATACTGCTCTGGGAAATAAACATGAGATGCTTGGGTGACAATAACCAACTACAGAAAAAACAACAACCAAAAAAAACCAGCCAGAAAAAGGTGAGACAACAGCACAAAAGATGCAAAAAGATTTGGGGAATTTGATAAGCAGATTTACACAAAAAAATTCCTTGGCCTTTGTTTTTGCAGTGCTTTTTACACTTGTTGAATGGATATCAGAACAGCTGTAACATTCCTGTACATATGTAGAACTAGGTTCCTTGGGATATTTATCATCCTGTCAGGGGGAAATCCTTCCAAATTTATTTTAGTAGCTATTTGGTTTACTTTAATTTTTTTGTTCATGCAAAGGAATATTAACTTCTCATGCATGTGTGCCAAAGAGTAACCTGATTTAAAAAAAAAATAGTTCCCCTGAAGAAGAAATAAAATCAGAGTATTTAGGTTACCAGTACTACATAACTGACTACTACACCACTACCTAGAAGAGTTATTTGTATCCATTACATATAAAGAACCAACTGAGGAAAAACCGGTGGTAAAACACTATGTAGGCATTATGGGGTTCTGATAGTAAAAAGAGAAAAGTGTGAGTGGTTTATGATATCTTCCGACTCCCAAGGCACTTATATACCTGTATCATATTTTTCTAGTTTCAACACTTTCATTATCCTATACCACCGTGAGGAGCAACACAATTTTCCTGCATTTATGGCTTGTAGTGGCCAGTTTAGACACAGGTTGCCGAGGAAGAAGGTCCCCATCAGTGCAATATTTTGCATATTCTGCCCATAAAAACGTCTTCTCCCTGTGTGCTAAATCCTAGTGTTGAGGGGGGACCAGGCAGCCTGAAGATATTTCTTCCAGAACAGCAACCCTCCCGAAGTTCAAGAGAACTTCAGGGGGAAAAAAAAAAAAAAAAGAAACACTCTTTTTATTTATTTATATTTTTAAAATAGGTATGATTTGATGCCAATTTGACACTGTTTTCATCTGCAATTGTAGCGATAATGTTTCAGAATTTTAGTGGGAGCTTCAATACTTAGAAATACTGAATTTGCAGACTTGGGGCCGTTTCTCGTAGCCCAAAGACACAGAGCGTGCATCACCCCTTGCTGTCAGTGGACCTGACTGCCTTAGAAGAGACCTGACTTGCCTTTTTGCTCAAAGAAAACATTTTCCAGCAAGCCTTACTCCCCGAGAACGAGCAAACACCAGGAGGCTGCTAATCTGTAGCACCCCCATCTTTTTTTCCTCCTTTTTTTTTTTTTCTTTTTTTTTCCTTTTTTTTCTCTTCCCCCCCCCCCCCGCACCCTTCTCGCTGTGAT
>JAVKLA010000007.1:18726780-18750540 GCA_034782735.1 Sagittarius serpentarius | reverse complement strand
CCCCCCCCCCCCCCCCCCCCCCCCCCCCCCCCCCCGTGTGTGAAGTGACTCTCAGGACGAGGGGTGCAGCCAGTGACTTCATGCAGATCAGGCTGAAGGCTCTTGAGGGAAGTGAAGGAGATAAGAGCGATCTCTGTAACAGATATGTATTTGTTTTTTTTAACCCTCACCTTACAGATTCATTACCTTGTATCTGTCGCATACCCTAGCTGTGTATTGCAATGTTCAGGATCGCAGCTAAGAGGAAGGTCATTAACGATGTCTTTTAGCAGTTGCAATTTGCAGCACGCAATCCTTACTGGTGTTCCAGTTCGCTGTTTGCTTACACGCCACATTGGGGACAGAAAACCTGACCCTTGTTCTGTGTTCATTCTGTACTTCTATCACCATCACTACTTACAAGCGCTATTCTTTTGGAAAGCACAATTTTAAAATGGAGCCAGGAGTGCAAGCTCCTTCTTGCTTCTTGGGATTTAGAGAATACCTGGAACAGTAGAAAAATGGACGTCAGTTTCCCAAGCCAAATGTTACCAGTTATATTTTAAAAGATGTTTTTCTTTAAATCTCCTTTCCATTTTTTTTGCTGTCCTCCTGACCTTTTTAGGTCAATTAGAGCGGCAGGTATAGCAAAACAGTATGCTGAGAAGGGTTTTGAAGATGTCTAGAAAGCTGAGCAGCAACTGTTAAATGTTCAGAGGGGAAGGCCATTTTTTTTGTCCATGAATAAATGAGAAAAGGCAGTAATTTACTGAAGATTAGTGAGGAACAAGGAAGGATTCTTGTGTGTGCAGTCGGCGTATTGCACAGAGCGTAGTGAATGAGACGTGGGTCAATGTGCATTTTTCCAGTCATGTCTTGCTGAAGTGTTTCAAATTATGGAATCTTCTTGTTTTCAGCCGTAGTCTTCTTAAGATAGCTAGGAAATTACATAAAGACTAACAGGGAGAGTATGTTAAAAACCCAGGCGTTTTGCTCAGAAGGCAGGTGGTGACAACATTAAAGCTTTATCTCAGCCATACTAATGAGATGCAATTGCACTGCAGTCTTCAGTTACATGATCACTTGGACCAGATCTTCAACGCATATAAATTGCGGTAGCTTTATTAAAGCCAATGCCAGTATACACTAACAAAGAGTGCGACTCCCTTTCTTGAACAGAGCAGTTTTCTGGAGAAGTACATTCATTTGCTTGAATTAAAAGAATTACTATGTATAAAATATTTTAATGGCTACTTAACCACAGGTGTAGGGGGTTACACAAACTTACCGAGAGCAGTGTATGAGGAAGTGTGTTGTTATTATGTCTCACCATTAAAGACTGATGATATACCTAAAGACTGTATCATCATCCATATGCACAAGGGGCAGAGCCCTGGAACCCATTTTTGGCTGGCGGCTGCCTAACGGTGCAGCTTCCCCATTCCCTTAATGTGTAAGTTTATAGGGCTGCCCTGGAGCTCTCTTCAAATATTATTGCAGCATTTCTTTCGTATACCTCTAACATGCCAGGATGCAAATACAGCACTACTAATGCCTCAGCCTATTTTTGTTTCACATCAGCAGTCAAGGGGAAAGAAGCTAAATCTAATGTTTCCAACTGTCCCCTTACAATTACCTTGATTATAAACACATAATGGTTTTAGATTCCCTGTGCTAATTTGATGCAGGTTCCCTGTGAGCGTTAAAGGTTGCTATTAAATGCTGACCAGTTTTCAATAGCCTAGTAGGCAGTAGCCTGGCACAAAGCTACTGATTCGGTCACATCTCTCCGACAGTGGGGCTGCGGTGCTGGGTTTAAGTAGCAGACGCTGCAGAGAGGACCCAGGTAAACCCTGCGCTTGCTGCCATATGCATGCTCCTCCTGTGCGTCTTGATTTTTCATGAAAACTTTTGGGTTTTTAAACTTTCCTGGAGCTTAATTAATAAACATGACAACTAAGTGAAATTTGGCACAGAGCCCCTTTCCCATCCAGCACATAGGCATAGTAGGGTAATTGTAGTTATTTACATTTGGCATCCAGCTGACTGAACTAACTGCACAGTATCTTTTTTTTTCCTCTTGGAGTAGAGAGGCTATTAAATTAAACAGGTTAATGTGGCTGCAGCATTTCACCCCCTGCTATCCCTGCAGCCATAGTAAATCTGCCACCTGTTTATTTCCATAGAAATTCAATTACAGCACCGCCAGTTTATTCTTCTTATGTGAGCTGTTAACTTCAGGCAGTTTCAGACTCAAAGAAGTGCATGGCCCGTTCCTTTCCAAAGCTGTTCTTTCTGATGCTCCTCCTTAGCTGGTAGGGGTTTTTTTTGGTTTTGTTTTTGTTTTTTTTTGTTAAGTATCCCTGCCCCACACCGCTTGAAAATGAGAGAACAGATTTCCACCTTGGTGGTGCAAAAGGCAAAGCTATGTGGGCGCACACGCACCCCCCCCCCCATCCCAAGCAGTGGGTGTGCGCTGCAGGGCACAAGCAGAGACGAACTGGCTCTAAGACCACAGCAGCAGCAGTCAAAGGAGGTTAGCAAAACAGGCTAATGACTGCTACGGTAAACCAGCGATCTTTTAAAATCATGCTTTTATTCTCTGCCTCCATTCCTCTTTCCTGACTTTCTCCTCTGAGAGATACAAACCCGTCTGACTATAACAACAAGGCGCTGACTGATGTCCTCCTTTGTATTTGGGCCACGATAGGTAAAACCACAATCATCCTTGAGACTCTTGTCATTGAATCCGATGCAGTCGGGAGATGACAAGGCTGGCTTAAGGCATTACTGAGAGCTATGTATTTTACTTGCAGAAGGAGGCCCTCCTGCTGGGGGAAACCCTGGGCAGGGGGGGTAAGGGGTAAGGAGCTGGGCTGGCTCTGTGCTGTTTGGAGGTGCTCACCTGGCTGCCACACCAGCTGGAGGTGGGTGGCAGGATGAGGGAGGGGGAAGGCATAAAGGAAAGTCGCCTGGCAGACTTGTTTCGTGATATCCCTTTGTCCCCTCGGTATCCCCCAAGGGAACGATAACACTTCTCCATTTTACACAAAGTTGAGAGAGCGTTGGACGAAATACGAGTACCACTCTTTTTTATTTTTTTTACCACAAATCCCACCATTCCTGCAGCTTACAGTTTCAAAAGCTACCGTGAACTTTCTCTCCCTTATTTCTGTTGGGAAAAATAACTTGGAAACGTTATTCTTCCAACAGCCTAAATTCTGGTCAGATGCCTGATTTTGTTCCATTTCATCATCACCCCCTCCTCTCCCTCCTCCTCCTTATTTTGTGGTCAAGAGCCTTTGCTTTTGCCAAAAGCAACAGTTTTAATGGGGAGCTTGAAGGTCAAAACTCAGAGAAAGAAAACAGCGTGTGACTCAGAAATGAAGTACATACGCTGTCATCCTTGGTTCTGGTATTGCTGCTAGTACGGGCATTGTGGAAATTAAGGACCCTTTGGTATATGCTGTTTGCCGGGGAAGCATTTAAGGCAGTAAGGGGATAAAAAGCAGGGTGCTCTGACCACAGAGAAGGGAAGACCACTGGATTAGGTCTCAAGGCCAGAGGATGGGATAGCTACATTTTAAAATCTGCAGTAGTTGGAAGTGCCTCTCTTGGGACTTAGCCAGAGATTCAGGGGCTGAATTTCTCCTGCCTCGTGTCTTGCTGTGCCCTGGGTCACTGCAAGTCGTCACCAAGCCTGTCTTTTCTCTGTTACATCCCCTGTGGCAGCATTTGGCAGAGGTACGGGATATTCTGCACTGAGCAAGGCAAGGAAGACTTGGGCTTGTGGAGCTCTTGAGAGAGAAGGTTTATTAACCATGCCACTGTAGCAAAAAAGGAAAGTGTTTTCCTCAAAAAACCCCCAAACCAAGCAATCACACTACCAAAAGAACATTGGCTTATAAAGACATTGACTACTATTTTTGCCTGTTGCGTTGTTCTTTTTGATTTTTACAAAGGTAGACCCACCCACTTTGAACATGTTTTCAGACTGGCTCCTTCAGCCGGAGGTCGGTCGGGGGAACATGCTCCGAGGCTGCCTGCTCGTTCTGCAGTGCCTGCAGCGATGGGGGTACCTCGCCATTGCACCCGTCTGAAAGAGAGGATGCACTGGCTTCATCCTATTTTCCATGAAAATACTAGTTATAAATCAATCATGCTACATTTGTAAGGGCAATCTGGAGGGCAGGGAAAGTCTGCTAATACTAAATTATATGGTGTTTAGCTTGTGTGTTCAAAAGCCTTTGAGACAAAACTGTGTCTATTTTCAGGTACTTGCTCGGACTTTTGCATCATTATTTATTACCTATGACCAATGCATTGCTCAGGTTGTGTTACTTGCACCAACAGTCTTTGGAAATCTCCATAATTTTTTTATTTTACTGTTTTCCCCTCCAGAGTTACGTCCTTAGGAGAAGAATTAGGTTGTAGAACTTTGTGAAACTCTTTAAATTTGGAGTCACAATGATATTTTCAAAGGACAGTTAAGAGATGGGAAATGGGTTTCATATCTATATTTCGGTATTTTGTCAGAACCAGATGCAGGTGCATTGTCTTTGAATATCAAATTATTCATCTTAAACACAGTTAAACACTAAGATTTCTTTTCCTTCTGGCTGGTTAGCGCCTTCCAAGTAAAATTCTGACAAATTTCTTCAGTCCTGACTATCACCCTAAGCAAAATTCAACAAGCGATTTATGCCCGTGCTTACATTTAGGAGTGGCAATTGACTTGAGTGGGGCTTCTTTACATGCCAGAGTTCAAGTTTGCCTGCTGGTTCAAGGATTTGCACAGCCACATTTAAGTCAGTGTAAATGTTTGCGCAGGAAGGAGTTCTTGGCAGGAGTCAGAGCATCAGAAACCAGCCTTTCTGCAAAACACAGGATAGCAAACTTTCAGCTGGTTTTGTGGTTGAACAATAAGGGCTTATTTAAAAAACAAAATCGGGATGAATGCGTTCGCTCTTGCTGCAGGTGATCTGATGTGGCACGGACTGTTAGGAAACTACTGGAATCCTAAGGCTATGTTATTTTTATTAGTTTACCACAAGCTATATTAGAAAGATTGCCGAGGAAATGATTTATAAAAACAAAGAACGTTGGACAGTTTCCAAACCTTTCCTGTTTGGGGGATTTTAGGGTTTAATTGGCATCTTTAAAATCAGTCCTTCATAAGAACGAGTAACTAACTTGTTATTTTACCGTCATATAGCAATGCTCATCGTGGTGGAGGGGACATTTCCCCATGATCCCTTGGCAAAGAAAGTACATCTTTCCTTATATATGTTCCTTATATCTTTTATGAGGAAAAAACAACCAGGTAGCCCTGTGAAGATTTAAAAACTAAAAATGATTTGCAAGCAATACACAAGTACTATTCATCCCTGCTGAAATGCGGCCTTCTGCAGGATAAAACATGACAACTCTTTGATGCAAAAGTGAATGACCATCTAGTGAACATAGATTCTGGGGGCTATAGTGAGGCAGTGTGTAATTACCCAAACTAATACATGGTCAAAGAAGCCAGAGTCCCGTTTTATTCTAGAGAAACTCTTTTTCATTATGAAGAGTGGTACAACTTTGGGTTGGCTTTTCTTTTTATTTATTGTATTGCATTTATCGTGTTTTGGTTTGGTTGGTTCCTTTTTGCCATAGACCACCATCATTTTAGGCTCCTTTTATGTTCTTTTATATACATTACATTTCTCAGCCATTATCCTTTCATGTGACCTAATCACCTAAAGAAAGTATTAATACATTTAGTAAAAGTCTAGACTCAGCTGTTGTTTTTCTCTTAATTTAAGCAGGAACTGTGTAACAAAGGACACTGGATTCAGATGATCTGAGTTTTACTGATCCCTCTCAGAGTTTTCTAGAAAAGGGGAACGTTGATTTATCATGCCTAACTTCCTGGGGGAGTATTAATAGATGTTACAGAATGGAAAAATGTTACTATTTATTGACACTAACATTCCTCAGGCTGCCTGTAGGAAACCGTCCTTCCCATTATCTTCCACTCAAATTTATTTATTTGCAGCCTACCAGATACATTTATTATTTGCTGTCTGCAGCTTCCTCACAAGCAAAAATTTACTTTACCCTTTATTTGGACATACTTGCTCTTAACTAATCCATACTGAGTGCTTTTTGTCACCATACAGTCTAGATTTATCTACATATAATTTATTCTCCTACTTTTGCGGGTAAACAAAGTTCAATGCCGGCTGGATCCTAAGTGCTGTCCTGGTGAATAGGTGGCTTCCATCCAGAATGGAACAAATAGGACAACTAGAAGAAAGAACATCGTAACATCCTCAACAGTTTTTTCCATGGTGGGGGGAAAAAAGAGGTCCACAATGATTTCGAGATTGCTTCTTATTGTTAAATAAATTATTTGGAAAAGAGAAAGGTCTTCTTTCCCTTCACCATGTCTACAAAACAAAGATGGATTTTCCCAGATTAGGTGAAGAGAATGCAGTCAATGGCTCATCGATGCTCCAAAAAGAAAGAAGTCTTGAAATTGTTGCGTTCACCAGTCGAGGGCAAGACACTTACCAGCAGTTCACTGACGACACTTAACTATCCTTATATGTGACCTGAAATTTAACTACATAAGAAATCCATGTTAGTGGAAAAATTGAAGCTTGAAGGAGATGGTAACGTGAAGCATATGCACAGGGAGGGGAGGAACTGTAGATTTTTTCCTTTTCTTATTCTTTTTTCTCAGTTTTAGTTACGTTAGGTGGCATAGGTTATAAGAATAGGTAAAATGTTTCCACGAGGAATGTGTTTCCTAATCTGACCCTCCATGTAATAGTGAAAGCAATGAACTTTAAAGCAGTGAAAGAAAAAAAACAGAGAAAAGGTGGAGTTTGTGGTGGCTTGTTGTGCCCACAATTTTAAGAGTTATTCTTGTTCCCGTTAACGTGAAATTGTCTTTTAAAACAATTTGTTTTAGCAATTTACAGCATTGCCCAATCTACCTTTTCTTTCTGTGAGGGGCAGATGCCACTGTTCTTAAGGAGTAATTGTGAATGTACCGTTAAAAAGGTTACTTAAGAAGAGCATCCAAGCAGAGTATCCCATCCAAACAACTGCAGGATGACTGCCAGCTCTAACAAATAACCACTGACAGCCAGAACCCGGGGTGTTTGTGGGCAACATCAAGGTGCCAACAGCTTGACAGAGCTTGTCTGTCACTCCGGAAGAAGCCAGTATGTTCTGAAACTTGTGAGCTTTAAGGGGTAACGACAATAAAGACAGTCTAAGAGGTCAGGTCCTCTGTGTGTCCCTTCCCGGGACAAGCTGCAGGCTAAACACTGGTTTCCTGTAAGTTTTTGATCAGAACTTTATGGAGGTGTGAAGATGGACAGTGACATAGAGGACTGGAGTTAGTGATTTTGTGGTTTAACACTTTGGTTGAATTTTGCTATTTGAAAAGTAGGAACACAGCTGACTTCGGAAGTTCAGACAGAACGTAGGAATCTCTTTTTTTTTTAAGTTTCATTAAAAGCTTTCTATCAGTGGTAATCAGCATAATTAAACTAAATGAATGATTCCTGTGTGATCTCTAGCAGCAGTGATGGACTCTGCTGATCTAGGCCAATTACCCTCTCCCATCCATGGCTGAAGTGAGGACTAACTCCACTGGCCTGGAACACCTGTCCAGCTTTAAGTAATTACAAGGGTATGTGTTCTCTGCTCTTTAATTGGCTAGGTGGAATGATCAGTAACCTGGGCTGATGGCTCCTGGGTGTGGGTGTAAATGAAGGAGTTCACAAAGCTTTGGAGGAAGCCTACTCCCAGAGGTGGTGGCTCCCTCTTCCAGATCGAAGGAATAACATCAGCAAGCTGCGGACTCTCATTTCCAGGCCCTGTGACAAGGCGAAAGGGAGAGGTGAGTAGACTTACGGGACAGATTTCACCAGTACTGCGAGCAGGAAGGGGAGCGGAAGATCACTGGGTTGTTTATTAGGGTGGTTGTAGCATTTGCTCAGTTAAGGAGGAAATTCCGGGAGAGAGTTCCCAAGTTCTTGGAAGGTCACCAGGGAAGGGGTCGAACCGGGCCACGTAGAACACAGCTGTTGGTCCCCAGAGCGATGATAGCTGAAAAGCCCTTATCTGCTGCCTGTTAGAAATGTAGCTGCTGGTGATGCCTTAAGGCTGGACTTTGTATCCAGCTTGGGCAGGATTTTAAAGCGGATATTCTCACTGATTTAATTGGCTTTAATATATTGTGTAACTTAGCATTTATTTATTTCTATTAACTTGTGTGAAGCTGGGATGTCCGTGTGACCTTCACTTGATCTGGTCAACTTATCCTACAGTGTCCAGAGTCAAAGCTGATTATGGGTGGCAGGCTGTGAGGTTTACGGTGTTCAGCATGAGGAAGATTTGTCTGGTCTGAGGGACTTTTAAGACCTGTCAATGCAAAGGCAGGCAGAATGTTGACCTCTAAGTATTGCTTGTTTTTTTTTAGATCAAGTCTTGCACATGGTGCTGCTTGTGCTTCACAGATATACTCTGTATTAACATAATGTGACTTCTGTCCCTTGTGGGACCCTCCAGAAAACTACTGGAGGTATTTCTCCCTAATGAGTTTATCTCAATGAGTAACATGTTTGTATCTATGTAGGAATACACTGTGGCTTTTGAAGTTGAAGCGGTAATTGGTCCCATGGCTATTTAGGTGGAAATCCCTATAGTATGTGCAAGCATTGCTGGTTTTTAAACCCTCAAGTCTAGTTTCTTAATAGAAAGATTTTATGCCCTGTTCTTCTTATCTTGGTATTGATGGCAAATCCGTCCTAACTTTTCTTACTGTCCCTTTGTTCTAACTTGGTGAAATGTATTGCAAAAATATCTTACGAACTTGGAGATTTTTCATTAGACACCTGCTGCTGGGATCTGATTCTCCTTCATCCTGGTAGTCCTCTATCTAGGAAAACCTGCTGTAAAATGCTATTAAACTAGGCCCTTGATCAGCGGGTGTGTGTCAGAGGGCATTGTCCCTCAATTACACCCATGAGGCAAACATGAAGAGAATTGAAGCAATGTCTCTCTGTCACACAGCAGAGCTGTCACACTCTTGCTGCAGACTGGAGTCGCGCGGGCTGGGCAGTTGTGCCGGGCTGGAGAATCTCTTGGGAGAAATCGCTTTTCCACCCCGGCAATAATAGCCGTTGCATTATGTGTGATAACAATATATGCGCCCTATTGCCAATACGAGCCCGTTGTCTAAAGATCCAGCGTGTAGCTAACCAATACTGACAGATGAACCGTTAAGGACCACCACTGAACAGAGTCGGGCATACTGGAGAGCGGGATGGATGTGCTGTACAAGCAGTAGGTGGCAAGGACTGAAACGATGAGCCAAATTCCGAGAAAGCGTAAATATTTGAATTCCTGTGGTCAGCTTGCTGGAAGGGGTAGCAAAGGGTGGAGGAAGCTCATCTCTAAAGTTACCACAGGGGATCTGAAAGACTGGAAGGAGCTAACACGACACCAACAGGTATCCAACAAGCTTTATACCAAGAGGAATTTTAATGTGTCTTCCTGTGGAGGACAGCAATGGGGCCAGGACAGTGATTACCAACAAATCTTTTTGCCTTCACTTGTACATTATTTAGAGTTCTCTAGATTGTCTTTTGGGCAATACTTGGGCCTACATATGTGATACATACAGTTTAACCAGAATATTTTTCTTCTAGTCTTAAAAAAACCACAAGTAAAATTATTTTATGATGAAAAGTTTTCACTTGTGTAACTCTTAAATAGAAGAGATTCTTTATAACGTGGCTATGATGTCCAAGCTGCAGGTATATTTATCCCGAGGGATAAGTGCATAAGTATAGTACAGGTGACACCACGACAAGTATCTCTTCAACCAACAAAAGTGTGTTTGCAGTAAGAATGTATTTGCTTGGCAATTTTCACTTTGAATGATTCCCCAACCCCCCGCCCCAGGAGGACAGGTCTGCAAAACAGAGACAAACTGTACGCACTCTGTGATGCCCAGATAGGGTGCATATCAACACTGGGACGCAATAAGAGGTCCCTCTCATCTAAGCTGTAGCCTTTATTGCAGCGATGGCCTTGGAGCAAAACTGTTCCTTCGCGCGGGCTGTGAAGTGGAAGAAGTTTTGTGGGAGATGTGGTGCGAGGGAAGAGCCTGGCTCACTTCAAAGAGCAGGGCTTCCAGATCACAGCTCCTGCGAGGCACTGCTGCCCCACAAAAATGTGGGAAGCGCTGAAACAGAGCTTTCTGCGGCAATTCACATCGAAAGGATGGGTATTGACAGTGAAAATTAAGATGCCTGTTTAGACTGAAAGAGCAGAAATATTTTTCTATAACTTCAGGATTTTTAGATTGTTTTGTTTCATCTGAAAAATGAAAACAAACCAGCCCGCCAGCATTTAAACTTTCCTTTGGTACAATTAGACTGTTGCTTTACTGGGTCAGGAGCATTTCCTTAAGCTCGTTGGAATACACTGACTCGATCTTTTTCTTAATACTTCAGCAGGATAGCCAGGTAGCTATCTAATAATTTACTGTTGGTGTCTTGTTTTGTTTTAAACAACTGTCAAAACAAATAACATAGAAAGTATTTATAGATGTGGTTTTGATACTAACAGCTTATTGAGAATCCTTTTTAATGAGGTTTGGGAATCTTCTGCGGGAAATTAACTCTGCTTGGGATTATACGTATGTTATCGGAAACAAACTTGTAACACATTTGAACCTGAAGTATTTGTGTAAGCCTTTTGTTCCATGATCTTCCAGAGGAAAGAAGTGTCTGCCCCTGCGTTCTGGCCTGGAGAGATCTGCCTGTATGGCACATTGTGCTTTCCCAAGCCGGAGCCCGAATTGGGCTGATGGGAAGTTTTTGCTGCCCAAGCTGTGCCTATTTTCTGGTTTGAGCTCTAGTCTCAATGTCTGTCCAGTTAAATTTTACACAAGGATGCAGCCACTTAGCAACTATGAAGTTCTATCAAAACCATTGTTTATAATGCCAGGTATTGTTCTTTCTCCTTTGTAAATTTAGACAGAAGCCTCTTCCCAGGCTTACTATACTTATTCTTCTTTTACACCCTGCACATGAAAATCACTTTAAAATGTGTATATTTCTTATACATAATAATTGGAAAATAGCCCTCAAAACCCAGAACGGTAAAAGTACCTTTGCAAAAAACCTAACTACTTTTAAAGCAACTTGTGTGCATTTTATGCTAGGTATTATTCTTATCTTCTGTTATATATCAGCCTGTCATTTTTACTTTAAATGGCATAGTACACGATGTGCTTATATTGATAATTTAAAAACAATTTTTCCCTTCTCTGAAATGGCTTAAATTACTCTATAAAACTTCTATCCTATACAAGTGTTTTTTAAAGCTGCCTGAAGGTAAGAGTTATGAAGTTATCTGCATTTTACAGATTTGATGGTTGAAGGAGAATGCTTGCTTATGGTCTTGGAAAGTGTGAGAAAGTCTGAGGTTCCAGTTTAAATTTGAATTCTACTTTCTTCAGTTACTAAAAATATTCTGTTTTCCCAACAAGTGTGTTTTGAGCTGAAATTTTCCTTTCTCATCTTTGATGTGATTGGGGCTGGGGTGGGGCGCAGGGCAGGATTGGGTAACTGCATAAAAATTGGTTTAAGCAAATTAAGGTAGGTTGGTCTGTAAAAACAGTTACGTTAACTCATCCCTCTGAGATCAGTCCTGGTGACTCTCATTAGATGTTTGTGTGGAAATTATTTAGTGGTTACTAATGGAAGAATATTTTGTAGACAGGTAGAACTTTTAGTTTATTTTTAAGAATGTCAGCTGCAGAGAAACCTTACAAAATCCTAATTAGAAGTGCTTCAAGCCACAGGAATTTCACGTGTGCTGCAGCTTGTGCTTGCAACACAGTGTGACAAACTGAAGTCTGTTTTTAATTGATAAAATAGGATAAGCTGTATTTTCAGACATCTCTGTCTTCATTGAGACTCTGAGGACATCAGAGTCACAGTTTGCTTGTTGAAGTCCTGGTCTCGAGCGTCAGATTAAGGTCCCTAACTTGTTGCATGAATTAGTTTTACCGTTTATCATCGCTGTTAATAAAAACAATGTAAACAACGTACTGTACTCCGTATTATCAGGGTTAGTTACCCTTTGTAATGTAGAATCACGCCATCAGTTCTAATCATCTAACTCCTGCTATTTTTTATGGACTACATAAGAGAAGAAACAGCAGCAGTGTGTGCTTTTTTTTTTTTTTTAGAGGTAGTTTGCAACCCTTTTATTGACGCAATTAAGTCAAGCGAAGAGTTGTGGAAAGGCTGTTTCTAGATGAGGGCTGCAGGAGAGCTTGAATGCAGGTTTTCAGAGAGGCATGGGGGTGGGTTAGGTGAGGGAAGAAGCTGATGTCCTTGCAAACGAGTCTATTCAGGCTTTACAACTTGCAGGCATTCTCAAGAAATGAGGGGGCAGTGGAGCTGTTTGAAGGTGGGAGCTGATGTAGTCCTTTAGCCCGTGCGTTTCTGAAGCCTGAGCAGGACGCTGGGTTAGAGAAAACAATAGAGGAGGGTATTTCACCACTCTGGGGAAGAGGAAATTAAAGCATCCACGCGAGGTTTTTCTGCAGAAACGAAGTGATGGCAAAGGTTTGTCCAGGTGACGTTATGACATCGGGAACGTGTGAGTCTTCTAAATGAAAAATGAGTCTTCTAAATGAAAAATGAGTCTTTTCATTTTAGGCAGAGCAGGTGTTTTAATGCTTTTCATATGGTGTTGAATAAAGGCCAGCATTGTGTGTTGACTTCTGCTGTTCTGTGAGGTGCAGGAATAGTACGCCAACAAGCAACTTCTTTCCTGATTTGGGCACTGGAAACTTTGGATATAAAATATTTACTTTCTGGCTGATGATAGGTGTTAACTACTCCCTCTTTTTAATATTTTGAGGTTAATATTACTGATACCATCCTAGTTTAGTTACAAACTATATATAAAAAGAAGCTTAAATATTCTTAAAAAAGCTTCTGGTTATGAAAACTGGGTAAGTTTCTTCCTAAATTTGGGAAAAAAGCGATAAAGAACGAAAACCATTAGAGTTGTGTTTTTGATCGGTTATCACTTTCTCAGATAATCTTTTTCTACTTGCTATTATTTATCCCAATACATTTTTTTGTGGTGAAAAGATGCATTTTTCTACCTCTGTATGTACATTATCATATCAACCCTTCATTCTTTGAGTGTGTGTGGACAGGAGCAAGGAAGAAGTCTGAGGGTGCTAGGAAGAGAAACAACTACAAAATAAGGAAACGGGTTTGTTACCAGCCTACAGGCAGTTAAAATGTTATTTGTTCTACTGCGAAGCAATTAATGGCTAAGACTGCAGGAAATATTTAATTGAGTATTGATTTAAAACAAAACTGATGCTCACTTAAGTAGTTGCATTCTGCCCTTATCTTGGGCTTAACACAGACTTTCTGACAACAGTGTTAATTAATCTGTATGTGACCTTTGACTTTTTTTAACCCCTTGGAGGATCAAGATAGGGAAGTTTTGGAGGTTCAAAACTGGTAGTGTTTGGAAGATACTAGTATAAGGTTACAGGTGTGAATTATGCTAATTCAGATCAATTATACAATGATAATGCTGTTTCATCTTAAAAGCGCTAAACTGGCATCTGTACTACCTTCAAACTTCAGCTGAAGGTCCTCTGTAGTGTTTAAGTATGTGTTTAAATGTTAAGGTATGTAGGGATGTTCTTGAGTATGTACTCAATGTCCGGATGAATTAGGACATTGCCTAGGAACAGGGAAGTGATGATGCTACTGAGACACATGGTTGCCTTTCTTTAAATTCTGTTTCTCTCGGCTCTTGTCCGAGGGCTTTTTTTATGTGGATGTGATGGCCATTATTGTAGGGCAAACAGCAGAATGAGAGGCCGCTGACATATTCCATAGCAACATCCTTGTTTTCTGAATTAAGAGAAACGTATGATTATCTCTGACTACTTTTGCGCGTAATACCTATTCTCAGACCTGTCAGTGGTGAAACTGGGGAAGCTTCGTACAGGTGGAACAGTTTAAAGCAGCGCTGCCAAATAATGGAGTACTGGAAACTTGACCCTTCCTATTCAGTGAGCAAGAAATGAATCATCCTGATGTGCTTAGCAGGGACACACACTGCTCGATCAGGGAACAGCATATCCTCTGTTTTCTCATCTCTTACCAGACTTTGGTTTTGGTTTTTTTTTCTCTGCCTCAGATTCTGAGGTGTAAGGGAAAGGGAACCTGAAATGGGAGTCCCAGTCGAGAAGTTTTGTTGGAGATATTTCCCAGGTATCCAGTCCTAGGGAAGCATCTGCCTAAGAAAGAAGGAATTCTGTTCGCTTCTTGGGCACAAAGGCTGGCTTCCTGACAAACCTTTTTTTTTTTTTTTTTTTTTTTTCGCCCAGGGCAAGAAAGAACTAGCTCTTTTTCTCCACCCCCTTTTTCATGATGTGTTTTTCTCCTTTAGTTTTTCATTGGCTTTTGTCAAATTATCTCTTTGCACATCCTTTTCTTGTACAGCCTAGCTTCTACTTTCGCCTAAGAAATGAAGTGTGTAGTTTTAGTTGTAAACCTTAAAATATTGATGACAAACATTAACTAATTAACATTAATTATAGCATACACATGACTCTTAAACTATTTCTGAAGTAAAAATAATACCTTTGGAAGAATATTGCCCAGTGGCATTTGTAAATGTCAAACAGATTGATAGGCTTTCTGTCTGTCTCTCTTTTCAATGTCCAGCTAGATTTTAACAAGATCATTGCCTCTTTCCTTTTGCTGTTATTTCTCTAAACTTCATCCTCATCAGTAACAGTGTCAGCACAGATGAAAATGTAAAGTATGCTCCTAGGGAGCTCTCTCCAATTCTAACTTTCTACCATGCACAGTAGGCTAGCCCAGAAGACATTGCCTATTTTAAACTACAGAAAGCTAGATTAGTAATTTTATTATTGTAAAATGTGTGAATTACAATCTCATAATACTGCCTACTTAGAAATTCACTTATCGTATGCACATGACTGGTTACTACACTAACCAAATATCATTTACTATGCTTACTGGTTTATAGATGTGAAACTGGAGCAGAGTAGCCCAAAAATATGCAGAGGTATCTCAGCTTGGTGTTGCTTCCCCTTCCCCTGAACAGTTTAAAAAAGGAGGGGGGGGTGGAAAATTGACCCATGTGAGTTTCTGTAATGAGTTGTCACAGAGCTAAGGGTGGACAGTGAAATTCTGTCTCTGATTTCTGCTGTAACCATTTTAATCTTTCTTGTTAATAGCAAGATGACTAATACACTGACTCCTCCTGTTACTTGTAATTCAACGGACACTCCAACAGGAGGAGTGTTGCCAAATATGATGAATTAATATTAGACCATTCATATCTAAACTGGCAAGTCAAAAGAGTGAAAAAGAAAAAGTACAAATTATTTTTCAGCTAGACAGAGGAAAAAGCAGTTCAGCAAAAGAAAGAAACCCAGACTTTTCCTCATACTCCACTCATATTCTCAAGTATATTTAAGTTCTTTTGCCTCCAACAACCCCAGAAAACTAAACTTGACCTAGACGGAATTCACTTACAAAGTTGAATATACATTTCTGTCTTCAGCTAGGTATCTCCCTGCCTGGAGCACCTGTCAGGCTTGGTATTCCTGTGCTCAGCGGGGCTGAATAATGACTTAACTAGATGAAGAGAACTAATACAGCTCTTTTGCAATCCTGAATATTCTGTAATTCCCTAAGCCTTTTACAAATGCAACTTAAGAGTAGAAAAGCTTTCTTTGCTTTAGAGTATATCTCAGGTTTCACGGAAAAGGACTAGTGTTTCATTCTTACTCATATTTCATAATACTTTGAGCCTTTTGATTTTGGGAGAAAGACAGTGTTTCTGTTACAAAAGCAAGAAATTCAGCGTATATTGTACTTGTCCAGGAAGACTGTTCCTGTGCTTCTGCCCACATAGCCATGTGTTCTTTCTACCTAACTTTTGAAAACAGCTGTGCTGTCACATACTGAGTGACAGGGAAGGACAAGGCCATGGAGGACAACATGTCCGATGTCTTCAGATCATCCAGGACTATCTTGCAAGTTAATGTGGGAGCACGTAAGAACAGCGACCTGATGCTTTGGAAATGTCAATTCATAATTTATGCTGGATAATACGTGCATGACAACAAGCTTCAATAATGCAAAGATTACTTTGCTTTTAATAGTCTGGTCTATTCCACAGTTCTTCTTCAGCCACCCAGTTGACATGGGTAAGCACAGATACATGTCCACATAAAAACAAAAAAATCTTTTTCCCACTGGGATGCAGGATCCAGTGGGAAGTTTAATCAAAACTGTTTTGAAAACACATGGGGAGAAGGATTTTTTTTTTTTCATCCTTAATGTGCTTTGTCTGTAGAAGGGCAGAACAGATTTTTTGATGGATTATTCATGAGACAAAAAGACTCTACGCTACACTGGTACCACTGGCCCTTTACGAAAGAAAAAGAGCCAGCAATATTTAGTGTTAATAACTGAGCACAATGTGATGCAAATGCGCACCTCGGTGCTGCCCGTGGGTAAAAGAAAATCCCAGGCAGAGGTTGCCTTGGCGTCTTATGTATCGATGAGGGATCGACTGTAGGAACTATTCGTTGTGGGAAGCATTGGGGTCTTTTCTCTCTGGGTAAGTAGACTCCGCTTTAAATGAGAACAAACTACTCTGAGCAAGGTTTCGGTCTGAAGGTAGAAATTTCACAGGAGCCCTAATGAAAGTGCTTGACCGTGGGACTGAACAGCAGATCTGCTCTAAGCTCTGCTGCTCTGGTCATTGCTGCTCTTTCCAGGCCAACTGTGATGCTGGAGCGGAAGGGCTCCCTGTGGTACCTCGTGCCCCTTTGTGTTTGGTCGCTGGGACCTTGTGCTTTCAGCTGGTGGGCCATACTGTTGTGAAGCCCAGCCTGCCCTTGGTATATGGAACTGGGCGAGCGGCGGAGCTTTGGAAACCGCCAGCTTGTCATGGTAAAAAAAATTGCTCTTGAGACTTAAAGCAAACTTAAAAAATGGATAGTCAGAAGCCATGGGAAGGTTTAGGTGCACAGGACAATGCAAAGATGATGAGCAAAACTCTGTTCTGTGCATGCCAACTTCCTGACATTGGACGTATCAGATAAATGTAATTTCATAATGTAAACATATAAGAAAGTTTTGCTCGAGTGCTCATAAAGCATATATGCGCTAATTGAATTGTAATACACTAACCACCTCGTGCAATAAAAATACGCAACTTGTGTTTGATTCCAAAGCAGTTCTGTTATAACTTTATAGGTGCAATTTGGCTGGAAAGGAGCTGTATAAGGAACAGATTGTTAAATGCCTTTTTAAAAATGTTACTTACTGCTTAACAAGCTGCTTTGAGTGCAATTTCTCTAATCTGCTGAGAAAGAAGTACAAATTGGGCTTGGTGTTTGTTTAAATGATTTAATTATATTTTGGTATACTAACTCACAGTGTAGTGGTGAGGAAACCTTGCGTCTTTGTCTTGACCTGATTTTTCAGTTCTTTGGCATGTGAGTGCAGCTAATTTCTACTGCAAGCATGTAATTAGAGCTGGATTTGCTTTTGGGGTGTGGGGTGGTTCTCTTTTGATCAGGTTTTGTACTTTCCATTAGATTTACCTAACTGTCAGGAGCTATGGAGCCATAGTCCCCATGCGGGTTCTCTTTGTCCTTGTGGAAGTTCTCGGGAACCCCAGAAGTGTCCTTTAATGCCCTCGGTATTTTCACGTCAGGAAAATCTGCAGCCTTCCTTCCCACCTTGTTCTGTGATCCGACAGATTTCACAAGCTATTGTTATCATGGACTGCCTAGGTCTGTGCTTGGGTGGCAGACTTCAAAGACAGTGTAGAGGATAGAGGAACAAATGCTGCTAGGTTGTTTGGAAGTCCCTGATTTACAATACTGAATAAGCCTCCTTCCCCCATAGGGAACTTTTTTTTTTTTGCTCTGGGGGATATGCAGTTTTAGGCAAAAGGCAAAACAAATGTTATTTGTTGAAGTCACTACGGACCATCTTGCAGCTTTAGAGGATTATGTAGTTCTAGACTCTGAAGACTAAACCGCTTGTGTTTGGGGAAAGACATTCTACAACCAAAATTCTCCTCTTAATTTTGTATTGCTGTGTTGTGCAAAACCAACTGTGATGTTCATGAAGAAGCATGTACTAAATAGTTTTTCAAGCACTTTGGGATAACAGATGCTACTAGAAGTGCAGTATTTCAGAAATTTACTGTATTTTTTTCCTCGTAGCAGGAGAAAAATAGATTAAGAGAATACCCTAGTTCTTGTGAAATTTTTCAACTTTATATTGTTGTGGGTTGTTTTTTTGTAAATAGTACGTCTTTTTGGTAAAAGTCTTAAGGTGTCAGCATAGCTGAAAGGTCACTTAGGGACTTAGCCTCTGACTTCAGACGAAAGCCTTATTGGTCCAGTTCCTCAAAATTAGGTGTCCCACCTCACAGAGGCTTCATTAGGAGTTATGTGGTTAGATGCCTTTGAAGACCTGAACTTGGGCTCTTGCATCTTGTTACCACATTTATAGTTTAAAGAACAAACATCACTGTGCTGTTGCCATTAGTACCTATAGTAGAATAACAGCAGATGCCTGCAGCCCCTGCGAGTGCTGGGGTTCAGCAAAGGAGTCCTTGTCCTTGCGCTTGTCGTGCTGAGGTCGAGCTGTGTGCTGGGGGTGCCGATGGCCCCTATGGGGAGGTAGGCGTCCTGACTCAACGTATGGCGGGTGGGATCCCTGGCAGAGCTTGGCCGCTGTGCAAGTCCTCCATTTACAGCACCTGTCCGAGCTAACGTTAGCAGGTCTGAAGTTTACAGTATATTCAGCTTCTGATGGAGCCCTTTAGTCTGCGTTTCATTTTGTTCAGGGTAGGTGAAAGACCAAAGGGAAGGGAATGAAAATGAAGTAGGAAGTTGGACTGGCTTGGTGAAAGGATGGACGTCCATCCACAAATAACCCCAGTGTCTCAGAATTAAGATGATGAACTGCCATTATTGCACCCTTTCCAGGTTTTTTTTTTTCTTTGTTTCTTAGATGCTTTGTGCCGTGGCTTGTTATCTTGTGTCAGTGTCACTTACTGTCATTTTGGTGAGTAGTCAGTGTGGAAGCAACAATTACACTGCAAGCTGTCATTAGATTAAAAACATGTGAAGTTTTCTGCATTTGGTGACGGCAGTGAACTCAAAGCTGCTTTTTCTTTTCTCCTGCCTCCCTCCCCCTTTCTCACAATCACTGCTCTGAAAATTAAGATAAACATATTTGTTGTAATAAAGGAAATACCATAATCTGGGAAAAAAGCCTTAGGGGTATTTTCCCACATAATTCTAGCAAGCTATTGCACACAGTTTGAAATTTCAGAAGAATGTCACGTTATCATTGCACAGCAAAATGTTAAAATGTAGGTGATGAACATTTTAACTGTTGTCTTTTCTCTCCTATAACCTCCAACACACTAGAAGGAAAAGACGTTTTGGAAAATACTGTGTTCGTTTCTGTTCTGCGACACTCGGAACTACATTATCCGTCTGATACCGAAATGCTGATAGCGCACTGTCTTCTGACATCCACAGTCATCTGTGCTATGGACATAGTCCTCACAATGACAGGATGGTTTAGGTATGAGATTCTAACCAAAACCAGATGATATAATAACCTTAGACATACCCTGACAAAACTTACCCATTGAATAGTTTCCTTTGCTCTTATGATGACTTGAAAGAATAAGGCAGTTGGTCAATCACTGATTTGTCATCTTTCTGCCTTTTTAGTAGTATATATGCTATAATTCAGAAATTTATTTTGTTCCAAGCAAAGGAGTATACCCGCTAGATATGTGCATTGGCATATCTGGGGGAAAAACTAGTTCCAGAGTAGCCCTCAGTCTCCTCTTATTATGCTTCACTGGAAAAACAGATTCTTGCAGTCCACAGGCAAAACAGCAATGTTTTGAAAGAGGCTTTCAATGTCTGTGGATCGCAACCAGAATAACGGTAGTTTCACGTTATACTTTGTAAGGACTGTGTAAATGTTTTATTATTAGGCTGCAAAAAAGATTGGTCTGCGATTTAATAAAACCATGAGAGGTAAGGCGTGCTTTTCACTGGCTTATGATCTGTGCCATATTTTGTATCACCTAAACAGCAAAGTCCCTTAGATTGCTTGTGCTTAACTCTGAAATATCTAGTGCCTTGCGAACACAAGAAAAACTTTTGGCTATAGCCAGGCATTCCTAGTGGAGGAACAGGCAAGGTGGGTTTTTTTGATCCATCACAATAACAGCTTGCACCAATGCCTTCCACAGAGCACCGTCCAGCGATGCAGCGGGTGGGCTCTGTGCCATGGCTGTCTTGGTTAGGGGTAGGGGGGTCCACGTTGGAGGCTTCTGGCTTTGTTGTTCTAACGATCTTGTTCTGCCGGCTGAGGCCAGGCCGCTTTGTGCAGGGGGAGAGTGCCCTCCGCATTTCTCTAGTAAGCACTTTGCTTATTTGGTTTGGAGGTGGTAGGCTTCGTGCCAAGTGGGTGGAAGAGGAGTTGGGGGTTCAAGTGCATGTTGGGATCTTATAAAGGAGAAAGCATAGCTGTAGGAGCGGGTGGAGATCCACCCTGAGGGAGGACATGGGGAATCTGCAGCATGCCTGTAGCTTCTCCTGACACGGATGTGCCTGTACCTTACCGGCTGGGCTTTTATGCCTCTGCCATATCGGAGCTTTTATCATCAGGATTGCCTCTTTCATTTTCTTCATGTGAACGCCTGGCATCATTGACGGTGATTTAAGCATTGTTCTTGGTGCTTTCCAATATCTGGAAGCAAGGTCACACGTAGCCAGCCTAGTCAGCTGACTCCTTTTTACCAAGCTTTGTATTAGGATAGATACACACTTCAGTCTCTCTAGAAAGAGATATTTCTATTCTATGGATGTTACTGGGGTAAAATCACGCATATAAATTCCTCTGCTCTCTAAATAGCCCTGAGGAAGCGCACTGTGTATATAAAACTCATCAGCAATGGTTTAAAGGCTGTACCAAACCAAAATTGTACGTGTTGCCTTACAGGCAAGTTTGCAAAAGCCACAGAGGTGTTAAGTCCACTAACGAGTTTCCACCTTCCCCGTAGCTTCCGTTGTCTTGAGTTGGGGTCCTGAGCGTTGGGCAAACAGGCCTGTGGACTGTACGGCAGGACTCTAAGCTACCACTTGCAACGGCGCTGTAGTAGCTGCTAAAAGCACTGCAGCTTTCCCCAGTGTAACTTGTCTGTGTGTCCCTTCCATTTCAGAGATTCATTTAGCTCTGAGAACTTGGTGACATTTTAGGGAAAGTTTGCAATATTTCTTGCCTTACTTTGCTCTCTTGAGCAAGGGTAGGTTAAAGCCTCATCTCTAACTCAGATTCCCAAGATATTTAAGTGACCAAATCCAACGGAGATAAATTGGATTAGGTGCTTACCTATGCTTGGCAGACTGTCAATCGTCAGGCATCAATTCCCAGAGTCACAAGATGAGATCTGACTCTTGGCCATTTCAGTCTTAAGTTTCTAGGCCCTATAAGTATAAGCCATTTCTCTTGCCTCTTAAAAAAAAAAAAAAAAAAAAAAAAAAATAAAAAAAATTATTCTGAAGAGCACTTGATGCAATGCTCTCCTGCTCATTTTCACCCAAGTTTAACTCTATTTATCTCAGTCACATGGCATAGAGATGGGGTATAAGGTAAACTTGAAAGGGCATGCCACTTGGAATATGTCAAAGGGCTTTGGCTTGGCTTAGTTCAGGTGTGTTTCTGTGTATTATTATAGGGAAATCTTTAGCACCTTAAGACATCAAATTTGCAGATCTAAATCCTATTGCCAGAGTAGGAGAAACTGCATTTCAAATAGATCATGACAGAAGTTTCAGCTCTTAATACTTAATGAGGCATTGATGATGGGCCATTTCTTTATTCCAAACAGACAAATTATATTGGCAGATGTAACTGCGGGAAGATAAGTGAAGCATTTTGTGTTTGAAGCGAAAGTTGTGCAAGTGGTGAAGGGCAAACTGCCTATGGCCTTCTCTCTCTGAAGCATCCTCTGTAGCTTGAACAGACGTTAACTACTCTTCACAAACTACCTTGTGGGTGTTTTTAAATATTTATTACTTTCTCCCTCTTTAAAGTTAAAGCCTGCATCTGCCCACTACAAAACAAGTCCTTTAAGAATAGACGTGGCTCACTGCCTCTCTCCAGTAAAAGCTGGTATTTAGCAGAGGAGATAGAAGCTTGTGTTTGCAAGTGAAAACTAAATTGCTCATCCCCCCACTGCTGTGTGGGCAGTTCTCATTCCTTCACTCTTGCCCCCTCAAGTTGTTCACTGCAAGTCTGAGGCAGTGTAAAGAAACAGCATCTGGCTATTCTGAAAAAGCCTGGGACTCTTAAAACAGACATTTCAACATTAAAAATAATAATTAAAAAAAGGTGTTCAACTGCTAATTCACTTCAACTTGCATTTTTAAGCACTGAATAATCTTTGTTAAGCAGCCAAGGACTTGAAGATAAATACTTGTTATAACCACCATTTTATTTTTGGGAAAGCAGAAATGGACAATTAACTAGTGAACAGTACCAAGCCTTCTTGGGAGAAGCAGGTGTAATGACCCCCTTTTTTGAATCTGTGTATATAGAAACCTAATTATAGTGCATTTTTACATAGCAGTAATGCAAGTAGGCAGAGATGTGCTTTTGACCCACTCTTTTCAATGGTTCCAGTTAACTCCTCCTGATTTATTCTGGCAGGTGGGCACCTCAGTTCAAAACTGGGTAAAAGAACAACACTCCTGTTAGGAACTGTAATAATTCTTTTTTTTTTTTTTTTTTTTTTTTTTTTAAAAAAAGACTTATCTCAAATTGAGAAGGCAAGTGAATAACTAAGCTGAATTACTGATAAAACTGAATGCTTGCACTCAGATTAAATGTAGGTTTTCTGGTCACAGCAGACCAATCATTGCTACTTAACATTTAACACTGAAGTACAATCTCAATCTCTGCATAAATTAAGCATGAGGCTTAAAGCCCTCAGTAGCACAAGCTTCTCCAAAGATCACAAAAAGCAGAAACAGCAGTCTCTGCCGTTAGCCGCAGGACCAGAACGAGTAGCATTGGTGGGGACATATTTTGCACCATTTGAAGCACGGAGACAGAAGCTTCTCTGCTCTTTGTTCAGCCGGAGTACGCCGGGCTGCCTGAGGCAATGATACTCCCTCTGCACGGCCTCTGATCACAGCCATGTGTTCAGACTCTTAATCCAGTCCAAAAAGCTTGCCCGTAGCCCCAGAGTGAATTTGGGAGGTTTAGTCAGCCTCTGTTCTGTGGATTTTTGCCTTTGGAGAAATAGCAATGGCAAGGGTGAACGTCATCCCTTTTCCACAGGGAAAGAAAAGCAGCTTCATAGTGCTTGGTCTCCCGGAGCTTTAGTGTGTAAGGGTTTTTCCCCCTTCAGATGCCACCTCGCATCTAATGTCACTTTTCCTAGTGCCACTTGCTGGTTGGGGCTGCGACTGATGCCGTGAGCCGCTTCTCCTCTGCCAGACCAGCAGAGCACTGAGCTCCCTCTCTTGCTCGGCCCCGTAAGTCGGACTGCCGTGATTAGCAGTGCCCCGAGAAGTCCGCTCCAGACTGGGAAAGGTCCGGTTAAGGCGGCAGAGTTCAA
>JAVKLA010000007.1:18693690-18717674 GCA_034782735.1 Sagittarius serpentarius | reverse complement strand
CCCACTGGGTGGGGGGGGAGCGAGTGAGCGGCTGCGTGGTGCTGTGTTGCTGGCTGGGGTTAAACCACGACACTGTGGCGATGTATGCCAACCATCAGCCAGGAGTAAAGTTTTACAGCTGACTTAAACCCCTGAGAGATGGGGTTTTCTAATGGAAATACTGACAGCCTCTTAACTTCAGCAACACTAGCAGGCGCCATTATAATAAATGAGACCGAGACACACATGGTACAGGCCCACGAGGTAATTAATGGCTAGAGTAAAAAAAAATATAGACGCAACATCCCACAGAGAGCATGACTCAATGGAGCAAACTTGTAATAAAGCACAAAGAATGTCTGTTTAGTAAAGAGCTGTGTGAAACTGCTTGTAAAATAAATCATGAGCTAGTGCTAGAGCTAGCTGAGCTCTCTGTATGTTTCTTTTAAATTAGAGGATTAAAAAACTCCCCTCAAATATAACAAGCCATTTTTGGCAATGCAGAATCACAGTGTACAATGAAATGAAAAGTGCACCTATGCAAACAAGCTCTTAACACGCTTATCAATAGAAATATAGCAGGGAGAAGTTAAGACTGCACCTACTACATAATCTTACTTTTTAATCAAGTAGCCTTTTGGCTAGGTGGTGGTCTGATTCTAACCCAATTGTCTTCCCATTTGGAATGCTGCATTACAGCCTTGTGACATGTCATGTGTCAAAGCAGACATGAAAATAGTTCTTGTTCTTCAGTTTCCTCACTTCTTTAAGATGCTAACCATTCTTAAAAAAAAAAACCAAACCAACCAAAACCACCCCCAAGCCCAACAAAACAAATAAAACCCAGACCGTTGTCTTGTTTCTTGCAATGCTTCCACTGATTTAGGAGGCTGTAGCTACAGTATTTGTAGATAAGTCTGTTTTTTGGTTTATGCACTGCTATGTCTGCTCATAGCTTATTATTGTTGATTTATTCTACGTTCACGTTGCGAAGGCAGAAAAGTAAGTTCCTTCACATAAGCCAAATGAGTTAGACACCACAATGAACACGTTCTTAACAACTCCCAACTCTGCAGATCTTGGAAGGGAACAGACTTATGGCTGATGTTAAACTAAGCTGCAAGCATATGCCATGCTATTGTTACTTTAATCTTTACAAACAGTTAGTGTTGGCAAGCCTAAACACTACATTCCTTTAGCTAGCAGTAAAAATACTTGACAAATGGTAAACTTCTGTGACTTCGATCACTTGCTAATTAGCATGTAAGAATGTCAAAGCCCACTACTTAAAATTGACAACTTTGAATGTGAAATCTGGCAGCACTGCAACATCAAAGCTGACTTTAGATGCAAATGGTGTAAAGCACACAAATAGAAATGTCTCATCCAAACACATTTTTGTAATTTTCTGTTTCTTCTTTTTCTGCATCCTAAGGGGGGAAAATTGGAAATGGTTTTCTAGGTTCTCATGCTGCAAATCTTCTGGACTGGTGCTTTTCCGTGTTTGTATTTGTCTTGATTATGGAGCAGTGATCCATTTAGTTTCAAGCTCTGTATAATAGGGAAATACTACATACATAATCTTCATGACATACAGCTGGAGCCTAAAATACTTGCCTTACATCATCTACACTTTAAAAATTACTGAAGAAGGTTATTTACTTTCTAACTTTAAGGAGTTTACTAGTTAATTTTGCCATAGTTTCAATTCCTTGTCATTCTCGGGAGGCAAGACGCCTTGAACTCAGAACCGTATTTTCATGTTATGGGAGTGATACTTTATTATTATTACTCTGCACGTGAAGCATAGCCAATCACAATAAGTAGCTTTATACAAATAGAACCAGCTTAAAAAACAAAAAAACAAACCACCAAACTTAGAAATCTAGAATGTTTTTGTGCTATTTGAAGCCTAAATTGCAAGAAGTAATCCAGGAAGACCCCACCTACCCTTGTTTGGAAATCTGGGGGCTCCAATAAAGGATCTCCTGCAAATTGCACCGGGTGATTTTTGAAAATATTCCCGCTGCCTTTTACTTTGCTTTGACTCTGAGATGCGAGTGGTTAGTATAAATGTTTTCTCAGCTGCTACAGTCACATGAAGTTTATGCTGCAGGTATATTAAGTGTATAAATCTCAGCTGAGGTGCAGTATGGGCCCTGATTCTTCCTTATTCTGTGTACAGGATCTTGGACACTGGCTCAAAGCTAGAATATGGACTATGAAGTATTTTGCAGTGCTGAGTAGGACAATACTGGAGTCCTTTAAATGTGGACCGTCCTGCTTCCAAAAAACTCAATTTCTCTTGTACTTGAGCAAAAATAATTTGTAAATCATTAATTTAAAAAAAAAATCACCTATTTGTGCAGACAGAAATCTTTTATGCCTCCTACTTGTACTGTGTGAGAGTGAATTGCTTATCTGCTATTTGGAGTTTCTGTCTTAGATTTATAACACTAACTGGCTGAATCTCATTGCTTGATTTATAGAGAGGCTGCACATGAGTGCCCATATACTGCTGATTTAAACTAGATCTGTTATCTAAATCTTTACTGTGCATACAAAGAGCCAGGAATTAAATTTGGTACACTTGACACTTTTCTGAATATCAGAAGAAGAACTGAGATGTACAGGAACAGTGGCTTTTTATCGTTATTTCTGGATTTTTACATCCAATGCCATGCGTATATTAGATCTATGTGGTGATTGGGAAACTTTATTAATAGCAGATCAGGTTCCACAGTCCTTACTTTGGAAATTGTAAGGAATTTACAGTGTTTGTATTTGACAATGACACAGTAGAATCAGAAGCTTAATTACTCATGCTGGGTTTTTAATATTGCAAAAATAGTGTTTTAATCGTAGCATTTGAACTTTGCATGTTTTGTTCAGCCCTATGAAAACTGGAACCTGATTTCTGATAAATTTTGCTCACGGGCAATATTTAGAAATGAAGAATGTATAAATAGGAAAAGCTAATAGCCGTGGCTAGTGATTGAAAAGTCAGACAATAGCACCATGGAAAAAATATTCCTACCCATTTTTGTCACACCCATTGCAGTATCTGCATCTTTCAATTAATTCCTCTGAAGGTTATCATGGTTTGACTGCAGAGTCTGAAGTGTGAGAAGTCTACTAAGATCACTTTTGTTTCCTCAAAAAGCATTTAAATTCAGGTTCAAAAAGGTCCACTGGTCAAAAAGGCCTTTTGAAGTCCTGAGTCAAAGAATCACCTATTCCACCCCAGTGGGGGGAAAAAAAGGCAGCTTTATCCTTTATTTTTAAAGGACAGTCCAATTCCCTTAGAGCTGCCTTGTATCAGGGAACTGATGCTTGTCTTTTGCTAGGATAAAGCCAGAATTGAGAGAAATGCATAGGTCATGTCCATCATCTACATGTATTTGTGCTCTGAGTGAATGCCTGTGGAAAAGGGGCAATTCTGTGATGTTGGTGAGAAAATTTACTGTGCAGTATGTCTCTTCCATGCTTTCTCCTTCTGTGAGATGTTTTGCTTTTTTTTTTTTTTTTTTTTTTTTTTTACCTTGCTGAGACCATTGGTCTAAAATTGCTGTGGTGAGGCAGGTCTGTAGCCAGTCAGCTAGTTGTAGTTCTGCTGATATGTGCTGCTCTCTTTAAAAGCCCACTCCCATCACTTGTGTATGTATTCCAGCTCAAATTTGAATTTGGCTATTTAAAAAATGCCCTGAAGAATGAATATCACTCTTTGAAAGTGCAAATTTTATTTGCAACTACATGGGACCCCTCTGAAGGATATACTCTATCCATGCCCTACATTATATGTTTCTGCTGTGTGTTCTATTGGGGTAGCTTTATTTCTTAATTGTTTTCCTAACTATTTCTTAATCTCCTTTGCTGTTTCTAGTCAGGAACCACTTCCACATATAGGATGCACTCTGTGTAGAATGTCTTGTGTAAAGGAGGAATACAGACCTACTTATACTTCCAGGTAGAATTGGAAGTGTCTGCTTCAACCCATGGTTGAAACTTTGCTTTACTGGGTTGGGGTGCAGAGCACTTAGCCTGGGTCCAAGTTTGGTCTTGTGCCCTATGTTTTATCTGGCAGCATGTCCTGAGCTTGAGCTACAGTATCCTTACCCAGAGGCTGCAAAACTCTTTACAGCTCTAGGGTCAGGGGACAGGCAGCGTACTAGCGTGAGGTAGACTTTGGTCTCAAAGTGGTGCGTGCAATAGTAAATACATAGGTTAAGTCCTTGCATGACACTGCCTAAGGCAGAAGTGGCTGATGGACAGGTCAGGATTCCAGGTGCTGCTCACACTGCATGTGTGGCCATGGTCTAATTGCCCAAAATACCGTGGTGTCCTGCTTTCGGCTGGGACAGAGTTAATTGTCTTCCTAGCAGCTGGTATATAGTGCTGTGTTTTGGGTTTAGTGTGAGAAGAAGGTTGGTAACACCCTGATGTTTTCAGTTGTTGCCAAGTTGGGTTTAGACTCAGTCAAGGACTTTTCAGCTTCTCCTGCCCAGCCAGCAAGAAGGCTGGAGGGGCACAGGGAAGGTGGGAGGGGAGACAGCCGGGACAGCTGACCCAAACTGGCCAGAGGGGTATTCCATACCCTGGGATGTCATGCCCAGCTTCGTGGCGGGGGGAAAGGAGCGCGGCTTGGACGTCAGTCAGCAAGTGGTGAGCAATTGCATTGTGCATCACACATAGTTTTGTGTATTCCAGTCTTTTCATTGTTATTGTCACTTTCTTGTTGTTATTAGTGTCATTGTTAGTTTCTTCCTTTCTGTTCTATTAAGCCATTCTTATTTCAGCCCACAAGTTTTAACTTTTTTTCCGATTCTCTCCCCCATCCCACTGGGTGGTGGGGGGGAAGTGAGTGAGCGGCTGCGTGGTGCTGAGTTCCCGGCTGGGGTTGAACCACGACAAGTGGTTAACTATTCAAATGTTTTAGTCCTTACACTCTGAAATCATTAGCCAAGAGTTAATTTAATTCACCTACTGCGTAAGTGTAACCCATTGTAAATTGTGTTTCAGTGCATAGAATATGCCACTAATGGGTTGACGGTTATAAAGATATATTTTAAATGCCATCAATTTCTCTATTGATGTCTTAAGTGCGCATCTTAAGCAAGCTCGTGTTTCAAGTGTCACCTGAATGTTAACCTACTGAATGTTCAGCCCGGAGAAGAGAAGGCTCCCCGGAGACCGTATTGCGGCCTTCCAATACCTAAAGGGGGCCTATAAGAAAGAAGGGGAAAAGCTTTTTAGCAGGGCCTGTAGCGATAGGACTACGGGAAATGGCATTAAACTAAAAGACGGCAGATTTAGACTAGATATAAAGAAGAAATTTTTTACAGTGAGGGTGGTGAAACACTGGCACAGGTTGCCCAGAGAGGCGGTAGAAGCCCCATCCCTGGGAACATCCAAGGCCAGGCTGGACGGGGCTCTGAGCAACCTGATCGAGTTGAAGGGGTCCCTGCTCACCGCAGGGGGGTTGGACGAGATGAACTTTGATGGTCCCTTCCAACCCAAGCCGTTCTATCATTCTGCATCAGTTTTGAGAACCTGCAGAGTACAGGAATCTTGGGGGGACCAAACACGCTTCCTTATCAAAATTGATATTGAAACTGCTGACCGGTTTGCGGCTAATACGCTGACAACCACAATTCTGAGACACGCAGATTAAAGAGTGGTCCCGCCAAAGTTAAAGGCAGACCCCCAGTCTGCTTCAAGTGGTGCCTGAAGTTCATGATCTAATTCTTGGAGACTCGCACTGCATCAGAAGAGAGGAAATATCCCTGAAACTGGAGTCTCGCTGACCTTGCTGCTGGTGGTGTGCATTACGGGAGGCCGCCTTTGCGTCCCTGCTGGAGATCCGGGCGCTTCTTTGTGCGTAGACCCCTGGTGGAGAATTTACAGATCACATATTTGGCTCTTCTGTCAACCAGTAGGTAACTATGTCAGGTGGGCAGGCTGACACGTGACCTGAAATTAGGTTTGCACCTTTTTTCTTTAGTGTTCTTTAAAACAACAAAAAAATCACTGACATCCACTTAAGACTTTTTTCCTCATGCTCATCTCTAGATTTGCAATAAATTTATATGACACATGATTCATGGTGATGAATACAAGTAGTAAATGGCGAGGAGGAAATGATCGGTTTCTAATCCTGGGTACCAATATCTTAAAGGGAAATTGACTCTGGAGAACAGCTAATCCATTTTTCCAGTAAATATAGTCAATTCGGTAATAAATATCATGATGGACGGTGGATCAGTTTTAACAGAGAAACTCTGAGAATAATTCCAATGTTTATTTAAAAAAAAAAATAAAAAAACCCTATCTGGGTATTAAATATCATGTGGAATAAAACATAAAAATTGCCTTTTCCTTTTGGTATCATTCAGGCAGAGTTCAGTATTCGATACTTAAAGCCATTTTGATCTATCAATAAATCAAATTACACATTTTTGCTCACATGCGACTGTTTCTTTCATAGGAAAATAATTCTACTACCACAAAAATGAGAGTAATTCCTAAGGAACAATTTCTTTTGATTACTTAATGAATGGAAAAAATTTTCAAAGAAAAATCGGTGTCCAAAGCACAGAGGGAAAATATGAATGTCACTGAAACTGTTGAGACCTACAGAATAGTTGTGAAGATTATCAGTAATACTACATAACCCACTGTACCTAATGCTAATAATGAGAAATGCTGAAGTACTGAAATAATGGAAAATATTTCCATTTTTTCCTTACAACAGGTTATTCTCTATGAAATGGTACAGCTGCAGACGCTCTGTCCACTTCTGTCCATGAAGACGTGTTCCATTTCCTTTGAGTACACTCTAGACTCTCATATACGATACCTTTTATTTCTCTCCTGAGGTTTTGTTTGTGTTATGTTCTCCCTTGTAGTAATTTCTCTCTTTAATGATCTTCCCTTTGTGCATGTGATGAGCACATGATTTGTTTATGGTTAAAACTGCCCTGCTTTCACTGTAGAGTTTCTGTATTAACTCCACTGCATCCTACATTTGTTGTAGGATGTTTTTATTTAATTCTTGTGCTCTACATATTTTTCTTCTATACAATCTGGTCACTTTATTCCTGCTGTCACCTCAGTTCATGACTTTAGTTCATGACTGTTTCTTATAGCTCTTTTGGTGCCTGTTCATTTTCACATTTAATTATGAACAGCAGAGTGGGTGTCTATAGTGCTTAAACTCATAGTTGTTACTATTGCCATTGAAGGGGAATCTTTATTATCGTTTCTAAACACTGTATGTAGTGATAGAATTATGTTTGTTGTCAGAAGCAGACAGAGTACAGAAAAGCTGTTTATTGTTGAAAATCTTAATGGGATGAAGACTTACAGGTCTTTACCTATTGATAGCTAGTACTATACTGGACCAATTATTTTGTGCTTTGGTGAAATACTGTAGAGTGCAGACTAAGAGCCGATAGGTCTCTCATTCTTCACAATTTCCTTGTCATCTCTGTTTAAATAAAACAATCAACAAATCTGCATACAAACAAGAGCCAGTACAGATTTTTCTTCTGTTGAGTGCATGTTGTGAGGAGGCTTTAAAGCAGTTTCTACACAAGAATGCTATTTTTTTCATTTACTTTCACTAGATCTTTAACTTCTGTTTCTTTCTCTCACTGTGTTCACCTCAATTTATAGAGTGTATTCAAATTTTTCATGTTTTTTCTTATTGATTCTTTTTTCTGCTATTAGTGATAGTCAGATTTGTAGCCCATGACTACATCCTTTTAAAGCTAATGGATGGATCAGAGTGCTTATATTGGCCTGGCTGAGTTTGGTCCGTGGGACAAATCAGTCTGTGCCACCCACTCTTTTCTTATAGCCCTATGCTGTGATTAAAGATAATGAGAAGTGACAGCTACCTATATGGGATGAGAAGTTATGTGTTACTAAGTCTAAAGTGGTTTGCAAAGGTTTTTTGAAAAGTAGTATGGAATTTGCTGTTATAAAGTATACAGTTCCCTGGCAGAGCGGATGATTTTAATCCATTTTGCTGTCTTCTCAGATAGAACAGGTGAATCTTTCACTCTTTAATCTTGGTATCTCTCACTCTCATCTCTTACCTCTTTTAATTTTTGTGCTCCTGTCAGTAGTTTCTCCTTTTCACTACTTGAGTCACCCAGAGTTTATTCTAGTAAGTTTTCTTCAGTTAATTTACTTCTAGCCTTGGTGGTATACACAAAGTCCATTGCTGTCGTGTCTGTGCCGAGAGCTGTGCGGGATGCCGAAGCTGATGTGGGGCCTCATGATGTTTCCTGATACTATCTGATTTCTTTGGTCAGCCAGGGTAAAACACCCAGTACATTGGATTAAAACAAAAGAAATTTTGCTGCTAGGACACTGAGGTTGTTTTTAAATGGGCGGTTCAGAGTTGTTAGGGCATTGCTTAATTGCACCCCAATATTGGATTGTTTTTGAGAGCGGCAAGGCTGAGAGGAGGGAAACCATCCACGCTAGCAATCAGAGTGCAGCATTTCTGAGCTCTCATCTGTGATCCATTCTGCAAGTTAACACTAGCACTGGGATCCTCTAATGGATCCCCATGGCATTGCGACCCTCTTTTTGAACAGGCTGACCTGCCAAGAGGCCTAGCGCTGCAACTTTCTGTACCTCATATGGCCCAGAAGCCCAGGGATATTTCCTACTGGATAATGTCTGCCAAGAGATCTTGTATTATTCACAGCAAGGTCAAGCAGAAACACTCTCTATACCAACTCAGGTATTTTAAGTGTCTTCTGTTAAACCTTTCACTGTAGGGATACGTGGGGGTGGTAAGACAGCAGGGACAAGGAACTTCTAGATGACTGTTCAGTATAGGAAAGTAGATGAATACACCTTGCTATCATAAATAAGCAGTTTAGTGAGTGTTTGCATTCCCCTTACAAGCCTTCCTATTTCTTTATTGCAGTATGTATGGCATGATATCAAAACGTGAGCCCTGCCACACACAGTTGTGTTGGACTCTACCAAGAGAAGCTGTTCTGATAGATGAGGGATGAAGAGCAGCGTTCTATGAGTTCTGCTGGAGTATCATTAGTTTGAGTGCTTATAGCCATAACTGGGTGGAGGGAGGGGGGCGAGAAGTAAGTCTCTTGGCCTTAACTTTAGCTGAGAAATTTGTAGCTTCTGCAAATGACCACCTCTTTTGGTGATCCCACTGTCCAGGGTCTTATAATATCCTGGGGAAGCCATTTCTTCAACAGATCCAGAAGGAAAGTTGGGAGACAACAAGAAAAAAGGCCGAGATAAGATTAGTATTGAGGAGGTGTGTTTTTTCCCGTAAAACTTTCTTCTGCTTTAAGAGTACCAAAACCAAGTGCATTTAGCAAGCTGTTTCCTAGATTTACTATCACTTTGGAAACTGAATGCACCAAGGAAGTGAATGATGGTTAGGCAGACGACTGGTCCGTGGTTTGGATACTGGTTTGCTGTATGTCCTTTTTCAAGACAGATTTAAGTTTGGAAGTAATCAGACCCAGACTATAAGAAAGCTGGGATGCTGTGGCTAATATAAACTGAAAGGGAACACCGATGATCATTGAGACCTAGGCAGGACCATGTTAACTTAAGCCTTATGAAAGCAGCACTGACACCTTTAGACTTTATTCAGACTTTCCAAGTGCAACATTCGGACATGGATGCAAATAAAATTCAAAGAAATTGTCCATTCCCTTCCCCCTCTTGTTCCTTTTTAAACTGACGTTACCAGAGAATGAATAGTCATGCATTATGCGGCACAATTATTCTGTGGGAAATGCTCAGACATCTAAATTAATGGAATAAGTATGTCAGCTTCCAACAGCTAAACTCAGAGGATTTTGAAGCAGAGATACTGTAGCAACAGCTGGTTTCTTTAAGAATTCTAAATAAATCCATTTTTAAAAATTAAAGATGCCTACATGCAGCATCTTTTGACCGAGTTGCAAAGAAAGAATCCCCATTGCTTATACTCTTACCCGAACATATTGCTTTTCATGCTTTCCCCAGAGTATTGAAAGAATGCTGCAGATGTTCTCATTTAAGTGTTCTGCATACTGTCAACTAGATGAGAAAAGAGTCACTGTCAAAGGCGGTAACCACTTTTCAGAATGAAGGCTATTAAATATTTTCCTTCTCCATCATGGCAAGTTTTTTTTTTCATCTGAGCGTTGAACTTCCACATATAATACCTTTTTTCACTTTCTGGAGAGTTTGAGGAAGAAACATGTGCAGCCAAATTATATCAAATTTAGATTAAATTCAAAATTTGAATTGAGTTCAGGTATTTGTCCCTTGATTTTTAAGCAGTGTTCATGAGTTAATACTGTAAAATGGTGAACTGATACCTAAGGATTTATTTACACCTATGAAATGCTGAAGTTAATTCTGATCAATGAGCAAAACCTAAGCACATCGACTGTGATTTAAACCTGAACGGAACTGTAGAGGCAGTTTCGGATTTGATATAGGTCAAATCAATATCTGAAATTTAATAGTATTTGACTTTCTGCTTCTGGCTTTCATGTTTCTAATCTAAAACTACTAGTTGTTTACTTTTTTTCTTCTTGTTTTAATTTTAAAGGGTATGTTCCATTTGACTGTTTAAAAAAAAATAAGAAGACTACTTAACTAGGAAATGGCATTGTCATTGGACTTCTAACTGCTTGTCTGTACCAGTGAAAGGTAGATCTAAGTGATAAAGTGATTATCTTCTCAAAATAAACAATTATGTTAAAGCAGACAGTCAGATAGCTTTGGGAGGTAAATTGAACTAAAGCATTCAGTAAATAGAAAGAAGATATTAATGTACTAACACAGAAGCATGCTCTGAGCCCCTTACTATTTTATCAGGAATTGTAATTGTGTGGGCTGAAAGGCATTGGTCAGGTGCTCCTAAACCAGTTCAGAAAGCCAGGCAGGGAAAAGGATGTGACTTGAACCAGATGATCTTCTGAGGAACTTTTTCGGTCTCAGCGGGAGAGAAGTGCCCTTCACTATGTATGAAAGTTCAGATTTGTACTGTAAAATCATACTTCCAGGGAAACAGCACAGTAGCTGGTCCTCACTTAAATGGTGGGAAGAGCCTTCCCTTGCTCTAGAGGGAAGGAGAATTCTCAGAGATCTCTGGTATCTGGCTGATAGCTGCAGCTGACAAAGCAGATGACCCTTCTGAGGTGGGGTGAAAAAATGGAATATTTATTTTTGTAAACACATACAATTATATTTTTGGATACAAACAGAAAGTTGAGGTCTACACTTGCATATTAATGGCACTGGCTCTGTGTGTGACTGACAGGTGCCTTAAATTGCATTGCATGGATCTTAGCCAGTAGATGGAATTTAAATGAGGTAGTAATTTCTAGACATGTATGTGGAGTTGACTGTGCAAGTCACTAAGGTAGCTTTAACTTATAAAAGTGTCTCGTTTGCAGTTAATATCAACTTTGTTAGTAACTACCTATTTGATCTCATCTTGTGCTTCTGCCTTTATCTGATTACTTGTGATCTGATTACTTGGAAGATCTACATGCTTTAAATTTTATGTCTGCAGTAGGCTCTAGTTAAATAGATTGGGAAAACCAGCTTGTGTTCTTAAAGAGTGAAGCAGCAAGCTTTCATATTCGGAAAAAGTCACAATAGCAAAGAATACAGGGAAACTTCCTACTTAGGGTCTACTCCCATGCCTTAGAACTCAAATAAAAGAACCTGAATACCCTTTTCCTTCCTTCTTTCTGCTCCCAGATTTTCAGGCCCATGTCACAAGTTCAAGAATATGAACCATGATTTTTTTTTTTTTTTAATATGTAGGAGCAACAGAGGTACCAGAAATGCATGTTCCTTTTCCTTAGAAAGGCAAAATTTCCAAGTAAACTCCACGCCTGCATTCCCCAGAGCGTGACGAGTCATTTGTGCCTCCGTGAGTACAGTTTCCTTTAAGCCACCTCAGGGCAGTACACCAAATAGCTCTCCAGTACAGAGTTGTGGTGCAACAAAAAACTGTAGCTTAAAGAATTTTAGAAGGGGCTGTTGGGGAGAAGGGAAAAGACAACAGTTAAAGATCTGTCTCTGATTCCACTCATGTCAAATAATTATGCTGTGATATTAAAAATACCTTGCAAGACAGCATGGGCAATTGGTCCTTCAGCTGTGTGGAAAAGAAAATGATTGCACAGTGCATAGCAGAAGCAGGATATGATCTTTCCCATGTGGCTGGTCAATCTTGCCACCTCATTCCTCACTCATAAGTTCACTCACTCAATGTGAAAGCAATGACGATCATAATAAAGCACCATTACTGATACAGCTGCATTGGAGCCTGATTGAGTTCACTACTGCTGATAAAAATCCACAGTGAGGGCAAGAATCAGTGTATTTGGAATTAGTATAAGGGATTTCAATGGTGCTTTTTTCAAATTTATCTCTTTAAATGTTGAAAGCTGTTATTGTATGCTAGCTTCAAACCAGCAGCATTTTACAAGTGAATTAAAAATGCGTACTGATAATGCTGTTGTACTGCCGGTGAGAGTTTGAAACTTTCAGAAGAAAAATAATAAAACTATCCTTTAAATAACTTTATGGCACTTCAGCATAGAGCAGACAACCATATAAATAAAACAGATCAAGTGTGTGCTGCATTGAGTTACTTAATGTTTATTGCAGTTATTTCTGTTCTTGTTACTTAGTATGTGGACCAATGATATAAAACAGTATAAAATTCAGAACGTGATCTTGAACTCTGCTCCAAAGCTTTCTCTGGTAGAGAAATGACACCTTTACTCCACATAGATTTTAAAATGACCTAAATCTCTGGAGGCCTTTGTACAGAGGACCTCCAGGGTGAGTATACAAGTCTGAAACAATAATGAGCTCTCTACAAGGTTGGCTGCAGGAACTTATCTGTCATTCTGACATGCTAGAAGAAATCTACTGGAAACGTTGGTGGCAAGAACATGAAATGGACTTGTTGAGATTTAAGATATCCAAAAGCAGATAAACATGAAGACATTCCATTAATCAACCTGACAACAGGAAAATCCGAACAAAGGGAAAGTATACAGCTGTCTAGCTAGAGCATGGCTCATTACAAATTTTTCCATCTACGTTCTAGTGCTGGAGTGTTTCTTGAGCCAGTCTTACAAAACTTATGTATAAGACTGGCTATTGCATTACATAGCTTATTTTTATAATCTGATTTTATTCTTTTAGTGTACCTGATCCTCTGACCCTTGCTTTTTTTTTTTTTTTTTTTTTTTTTTTCCATACAGCACTGGAATCAGCAGGACATGGTACCTAAGGAACAGTAAAAAGTAAGAGGTCTTGTGCATGTGGCAGGAGATTCCTACCTACCTAAGCCTGTGGCCAACAGATTTGTATTCTTGTCATTGTAGTCAGTAAGGCAAAACCTTTCTCTGCATGCTCGTTACTCTGAGATCCTGCGCTTAGCTGGAGGTCACACAACCATTTGTTAGTATGAACATAATATTATTTGGACAGGTAAGTGAAAACAGCATAGGCTGAACCATCAACGAAATTTGCACAGTGACTTTATCGCCAGTCTGTGTAATGTATACTATTGTAGATCACCTTCTTGCTACAGTATAACTTATTTTTCTGGTATTTGGTTAAAACTTCTAAGCTAACTGTGGTTGTCTTAGAAAACTTAGGTGTTTTCAGTCTTTTCTGTGCATCGAATAAAGTGACAAACTCTGGAAGCCATGAGAAGAGTTACAAGAAATAACTTGCGTTAGGCTATTATTCTGTCAGCAATGTATATCTAGCAGTTTCTTTCTGACTGTTCAAAACTGAATCCTACATTTAAACAATATTTAGTATGATAAACGTTTCTGATGCAGAAGGATATTGACAGCCTTTAAGCCATTGGCATTTTTCTCAGATCTATAAATCCTGTATCAGGAATTTGGTAGACACTGTTGGAACAGACTCTCTGTTCATAAGGACTTGGTTATATGCAGGAATTGAAGGTACTTCTGTCAGCTTGTATGATGCTTCTGTTTGGTCTCCTGAAGTGTGAATTAGTGTGATAAACACTAATGAATGATTACTAATGTACTATATCAGCTAATAGAGAAATGCTGTCTCATTTTCATTCCATCTGGAAGCCATAATCTTTGGGAGTGATATTACCACATCAATTTATGCATCTGTACCTTTATGTTCTGTAACTCTCCTTGTAGGAAAGTAGTAAATAATCACACTTTACTACCACAACCTATGTCTGAAATACCATCCATGAACGTCTTCAAAACAGCAGGTAGCTTGAAATGCAGTGGCTTAATGGAAGGAGTCCAGTGATGATCTACTGCTACTGTAGACTTTCTGTGCTTTTTGGGAGTCTCTCTTCAAGCCTCTATCAGAATGTTTCTTTTGTGAATTTGCATTAAGAATGGTCTTCCTCATGTATGTTATGAGGCTGCACAAGATCAAGAAGGAAACGATTGCAGAACAATCCCAGGTCTTCCCCATTTTGATTATGAAATACCATTAAAACCATTCTGGCATTTTACTAGTCTTCCTTTTTGAATCCAGGAGCAAAGTCAACGTCCAAGACCTAGAAAACCCGTCAGGTGCATTAAAAGGCTGCAGTGCGCTGCTTCGTTCTTTCCCTGCTCCATGACCCAGGGCCTGAAGAAGTCTGCTTGTGCTTGCTGGGACCTCCAGCGGGAAAACTGCAGGTGGACTGGGCTCCTGCTTCCTGGGTGACAGAGGAGGCCATAAGCTTGACCTTTCAACTTTCAAACTTTGTCTGCAGGTCTCCACTTGGCGGCTCCATTTCTGAACAGCTGCGGCAGTTAAGACCAGGACTAGAAGCTAGAATGGACCTAAAAGGGCAGAGCATGCAGTTCATACATCAAAACTGAGCATTTTTTGATAAACCTAGAATCGGGCAACTTGAAAAGTAAACTGCTGGGTTCCTTCCTCATAAAAAGGTCTTAAATTAGCTGTAAGGATAAAAATGGTTTCTAGCAAGTAACTATAAAAAGGAAGGGGTTATAGTTCACTCCGCTCATCTTTCCATCTGCATGTCTCTCAGCGTGTCCCTTCTGTCCCCTATATTCTCCCCCTTGCCACCAAGGGTCCAAAGTTCAACATTATTCCTATGACAGGCAGTCTGCTCTGGTGTCAAGTTTTCATGGTCGTAGGAATCCAAATCTCTAACTTAAACTCCTTGGCATCACGATGAGTTCTCTGGCACGATGTGCTTTCTTCTACTATTGGCGTGAGTTGCTGTGATCAGATAAGGAAGATGGGGTAAAGTCAAGGAGACAAGAAAAAATGTCTAGAGAACAAGAGACTAGGCAGCATGAAACTGTAGAACTAAAAAAGAGCGAAGTAGAGTCAGCATAAGTTTTTTCTTCTGCTGTAAGAAAACAGAAGTTTCTAAAATATTGATATTTTGAAAAACGGAATGAAAAGCTGCCTGCTCCCTTTAATGTCTTCTAAAATCCTATGACAAAAAGGTTTCCTGTTCCTTAAGGGTCAAAATGGCATGGATTTTTAAACACTCGTTTCATCCCATGGGCAGGTTAGCCTGGAAGAAGTAATATGATCTTCCTGCAGAGGAGGCAGATAGCTGGGGAAAATGCACCAGGGAGGTGATAACTCTGACAATACGGAGGAGTACTCCCTGGAGACACTGCGGATGAGGACCTGTGTGTGTGTCTGTCTAATCTGAACTGCTGTTTTCCACTGGAAGCAGGATATAACATCTGTGAGGACCGCCGTGGTTTGGAGATTTTCATGGTTGATCCAAAGAGTCTCAGCTAAAAATTTGTGACAGTGTTGTACAAAACAATTTGGGACACTGTGTGTCCTGAACAGAGTGTGGAACAAACTCTCATCACCTGTGCTAAAACACTAGCTTGTCTTTTGCAGAGCAAAGTGTGTTTTAAAGAATGGTTCACCTCTTTTTTTCTAAAAGAATCCACAAGTGTAGAATAAAACACTGTCCTACTATGTGTCAATAGAAAAAATTCAGTGCAGAAGGGATCAATATCTGAATTTCCTCTGCACGCCTGAAAACAGAGATATTTTGTTTTTCTGAGTACATACTGGCAATTCTAATCTGATACTTTAAATCTGGGAAGGTGACTTTTTTTTCCTCCAGACTCTTTGATTTTTTGAAAATGAAATGAGTTGTTCTCATGAAAGACAACCTGAGTCCTCTCAAATATTTGATTAGAAGTACTCTAATGAGCTTTCTCGTAAAACTTCACTATTTTGACATAAATGATCGCAGTTCGTTTAGTGTGAAATATGCTCATCAGCCATTATAAGCAAAATGTTGTTACGAATAAGCATGATTTGTATTCCAAGTCCTTCAGAATTCAATGCTGTGTTGCCACTCAAATTTTCTAGCCCAATCCTTAGCAACAAAGAGCACTTGAAATGCCATTTCTCTTTGCTTCTAGTATGTAGCTTGGTTTTTTTACCCTGAAGTTGTTGGGACCATTCTTACTGACAAATTAGCAAATTTTTCTTTTTTTGCTGGGTTTCCTTCTGCCCTTATGTGAACTAGGATGTGAACTTGTAGTTTTGTACTGGCTTCCACTACACAGCTCATTTCAAATGACTGTTTTTAGGCTATGAGAAAAGCATGCTATGATAACTTAATCACCTATTTACATATTGGTATTTTAGAAATAAAGTAATTTCACAGCTGGTGCGTGTTAGTCTTGGTTTCTGGCTAAGCAATGCGGACTTGGATTCGCAGTGGAAAATTTGGTATGTCATTTTACACCTCAGACAAATGGGGTTTTTGGAGAGTATTACCTATTTAATGATTTATAGCTAGAAATCTGGGGAAGGACTATGAACTAAGAGCCATGGGAATTCTTGAGGAAATGGTTATACAGCAAGAACAAACAAACCCCCTTATTTGTGAATCCTGGATTCATCTTTTATATAAAATATGGTATCCTTAACAAATGCTATCTACTAAAAAACCACTTGATAATCAGCGGAGATGTGCCAGAGTTGTCTTTCCATTCAGATATCAGTGTACAGAATACTTGCTGGGTCATGAGCTTTATTTTAGCACACAGTCCTTATTTGCTTTTCGAAAGACCAAAAAAAGCTGTCATAAGCCTCAAAAAGGAATATCCTACATGATCTTTTCGGTGGCTCCATTGGACAAGGAAAGACTAGAAAATACTTTGTGTGATGAAAGAAATTTGGTTTGACAGTTCCTCTGTGAAAGACCACAGAAAAAGCAACAAGTTCAATGCCAAAAATGACATTAATGAAGCAGTAAGGTTAGCTGGTAGTATATATGGTGCTTTCCCAGAATGCTCATGGGGGGGTGGGGTGTGTGTGTTTTGGGGTTTGTTGTTTGTTCGGTTTTAAAAAAAAAAAAAAAAAGGCCCCCAAGTTGTCTGGACAAACAGAAGCAGGGGATGAGGGAAACTAAACACCTCTTCAACGTTGCTCTTGTGTTAATGCAGCATCTCGTACATCACAAGACAAGTGCTTGCCTCTGTTCTGGCGTGTGGTGCGTGTGACTTTTGAGGCATTTGATCCCGGTAAGAGGATTACTAACACAGTCTTCTTGGGAAGTGGAAATTTTGATTTCTAGTTGGGTTGTACCTCTGCATATCTTTTGGGCTGTCAGTGTAATGTTAGAGATGCAGGACTGAGCTGCTGAGTCTTCATGGCACAGTGCTGCGTTCAGTAATTGGGAGACAGTGGCTTAGATTCCAAGAGTAATACAGTCAGTTTAGCAAGAGCCACCTCCAGGTTAATTACCGCACTTCAATTTTAAGTCTTTCGTCAGTGAACTCCATATTTTTAATTTTCTTCAGCGGAAAGAGATGTTTTTAAGACTTAATGAGGCTGATGGACTTGATGTGTATGCATATGCTTACAATGCTCTGCAGCTCATTAAAGGTACAAAATCGTATGTGATTCCTGAGTGCTTCTCCATAGTCCTGTACAGTTCACAGAGGAACAGAGATAAATAGGGTAAATTTTGAAATATTTATAGGTTATAGTAGCAACAGCAGCAGTGGAGAATTCTCTGTAGCCAAAAAAACTTGACAGTTTTATTACATGGTAAAGACAGTAACTAGAAGCATATGAGGGAAACACTGACGTGCTTCCAGCGTTCTTCCATAAAATACAGCCCCCTCTACCCAGGACAATGTTACCTTAACTGTTTTTTTTCCTAGTCTGTTAAACTGGGTGCTGTGCAAGCGATGACCACATGCATAAAGTTGCTCTTTTCTTTCTGGAGTTTTCTTTGGCCGCAGGTGCATTTTGCGGGCTTGCTGAAGTGTTCACTGCTCTTGGGTCTGTCTCTGCCCCATTTTGTCCATTGCACCTCCCACCTGGTTTTGGCCAGGTCTCCCCAGCTCTGCTCCCACAGCATTCAGTGCATTTCTTCTTGTGGATAGAAGTTAAGAAGAAAGAGTCAGGGTTTATACCTTCTGTTTTTAACATGACGGGTGTATTAACACACACTAGAGTCTGCGAGAGGAGGGAAAACCTGTGTGTACCTCCCAGTCAGGCTTCCGTTAACTCCCAAAGTCTAACAAACAGCATCTGTCTAAACCACAATGTTTCATTTCGGTCCTAAACCCAGCGTGCGGACGGCTAGCCTCAGGGTGCGCCCTCTCCCCTTGGTCCCATCGCACCCATGGAAGCCCTTTTCCTGCAGGGAAATGCTCTCAATTGCGCGTTCCCTGGTTTGAGATTTGCCTTGCGTTTCTTCCCCCTGCCTGCCAGCAGGATCCGGTTGACAGGGCAGATTCACACCTGATGAGGACTGGTCCTTCTAGATTGAGGTTTCTTTAGTTACGCTGCTTTACCCTGGGGGATGTACCAGAGGGATTCTTGACTAGGTGCGTTTTAATCATAGCCTGTCTCTGCTCGCAGAAAACATGCCGAGATCTAAGGCGGACCTGATCAACATGAGTATTTAGGTAGTCAGCTCTCAGAAAGGACGGGCTTCTGGAACTGAAATGGAGCAGGGGCTCTGCTGTGACAAAGATTCAAACTTCCTACAGTCTCAAACATAGATTAACGATCTCAAGCTAATGGAAATTTTTACTTGTCTGTATACATCTCCAAGTACAGCCATTACATAGTCCAGGAATGGGATGACTTGAAGCACCCTGCGATGCTGATTCTTCCTAATCCGTGCCTGTAGGAATTGCTACAATAAGGGAAAGGAGTTTGATGGTTGCTGGTGCGTCCTGGATGGTGCAAATTGAACTTGCGAGTTCATTATGTGTGTTCATCCATTCTAAGATTGTAGTAAAGCTTTTGGGGGTCTTCCTTTTTATATCCTGGACCAAGAGCACGGAAGGTGAATTATCTTAAATTGAGGATGCTATAAAAATTACTTTGTTAACCTATTTGGATAAGTGGGGTATAAGTGAGTAACATAGATACCAGTATTTTAATTTGGCAGAGCTGGTCGACATGCAGCCTTGCTAGACTAATTAGCGTCTGGAATTTTGCACCTGAAAATGGTTTCGGAAGGGCAACTGTGGCAGTCTCAGATCTGGACGTTGTTTTTTCTCATGCCATTACTACAAAAGCACAGCACTTTTATCCTGTGTTGAGGAGTTCAAGCGCTCTCAAGGTGCTCTGTCAGAACTTACTGCGTATCTGTGGCATGCCAGTCCTGCAGATGATGTGGTAACCCATGTTTTCAGTAGCATGAAGCTGACTATGAAAGAAAATGACTCTTGTCTCCGACTTGTTTGACAAATCTGATTTTCCAAGGAAACAGAAGATCTTAAACTTATTTGTAATAGTTCCACTGTATTAAAAAAAAAAAAATAAAATGCAAGTGTAGCCTTTCTTTCAAATAGAATTAAGGTCATTGTTCCACCAGTCTTAAAAAAAAAAAAGTGTGTGTGTATTTATTTCAATGTGTGTAATATTCCCGATAACTGCTTTTCATGTATATGTTCTTGCTGTAAGATCTTGACACTAACTGTGCTATTTTAAAGGCTCTACACTTTCTATTCAATGTTGTTGCCTTTTTCTCTGATCTATGCAAAAATCTCATTAAATTGACATATTTTAACCTAATGAAATGAAAATTTAAACACTGCTTGTCACTTGCTGGGGGAAGAAAAAAAACAAAAAACCTTGAAGTACTTCAGCATACCAGTAAACAAAAGGGTACATTCTGCAAGGAGTGTTTGCAATGCTCATTAAAAATGTTAGAAAAGTTTGTCTGAAACTTCAGCCCAATTTTATGAAAATTATAATGCTGGAACGATTTTGAAATTGTGCTTTCTATTTGCTTTTCAAAGCCTTTATCTTTGTCTGGAGGCAGAATTCTAAATCATACTTTTCTAAAAGTATTTTTTTTTAATTAGGACTTTGTTAACTCATCATAAACTCTCATTTCTTACACTTTTATCTTGTAAGTTGCATGGAACACGATCACGCTATTGAATGTGTTGCTTTGAGGGGAAGGTGGTGGGAATATTCTACATGTATGCTGGCTACATTGCATCAAGTTGTATTTCATGCTGCCGTGGAAAGGAAAGGAAAGACCACGCTTGTAGGACAAGTATCGGTGCTATCACACGTTACTATAAACACGGTTGACTCTGTTTTCTTTTCAGCTGCCTTCGCTTAAAATCCTTGTCTTTGTTTCCCACAATGATGTTTTAAAAGCTCCTACCGGTCAATTTTCACCAGCTGTAAACGTGATTACAGGACATGTGCTTACAAGAACTGCTTTTTTCAACTCCAGAGTGTGTTTTAAGAGGAGCTGGTTGTCTTCTGCCCTATTGTCTGTTGTCAACGGGCACGTCAAGTGCAAGGCTCCCGTTGCCTCGAATGCTTCCCTTGCTACTTTTGTCGCAGGCAACCTTGAGTGCGCGCAGCGTGTCTGAGGGCCTCGTCAGCCTCCCAGCCCAGCAGCCGAGCCCCAGCACCCTTCCTAAAGGGCGGCTGCTGAGTGCCTCAGGTTTGGAAATGGCCGCAGGCCGCGCTGAGGGGAGGCTTCTCCCAGCGCCGGCCCTGCCTGCCCTGGTTTTCGTCTGTAGGTGGCACTGGGCGTACGCTCTGCCACCAGCGTTTCCGACGTGGGGTCACGCAGTGAGGAACGACTTGCCAGGTTCCTATTTTGCAGAGCTTTGCTTTTCCCGTGGCGTTATATTATTTATTTATTTATTTATTTATTTATTTATTTTTTAAATGAAATTCTGCAGGGCTTTAAAGATTGAATCTCTTTGTAAGTGTTGTCGACCTTTTAGCAATAAAACCTCTACTGATTTCTTCTCATTCCAAATGCTGATGGCTTGTATCCGTTCTCTAAGCTAGCATTCATTTAACTATAGCAGGGGTGTATTTTAAAGCCTATTTTTTAAGGGGGGAAAGGTTATAAATGTAGCTTCCATGTTACTAAACCAGATATATACATGCTAATTTTTCATTCCCTTCCCTTCTTGAAGTATTTTTCTGCTGTTCAGCCAGCCTTTGAAATCGAAGGCTGAGTGAGCGTCTGTTTTAGAGGTACCCTTTAAAGCCGAAAGACTTGCCGCTGTTTCACTGGGGATCTGAAGCCCTGGGAGTGTGTGTGTGTGCGTGTGTGTGGGAGCACGTGGAGAAGGAGCAGGATGGCTGCTCCCTGGATAGGCGAAGGCAGGAGCGCTCTCGGGGTGTGCGTCCTGGGGAGAGGAGACGGATGTCTGCGGCGGGCGGTCAGCCCGGCCTGCAGCGAGACCGTAGCCTGTGGCAGGGAGCAAAAGAAAACTTCTAGGACTGCTGAAGAACGAAGGCAGGCGCGAGGACAGATCGTAAGGCAAGGAAGAGTCCGAGGGTTTGTCTCAAAACTAAACCCTGCTAGTACCGGGGAAAAAAGCTTGATGCAGGCTGACATCACCAGTGAGTTCTTCCAGTAAGGCTGTCGAACTCTCTTCTTAATGGTATCTTTACATTACAACTCTTCTTCTTCTGAGCCTAGTAGGTATGTCGAAATATTATAGGTCTATGGATTTGCGTGCAGTAATGGTTCTTCAGTCTGATACTGAGGAAGGTAATGTTTAATGATTCCCAGTGGGAAAGCTGGAATGGGGGGGGAGAAATCCAATGTCTTGGTGCATATTTACTCTTTCATCTTCAGTGGGAACTGGGGGGACTGTGCTGTTTCTGTCACGTGAGAAGGTTAATCTAGGGTTTTTTTGTTTGTACATTTTCTCCCATTTTACTATTTGCATTACTTAACTCCAGATGGGACATTCCTAATTTTCAGCTCTGGTCTTTGGAGTGGTTTTAATCTCTAAAATGAGTGTAAATGAAATTAGAATGAAATGAAAAAGCCCACAGGAAAGGTATGTTGTCTCCTTGTGTACCATGTACGCCAGCACCACAAAAAGGGGGAAATTAGCACTTTCTCCCCTGTCTCCTGAGAAGAAGCTTTTTGCGTGTCATCCATACTTGCATACTATGCAGTGTTGCAAATCCATCGGAATAAATCACTCTAGACTTCTTTTTTTTTTTTTTTTCGTTTGTTTAGCAGCTAGAGAGATTCTGTCAACATAAGTTCAGAAGACACCATAAGATCTCTTATATTTTCAGGTGTCCTAGGATTTTTCTGTTTTAAGCTACAAAAGTTTGCATATGTGTGTGTGTATGACTTCATTGCGGCGCTGAGGAGTCGGTGCACAAGCAGCTGCTGAATGTGGCAAGCAGAATAAGCTTGTGCCGGCCCACACCTCTAGATAAACATTCCCCTTAGCCCAGACCCTCAAGATTTAGACAGACACTGACATCAAGACAACCATCTATTCATAGGTTTGGTCCGTAATCCAAATTATTAGTTTGAGGCCCTGCAGTAGCTGGTGGGTAAGGTAGGCATCCCTGTGAGTGATCTCACTTAAACACGAGGTGGAATGAATAGCCTTTTGCAGACTTCTGTTTCCATTTAATACACAGATATTGCGCTAAATGCTGATCTTGGATGACTCCAATTAGGTGAGACAAGTCCTACATTCAAGCTACTATGGATACGTGCTATTTTGTGCCTGCATTTCAGTTCCCCTCCTGTAAAAGTGTTTTTCTGTCTCTGCGGCATGATGAGATAGGTTTGTTGAACTGTGAAAAGCCTAGATGTTGGAGGAAGGAAGGGAGCATACTGGGAAGTGAGGAAGCTGCATTTAGGCACTCCAAGGTCACTCTGGGAACTTTATTGGACAAACAGTGAATCCAAAGTGATGGAAGCACAGGATGTGGAGCAAAAACACTGAAAAATAAAATTGTAAGTGGGAGAAAAGTGTATGTAAAGAGCATTTCCAAGATGCTTTTAGTGAATGAGCATAAAAGGAAATGTCTTTCAGATGAGCAAAGAAAAGTAGAAGTAGCAGAGTCAATTACTCTAAGCCTGGGAAAGCAATTTGATATCCAAGAATTCAGATGGAATTTTGTGCCCCTTGGCGTCAGTTTTGGCAGTAGAAAGTCTGTGGAAGTAGGATTTCTCTCTCCACTCTATATGTCTGGTTTATGTTACTGGAGACGTACATTCTTTCAAAAAAATAGGTCATTTTATAACAAATGTATGCTTAATTCTAAATAAATTAGATCCTAACTTTATAAAGTAAGCTGGTAAATGTGCCCCAGGCCAGGAGGACAAGGTAATTATTCCATACTTGAGGACCTTACCTATGTGGCTATTTTGGCTTTGATTCTGCAAGCTATTTATTTTATACCTAATCTGAAGCAGATGGCCTCTTCTGTTGAAGTCATTGCTTGCTGACCTGAAGTTTTCCACTGACCTGAGCTACTATTAGATGAAATGTTTGACAAGAAGTTAGAAAAGTAATAAATCGAATTATGCAAACTGAAAAGTTGTTTCTGATCATATTAGAACCATAGAATAAGTTGGGTTGGAAGGGACCATCAAAGGCCATCTAGTACAACCCCCCTACAGTAAGCAGGGACACCTCCAACTCGATCAGGTTGCTCAGAGCCCCGTCCAGCCTGGCCTTGGATGTTTCCAGGGATGGGGC
>JAVKLA010000007.1:18665254-18692289 GCA_034782735.1 Sagittarius serpentarius | reverse complement strand
CCTGCTAGCTTGTGAGCAAAGACCCTCTTCCCCCTTTGAGAAAGCTGAACCCCATCTGAGCCAGTAGGCCTGGTGCCGCGTAGACCATCCCATTACTGAAAAAAACACAAAATTCTGGCTGTGACACCAGCCACAGATCCATGTATTAATAGACTGGATCCATCTGTTTCCGCCAATATTGCTGCCCACAACTGGAAGGATAGAGGAAAAAATTACCTGTGTCCCAGATCCCCTTACCAACCGTCCCAAGGCCCTGAAGTCTTCAGAAATGATAACCTTCCAGGTGTAATATCAGTAACTGATTTGATGGCAAAGTTCCTCCTGATAGAAGAACATGATGCCACCAACGTTTTCAGTGAAATCCTTTTTGTTTAAAATGTACTGGAGAGAAAAAAAATTCTTAAATTCTTTCCTTGGTTTTTTCCTTCTTAATATTAGTTCTTCTCGCTAATTTTTTTCTATTAAATGTCAGTCTGAAGAAACTTGAAAAACAGTTATAGAAGAAAAAAAAACCCAAAACTGTTAGGCAAGATACACTGTGGTTGTGTGTTATGGCATACCTATTTGTGAATGGTAGCGTAACAAAGGTAGAGTAAACAGTAGACTAGGCTAACTGCTGGACTGATCTATGAATCAACTGGATAATACCAAACTAGAGATCTAGGACCTACTCTATTCCCTTTGAAAGGTAATGGTGACATTTTCCTGATAGTGCAAGTTGTTTTTTTGATTGCTACACTTGACTTCAGAAATGAAGGGATGACTCTGAACTATCTAAAGGTTAATTAAAAGAAAGAAGAATATCAAATAAAGGCCAGATCTTCCCGCCTCCTTCATGTAGAAGCCCACTGAAGGTCATTTTGTTTTTAATTCTGTAGGACTGAGTAGTGAAGGTGGTGTTAAAACAGCTCTGAGCTGATTTCACTTGTTGGTCTTAAATCTTTTACTTCATTTAATGACTGCTGTTTGTATGTGATTGTTAGCAAAGTTCTAACAGCTGGGTATAATCTAAGGCCGAAAAGACTCAATTATTGAACCTGAACTCTTATAGGTGGTAGTTCCATAAAATAAGGATGCTGGCCAAGAGTGCAGGTGATACACCAGAATTATTGGAGTCATTTTATGTGATAAACAAGTTTGACAGATTTTGTGGCAGGCGTATCTTTCTGTTGCCTCCGGTTTACTTTGGTTTTCTGACCAGAACTTTTTTTTTTTTTTTTTTTTTTGATTAAGTGAGCATATTATAGGTTGGCAATATTTTCTGTTATCAGCTACTATGGGTTTCTGGTCCCAGACTAGGCGTTAGTTACAGCTATACAATGGGATTGTGTGATGCTTTTGTCTCCTGGCTCTAGTGGTAGGAAAGGATCTACAGTGGACTCTGACAGCTCACTTGGTCTGCGTCATCTTGGTCTTAGCTCTGGGGCGCATGACACAAGCTGCCCCTTCCCCACCATCTAGGTGTAGCAGTTGTGGTCGTGACCTATGAGGCTTACCTGACCCGTGGGTGTGTAAAGATCATGACCGTGGTGTTCTCAGGATTCTGCAATGCCTAAGGACAGAGATCTGGGTTTCTGATAATATCTTGATTATAAATCACTACAAACCTGTTATTAGTAAAAACATTTTATATATTTAGGTATATATAAGATATATATATATATATACACATACACAAACATTTCAAGTCACTACAAAATTACCACTAGGAAGGCAAGTATACATATAACAAAAGTAAAGCAGATATATGCGTATTACAAGTTATTATAAAATTCTAGCTTCTGAAGGAAGTATTTACTTATGAACATTTACTTGTGCGCACCTATAAATATATTTGTGGAGTCTTACTGGTAAAACACCAACCTGCTCCCAGGAGTAGGGCTAATCAATGATGGAAAAGTCTCACTTAGAGGTGTTCCATGTCACAGAGGCTGGAGTCAGCCAGGTGTCCCTGGCCAGGATCCTGTCTGTCCAGGAGATCTTGTGCAGAGAGGCTCCTTTTGAGTAGGTAGTCAGTTGCTTTTTATACTTTCTCAGCGTAGATACGTAAGTGCGTGTAGGACATTAGTTTCCCAGAATAGTTGCTGCTGACTCCTGTTTTCCTGGGAGACAAGTTTACTGTCACAGTTTTTGTCCTGCACCCATCAAAGTTTCTTTGTCCTGCCAGCTAGTCCTCATCAAGAAGGCTTAGGGTGAGCTTATCAGGGATGTCCTCTGTCAGTACGTTTACCATTTTGCCTTTGTGGCAGCTCTGCCACTAGGCATAGATCATGACAATATTAATAACGAGAGATCCTTTTAGAACTCCTGAAAACCCCAAGATCTAATTAGACATAAAATGCTCAAAAAAGGTACTTCTCAAATTTCTTTTTTTTTTTTTTTTTTTTTTGTAAGGAACTCTTCATGAAGTAAACAATCACTTTGGCTATTTTCTTTCTCTCAACCTTGGTTCCCTCCTCTTCTGTCCAAGGGGATTAAAACCAAGCCAAGTAGTTCTACTGCAGTGTTATAGATGGTACACTGTGTTCTTTTTCATAGGTATGGTATTTACAGTTCACTGGTTTAAAAGTTTATGGCTTAGTTCACAAACCTTGAGAACATAAAATTGATCTTTAATGTACTAAGGAGCTTGTGATTTGGGACCTCTGGGGTTAGCATGTGGTATCTAAATTTCTATATATTTAATGTTTTCATAGTTAATGCATTTCAACGAATCCCTATCATCCATTTCACACAGGCACCAATACATCTTATGTTCTTAGTCTAAATTAGAGAGCTACGAAGTGGTGTTTGAACCTGTTACACTTTCATAGTAAGTCTGCAAACCTGGAGATACAACCTAACCATCAACTGTTGGTGCTTGTGTGCAAACAATGAGAAGACTTGTTTTCTGATAGCTACATAATGAAAGCAACCAAGCAACCAACAAGTCAAGATCATAAATAAGGTACCTTGTTATTTAATTAGTCTTTCCATGTTCAGTGGTTGGTGGATTTTACATGTGGTGGTAGGAGGCAAAATTAGACCGTCCTTCAGAATCCTTTGCCTAGAATCTATGGGCCAGTCCTCATTCCTCTGTAGTCTGAGTTTAGTAGAAGAGACAATTAAGCAAATATGACTTGTAATTTTCTGGTAACTATAAATTTTTCAAAACACCAAAATGATTCAGGTGACCAGCTGTTAAAGCTGATGGAAGCATGTAAGCATAAATAAGGTATTAAATTAAAGCTATGAAATTGTTTTGGTTTAGGGTTTAAGAAGCTTCTGAAAATAGTTCTTGGCAAGATGGGAGAAGCTGTAATATCGAGCTCTGAATAAGACACGCTGACATAATAGGCATATGGGAAACTTAGTGGAAGGGAAAATAACGCTACCCTGTTACATCAGAATGGAAAATATACAGAAAGAGAAAACAGGCAGTAAATTGACATTTTGTGTTAAAGTATAGCGTAGCAAAACTAGCAAGCAGATAGCATAGAATCAGTGTGGTCTTAAATTCTAAACCTAGACAGGTTTTTAATATAACGAACAGAGGGGAGATTTAGGTTAGACGCTAGGAGGAAATTCTTTACTCAGAGGGCGGTGAGGCACTAGAACAGGTTGCCCAGAGAGGTGGTGGATGCCCCGTCCCTGGAGGTGTTCAAGGCCAGGTTGGATGAGGCCCTGGTCAGCCTGGTCTAGTGGGTGGCCCGCGGCAGGGGGGTTGGACTAGATGATCTTTGAAGTCCCTTCCGACCCAAGCCATTCTATGATCCTATTACTGCCAAGCTAACCGGGATGTTTATGCTAAACTTGACGTGTTGAGAGGACTCTGTCACACCTATTCTTTTCTGGGAAACTTATCTTTGCCAGAAAATTTTCCTAAATAATTTAGGTTTTTATTTGGCAGAAATTAACAAAAAGTGGGGCCTTTTACTTTAGATTACAATGGAAAAAAATCCATGCTTGTCTTCAAGTGCAGCTGCTATTACTTGTTACAAGGTCATTGATGTTCAGTATATTCAAGAACTTCAAATCTCATGGTAGTATTGCCTTTTTTTTTTTTTCCCCTAAGCATGCTTTAGACTGTGTGTCTGGTCAAAGCCTAGGAATAGCAGAAAGGAGCAACAGGTGTGGAAATGCAGGTTGAGAACCAGAATATGCCCTGTCTTCTCTCCTTGCTTCTGATGGTTGCAATTTGCTGATACTTAATGCTGCTGAGAAAAAATAGCTGCACTTATTTGCTGTCACTATTTCCTACAACTGGGAGTGTAACTAAAAAAAAATTCGTGAGTTAAAACAGCGTCTGGGGCCAAAACAGCAGTCCAAATGCCCAGCAGGGCACATCTATGATGAGCGTTCAGGGCAAACGTGTTAGATGCTGGAAGTTTTGCTTGACTGATACTCTTTGTTACTATAATCCAAGCAAATTATAACGTGTATACTGAAAAGACAAGAAGATTCCCCAGGAGTGTTCCTGTACTAACATTATTAACCAATCCTGTAGTGTCTTCTGATCTTTTTCTGCTTAAGAGCAGAGTGATGAATAAATATCTTGAGAATCAATAAATCTGTTCAGTATGTACTTATTTGCAGTCCATGATTAAGTAAAACTCGGTAATTCAGTACTTGGTGTGTTGTTTTTTTTTTTTCCTGAAACAAACAAACGAACAAACAAAAATCTCCTTTACTTTTCCTAGGGAATGTTACTGGTTGCAAAATCATTAGGGCTTCCATGTCAGTTCTGAGCCAAGTTCTGCATATCCCTGAATGCTAGGGGGTAAATTTCTAAACTGCATCATTACAGAAGAACTGTAGGGAGAGTGCATTTTTTTTTTTTTTAATACAAAGTGCTTGGGGAGTTTACCCCTGAGTATTCAAATTAGCCATTAATCAAAAAAGCAATTTGGGCATTTGAAAATCATTACCAGTTTAAAGGACTTAGAGTCTATTTTAAGGATTTCAGCAGGCAAAAAAACTTCAGCTATCACTAGAGAATATCCAATCTACACAGCAATTTAAACACTATCTCCAACAGCCATATGTGGCTTAGTGTTCACAGCTTTTTGTAACCTATCTTATTATATAATATTTATTCATAGCAGGGAAAAATAACCTTCAGTAGAAAAAGCATGTTTAATGTGTGGGACCCAGCATGCTTAAAGTCAGTCTGCAGAGAGTTCCTCACGGGACAGGTCGATGTGAAGTATCCTGCCATGCAGAAGTCCGATGGCAGCTTCAAGCTGAGTTCACGTACGCTTGCATAGAGGCTCTGTGGGGAAAAATAAATGGTGTTGGTGGTAGGACAAAGGCTACAGTCATTTTCGGAATGTTATTACTTGCTTTCTTCTGTGACAATAATACTATGAGCTTGGTCCAGTGTAACTTTAGAGGAGCATTTCAATTTGGTATTTAATAACCCTACCCTCAGAAAACCGGCAACTAATGAGCAGCTGTGAAATTTGCCATTCTTTGGTACAGATGTGTAAGTTCTGGAGCACCTTGCCTTTGGGAAAATCCTTCACTGAGCTGCTTTAGGGAAAGGTTTAGAATTAGCATTGCTACAGAGGCAGGTAGCTGCAGAGGCCCAGACAGAGAGGAGGAAGTGGCAGTTATAGTAACTTAGGATTCAGAATTTCTGTATATTTTAGTCTTTAAAAAATGTCTATATAGATACTGTTTTATTAACTCATACAGGTTTTGTTATTTGGGTCCTATTCCTTAGGATTATTTGCACTTGCTATATAAAAATGTGAATGTGTTTCAAAATAAAATGAACTCATTAGTCATATAAAACACCTTCCCGTTTTCTCTTGTCTGTAGGAAAAAAACCCTCCTTCCTAGGAGAGCTTTTCCTTGATGTAAGGCAATAAAAGGCATTTCATGTTTTAAAAAAATATATATACATACATTCTGTACTCAGTTCCTTATGGAATTTTTGTGAAGGTAATTTACTATTTCACACATGGTATTTGTACATTGGCACATATGTATATATATCTCACATGTATATTTATTTCAGGTGGCTTCTGTTTTACTTCTGTGAGGGCAGACAACCATTCCTGAGAGCTATGGGGTGAGCAAAAAGAATGTTTTAGCCTTATCAGAAAATGTCTTGGTTTACTCTTAGGGTCCACTAATTTGGAGTTTGGGCCAGTCAGTAAAAAGAACATATGGAAGCATCTGCATTTCTACAAAAGTTGCACAGATCAGATGCAAATTAGGAAATTTGATAGGTAAAAGATCAGGCAGGTAGAATGTGTGATCTACTTGTAAAAGCATAATAAATGTGATTCAAATACTCCAGAGCTTTGCCTTACCAGATTTAGACTGAGTTTACTTTCAGGTAGACGGGAAATTTAGTACGCAAATGTACGGCATAAAGCTATTTACTGTGAAGGAGTAGCAAATGGTTAACGGAAGGCCATGCTCATACCTTTGCTAACTATTCACAGGCTTAACATTTCTTCCACTTTATAAGAGTTCTCATCTGAAAAGAATTTGTGTATTAATTCAGGGAGGAAATTGCAACCTATCTTTATCTGCTGTATGAAAAGCGCTGGGATTACCCCATGTGAATAGCCAGCTGAGTTCCCGTTAACCCATCGGAGCTGGGGTGGAAGGAAGAGGCTTCAGGACATGATGCGGGAGTTGGCTGTTACCTTTCTGACTCTTAATCACAAGTACTATTGCAGAGGTGTAGATGCGCTCCTCTCTCCGTGCTAGTCCTGCAGCGGCCTGACTCAGCTTCTTGCTTTTTATATCCTAGTAGAGGGCTGATCAAAATTGTTACCCTTTTAATTGTATAACTCCAACAAAGTCTGGTCTTGCTTACTGACCTGATAGAATAGCTTGGGCCCTCCGCTGTTTGAAAAAAAAAATTGGAAACTAATGTGTCTCCCTGGAGTGAAAGCTCAAATTTATTTAAGGGAAAGAAAAATCAAAAACAAAACCAAAAAAACCCCAGGTTCTTCCTGCTCTTACCAACTTGCACAAAAACGATAGGAAGACGGTAGGTTTCATTAAGGTCTTTGGGAATGTTCTGTCTTTTCTACCTTGTCTGTCTTCAATATAGGTAGAAAAAGCTCAAAACTGTTTCAGATGGTATCTATAGGATTTATAGATCAGAAGCTTTTACAGAAATAATGAATATATTACACAAAGTTATGGACAAAAATATAGACAAGCCTGAAAAGCTGCTATTGCCTAACTCTGCTGAAAGCCCTTTTATTATTTCCTTCTAATTTCTCTGTGAGAATTCCACAGGAGAAAAATATTGGCTGCTGGGAAACACTGATTAAAAATATAGGAAATGCTTAAACATTTCCTTCTGAATACAAACCGGACTGAAGTAAATAGGAAAATGCCTATTAATTTCAGCATGCATAAGGTCACGGCTTTTGCAGGAAAGCCTGTGATTGCACAGCATATGCCCGAGTTCCATAGTGCGTCTTTTAAAATATGCCTTTAAAACATGCGGCGTGCTATAACGAAAGCAAAGGGCGGAGTTGAACCAGGCATCCATAGCAAGTACAATAGGAGACCCCAGTGGCACATAAGATGCAATACCACCCAGTTCTTTATCAGATAAATTACGATGAGGTCCACAGTGGCTTCTTGCACCCTCATTGCTCTGTGAAATGAGGAGAAATGCTCAGCTGAGAAACGCTGAGAAACGCTACTCTGCCACAAGGCAAAAAGTAGGATCCAGGACCAAGAGGATGTCAAGCCCTAGAAATATGAGCAATCATAGCAGGTGCAGGAACGTCTCTAAAACTCTTCAGCATTTGTGATTTTCCAGAGCTTGCTGATTTCCAAAGCTTAACCCAAATTATCAGTATGAGGGAAAACAAATGTAGCGAAGGAGAAGCCAATAGATCTTCACAGGCAAAAATTGTGGTTAGTGAAAAAGTTTAAAAACATTACTCAGGAGCATAATGCTTTTGCTCTGTAATAAAAAAAAACCCAAACCCAAGGATGGTTTTTTTTCAGGCAATTAAAGTTTTGTGTTAGGTTTGGGGGAAACTTGAGGAAATCTTTGCTTTTGTGCCTACTATGTTTAAAGAAATTAGTAACGCAAGTAGTAGATAGCTAGCTAAGGGGATCAGCACAAGCCAAGTTATGAAATTGGGATTAATCAGAGTAAGAAGGAATCAACAAGTTCCTGTAAGTGCTCAGACATTCAAGGAAAATTTCACTGTGGCATATAATTTTGGCAATTATACTGTGGTTGTGCCCAGATCTCGTAATACTCCAACGCACATGCCTGTGCACTGACATCTTATCTGTTGACATCTAATTGGAGTTAGTACAAATGCTGTATCAGTGCTATCTTCTCTGTCAAATACTTCTGTAAAAATTATGAAGTGCTGTGCTGCATTCTTGTTATTCCTTGCTGCAAAAGTGATAATTGTGTATACATTTGTGTCAAACGTATGACAGGTTTGTGTCTCACCTTGTCTTTTCTCTGTCATCCAGTTACTCTGCTGGAGTGACCAGCAGCTTCTTATTCAGTGTGCATAGCCAGAATTCTTCCCACAAAACAATAAATTGAAGGCAGTTATTCTAAGAGGAGTGAATGGCAAGTGATGTAACAGGAGAGATAACAGAGAATTGCAGAGAAGTAAGTAATAATTTTACCCAGAAACATTTTGTATTCTCATTGCATTTAGATCTTCAGTTCTCTAAATGCTTATTTCAGTTAGTATAGTAATGTCTTGCTGGTCATCAAGCAACTGGTCTAAGTATTTTTAATTGGCACTAGTTTTGCCAACACTTTGGACCTGAATGTTAGTTTACCTCTTGGCTTTATTGCCAGAGTTGCCTTTGAGGTGCATGGTCCCCCTGATCTCTGATGTTGTCCACATAAATGCAACGTTGTGTGGCTCTATGTAGAAGTATTAAAGAACTGCAGGGCATCCTTTAATAAATCATCGGTAGGACTGATGTGCAGTGACTTCAGAATAAATCTTCTCTCTTCAGAGAAAGAAACAAAATGGTCATATCAAATATTTTTTTGTCTTTTTTTCCAGAATTTAAAAATAAGCTTTCTGACCATAGTGCACAAATGCTTGATCTCTTTATGGTGGTTCTGACATTTGGAGGAAACCTGTACCACTGCTCTTAGCTATTGTACTTGACATGCTATATGTTTAGAATACAGAGTTAGTTAAGGATTCTTTGGAGAAAAAGTTTTAAAAGTAATATAGACGTGTGGCTATGTGAATAAGAGCAGATTCTAAGACTCCATGGGCAGTAGAAGATCTCAGAGCAGGTTCCTTACTCAGCATTTAGTACTGACTAAGTATGATTTGGAAATGTCTTTTTTTGAACAGTAGGAAAAATGAAGCTGAGATGCACACTAAATGTAATATTTGCTTTTCAGTAATAAAAATAGTATGTTGAAGAAACTTTAATTTGAAGAAGAAAGGAAATTCCAGTATCTGAAAACTGAATTCTACAGCTTTTGGGAGAGAGCTGGAGTTTAGAAAGAATGCCATCCAAAATTATGATAGTTAACTAAGTTACTGAGGAAAGTGTAGGGAGTTTAATATAACTTCTGCATCATAACTTCTGAATGATTAGATTACTTTAGGCTTAGTCCAACAATTTCAAATCAGTTCTTTTGCCTTAAAGTTGGAATCTTTTAAAAGCTTCATAAATCGTAATAGAACTTGCCTCACTTTTCCAGATGAGACTTAAAGAAAAGTAAAAATATCTTAATCAGCTAATATCAGAAAAAAATATCATGTGTGCATTCAAATAAGGCTAGGGGAGCAGGAGGCAGTGGGACCATTTCACCATTACAGAAAAGTTTTAAGACTGCACATTTTTCCTTTTCAAATTGATTTCGAGGAACAGTGTCTTGGAACAATGTTGTGTTCAGAAATGCAGAATTCTTCAGTAATTTAACATGTTTTGAGAGAATGTGTAAATTCAGGCGTGAAGCTGATGTGTGGATTTCATTTGGACTGGTGACTTTGTTTTTTGTAGAACTTGTTCAAGTATGAGAGCTCCTAAATAGGATGCATCCTTGCTGAAATTGCAAGTAAACAGATGTATAGTGGGGAATGAGTTGGCAAAGGATTTGTTCCGATGACCTACTAAACTAGTATACTATTTTTTAGTAGTGTCTGCCTGCAAAAGCAACCACTTGAAATCAGAATGCCCTGTTTGTTGTGGGTTTCCTCACCCTTTCCTGCCTTGGAGAGCATGGGAAACTTTGTGCAGCCCTACAAATGAACGAGGCAGTCTGAGAGCTGAATCCCAAACCATCAGTAGGTAGTGGAAAATAATGATATTCCCATTCTGTTCCATCTGCCTCTGGATTTACAGCCAGAACTTTCTCCATATGCTGCTCTGCTGACTCAGATATAAGTGAGTATGTGGATCCAGTTGTGGAATCTCGGAGAGGGGTATGATTGAGTTTGTAAATTAGACTGATTGCAGAGCTGGTGGGTTTTGTGCTTTTTGAACTACATGGTTGTGGCAGAGGACTGGACTTAATAGTTGGGAAAGGCTTGTTAAAAACCATGCACTGATGTGTGATGAGATACTCAGAAGCCAGAGTTTTGTAACCTAGTAAGGAAACAAACTCGAGTGTATACAACTGTGGTATTTGAAATGCTATCCTGTCTCTTGTGAAAGAATAACAAGTCTTAAGATGTGATTGAAAGGCAGTGTATACACAGAAAGTAGGTAATTCAATTTGTTTGCAAACAAAAAAGAAAATTTAGTCTCTACTGTACGTGTTCTGAAAAATTAAATATATTCGTAGCAAAACTCCAAAAAAGTAACTATGCTGATACCAGGGATGAACTTACTTGTATGACCTAAATTCACAGTCAAAACATACTGCTTCATTTCTGGTGGCTCTTTCTGTCCCTAGTGGAACTGTTTTCCTAGTTGCTGTTTGTTTCAGAAGATAACAGATACCACAGAGGAGTGCTCTATTAAATGTTACCTTCAGGAAAAACTGAGTCACTTTAATTAGCCTCCGAATGCAACTATAACTCTGTGCCAAACCCCTAACATTTAAAGGGGTAAAAGCAGGCTGGAAGAGTTGGCTTTTTTCTTACCTTTATGTTTCCACCAGTAAAGTTGGATTTTACTGTTAGCGAAAATGTTCAATGTGTTATTTATACATAACTTCCACAAAATTCTGGCCTCAGAATTGTTCTGATGTGTAGGACACAGCAGTACTTTTCAGAAACTGCCTAACTGGATTTTCCTGAGCTCTGTGCACACATCAGATAAAACAAAAGTCATCAGGCTTTTCTAGAAGTGTTATTTCTTTTCCTTATATCAAATGTGATCTGAACATAATAGAGAAGATTATTTGAAGAGTCTGATAGTATTCCTTCCAAGCCTAGTAGATTTTAGACTGGCTTTCAGACGTTCAAGAGCTAACATTTCAAATGCAGGTATATAAACTGTAAAGGTTTTCAGAAATGACTATAATATATAAAAAATCCTTGATCTAGAGGTAAGAATAAAGGTATCTTTTAATTCTTAATTAGTAATTTTCTTCTTAATTGAACAAACAGAACAAACTAGGGAGATTTAATTCAAATGTTGGAAGAAAAATATCTTTATTTGCTTACTTTACATGGTTCCTGTACATTTCATGACTTGATCTCACACAGAGTGGTGAGAAAGGGACGTAGGGAATGTCTGGCAAGTCCATGTATGGTTTGAAGTTCAGGGTGGTATTATACCCTAGGCAGAGAACAGTGGTTTTGTTGAAAAGCGTAGAAAATCAGTTTATAGTGTCTATCATATTTAATTTTATAATGTATTGATACTAGAAGTTACTTGGCAGTTGCTGTAAGATATTGACCTCCGTGGGAGGTGCTCAGCAGCGCTTTTGGGTAAAACCGCAATCAGAACCCACCCTTCCCCCAACAGGTGCCGGTTGAAGCTCAGTTAAACTTTTAGGAGGAGAGGTTACTCAGCTCAGAGATCGAATTTTGGATCAAAAGATGCACACATAAAGAGGAAGAACTGAGAGAATGTGTAGGCATTTAGAACAGCCAAAAGTCTGGTCTTTGACTCAAAACTGGGATGCTGGATGTGTAGATTTCAGTATCCCGTGTTTAGAGGTGACTGTTAAAGAGGCACATTCATTTCTGTGCTGGATCTTTATTAATGGAAAAAGAGAAAATTTCAAGGGTATCACTTCTTTTTGGGGGCAAAATAGAACAGTTGAAATATTATAATATTTTGCAAGATTGTAGAAAAAAATCCCATTCAGCAGCATACAGTAATTTGCGAGCCAGAACCTGTGTACAGTACACACTGAACTAGTTTCTCAAAACCTGAAACTTCAGAGTACAAATGTATTTCATATACAAGAAAGATGATTTAATTATTTGTAATCCAGTTCTCTAACACTTCCCTGAGCTGTCGCGCTGTTTGACTCACTTAACCAAGCTGGTGAGGTTTAGACCAAAATCTTCCGCTGTCCTCAAACTCACTGCTTAGCACACCGAGGTGTCCTAAACAGATGTCCCCAGGGTTTATGTTCCCATTACACGTGCAGTAAAGGAGGGGCAAGGTGGGCAAGGCTGATTGCAGAACCTAGTTTGGTGCATGACTTCCTGATGGGGGGGAAAAGCAACTAAAGCTACAGCAGTGTCATGATAAACGGACGCGTGCCACCTGGCTTTTCCTCCGTTGGAAATTTCCTTTGGCTATTTGACTAGTTTGTTTGTACAATGGAAGTGTCCACCAGACTGTATGCTGTTCTGTCCTGCTCAGTGTGGTTCCAGTGGTATATAAAGCAGTTTCATCGCAAACTACAGAGCATCCTTTTTTTGTACCAGGAGAGACCTCTTGCCTCAGACCTTGTTCCTTGCCATGATGGACTTGGAAACAAGTGTCTGGAGCTGCAGCGCTGAGAGCTGTCACAGACAGTCAGTGGAGACCTGAACTTCTTGCCGCTAAAAGGCAGGGTGTAAAGCTACCAAGCTGGCTGACAAAATTAGTTTTTTGATGGCTCCCAATGGCACAGTCAAATTAGGACATTGCAGTTCCTTGAGAGTCAAATAACTTTTAAAAGCAAATCGCGTATGTGGTGTGGCAGAAAAAGGGAATGGTGAAGAGATGTTTGTCTTGCTTCTCCCATTTTTAAATGAAAGCTGCAGTGTAAAATGATGCATGGGGTTTATGCCTATTTGCATGAATGCATGCATATTTATGTCACATATTTACCTGAAGTGTACCTGAGGCAAAGTGAACACTGAAATCTAATTCTTCCTTTTGCATAAATGTCTAAATTCTGTCGTTGTTGTCGTCTTGAGTTTCTCTCTTTCTGCATCTTAAATGCGTAAAAGATCCAAACAAAGCATCGGGATATTTTTACTCTAAGAGCAGCTTTAACCGTGAATACTGCACTGGTCTCTGTGAAGCTGCATGATATGAGTGTCATTATTGTTGATCAGATTTTGAAGCACTTACTCCATTCTTACGTAGTCCTTCTTCAGGTTAATAAATATCCTTTCTATTAAACATGACTATTTACATGTCTGTAACTGTATGAAAGAGAATAAATAGTTCATGATCTGACCTATAAATAAATATTTATTCTTGGTAAGATAGTAAGCCATTGTGTGACTTGGGAAAAATAACTCTGCCTCCCTGTGTTTCCTGACAGCTGTGAAACAATTCTACTTCAAAAGTCACAGGATTTGAATTTCAAAATAACTTACAAGCTGGAAGCAGAGCTTTAATGTTTTTAAAACATTAGCAGGGAACTAAGTGAGAAAGAAGCTGGAAATGATTCTAGGAAGTGTCAAGAGAATAGTAATTTTCATTTGTACAGGACAATAAAATTTTGATGTTCTTCCTTTAGAAAAGTTGAAATGAACACCTTAGTTCTCTTGGAACATAATGGAGAAAAAAACCAACCCCGACGCTCCTCGGAGACCCACACATCAAGTCTGGCACCGGTTTTGGCAGCAGAGCCAAAGCGTGTGTCAGGAGTGTGAAAGGATCCTTTCGGAGACTACAGGGAAGAGTTTTCCGTACTCAAGCTGTTGCTGCAGCCCAGGTGACAAGTCACGAGGAGAAATCAGTCCACTGCTTTGAAACTAGTTCCTGGGTAGAGGAATTGGCTCTAGCCAGTTTATACGAATTGCCTTGAGCAGTTATAGCAAATGATTGCTCTTGTTTAGTCCTGTGGGTAACCTCCTCCTCCCTATCAGATGTGACTTTTTACGTAGCTGTGACCGTGTGCCGTAAGGCCCAGGAGGAAGACAGCACGCTTGGCAAAGCATGTTATGAATGTTAGGAATGTATCATGTGGGATGGCAAGGAATTGAGGAACCCAGTCTTGCCCTGGTATTTGACTGTGCTCTTTGGAAAGCTGACAAACGATGTAAGGGATAGGCAAGATAGTTTTGGTGGTTAAAAAGAATGTGTCAGTGGAACTGTAAACCATTAGCCAGATGCTAACCCAAGCTAGAGGAATGAAATGGCTACTCTGTGACTCTGTTAAGTAAGAATTAGAAACTTAAAATATAATTAGGCTTGTCAGTATGGAACTTCTTCTCAGGCAGATCTGCTTTTGTTTTGTTTTCAGCAGAGTTCGAGGTCTGGTTGATATAGACAGCTGTGTCAATATTAGATACTTTGATTTCTCTGAGGCATTTAATTTAGTACCACATAACATTTCAATTTAAAAACACTGCATTATGTAGCATTAACAGGCTACGCAGCAGATGGATTAGAAACTGGCTCTCTGACAGGTATCAAAATGAAGTTGCTAATGGGGAGAGATCAATGAGAAATGCCATTTTTACGATGGTCTCCTGAGGGCCAGGGCTACTTTATATTTTTATCATTGATCCAGACATTGATGTAAAACCCTTACTGGTGAAATTCTCGGATAACTTAAAGGTCTGTGACGTAGCAGCAGATAACGGAGACAAGCAATTAGAGAGATCCGGCTCACGCCATGCGACGTTCAGACGTTGCGACGGGTTAATGCTGCAGTAGTACCGGGGTGATGGCAAATGCAGGTGACAGCCAGATGCTTTGACGGCAGCCTCACGCCCGACCGGCTGTGGAGCTGTCTAACTGCTACGTGCCCCTCTCTTCTCCAGCAGTTCTCCCTTCCTTCCGCAGCAAAATCTAGTTTGAAGCTGCTCAGTGTAAGTAATACGCGGGTCATGGGAAGGAAGAAGGTGAAGGATGATGTCCTGCTTTGGCAGTTCCTATAAAGTCAAGCAAAAGATGGGCCTCTCATAGCAGACAGTGAAGTTCTCCGGGGCAAATTAAGTTAGACCAGCTGGAGAAAGAGATACTTTTTTTCCTATTACCTCTGAAACGTCAGTGCCCCCTGGTCTCAGAGCTGCTTGGTAACAACCTGCTGGAATGTGCCATATGCTGCTGTTTGTGGGCTTTTTACATGAACGCCAAAGTTATGTTAGAATTGGAGAAAGGTTGTTGTTGGAAGGAACTTTGTATTCCGACCTCCTGCTCAAAACAGGGCAACTTTGAAATTAGGTCGGGTTACTCAGAGCCTTGCCCAGTTGATCTTCAAAAATTTCAAAGGTCAGGATCTCTCCATTTCCTCTGGGCAACCTGTTCTAGTGTTTGGACCGCTCCAGTGAAGACTTTTTTCCTTGTGTCCAAAGGGAATTTTCCATTTTGCATCTTGCAGCTTCTGCCTCTTGTCCTTTCACTGCACGTACACGAGAAGTGTGAACTGTTTGGACTATGTATCAGCTATAGTTGATATAAATATCTCAGGTTAATTCCTTGTTAGGATTTTGGACACTTGTAGAAGTGAATGGTTAGGTCCCTAGGTGTTTAGTGCTAAATGCATTAAGAATTTAGTAAGGGAAAACTGTTCCTAGAAACACATTTATATCCACTAAAAATTATACTTCATTGCATTTGTAATTTGTAGTTCTTCTAAATGGACTCAAAAGGAAGCAAATAATATTTCTAAGTTTTCCTCTGTCTTATTGTTAACTTTTTTTCATCTATGCAAAAATAAATGCCATAGTTATAGGGAGTGCTGATGTTTTCCATAGTGTGTGAGGTTTATTTTGCAGGTATTTAGTCAAGGCACAGTTCTGCATGATTGGTTAGGTGTCTTGTGTCATTTTTTTGCTTGTTTTCTTCTGTCGGCAACAGGATATTGCCCTAGCTGGATAGGTGTTCTCTGTGTTATAGCCACTAATTTGAATGGAACCCTGGGGTGAGTGGGTGTGTATTTATATTTCTTTTTAATGCTTGAATATATTAATACTTGTTAGCATACTTCAGCATCTACATTTCTAATTCTGATGGCTTCTGATAGTACTATTGGTACTTCTCACTGCTTTGATTTGTATCTACAATAAATAGTAACACCCAAATTACCTTTATTTCAGCAGTGGACTTGCCCTTATCTACATTCATGCTCTCTACAATCTTCATAATGTGCATAGAGGCAACTCCTCTCACTCCCTGCCCCCAACAAGAAGTCAGTTCTTCAGCTCATCTAGCTGTTTTTTCTTCCAAACCCTCGTTAAAGACCTTTCTATGCCTGAGTAGTTCTGAACCAGTTATAAAAGGCATTGGGCAGGAAGCAAACTTATGCTTCTCAGCCTTTCATCAGTTTTAATACAGAAATGTGGTATTTCATACGTAAGAAAACATTTAAAAAGCTATGGAAATGGATAATTTGATCCTGAAAACAAGTGTCACAGTTGCCATTCTAGTGTTTAATTTTGAAATTGCCATTGGTATTAACAGAATAGAATTTTTCAGAAAGGATAAACTGGGAACTTGCAGGACAAAATATTGAATTGAGTTAGACACAAAACTGCTTTGCCAGAGTTTGTTCTATGCATAACATGAAATTCCACTTCAAGTCAACCATATTATTAGACTTAGTTTTTCCCACTTCAAATTTGTGCCTAAAAGTGTTCTCATTCTTTAGTTTAAACCGTGTTTTGCTACAGTTAAATGTAGCTCGATCATAATTTTGACATTACAGTTAGAAATGAAATTGTTTAGTATGAAAGGAAGCTACTGAATAGTTATCTTCTGCTTTTAACTATGTAAATACATGCATACCTATATATATAAAAAATTATATATAGATGAACCCCAGAGAAAGCAACATAAATCTCTAGAAAACTCCAGACTTTGAATTCAGAGTTCTTAAATACAAAAAGTGTAAGTGCGTTTGAGTGAAATGGTATTTTGGCCAGTTGTGTATGCAACTTGTATTTTACCCAGCCTTGGAAAGGTATAGCAATAAAAATGTGTATGTATCACTTAGGAATATGGCATTGTGAAAAGGAAAATTATCAGTTTTATTTTATTCCTTGTGGGTCCCTTCCAACTCAGGATATTCTATGATTCTACGATTTTCCATTTTCTTTTTGTTAATTCAGGGGTTATGACAAAGAACCTGTCACAGTCAGTGAAATCTTAACTTCATTCATTTTTTCTACTTTCATAGTACGCTTCATTTTTTGATCCAAATTTTGGAATTTGGCCCTGAAAGTTGTAGGTAGGAAGCATGAAATAAAGCCAGAGCCTATTTTTACTCTGGTATCTGTACTAAGGACAGAAATGGTACAAATACTGATAGTAATAATAAATGTTCATCAGAACTGGCTTTCAAAGGCAAATACAGTTTTAGCTATTTGTTTAGCTGAAAAATCCTTCCAGTGAAAAATACGGACTTGTCAAGAAACCAAACACCCTTTGCTTAACATTTAGATTTTCTACTTAAAACAGAGACGTACCTGTGAAAAAAATCTTCAGCTTATTTGGTGGGGGACTATTGACTTTCTGCCTTCTTCCACATTTGCTGCCCATTCAAATGAACTGTAAGTTCTCCACCCAGACTATGTTTTTGGTTAGGCTGACTGAAAGGTGAGAGCCCTGGGTGAATGTGCTCCTCCGGCTGGGGAGTTGCGCCCAAGGGTGAACGGCAGAAAATGGGAGAACAAAATGCTGCAATTGCTGGGAGTCACTAGGGTACCATACCTGCTTTTAAAATAAATAAATGCATTAGCTGAATTAGTCTTTGGCTTGGAGGATGAATTTTTTTGTAAAGCCAGCCCTTTCTTTCTATTAACTCTAGTTAGTAGGCCTTGAAGCGGGGATATAACTGTAATGTGCCCGTTTAGGAGCTGTTTATATTGCTCTAGTTTCTGTTGGACTTAAGACTTTTAAACTTAGTTGGCTACTCATTAATAAGAAGCAAAGCACTTTTGTTTAATGCCTCCGATTTTAAGTTGTGAGTACTTGGACATATAGGTACATGATTTTTACAGATAGCTTTTAAATTATTTTACTGCAGTTTTGACGTATCTCATTCTTGCTGACGTTTTTTCATCATCTTTCATGTGTTTTACTCAGAATTTCATTTGCAGAGGGAATTTTTATTGAATAGATGAAGTATATTTAAAATTTGACCTAATTTGCCATGTGTTAATTCGTTATTCACACTTTAAATCTTGCTCTAAACTGATAAAATTATTTGTTTTCCACATGGGAAAGGATTATATGCAGTTGAAACACATTCTTTGTTAGTAGAGAGTTGTCTTGGCTTTCTTTTTAATGCTCTAGGATTTCTAGTCAGATTATTAGTTCTCTGGGTGAGGAAAAGACTGTATTTGAAAGGCTGCTCCTTTTAATCCAAATAATCCTGGTCTCTAAAGAGATTAACATAAACACATATAGTTGCTTCCTTTTGCCTGTGCTTCCGTGGTTTGGTTAGTTAGACTATATGCCATCTCTAATTTATAAAGAGCAAACCAGAAAACAAACTAAAACTCTGAAAAAGCAATAGCTAATTAAAGCAATAACTGTTGACTGAGAAGGTAACGCAGACTGGGTCAGAAACGGATTATTGTTCACATAAGAGATAACCCAAGCTTCTATTTACAAGCCTATGCAAGTTGTTGTACCGATGTTCTTGCACAGCCCCAGTGAAATTCTAAGCTGAGTAATTTGCTTGAGGAACAAATTTCATGTGAAAGAACCATGCATTCTAAGTGTCAATGAGAACTGCTCATTTGTGAGATATAGCAAACAGATATCATCTTGTAATTGATTGTGCTTATGCTGCTAAAACATGAAATTCATCTGATCTGTTTTGCAGCCTCAGTAAACACTGACAGAAGAAGTAGTCAAAGGGGATGCTTATTACGATTTCTTTTAAAACAGTGAATATTGCCCTTACTCATGGAGAGCCTTGCATGTAAATGTTATATAGTTAATTTACATCCCTCTGTTATTGTGAGTGTTCAGCTTCTTAATTTGGCCTCTCCTAGACAAAGAAACTTTTTCTTGTGCACACAGCTGATCTCAGTACTAATGTAGCTCAAATGATGACACTTTTTTTCTTGAGACACTAATTTGTTGCCTAGTGGGTTATTAAGGAAGTTTCAGCACTTATGTGAAATTAATTCTTTAAGAACTGCTACAGTGGTGTGCATACATAATGTCATGTCTCTGTACGCATATTACCGCTGCCTTCAAATAATTGGCACTGTTTTCTGCCACTCTTAATACCTCAAGCAGTACCTTGCTTTGAAAGTGAGTGTCAAGTACTTCACCACATCAGTAAGGGACTTACAATCTTGAGTGGCAAGAATTAGTCTGTGGTCCTGCTTCAACTCTTGTTGATTCTTTGCCAATTATTTGTTTAAGGTACCACAAATATTGTAGGGTTCCGGCCAGGATAAAATACGAATGCATATAGGATAGCTGAATTTAAAGGAATTAAATAACTTCAGCTATTTGACATCTAATAACTTTCAAAGAAAGCAGCAAAAATTTCAAACTATGTACCTCCAGCATAATGGTGGGCTAAGGCACGAAATATAACTTAAGCATGATTGGGGTTTTCCCTGAAACAAGTCACATTCTGCACAAGTTCACAAATTATTTTAGCTTGAAACATATTTTGTGAAAGGTTTTTGTTTGGAAGACTTTGTCCACTGCTAAAAAAAAAATACTAAGATAACTGGAACATGTATCTAAATCTCTTAATATTTTAGCTAGCTCTCCATTAAACAACAAAAAACCCACCCCAGGCCAAACCAGAGCGCACAGAGGATTCAACCCGAAGTCAGTCCTTGAACAGACTGAACAGTTTGCTGAAGAGAAGACAGTGTCTAAGTATGAGTTATTGACCATAAGATGTATTTTCATTTACTTAAAACCACCAGAAAAATCCATTCCTAGAAATTGAATGCTCTGGTGCTCTATCACTATTTCTCCTAGATAGTTAACTTTAAGGTAACTTGCGTTTCAAATTAAATGTCAGAAGTCATTTGGCACTGAAAATTTGTCTCTGCCTAATGCAGAAAGCAAATAACTCTGGCATATTTTCCATTTGCAATTCCTGTAACAGTGCCAGGAATGGTAATGTATCACAATTGCTTTTCTGGCAAAAATCAAACCAATAAAATGCATTCTATTTTTAATAATACTACTACTTAGATTCTTGTATACGGTATTATTTTGCTAAATTGTTTAGAAAACTTGAAGTAAAAGACTGCATGAATATTTGAATACTTGTTAGAATATTCTTGAAATCTAGGCAGCTAACTCTGCAGCACCTTGATGAAGTGCTGGGAAGCTGAGGTTTCTTAGGGTCACGAAGATAAAATGTAAATTCTCTTGCATACCCCTGAATCCCAAGGTACACTCCATGTGAGTGAAACACTAGGAAAGCCATGCAGTGTAAAATAATGGTTACTGTCCTCCTATACTCTAAGCTAAGGTCTCTATTCTAATTTGGCTTTGTACTTTTCATATCTTTGTGCTGCCAAAAGGGCAGCAGTTTGTAGGAAAGAGGTGCTGATAAACCCTTAGAGTCCAGTCGTCACACGGGTTCTTCCTTTCAGACTTCGGCAAGGTTACAGAGAAGTGGAAGAACACATCACAGGAAAGACGGGGGCCTGGCCCTCTGAGTACGCAAGCGACGCAATGGGTTACTGCGGTTGGATTTTATAACTTTGCAAGTAAAGAGCCGAAGAAAGTGAAACAAGACTAGGAGTGAAGATTTCTATTGGGCTTAGAGTGTGAAAAACTAGGCCTGGGAGTGTGATGAACTGTTGTTGCTGTCATTAAGTGTGTGAGTGTCTTTCAAAGGTTTCCCACAACAAGTACTAATCTTAAAATGAGGGCATCATACCTGTGTGCATCATACCTGAAGTAGCAGCTTCCTACCCCTACTTCATGATCCCCTCTGTGTATATCATCTAACGTTATTTTTATCATGTATCAGAATGTCACAGGGTGAGCTCATGAGATTGAGGTTTGTTTAAAGGCGTTGAGCATTGAAGAGAGGAGAGCTCGAGTTCAGCCTTCAACTTCAAATTTCAAGTCAACTTCTCTGCCAAACTGAAACAAAAATTCATCCCTCAAACCCCCTTGCTTTCTAACCACCTTCACCGAAGTGGGAGGCTAGGTGCGGCTGGGTAAGAGTTCCGATAAAAGAACACAATAACAACTAGAAGTTGTTATTATGAGGCATTCTTTATTGCAGCGCTGGGCAGCACTGGGGATAGCTCCACCGTAAGTGCTCCAACTAGTTGACAAACTGTCAGCGATTATATGCTATAGAGTTATACATATTCACAGGATTTCTGAGAATTCGTTTACATAAACACGAGATTTCCTGGAACTCATTAATGTATGCAAATGTCTGATCCGCACCCGCAGTTGTTTCCTTTTACACGCTTATCTCGAAGGAGATCCATCAGCAACTTCACTATCTACTTTTCTTCTTCACTGACATACTTTTTTCTTTGTTCTTGGTTCTTATCTGGTACCAGGCATCTTGAGTTCCTATTATCAGGGATTTACACGCAAGGCCTAGTGAATTTGTTCTAGGTTTGCCTTACTCTTGTCAGGCAAGGGGTCCTCTGATGGAATTATCCTCAGAGAAAGAAAACTCAGAAAAAGCAAGAATGTTAGCCTCGGTTAAGTGAAATAAACATATTGAAGCCTTGGTTAGAAAAAGCATAAACCTTGGTTAGGAAAAGTGGGAATGTAAGTGAAATAATACAAATGGAACACACTGAAGCCTTGGTTAGCCTTTTGAACTCTTTCAAAGCAACTGAAAGAAATGGATCATGTGGAAACTACTCCCTATTCTCCCCTCTTTTCCTGAAGATAAGAGAAGTCAAATAATGGAAAATTGAGATATATTCTTCCAATAATAGCTTCCTCTTTGGTAATTCCCTAATGCACAGTCAGCCACAGACTGAAGTCCAAGGAACTGAGAAGTGGTTTAAATAATGCCACTTTTGCTTTTATCTAATAGCCTGACCGTGATCTAGTATTTCATAAATCTAGCGTGATACAGAAGTCAGTCTCCTCTTCAGTGTCACAGAGGCATCCGCTGACATCCCAGTAGAAGTTTTATGCTGGGATTGAAATCTTAACTATATTGCACTGCCTATGATCCCTCACTATCTAGTTAAAGGCACTAGTTGTAACAAATGTTCCACAGTAAGCTGAAACAGCTATGCTGGCATTTGTTGAAAAGTACTGCTTTCCTTACTTGGTGGCAGGAGATGGGGAGATGAGAAGGTCTGCAAATACTATTGAGGAAGGAATTAGATTGAACTTGACAAATTCAAGTGATAAGTAAGGGATGCAGTTCAACAAGGACAAAAGCACTGAAGATCTGGTTAAATAACAACAACTGCCAACCAACGAAAACTCAAAAAAAACCCCCACGTAAAACAAAACAATCTTTTTTCAATTGGCTGTCTTTCACATAGGCTTAACAAATAAGTAAGAAATTATATCAGGATTAATTCAGTCTGCTAAGAGGCATATAGAGATGGATGATAAGGCCTTTGAGTTCCCTTTCAGACTTACTTTTCTACGACGGTATGTAGCAGATACTACTTACTGTGTAGAGTGACTGTATACAATCAGAAGGAACTCGATTCTGTCTGTAGAAGTGGGTAATGGAAATGCAATTTGTGATCTCTGTTAGAAATGATTCTTGCCACTGGTAAAAGAAAGATCATGAACTACAGCAAACACCAGTTCTCAAACAGGTGGAGTAGAGAATAACCATAAGTAACAGCTTCAATGTTGTCTCTTCAAGCGACTGCTACACTTTTTGGCTCAATTTTGAATCTCCCAGGCAAAGTGTTTGCTCACACAGGCAAATAATTAATGTGGAGTTTGAAGAAATAGCTAGGCATATTTGCAGGAACTTTTGCACATCAAACATTTTCATAGTTGTACTATAATTTTCTCCCTACATCCACAAATGCCCTCCCATTTAGTTTAATTCAAATTCATTAGAGTCTTACTTCAATTATATTCCATCCTCACAGCTTTGAAATGCATAAAATATTCTCCTTGATCCATGACAGATTATCTTTTTTGTTTGGACAGTTCATAGTCCTGGGAGTGTATTGGGTGATTATTATCATACAAGACTGGCGTCTGTTAGCAGCCTAAGCAATTAGCGGCTGGGATAATTTGCTGATTATTTATCCCTGTTTATTGGCCAATTTTCTGGCTAAACCAAATAGACCAAGCGTACTCCTTTTTTTCTTATCTATCAGCTAATTTCCAGGGACATACAAACAACTTCAATGGCATTTAATGTAAGTTAGATGACTACTAGGTTCTGCATCTGTTTGGAAGATAGGTTTGCATTCCAGCCTCAGGCAGAAAGTGATTTCAGATTAAGAATGCACAGCAGTGGTGCTCTAAAATCCATGGAGATACAGAAGAGTGCTCATAACCATTTGACATGGGAAGTTCAGGCTGTCAGACTTTGACATTTCAAGGGCTTGGTGATCTCTCAGAGATTTAAGGCCTGATCTAGAATTAATGGTTGAGAAAATGAGTAATTGGTCATCTGTGGCTTGCTGGACAGAATCAGCAGAAGGAGCATGATACAAAATATAAATACTTTACAAAAAAGCTGACTTAAATTAGCCAGTAAGCTTTCCATTATGGTGGTGGCTTTTTTTTTTTTTGTATGGCAGAAGACACATTCATGCACAAGAAAGCAAAATGGGAGAGGGGAGAAAAGAAACACAGAGAAGTTCTTTGTTGTGAAGGCAGACATTGCTCTGTTGCATAAATGCTTGGTGCTTTTAATATAATGGAAATAACTGGTTGGTTAAAGAAGCAAAAGCAGATACAGAAATACCTAAGACCTTCCTATGGAGAAATGGGTCTTTTACTACCTACAAGAGTTCAAGGTACAATATCCCTTGTTTGTGCTGAATTTCTGTTTCAAAATCCAGAGGTTAGCTCACTGAGACTTGGAAACCTTCTGCCAGCTTGCTGTGCGTACTCAGTTTGCATGGGCGGAGTGGGTGCTTCTGTCAGTCAAGAGTACCAGCATCTCACTTAGAGATCTCGGGGACGTGGCATTGTGATATCTTCTGGTGTAGAGTGAAGCGGGAAGGGTTTGAATTCATGAAGTTTTGTTTCGATCGTTTTTTGAGAAGTGCATCATAAAGGACATCTACGTTACATTTTATGCTTTGCCTTTAGTGTTCTTTTCCTGAAACAAGCTGTTCCAGTGAGAAGAAAGAAATTAGAACATGAAGGGTAAAAACCAACAGGGTGGAGCATTTTAAAGCTAAAGGTTTTTCCTAAAGAACACAGATTAATAAGGACAAGCAGTCATTTTGTCTACTCGTTTAGCATAACAGACAACTGATGTAAATAGACATTTAGTCTAGAAGGATCCACAGAACATCTGTGCCATACGGCCCTGCAAAATACAAGCCCAAAGTCTTCTCCTGAGAACCTAAACCAAAAGTGAAACCTGTGGTACAAGAGACGAAGACGCAAAACCTATAATTTTTAGCCTCACAGGAAGACGGGAGGAATGAGAACATAAGCAGTGCGCTCGGTCCACAAAAAACAAAGGGCGTTTATAAGTTACTGTCATGACGTGGTTTTAGCAGGGAACTCAGCAACGTATAATGAGGTTCATTTTGTAGTTTCTGTTTACCCGCGTTTGTCTCTGCACTATAACAAAGAGGTTTTTGAGTATGCCGGAAGCGTTTGTGTAGTCCCCTTTGACACAGCTGAAGCTCTGCTAGACTGCTACTGTCTGATGATGGAATTTCAATGTATAGTTTAGAAAAAAAACAGGTATCTGCCCTATCCTTAATCTCTCTAGAGGATTGTAAAAAACTATCCATTTTACAATATTCTCTGAATAATAACTATGCTATTGCTTGTTTTATTCAGCAGCAGGTATATAAAGTAAGCCAAGAAAAACCCAGATACTCTTTCCAGGTGAACAGATGTTAATGTCTTCATTCAATTTTTATTTCCAGTTCTTGCTCTGCTAGACTCCCACTGAAGTCAGCAAGTCTGTCTAAATAAAGAACAAATAAAAACTAAGTAAATGCCTTAGGTTTTGTTCCAGGGCAAGGAAATGACTATTGGATTGCTCATCAGCCAAGCTTTTCCACAGAGAGCAAATATTAAGATTTCCATATATTAAAAATTCAAAGTGTGTAATTCAAAGTAAGTCCAAAACCATCCATCTCTGATCCATTGCAACTCCCACAAGAAATGCAGGTAAATGTTTTTAACAGTACTTCTTATTTCTGCGACGGCTATGATTTTGGTGGGGCTGAAAAAGGTGATCGTACACTTCACACATGTATGAAGTAATAAATTATTATATAACCCACCTATGGCTCCTATAAAAGAAAAATTTTTTTTGCTTATTTTTAGAAGGGGTAGAATTGAAAAACAAAGTCTTACATGTAAGTGTGTTGTCTAAATCGTTACTATTTATTGCTAGGTATAAACCGCAGTGTGCGTAACACAGCCCTCAGACACTGAGGTATTGAGTCAATGTCGAGAAGCAATTTGGAACTTGGTTATTAAACTAATTCGGGACAATGTTGGTTTGACCTGGTTTATTTTTTTTAATGCAGGAATGATTGCTTTATAGCCTATGATACCAGTTAGCAGCAGTTCTCCTCTTCTTGTCACTTGGATTGTTATTGGTGGTTTGAATCTGAACGTTTTGAAAAGAAGGATGTGTATTTTCTTTCTCTTTTTCAAAGTCCAAAAGTGAATGTGCCACGAGTGTGGTGGTAGAGAAAGCAAGGGGGTTAAAGAGCTTCCTGTATATAGTGCTTTTGTCTGATGCTTCTTTTAGGACCTCTGACAGATGGTTTCATTAGTACTTTTGGTTAGTGAACTCTTTCTGACAGCAAGAGTCATAGATTAAAATGAGATACATTCATTATAAGCTAGTGATGAACAGAGGGTTACACAGACCTCCTTGCATTTGTGTAGATGCTCACTCAGACTTAAGTCTGATGTGGTTACACACAACAGATGTGCTTGCTCAGAGGGAGAGACTGACTTCTACCCAGTCTCAGGATGCAGTTACCATAGGGTCGTCGAGTGCCAACACCAAAACCTGCCGTCTAAGTTTGAGCGGTTCTGCGAAATGCAGGCAAATCAATGGCAATCGAGGAGACGACTTACTGCATAACTGCCGTGAATGTACGTTATCTGCGGCATTTTTTCTACAGTCTAAATGCAGGCTATTCAGTGATTTCTAGTATGTGTTAATAATTGAATTCAGGTGTTAAGCAAGGCTCCATTGCTGTACTTTTAGAAAGCGAAGTATGGTAACAAAACATGGAAAGTGTCCAATGAGAGGTTCAGTCTTTAAAACTTTCATCCAGTTTTGAGACATAACGTGGCAATAATAGCTAAAACTGTCAGCTCCCCATCAGGGTGTTTCTTCACTAACATAGATATAATGCTGATGACACCAGGCAGAGTGGTGTGGTTGACACACCCGAGGGACGGGATGCCATCCAGAGGGACCTGGACAAGCTCGAGAAGTGGGCCCGCATGAACATCATGAGGTTCAGTAAGGCCAAGTGCAAGGTCCTGTACCTGCATTGGGGCAACCCCCCAGCATTGATACAGGCTGGGGGATGGGGGGATTGAGAGCAGCCCAGCAGAGAAGGACTTGGGGGTGCTGGTGGACAAAAAGCTGGACATGAGCCGGCCATGTGCGCTCGCAGCCCGGAAGGCCAACCAGATCCTGGGCTGCA
>JAVKLA010000007.1:18655035-18665154 GCA_034782735.1 Sagittarius serpentarius | reverse complement strand
GGCGGTAGAAGCCCCATCCCTGGGAACATCCAAGGCCAGGCTGGACGGGGCTGTGAGCAACCTGATCGAGTTGAAGGGGTCCCTGCTCACCGCAGGGGGGTTGGACTAGGTGGCCTTTGATGGTCCCTTCCAGCCCAAGCCGTTCTATGATTCTATGATACGAAAGTTAATAGCATTCAATGATGACTTAGATTTAGCTTTAATGATTGGGTACTGCAGCTTAGGGCAGTTTTGTTTCAACTTGTTTTCAGCAGGATGGTATCACACCATCTGATGTGATGCAGCTTCAACCCCCCAAGTGCTCCTTGGCAATTTTCCTCCTGCATTTAATAGTTAGCATGTAGAATATAGGATGGGGAGCAATCCTATTAGCACTTCCCAAACAAAATTGACCTAAAATGAATGGGGGTTCAATGCACCAACCAATTTTTGTAGATTCCAACAGTTGCCAGAGTTGGGAATGAGCAACTTCATTCATTATCTCTCCTTTTTGTATTCTTAACGCAGAGTTACTCTGTGTACGTCAAAGGCATAACCCCAGGACATAGTCGAACAGTCTGCATCATGATCAGTGCAGTGAATATAATTGCAAAAAATGCTAAGGGAGAAAAGGTTGCCATTTGGTTCAATGAAATACTTTGGAGTAGATCATGGGATCAGAATTTTATAAGAAGCATTCACCTATAATATTAAACTTGATTACCATAAAACAAATTGATGCAAGCTAGCTTGATCTTAAAATGGATAACTTGTGAAGCACAGATTCTTCTGTCAGATCTTGAAAGAGGCAGCTGTACCCATTTCAAGATTGGCTTTGGTGTTTTACTCTCCAGGGCTGCAGGAATGCAAATGGCAACCTAACAGAGCCAGGCAGCTGCCTCTTTGTGGGGTGGTGGTGGTTGTTTTTTTTCTTTCCCCTGCTTTTTTTTTTTTTGTGGTGGAGAAGAGAAAAAGACAGGGCCAGGGCCTGTTAAACTAAGTGTTTTACAGCTATTCGCGCATCCTTATCTCTAACTGGAGTGCTACAGTTTCAGGGAACTGTTTTGCCTGTAGGCAAATCTTCACAGTTCAGATTTTCTCAGCATGCCTGGGGGTTTAACTTGAGGTGAAACTCAGGCTGTTTATATTTGCATTTGAACTTGCGCTTGTCAATATGAGTCTGGGGATCAATATCTGGAGTTCCACCTTCTTTATTCAGGATTTTATCTGTCTTAGTTATGCATGAATATGGCAGAGTGCAAATCAATGTGCCATGCTTGAAAGTGTTTAAGCAAACAACTGTCTGTTTGCTGATTGCCAGATACTGCTGCAGTTACTACTTTTCCACTCCATAGCTAGACCTTAGCTCACCAAGTTCTTGTAACACAGACACTTAGGAATTGCAGTTGGACTCCTGCACTGTAAAAGCAAATATCACTCGCACATTTGTTGCCTTAGGTTTTGTGTATGTCTCCCAGGAATTAAAGTATAACCCATAAGCTTATAAACTCTGCTTTTTTTTTTTTTTTTTGCTTTTTTGATGAAATGGAAACGGGAACAGAAGGAAGCCCTCAAGCATAGATCAGGTTATCTTACTCAGTAACAGGCATGGAGCATGACAAACCAGAGTCAGCAGCATGGCAGTGTCACAGGAGACACTGGGTAAAACCTTCACTGGCATCTCCCAGGTCCAGATGTTGGATCTGTGTTCCTGAGATCACACAGGCTGTCTTTTCCCTGAACCTTATTAGACGGCTACTAGCAGGACCATCCATATGCCAATGAGCCCTTTGAAATGCCTCCCTGTGGTTTTGTTATTTTAACTTCATAACACATATCAGAAAGGCCAAAGTTCTCCTTTATTATTTTACCACCTCTTAATAGAAGCCAGCAGTAGTAGCCTGGCTGGCAGTTTAGAGTAAATGGAATAAAAATTCAGTGTATTGCTAATGACTCAATACAAAGGTCCCAGCTCTTTCTTGGTTTGGTTTCCTTTTTTGACAGGGGTAATCTCTATTTCATCTCTACTACAAGCAGTGCTTTTGGCCTATTTATAACTGCAGCTGCCTGGAGAAAGCCTAAAGGAGATGTGATCAAACCAGACTGTACAGCAAAACACATTATATAAACATGCAATTTGTACCAAGGAATAATTTGAAGTATGAGGGGGAAATGTCAAGTACGATGTCTGAAAACCAATTTGGCTTAAAATTCAACGCATTATGTATATGTGGCATTTGCCAGCTTTCCATTCATCCTTGGAGGGAAGGCAGACATCAATCATACCTGCATGTCAACTACTGTCAACAATGCTAAACTTCAGTGGATCGTCTCCTCTGGCACACATTAATTTAGAATATATTAATGTAAGAACCCTTGCTGTGATTCCTTTTTATAGGCAAACAAAAACTATTTCACCTCAAATATATGTTATGAAACTAAAGAGCATCTATAAGTCACTACTGATACAAGTTTGCTTCCATTCAAATGTTGCTGCGTATTAGGAATGACTTTTTCTTTCTATTATTAGAACTCTTTAAAAGGTTGAGCTAGAAGGAACTTCAAAAGATGAACTTATCTGCTTATGTGCACTGAAACAAATGTACTGAGAGCGTCCCCTGACAAAGGTATTTGCAACGCCATGGTTAAAAATCATGTTCCTAATGTCCAAACTAAGGATTGCTTCCCACTTAATGTCCAAACTAAGGATTGCTTCCCACTTCCCAAATATGCAATGATTAATTCCTTTCTTTCCCAGCAGAGATCTACTACTTACTATCAGTTTAGAAAAAAATTTACATATTTGGGAATCTGTTGTCATGTGACTTGGCCTTACATTTTTTTTTTCCTGAAGTTAATGAACTGATTCCTTCAGTCTTCTGGCTTGGGCCAGGTTTTGTAGGCCTTATTCCTATTGACTCTCTCTAAGCTTCTTTTAATTAGTCTTTACTCATTAAATTGGGGTGCCCAATGCCAGACACAACACTTTGGCTGATGTTTACTGGGTCTAAGTGTTGAGTAGGTGGAGTCTTGTGCGTAGTAGTACGTTGACCTATCTTCAGTGTTTTCATGTATTTAATATCTTTATGTTCAGTGCCTGCTAATACTACTATTAATCGTCACCACTTGTATCGTGCCTGCCGCTGCACGCTGAGGATGGGGCTCTGTCAGTAGGATCATCGTCGGGTGAGGGCAGAGGGTGCGGCAGGCGGGCTCTGCAGCCCCGGCCGGACCCGGTGCCGGGGCTGGCTGGGTCGGGGGACCTGCGGTACCATCCAGCAGCCCTTTCTGCTCGGAGGCCTGGCTGCCTCCTGAAGTCAGCCAGGCCTCCGTAGGGGAGTGCTGCTGATGCAGGTCCCACCCAAGCCTGGTGTTAAACTGGGAATGGGGTTTGCATGTGGCTTCACCTTGCCACCTTGCTGACCCAGCCATTCTCGCTCTACTGATGCACAAACTAGGGTTCAAGATGCGGCCCTTGCTTTACGGGGAGAGCAGAGGGTAATACTCTTAATGTAGAGTATGAAACGTACAGATGCATCTGTCTTACAGTATGTATCCGTGATGTTAAGTGGACATTTAAATGGATGTTAAGTGGGTTTGGTACTTACTCGTTTTCGACTCTTCACTGTTTATAGTCAGGCTTGGAGCAGACTTTGATAAATGAAACTATAACAGTTATTTTAAATTGCACTAGCCCCATAACTACTGCCTATTGAGCCTTCATGTGCTAGATTTGAGTGCTTTTAAAAAATACATAGTCTGTTGTAGTAGCCTGTACTATAAATTATGTAATGCTGGAGGTGCTGCATCCTTTGGTGTTTTGGAAGAGACGGAATAGGAATGTCTGCAAAATCCTCTGTACCTACTGAAACTCTGAGGGGTAATCCTGTTCAAACAAGAGCATTAGAACTTGGGCAGCTGTGTAAAAAAGAAACAAACTTTTGCAACTTCTGTTCTTCTAAATACGGTGTTTGATGTTTCTTTTTTTTGGCTGGACCTGAAGCCGCCTTCTTTTATTTAACAGTGGTCTATTACATTCCTCTGGAGTTAGCACGCTTCCAGTGGCATTCCATCATCATGTCAAGGTGGTACTTCACAATATTTTTCATATTTTCTGCCTCATACATCAAACTATAGAATGTTATCCATAAGGTGCAGCTGTCATTCTGTAAAATTTTTAGCAATGCTCTCATTTTTATCTGACATCTAGAAATACCTAAAGTAATAAAAAATAATTTCTACCTCATATTTGCTTTGGTGCTCATTCTGTCCCTGTCAGCGTCTGTATGTTATAGCAGGCGAGATTTATATGTCCTCTCGCTTGGCATTCTGTGAGGGCCATGCACAGGACCCAAGACTGTGAAATTATTCCTGTTTTCAGGACAAAAAATAAAATATTATTTCAACTTGCAAAAACTTCCATTGAATGTATTATATATGCTCTTTTTGAACATAAATCAACACTGCATTAAATGTTTTCTGTTCTCCACATGCTCTTTTCTATACAGATTCTCACATTCTCCTGTTCCTACAGTTGTGAAGATCATTAACTTTTGCAGTTTTTTTAACAGAGAATGATTTTATTCACAAGAGGACAGGATGTCAGAATCTGCCCTTTATTTACTATTCAGTTGAATTAAGTGCCTTTTATCATCTGCAAATTCAGTCCTCTAAGTACTTAAAATCATCATGGAGAGAATATAAAATAAATCTGTCGTATTTTAGAGTAATAATTTGCATTAAAATCAAGATATATTGTCATAATCTCATAAAGCTGAAAAAAAATCCCCAGTTCTGAGTTCCAGAGCTTTTAACAGTTAACTCTGTTCAGCGTTACTTCCATGCAGCTGATGCATTTCTCTGATCAGTAAAATGTCATGTTTCAGGGTCATCTGTTTAATACCTCACTACATTCTTCATGAGCTGCAGGTTAACTTCAAAGAATGTAAAGGGTTTACATCTCTGTTGGCCCGAGTCTGTAACTCATTTGTTAAATCATGTATGAAACATGAGTAGTATGACTGCAACAGAATTAGTTGTGGGATCATTAACAGAATTCTAATAGTACTATATGGTAACTCCAGCTGTTTCACAAGCACATTGACTCCCACATATTATTGACTCCCATATATTGGCACAGATTGATTAAAAAGGCATTGGAAAAGTTAATGCAAATATTGGTAAGTTAGCCCAGCGTCTCTTAGTCTGCAAAGGTACACAGATTTACATTTATTGTTGTATGGAGGCACTCTGTCCAATATTAGCAATTCAAATAAGGAGTTGTGCTTTATACCAGAGAGCAAGAACTGTCAGGGTTTCAAAGTTAATTAGACTAAACAGACAATTAATTACATCTTATTAAAATGTAAAGGACCTGTGACAAATTGCACTAATTGCATGTTCTTATATATCTGAAGAGGTCAGGCTACTTAAAAAGTGTGTTGTTAATGGAAGACAAATGTAGTTTTATAAGCTCGATAGGAATATTATAAACTGCATTATTTATGACTCTAGTAGAACACTTAATAATTTTAAGCTTTAAATCAAACTGTTCATTAAGCCAGGGAGTCAGAACACAGCCCTGAAAGTAGTCTGTAAAAACCTGCTGCCAATGCAATTTTAATTTGAAGGTCTGTTGTTTTTTCCCTCCCTCTTGGCAATACAGAGATACTGTTATTTTAAAGTATGTAAACCCTAAGGGAGTTTGAGCTCTTTGAAGTTTTCCCTTAGTCTCCCAATCAAATAGCACAAAAACATCTTATATTATTAATATTTTCCAGAATTATGTTAAAATCAACCTCTCTCAGGTCTAAACTATTGCAATTCTATGTGATAATTAGCAGTAAAATGAACAAGAATGAAATACTGGATAACAGGACAAAGGATACAGAAGAAAGGTGGTGAAAACCCCCTGAAATCTTTATAGGTTTTGCTGCTACATGTATGATCACTATTGGATTTTTGAGGAGATATGCTATATTATTTAAAGTACTGATTATCTTCAGTTTAAATGAGTTAGAGTAAGTGTAAAAGCTGCTGTATTTATGCGTTGCAGATGGGCCAAGCTAAGACTAATGCAAGAGTGAAAGTTTGCTATGATGGAACAAAAGGGAGATGCCATTTCAAATCACAACTAACACAGAAGAACACAGAATCACATTTAGAAACCCTTTGTCACAGGCTTGGGAGTACCTTATTTCTTAGACTGCTCAGTTAGGATAAAAATCAGTGCTAAGAAATATATCTGTAGTGAAAGCCAAGGACACTGCAGTCATGTTAAATATAAAATGCTTGCGCAGGGAGGTAACTATACTTACTCAGACAGACATTCAAAATCACAAACTTTTGTAGATGCTTCCATACCAGAGAACATGGAAGACAGTGTTAGAAATTTAGTGGTACTCTGTGAGCATTACAGATGACAATCTGCAAGAGTAACTTTAATTTCAGGTAGTGTGAAGAACTGTAAGGTCCAGGAGCTTCAGGGTTTTGAGGGGGAAAGATGACGTGCCTGGGTATGATGTCTAGAATGCATTTCATTTTCCTTTGGATCTTATCAGTTGTTACATTTCAAGTTTATTATTCTTGAATTCTTGTACCTTTCCCCCTGCTAAATTAATATCTAGATTTAAAAATATTCTTACTGTTTACTGATCCTGGTAGTTTGTAAGAGTCACAGGAATCCAACTGTTGTAGTGCCTAATTGCTTTCAAGTTAGTGAAACGTAGATTTTTTTTTCTGGATGACAGCAGTGCGTAGTTCTTGATGCAGCATATTGTTTTGGCTGGAGAGACACCAGTTTCAGATCTCAGTAAAGACTGGACAATAATCTTGAGAAGGAGAGAGATATTTTGATATGGAAACCCTACACACTCTACTGAAAATAAAATAAAATAAACACCCCACAAAGCTAAACAAACAAACAAAAAAACCAGAACAAAACTTTGAGTGAGATTAATAAGGGGATTTAGATTCCATTCCTAATAAAAATTATTTAACTTTGTACCATCTTTCTATGCTGGGAACAAAGCATTTGCATTTTCTTCCCAGTTTAAAGTAAAGGAATAGGTTTCTTATGGCCCAGGAGAGTAGCTTAACCACCATGGGATATTCTGAAATGGGTTTCTTTCTCATCCTGCGCTTGCCCTAGTTTCCATGGAATTTATTGGACATTACTTAGGAGAAGAATTGAAACCCTTGTGCTACGGCTTTCTAGGGGATATCACCAAATGAAAAGGTGTTGGGTTGTTTTATTTTTTTGTTTTATTTGTTTAAAATACCTATACCTGGTAAACATATGAAGAATGTCCCATGAAATTGCTTTGGCCAGCTCAGCCATGCTGCATTGTGTGAGGTAGATTAAGGACACATGCAGGAGAGGATAATTCAAACACATAGCCAATATATGATTTGATTACAACAGAACTACCTGAAGACCTGTTGTTTGCTATGCTGTGTTGTTTCATATGTTGTTTGCTGTGCATGAACTATTATATGCAGTAAATCAATACTTTATATAAATTAGAACACTTAAAATCTTGATTATAACTCTTTCCTAAATAAATTTAGAAGTCAATGCGATCTTCTACTTTACAAGAGAATTGCACTTTTAAGCCCATTCCATTTTGGCAATTGTTTTGATTACGTAGTCTTGAATTAAAAAAAGATTCTTGATTCAATGGATATTTCTTTCTAAATTCATAGGCTGTGGTCTTTCTAGAATAAAATTTGTGTAATGTGTCTAAAAGCTACTACCATTTGTCTGTGTTTTCCCTGGCTTTGGACCAGTGGTCATGTTTCTCCAATATACTTTTCTTCATTAAACAGAGAGGCTAAAATCATCTTTTTGATTAGCTCAAATGGGTAAGAGTAATGTCCTAATTTTATTTAAAGAACGAATCTATAGATATATTTCATAACAGTTTGGTTGTATCAGAAGATAAATTACGGTTATTAATAGTGAATACAGTAATATAGAATGTAAAAGAATGAGAGAGTAGAAATGATTAAATACAACTGGATGTATTTTGATTGCTGATGGAATAATTTAAGCGCTTTGAACCATGTACCTAAATAATTCTTAATCTATCAGCATAGGGTACAAAATACCTTACTTCAGCAAGATATTTAAATACCAATCTAAGATTAAATATGTGATTTTATAGCCTCTGGACTTAAAAAAAAAAAAAAAAAGACTATTTGAATATTTAAAGTGAAGATTTTCTTAGATAGTATCCTGACCAGGGAGAACACAAAAGCCAGTACGGTTTGACACTCCACTTATTTTCTAAACCTCATGATTGGTTTACCTAGTATTTTGCGATGTTAGTATAAATGTTCAGTCCATGTATAGTGCTATGTCATAGTTCTTCTCATAACATGGAATACATCAGAAAAATAATTTTTTTTTTCACTGCTACTTCACGTTTGTCCCTGAGGACTGTGGTTTAATTGGCCTATGAACAACTTCACACTCAACAATGTCTGACAAATCTTGCTGCTACAGAGTAGCGACACAGAACCAGATGCTCCAAGCTCCGTTCGTGCCATCAACAGTACTTGAGCTGCATCCCTTGAAGTTCATGATTTTTCACATGAATATCACCTTAGCTAGCCTGTAGCACTTAATGGTGATACTGAGCTTACATTTGCTTCTAGTTAACGAGCTATCATGGAGTGTTGTTATTAATTAATCTGATTTTCAGCACATGTGAAAGCCATACAGACTCTGCTTTAATACAAATTTATGATAAAGATTTTTTTGCTGTGAGAGTGTCTCTCCTTAATTAACCTATACAGTAGCAAAGAGAAATTAGCTGCCTTAGAAACAATTAAGTTATGTGCACATAATCTTAATACAACATTGGTACGAGCACCTTTTATCGTTTCATGTTTTCCTCAAGAAAGGGACTACAGCAGAAATCGAAACTTGAGATATTTGTATACCCTGCACAGAAACTGTGTGTAAAAATGACACCTTGGTAGATTGAAGCAGAAGTCTTTGATAGAATGAAATCTTCCTCTGAAATGATCAGGTTATACTCTCCAGTATGTAGAGCTTACAGATAGCTGCCAAAATAAATCCACGTGGAGAGGAAGGAGGAAATTGCTGTTTTCTGAATGACAGCCTCCGGCCACGCTCCCCAGAGAAGTCGTCGGGACCAGTGATGATGAGTTTCAGGGTCTGACAAGGATAATAAACCGGTCCAAAGTAACCCAAACCTGGTGAACCCTTGGGTGTTCTGCAGGACGTGTGTGTTTGACAGGATTTCTGAGTATACCTCTCGCAACCAGGGAGGGAGACAGAGGACCGGCTGGCGGGCTTTAAGTGGCGTGAGGGAGCGCTGAAGTGCAGCTGGGGCTAGGCTGGGCTTACCCTCGTTACGTGCTGCGACTGTGACCTGGGCATTGACAAGGAAAGAGCTCTTCTACAGACAGAATAAGGTGAAAGAGAAGGTTAAGGAGGGAGAAGAGGAGGACTGTGTACTTCTAACAACACACTGGGCAGAGGAAGAAAAAATGCTGAGGGTGTGGCGAAGAGTGCGATTGGCAAGGCACAATGGAGACGAAGTAACCCCCATATAACAATATGGGGTTTGACTTAGTCAACCAAAGGAGGAGAGGAGAGAGTATTAGTGTCTCTCTTCATTCAAATACGCAATGCGTACGTGAGTTAGCGAATGAACTACTGACGTACTTATCTGGGACAGTCTGATGAGGGAAGGCTTGCATCTGACAGCTCGCTCTTTCCCTTCTCTATTCTGCTGTTGCATCCCCAGGCCGTTCCCATAGACGCTTGCCAACACAGCAAAGATTACTCTGCTACGTAGTTTTGAGACCTAGTCTTTTAACAATATGTGTCTTTAATTTTCCCCTTGTCGGAAAAATCCAGGTGAACTTTTCCTCCCTCGTCTTCTCAAGTCGTGGCTCTGTTGGCTGTGAATTCACCTTTGCTGAAGGACATTTGTGACCTTTCTGCAGTCCCTGGTCCTAATAATTGTTTTTTCAGTTATACATCTTGTGATTTCCTGTCAAATGAGAATAATAAGCAAAAGTTATTAGTAGATGTTTATAAATACTAGATATGGCAACAGACAACTGCCATTTGGGGTATGACAGTTTTTTTGGGGGGGGGGGGAG
>JAVKLA010000007.1:18637062-18654935 GCA_034782735.1 Sagittarius serpentarius | reverse complement strand
GGACGGGGGAGGCAGGGACTAGCTAATTACTTTGTTTTAAGGCTGGCTCCTTTGGATTGGGTTGGAGACCAGAGAGAGCAAGCAAGGTACTGATATTGCTGCGTATGCATTTTTTTACTTTGGTCAGTAATAACAGACAGTCGTAAAACATTTGTGATCTGTATGATATCTATAGTAATTCCACTGCTGTAAAAGTAATCCTGAGTGTGATGACAGTACACCAGTCTCGATCTCATATTTAGTGGTAACTAATTACACAAGGCAAATGAAAGCATTACTTGTACAATGGAAATACATGCTACGTGTGTGTGTATATGTACACACAGCATTGCTATACAATTTAGTACAAAGGGGAACAGAGTTATTCAGACGCACTGACAAAAAGTCATTCTTTCCATTCCAGATATTTTCTCAGAAAACGTCGCCCCTTCTCGTTGAAAGACAGGACTAGATACTTATGTTTCTTGCAAATCAGTTTGCAACCAGACGGATCAATTCATTAATTCATAGATAAATTATTTTTTATGTAGCATCTAACAGTTCTGTTCAGAGATTGCTGCTTTTTCTTTCACAGTATTTGGCTTCACCACAGTATTGCAAATTTGTAATGAAATTCACAGACTTATGTAGAGCTTCTTGCGATGCTCTCTAGAGTATCAATATTCAACTAGACAGTGAAAAGAAAAATAGGCAGATAAAAATTTCTCCTATTATGTAAGTCCATATCCTGCAGAATGTGTTCAGAAAGTCAAGGACTTATTCTGTGTTTACCTCTGTCTTTTCTTATTCATACAAATTTGAACTGCTCACTTTCTGTATGGTGTAAAGCACTTCCTAATTTCCTCTTCTATTATATTAATCGTTAAACCAAAATCACAGATAAATTTGTAAATAACATTGGTTTGTTATTTCTACTTTTTGTCATGGAATAGCAGAGGTTAAAAATTACTGTACCATTTGAAATAACTGGATCAACACGATCAAACAAGCAATCTTTAGAATATATTAACAATCTGCATGCAACTTTTAATGCTGGAGAGGAGTAGTTATTCCCCTCTTTGCAGTAACTTTAAAGACATTTGTTCTCCATGGCCTTAAACGAAATGTATAGTTCAGTTTAATGTCCTCAGTTCTGCATCTGCAGAAGTGGTCACTTGACTAATACACAGTGTCGGTTTTCTTGGGATGCTCTGTGTGGGTGCGGTGACCCAAGTACTGCCACAGCTATTTGTCACCGTAAAGGATAAAATGTTTCCTTGTATTGCACATATTCAAAATGTAACTACGTGAGAATTTCACTGTCGGGAGAAAGCCCGAGCATCATTTGGCAAATAGTGTGAATTCAGATATGGAACACTTGTTTCATCTTTCAATTTATTTGTGTACAAACCCTCTTATTTCCATCTTGGATTCTTTTCTCCCTTCCTGAATAAAGTTTTTAATGATAGTCTGAAATTGTTTCCTTAAGCCTGGCAGACATCTGTAGCAGCAACATGCTGAAATTATAATTGAAATGAGGAGCTGTGATCATCCTTATCATCTGCATATGTCCCCACATGGTGAGCATTAATTTATTCTGGTTTGCTATCTTTGTATGTTAAAACTGATTCATACTTTGTAAATATAATCAGAGATAACAGCCGCCCTCTTCTGTATCTTTAACAAAACTGAATATTCCCAGCAATCTTTTTGTCTGGAAAAATTACTATTTTATTCTAAGACTAAATCTCTTCTTTTCAGTGTTACTTTTATGTTCGGAATAAACCATTTGAGTCCAGCTCCAAAATGCTTCTATTACAGAGGCATCAGTAGGGGCTCCACAGTTTAAAATTGCATTTTGATTTCCAATAACAGCAGAACTAAAATCTCTCCATTTGATACTTTAATGGTGGAATTTAATCTCTAAATTTGGCACAATAGCTCTTCAAGGGACAATTGAAATTTTTATCTATTCTTCCAATAAAATATTTATAACATCCTTCAGTAGAAACATTTCAAAATTATCTTCTTAGAAATGCTTCTTTGGTTCTCATCTCTCTTGCCTTCCCATAGCTACGTGAACGGCAGTTCTCACAAATTTCCAGCTGATGATGGTCTGATGGTTTTCTGGGCATTGGTCTTTTCTGAAAAGTTGAGCTCATAGTTTTTTGTTTTGGGATAGCCTAGCTGAGTTTGACGAAGATTAGCCTATAAAAATATCTCTGTCCATATTCTTGAGGCAAGATGCATTAAGGCAGCAGAGTCACAGGGAATTTCACATGTACCAATGTCTCAGTGCAGAAATTAATGAACTTCACTACGTTATGCCTAGTAAAGGGACCTCTCCCTTCTAAGTGTAAAGGGAATTAGCTGTAAAATGAACGTGAAGAGTCCGTATGTAGTTAAATATACAGGGTAAAGTTGACAGATTGAATAAAGAACACAAGGCTTTCTTTCATTTCTGTGTTTTCTGTTTCTTTAAGCCCTTCCCAATCTGTATGTTTTATAATGTCTCACTTGTCCCTGCCCTGCATCGGGTATTAGAAAGGTGAATAAAATCTTTTATCTGTTGAAGCCCATACAAAATAGAATTTGTGGGACCCGTATCTTGCCTCTTATTTCATGGAATACCTCCCTTGTAGTTACTGTTTTTAAATCATTATTGTATTTCTTTTAGTTTGTTTTTATGTATTTGGAAATTTGGGTCTGTCTGTCGTGGCTGCTACTTACCATCTGAAGATAGAAAACCTGACTTCTGTAGGAACACAATGTGTCTCTGAGCAAGAGTACACACATATATGTTTATTGATGTATATTTAACATTTTCAAAACAATGTGATGATACTATAAGCTTCATAAGATGGAAAGGTCCTATAAAACTGGTAGGCTTCTACAGAGACTGTGAAATAGTCCAGCTCTATCAAAGTTGCTTGTCAATGTCTCAGAAAACAGAATCTGCACTTTTAACTGAGGCGAGCAGTTTTCCATCTGAGATGTGTAGGAAAATATTTGGTGCAGAAATACTGATGATCCACCTAGAACATCCGTTTTAGATGGCTTTTAATGTAGCTTTTCTCCACACGTATAACATGCCCTTCATTATTATCAGCAGGCTAATACCTGCTGGCTCTGTTTTCCCTGGTACATACTACTCTACCTGGGAGGAAGGAGGAGAAGTGATGTTACACCTCTGAGTTCAGCAGGAGAGGCTGGCTCTTGCAAAGTCCTCGGGCTATGAGAGGGGAGAAGCTGGCTCCTGCTGAGTGGGAAACTCGGGGGTACTTAGGAGTTTGGTACCGCTGCCCCTTAAATCAGTGTTGAGATGAGTGCATTTCCTTACAGAAGGAGATAGGCAAAAACTTTCTGTCAGGTCTTTGCACCCTGTGGGCTGTTAAATCCTGGTGCAGGGTCTCTAGCACATTAACTGGTGACCCACAAACAGCTGGATGGCGGCATGTGGAAAGCTCCCCTGTGATTGCAGGTGGTGCGCTGTATAGTGCTCCCATCACGGGCCAGGCGGTGATGGAGAACGAACGTGACAGGCAACAGGCGTACAGGGCCGGGAAACTGCAAAGGGAAAGGCAAAGAATGAGTTTCTTGGCGGACCGTTTGTGCAAGGCAATCTTTGAGAACCGGTCTGTTGGCTGGCTCTGAGATTTCTGAATGTCAAGCCAAGTTTGTCCCCTTCTTGTTCTCTGCTTTCGTGGTAGCTAGCCCGGACCTCGTAGGAAGGTGGGTAGCATAATGCATAGGTGAATGAACAAAAGCAAAGGAGACTTGTTCATTAGGCTTTGAAATAATGTTTTTGTATTTTTAACTGCATGATTTAAAAGGCTTTTAGGATGCTTTCTACCACCAATTACTGACACCCCCCCCCAAAAAAAAAAAACAAAAAAAACCCCACAAACCAAAAAAGTGGTGGGGCTGTGTGGCTGGAGGGCTGAGACTTATATTACTCTTTTAACAGTCATTAAGTAACACATAAAACCACAGTAAAACAATTTAAAACCCTTTAAAGGAAAAACAATCCTCTCGTACATTCTCCAAAGTGCTGCCTCAGGTTTTTAATGGTTCCGTGAAGCTGCTAAAGTCTTACCTGGCAGAAGTTCTCTGATTAACTTCTGGTGATAACCCTAATGTTGCCTAAATGACTGTGAATGCAGAACTCTGCCATTTAAGCAAGTGACGTACCTACCTGTCTGGTAATTCATGGTATACGACCTGTTGAGCAGGCGTTTCCAAGCGGGTAATACTCAGATAGCACTTGATCGCAAGGTTTCAGGAAACGCGGCTTATCGTACTGTAACTAGGTCACCCCTCTCTACTGGCTATAGAGTGCAGTCGAAAGACGTTCATGAAAAGCATTTCCCAGAATTAGTTTTCTGTGTAGAAAGTGCTCTGGGTGATGCAGAGATTAAGCAATTAAGAAGAATGAAGTGCTCCTTCAGACTGTGGTTAACGAGGAACTTCAAGAATCTTCGCTCCGAATCGATCAGCTGTGTGTTTCTATGCAGTCTCTCAATGACGTCTGTGATATCAGTTGTCTCTCTTCCATATTGCCAAAGCGACAGCTTTCCACTTCTGTCAAAACCTAGTAAGAACAGTCTCTCAATGCGGTCCAGACAGGCTGCCTTTTTTCTTACCCTTATATTGGAAAGTTTTGAATAAGTCTACTGCAATATTTGAACGACTTCACAGGCACAACAACGTAGGAACATATGGATGATTTTGGCTTTATTCTAACAGACTCTGTGGGTGTAGTGCTAACATCCACAGCTGCTAAAATGTTACCCCTACTTCCATTTACAAATCTACAGTGTGCCTTAGCAAGAACCTTGCTCCGATTTGGAAATTAGTTGGCAGTTGTTAAATGTTTCTCCTTCCTCCTCTCCTTCTCCTTTCTATGACTGAGAGAAATAGCAATTAAGGCATAGAACTGACAAAGGCTCCAAACTAAATGAAAAATCAATGGCCATGGTCAACAGCAACATAGAAGCACCTGTCTCACGGACCTAATGTTCATTTAGATAACCAAGCTGTCTGAGTGAGAATGATAGCTATAATTTGCTGATATGAAGTCAGAGGCCAAAGCTTAAGAGTGAAATAAATGTAGATGTGCATCAGACATTAGAAAATCCTCAAAAGCCAGTGATAGAAATCGGTCAGTGAAGTAGCATAATTGCTGTATGAGATCCAAGGAAAACAGCCTTGTAGCAGGGAGATGCGGCAGTTGTAGAGAGGTGTAAAATGACTCTCTCCACACACAGAAGAGTGGCTCTTGTATCTTCTTACGCTGCCTTTTCCTGGTATGTGGTGTATGCCTGTGAGTGCCTGTTGTATCTACGTGTACACACCACAACCGTTTTGAACTGGTATGTTCAAGCTATGTTCACTCCATCACTTAGCTCACTTCCAGGTTAAGCTGTCAGGATATTCTCAGCTCAGCAAAACCAGTCCCTGATTTTCCACTGGCATCACTGGGATGTTGCTCTGAGAGCTGGAGGACTGTTCGCTCCTCTCTCAGGGCTTTTGCTCGTGCTGCTGAGCAGCTGACCGTGCCTGTGGGAAAGAGGTGGAGGAAAGGGAGCGCATGCGTAACTGCTACACGCATCTGCAGTAGAAGTCAGGTCCTGATACATGCGAGATGGGGAGGATAAACAAAGCATGAATGTCATGTTTTTGCCTCAGGCCAAGTGGCACAGAACTTCAGAAGAGAGCGGGGCTTAACCTCAGTGGCATCCCAAATTTTAGTGGTTGTAGAAAGGTACTTTCACGTGTTAACGGAGATGCATGGAAAAGGTCTGCGTGGCGTTTGGGAACCAGGGAGTCAGTTTCTGCTGTAAGCATTACCACATCTGTTTTCTCTGAAGCTGTTAAGCTTTGCAATTGCTTTTAGTGCTGTGGCTACCCTTACTAAGAGGAAAACAGAATTATATGTGTATGCACCCAAAATAGACTTGAAAGAAGATCCTGAAACTGTGATTTATGTCCCTTTTTACAAGGAGGAAAAACTACTTCTGCACCTGAACGGTTCCATTTTTGCAAAGAAAGGCTGGACCAGACGATCCTTGAGTTCCCTTCCGACCTGATGTTCTGTGATTCATCTTACTTGGGGTCCATGTCCGTACTAAGATATGACACAACGGCGTAATGGAAAATAGGGCTATATGCCAATACTCAGACTGGTTTTTATAAAGTTGTTTGCCTTTCTAGAGCTTCGGTATATTTTCCTCCCCCCAGCTCCAGTGGCATGGCTGCACGTACCTTTTGGAAGCTTGTGCAGGAAAAAGAGAGCGAGCTGTGAACAACGCTCCGGATGACTCAGGCTTTCATTCAGTATCAACGTAGCTAATCTTCAGAAAATAACTTTGCTGAAATGTGGGTCACCTATAGTTTTTACTGTTCTTTTAACTCTACCTGAAGAAAAAGAATTTCAACTGGCAGACCAATCTTTCTTTTTAATGGCATGAAATATAGGGTGGAGGGGAATTACTGCTTCCATAAATCATGGCTGATGATTACAAAGCTCTGTTTAAGGTCTAGGCCTTTAGAGGTACATTATCAGAAAACTGCAATGCTAAGCACTCTGATGCTAGGTATTATCTTATGTCTAGCATTCTATAAATGCCATGAACTTTGATTTAAAAGGATGCAGCCAGGTAATTGTTCAGAGTTTTTAAACTTTTGTTTCTACTTTTCAGATTTTTAATGCCTTGAAAATGTACTTTCTCCCCCTATTGATCTCATCCTTTCCTATTTGGCAACATTGATTTGTTTTCCTGTCTCTTAAATGTAACAGAATCCAGGCAAGACTGTTTTTATTTAACAGCTTCCATTTAAATAGTACTTTAATATCTTCCTGCAGCAGCATCTTTGAATGGTGTTAGCACAGCTCCGAGGATTTTATTTGGTAGCATGCTGATGAAGTCAAAAGAGGACACAATATATTACTTTTGTGCAGACCACTAAAAATAAGTTCTGTTTACCTTGATCCCATTTTCAGCAGGTTTGTGATGGGAACTTTTGGAGTATCTTTGAAAATAAACAACTACTTACATGAAAATTACTGAAATTAGGAAAATCAGGATTAGTTTTGTAAACCCACATTGAGTTATGATTCCTACAGATAACTCTAGCATCCACTCAATTTTAAGCATACAAGTTCTCTTTATATTACTTAAGTTTAGTACTTAGATCCATATCCAATTCTAGATGCCCACATAAAATGTTAAGTATGTTTGTGTATATTTTGAAGTCTTTAGCCCTTATTCTACAAAGCTACTCTTTGTATCACAAGTGATTCCCATCGCTGTAACCCAAGGCTAAGAGAGAATGATACTCCCCGCAGCTTGAAATTTGTGCCTTTGGTGACTCCGCAGGTGTATTCAAGATACTGCAACAGAGTGAAGTTCTCATAGCTCGGATTTACTCATCACCTACAACTCACAAGTCACTATGGGCACAGGATGTCCAGTTTAGGAACTGTGATAAGCACTGTGATTATCACCCCATGATACCCATAGTGAAATCTAAATTTCTTTCACCCTGCAGCTGTGAGTGGATATAGGGAAAGTTTGTCTCCTCAAAATGAATTCCAGAATAGTATGAACTGTGTGCAAGGAATGGCTCAAAATGGTTCAAAATCCAGCTGCAGGTAGATGACGCCACCATGCATGTACTTAAATATTTCTGACTATATATGTTTTAAATTATGTTTATTTCTTTTAAGCTGGTGAAGATAAGTGCTTTTTTTTTTTTTTTTTAAAGGTCTAAGAAAGATTTAAGTTCTTTTAAAACCTATGTGCAAGGTGCTCTCTCGTTACGCAGTATCTCGGAGGCTGGGACATGAATTCAGTTTCTTCCTCCCAAGGTAGTTCCATAACTCCAGACAAGAATAATGTGTAGTTAGTCTTTGGTCACCCTCAGGAAAACATATGATCAGAAAGAGAGGACAAGAAAGACTGTGACCGTATATCATTGCCCAGCGGTTAGGGCACTTAAATGATCAGGGAGCTCAGGGGGGAAGAAGAGTGGGCTTCAGTTTCTCTGCTTTGTGAAATAACAGTGTTGTTGCTGTACCTGCCTACAGTTCACAGAACGATTTTCCAAACCTACTCATGCAAAATACAATGGAGTCCTGAAAGTGATACCAAAATGCATTTTTTGAGGAAGAGAGTCCTGTTATGCCCTGAGAAAATCTGCAAATCCTTAAGCAGTTTAGGTAGAAGAATTTCTCTGTCCTCGGTGGGAGAAAGTATTTTCAGATTTGTTGACATTATTGTAGTTGGCAGTTCTGGGCTGAGCAAGGGTGCAACTCTAGGCAGTTAGGAAAACTTGAATTCAAAAGTACAGAAGAGATGCAGAATTCTCCTACACCATGCCCAAGATTAGATGGAGACTGAATGGGAGTTTTCAGAATTACAGGCTTGAACTTCGATACTCAAACTCCATAGAGCTTTTTTCTCTCTGTCTCCCTCCCTCTCTCTCTCTTTTTCTTTTAATATTCTAGATCTGTTCTTAAACACTATGTTGAAAGGCAGGCTTTGAATCAAGAAATAAAAGAATCAGAAAATCCACTGTATTTCTGTACAGACTGGGACCGGAATTATACCCCTCAAATTCATCTGTACACCACAAGTCTTGACGTCTGTTACTTATTCACTTCCTTACCCCCCAAAAGTACTCCCCTACATACGTTCCCCACTACTTTTACCTGTACCACCAAGGGGATTGTAAGAGGTGATGGTGCAGTGAGAATGAATGTGAAATGAAAAATGTCTGTGGAACCACAGCCTTGCTGGGTAGCACAAGCATCCAAATGACCCTTAGATGGTAGCTTTATGAGTGCTTTATGCTGGCACAGCATCAAAAGAAGCAATCCATTTTTTCCTCTCTGTTTCTTCCCGCTCCCTTGTTTGTGCCAGTAAGGTCATCTTGGGGAGCGGTCTGGAGCTGAAATGAACCCAGGAAGCTCCAGGGTCCTTTTTAGCCCCGATGGGTTTTCTAGTCCTCTTCACGGGACCTCCAACACTTCCAATGGCACAAAGGCAGCATTTTAGTTGTAGGTAAGTGGCTGGTAGCTCAGTGGAGTATAAGTCTTTGTCTTTAAGTGAAATTCCTACCTTATTCCTGCTAAAAGTACTTCTGAAACTGCTGCTTTGGATCAGCACCTACCATGTGTATAACCCATGAGAACGTGATGCTGGGGAAACATGGTCATGGGTGTGAAGCACAGAATTTCAGTGTTTGTCTTAGAATAAAGACCAAAAGGTATCAGACTGGGATTTATAGTGGGGTAGCAAATGTACCATCCCTGCCTTAGAAACCGTTGTGGAAAACCTAGATCAGACTGCACAAAAGTGTCTGTAGTATAGTTTCTGCACTATGGAGTCAATTAAAGTTATATTTCAGAGTTGGGAATTTATAATGAGTTAGCTTCCCTTGGAAGGTATGTCAATCAAATAGCAATATTGCTCCTAGTCAAGAAAAAGTTTGAGTTCTTTTCATGGTAGCTTGCAAAGAAATAAACTTGTAAGTCTATATAACATTATGTTATTACTCCTGCATGGCAGTGGTAAGGCTGGCAGGCAGCCTACTCTGTACAGTGCAGGCATGCCAACACCGCATTGCAATGGAAAATCAATTCTCAGCCAACTGTACTTGGATTGGAAGGAATTCAAGCACAGTTAGTGTTCTGAATCTTAAATTGCCACCATGTCATCTTTGCTCAAAGATAAATCTCATGAAGGTATTAGAGCAGGACTTGTAAAGACTGCATCGGAGAATAATATTTTTATTAAGGGTAATGTTAATGCCATTTCATTTGAAAATAATAAGACGGAGAGAGAAAGCAAGAGACAGAGAGATATATCTCGCAAAAATTAGAAATCTCATTAGTGAGATGCTCACTGGTGGTGTGTATAAACGGAGGTGAGATTAAGGAAGAACATGATGATCCTTTTGTAAAATTAAAACAATGAACACAAAACAACAAAGAGCTAGGAGCGATGATAGTACAGTTTATGCATAGTAATAATATTTCAGCTTTTCTGATTGTATGTGTTCCCTGGACTGTCTCCACAGTGAAAGAATCTTATTAAAGTGCTTTTAGAATTTGCTATCAATCAGGTTGGTTTGATAACACGTGGCTTCTGAGCAATGGATTTTATGCCACATAGTTTGCTATAAGGGCTGATGAAAATAACATGAACATCGTTATTACTGGGATTAACCCTCTCTTTTGTCTCATAATACTGCAAGTGCAGTATCTGAATTTTCTGTATTTGGGAGTAATCCCTTTCCTTTTCCAGCCATTCTTGATTTGACAAGCAGTGGTATAGCTCCTCTTTCTCATGCTTTCATAACTATTTGATGAGGGGAATCTCTGTCCTTTCCCTCCTGTTTTAAGTTTGGAGAGCCTTGATTTAGATAGCTAGTTTGTCAAGGCTAGGTGATGTCTACTAGCTCTGGTCTGAAGTTGCCTTTTAGGTGTAGCGGGTTTCTTGCACCTTCTTTCATGCGATTCGACGCAATCCTATAAAAAATGGACTTGTTTTCTTTTTCACAAGGGAACATATTACTTCACATCAGCACTGGGCCAAAATCACTCCATAAACAAAAGACTTATTCTTTAGTTAAAGAAGTAAATATGATTTATGGTGATAGCCAACTGAAACACTAGTGGCAAAAAGGAGCTAGTTGTGGTTTGGTCGTAAAAGAAAGACTGCCTTTAATGAGTCTTTAGGACACTGAATGAATATACATTCTGCCTCTGATTAGGACACTGTTTATGACACCGTTCTTTAGCCTGTTAATACTGTACTTAAGTGTTTGATGAAGTTATCTGATACACATCATCATTTGAAGAATCCTACTTTCTTTCTCTATATATTTGTTTTTACGGTTTGGGCAAAAGCCCTCAAATCGGGCCTTTCTTGAGTTCTCCTCTAATGCAATTTAAAAAGTGAAACAGTTCAGTATTTAGTCTAGTGTCAATGTGCATAGAAAAGGCTATTTTCCTGAAGACACTTAATGAATGAAAGAAAATCTTTTTTAACCTTGAGTGTCTTTAAATGAAAACTTAGTAACTTTTCTCAGTAATCAGTAAGCAGAACAACATCAATTGAAATATAGCTTTTTTATAAATGAAGTAAATGGTTTTAAATATGTTTAGAAGAGACTTTTAACTTCAGCAGAGATACAATGTTCTCGCAGTGAGTCTCTGTGACTAATCCACTGGAAAGATTTACCGTTAGGGAACTCAAGGTCTGCGTTTCAAAGGAAATATTGGTAAGGATTATTATTCCCTTGTCCCCAGCAGTTCTCATAATCCCCTTACACTCAGAGTAGGATTTACAAATACCAAATAAATGACAAAACTAGAATGCTCTGAGGCCCTGTGTTCACAGAGCTATAAATGAAGCCTCGATGATTTGAATCTTATTTTGAGTTCATTATTAGGCACCTATATACTTTTCCCCTGCTAGGCAACATGGGTAAGAAAAGAACCAAATGTAGGCTACTAACAAGTGACAGCAACAAAAATCTACGTCAGAAAGACCTTAGCAGCTTGCTTACAAGAAAGGTCTTGAAGAAGAAACTTAATTGTAACACTGGCATTTGGGATGCTTTGGTCCGTGCATAAAACGGCAACCCTTCTGTGCTTGATTATGGGTTTATAAATGAATGTTTGAGATGTGCAAAGAGCAGAAAAATGGGATCTCTTCCTCAGCCTGCTGAAATCAATGGCGAGCCTCACCTTTGGGCAGCCGTAGGCTCTCTGAGGACTTGCTTTTGCTGCTGTAGCAGAGCAGCAGGAAGGGTTGATTGTGGAAGCGAGAGCAGAGGCCAGGGCTCGTGTGCTTCATCAGTTAGGCATGTGCTTAACTGCCTTCCTGGGTGACAGTCGGGTAAAGCAAGGGTTTTCACTAAGCAAGACAAAGCAAGGTTAGCTAAATAAAGACACGTGTGGAAGGATCGATCGAACTGGGTGGTAATCGGGTAGCTCAGCAACGGTGGGATTCTCTCACGTGCATCTTCAGAATGACAATTTTACAATGAAAATGTAAAATCTGTGACATTAAATTGTTTTCCTGTTAACCATTTCAGAGAGAAACATGGACCGGCTTTCACAGAATTCATATATGTGCAGGGAAAGTTCCCCTCAGGAACTGAAATGTAGATGAAATCTTTCATACTTGATGCTCATTTATATGGTATTTTCAAAAGGTACTTTGCTGCCACAACCTTGATAGCAGCTTAATGGGTAGATGAGCTTTAATATCCTATTTCTATTAGTCCCAGCCTACCTTAAGGGAGTACCTGAAAATGGGTAAGTCTATTCCTCTATCTTCGGATGAGGACAGTAACGATATATTGTGTTTCATTTTCTTAAATGCAGACAAAGCCTACTAGAGACTGTTCAGGAGGATACTCTTGAACAGCATATGTTGTTTTAATCCACACAAAATATGAGGTCTACTCTTTCCCTTACAATTTCTCACACAAATAAAATACGCTAGACAGAGTGTGAGAAAAAGCTTTCTTGTTTTATTTCTGTCCTTTCCTGTGACTTTAGATCATTCTTTGTGACATTGCCTTTTGAATTCTGAATTATAATGGGTTGCTTGGATTCAGTCCAAGACTTTCTTTGATTTTGGTTTGTTTTTAGGGAAGTAGTCTTGGGGGCCTTTCAGATGGAATTAAGACATCACTTAAAGTTAAATCCCATGACAGAGCTGAATAAAATATTCAAACTAAACCATATGTTGTTTGGACCATCAGTAATTTATGTAAGATGTACCTATGTCTGTGAACATTGTGTACGCTAATGGAGAGGATGAAGGGACGTTTTCTTTTAGAAAGAAATTATCATTTTTTAACAGGTCATATATTCTCTGTTCCATCGGACTTTTTTGTGTCATAGAACATAATGTCAGCAGAGTGTTGAAGGATTTTAGTCTGAACTGGACTTGGTCTCAAAGCACTGTCTGTACCAAGCCAGTCAACCTGGGGATGCCTTTCCACCTCTAAACCTCAACCTGCTGTGGTTACCTGGCTGCTAAGGAGAGGGCTCAAGGCCCTGATCAGTCTGAAAAGCCCTGAAATGCTCACTTCGTCTTTGCACAAGGACTAGAGCTGGCACAAAGGAAGAAAGGGTACTGTGAAAGGGGACAGGAGGGAGGTGAGGAGTGTGGGACCGTGGCATCCTCAATTTAGAGCACCAAGATTACTGTGGTGTTGCAACCCCAGACATGAAAAAAAATCCCGAAGGTCAGGAGTCCTTCCTATATAAAATGTTTTGGGTGCTTTATAGAGCATTTCACAGGAAAAAGTGAAGTTAAGAATATTGCTGCTTGCTGATCAAAAAATCAAACTTGGTCTGGAGAATAACGAGCTGTAGAAGTGAGAGCAAAGCAGAGCAGTATTATGTGGCTGTTTAAAGCTGTGGTATGCTGGTAGTTCTCATTACACCATTTCAAAATTATTTCTAAAATTTGACAAAGAACAGTAATAGACAACAGAGAACCAGAAACACCTTTTCCAGGTTGCTGGGCTGACCAAATGTGACAAGTTTCAAGCACTTAAGAAAACGTTCGTATGCCAGCATTAGCCAGTGGAATATATTACCTGTCAGTCAGAAATCAGAAAGTCTGGGCCAAGAAGTGAGGGGAAAAATGATCGGTAGAGGTTTTTTAAAGAGAAATTTTAGAGCCGATAGGAAAAATGGCATCGTGAAAACCAGCTTGTATAGTGAAAAAGTCATCATAAGAAGAAACTTTGAAAAAATGGTCAGCCTCCTCTGCCTCAGCGGATACAACATCCACCTGTGGCAGGATGAGTGAGATGACGAGTGAGTTTTCTTACAGCTTTGACACTTTTGTGCATCTGGGTTTCTTGTAATCGCTGTATAACTATACTTCTGTCTGATACTGTCTCTCCTTGGGTGAATAACTTGGTTCCAATTAATAACCTTGAACAACTACCAATACATTATACATGACTTAAAGACTTGGTACACTTTGTTCTTGGTATGGTGATGTTTCTTATGGCGTACGTTGTTTCTGAAGTGTAAAATGTCCTTGCAGTCTGGAAACTGTGTTAGGCTTTGCTTCGGACCTCCACCCGTGGTAGTGAAATGCATGCAGGGCAAAACAAGAAGAGTGACTTAGCGGAGAGAAGCCAGATTGTCACAGTGTTTGAAGCCTCTGAAGAGGCGTGCAAGACTTCTTGAAAATCCTATTAGGCACAGTTTATTTGGCCCATGGCTTGTCTGTGTCAGAGTTTTTCATCTTTAAACTGGGTGTCGCTATATCCGTTCTCTACTGGACAGGGCTCGATGGGGATATGTGTATTAAAAATAGAGATAGTTCACGTGAAACTCAGACCGTTTAACTGTGAGAGAGTCTGATACTTCACATAAGCTGTTGATGCGCTGCTGCCTCCACAGGGTAAAGTGATTTTAGTGGATTATACTCATTTTAGTAGGTTAGAATTTTGCCCATCAATGGACAATGAGAATAGGTTGTTTAAAGCAAACTTATATTGTGTTTGGCAATTTACTAGGATTTACACTGCAAAGAAAAACAGAGCTCTGACACAATTCACCGTGAAATTAAATAGCAGCTTACCCCAGCAGCAAGCAGAAATCAGCCCTCTGCCAGGAACTGAAACGCTTCTCCTACACACAGATGTAATACCTATCTTCTACCACACTCTGCACAAGTACAGGCACCTTGCAATGTGCCCTGGCAGTTAGTAGACTTGGGCCATTTCAGATTAGGAGGGAACTTGTTCCAGGCAGAATATAACCATAGAAAACAGCCTATTACCAGATATCTCTGCCTTCAGAGTTTCTCTGCATATGGTTTATAACTTTTTGATTATCCTGGCATAGGTTAAAAAAAAAGTTTACCTTCTTTAATACTCCTGTATGTGGATGCAGTAATATTGATATAAAAAAATGCCAATCTTCGTGGTTTATACACTTAAGGGAAGTAAAAATATACTCCTTCCCCCCGCCCCAGCATGATAGTTTCCATTCAGCTAGAAAATAAAATTGAATAATAATCTTTATTAACAAGTCAAAACAAAGCTGTGATATGTGCATAAATGCTAAGTTTCTCAGCTTTTAGTATACTCAAGTGCCTAGGAGACAACTGGGAAATAAAGACCAAAACCACGTTTTGTAAATAGATTTTGGAAGTGAAAGATTAGCCAGCCTATGCTCTCAATGCCAGGTTCTTCCTCTAAACCTTCAAACAGCAGGAAGGCTGGAGCCTGATTTGGAGCAGAAGCCCCACTTTCATCCAGCTCGCTAGCCCACTCGAGGTTTAAGCTGCTTATAGACTGCTATGTGTGGGGAATCTGGACTTAGAGTTTCAAGGAAGACTTAATGAAAATACAGGCTTTTATTTTGTCATCATAGGAAAGACATATGTCATAGGCTCATGTCTACACTCAGGCTTCTTTCTGTCTCTTGGAGTATACTGTCATGCCTCCTCTAAGCCCTTCTGTTTTGCTAAATACATATATATGGGGATCTTGGAGTATACTGTCATGCCTCCTCTAAGCCCTTCTGTTTTGCTAAATACATATATATGGGGATCTTGTGTAAAAGATAAGTGTGTTTATTATAGAGTTTCTTCCTTTTGTGCAGCAGAAAATGATGAGATGAGGAAAGACTAGACAAGGCCGGAGCATCGTTTGATTCCTTAGTGACAGCTCATACAAAGTTGCAATGGTCTGTTACTTTCCTTCATGTGCAAAAAACCTGTGGGCCTGTAATTATATATATATACACACACACACCCCCACCACCACATATACATACAGTGAGCCAGTGTGGAGAAATAAGCCAGACAATATTAGTGGAAGGCAGAAGAGGAGATCTTTATCTCATTTGGAGAGCCATTACTAGGCACTTGTTTTATCAATTTCATCTTGAAAAAACCTCAGCAGCTAATGTGGTACTTCCTAGGAAGCTGATGTATTAACTACATACTTTAAATGTTTCTAAGGACAGAGCCACAAGCTGAGAAGTGGGCCATTTATGAAAAACTTAATAATAAAATCTCTTCAAGTTAGTTTGAAACCTGTTGTAGGATCCCCACTCTGAAGATGTTTAATGGTGCACGAAAACCATTAGTCTGAACTTGGCACAATATCAGCAAGTAATTGCATTGCAGGAAAACTTAGGCATGGTTTGCAAGTCTTAGTGCTGGGCAACAAACAACATAAATCATGGATCGGTTACACGAAAGCCTACACAGCTGTAGTTCTAAGGCTTGGACCAAAGGTTATTTCAGAACATACGTGATGGCGGTGCGGCTGCTGTCAGGTTTAGTATAACTTTGGTCCCATATGAGCTGGCATGAATATTCTGTAGCATTGGTAATTTGCAAGGTGATATATACATTGAAGGCAAGTGCTCTGGTTAAATACTTAAAATGCAGTCTCTTAGGCTTTGAAAGCATTCAGGGAGCTCAGGAGAGATTCACATCCATATGCATGTGTCATCACAATGCTAAAAGAGCTATTAAAGTTGGCTTAGAAAGGAGAATGGGATAGGCGATAGGCATGTGTGAAGCTCAGCTCAAAAGCACTTAGAAAAGACGTTTGCATCACCTTAAAAAGTCACCATGTCCTTTGTTCTTCCTTTTGTTCTTTTCATCTCTGAACTCTTTCTTTCCACTGATTCGCTGAAAGAGTAGTCCCTCAGTCGCTAATGTAACAATGTGCAACATTACAAATCTCCTTAATGGAAAAAATAATCCACGGTTTTTCATGGCATTAAATCACAAAATTGGAACCAGGAGGAACGGTGAAGTTTTCACTGGTTGTACTGGTTAACTGCGTATGTGCTTCAGCGAATCCAGCTGCAATGAACCTCAATAATTATTGTAATTTATACTTTGTAAACAGCTTGGCCTTGGTTCTCAGTTCTGGTATGCTCAGTTAAGAGTTTCAGACTGGAAGGAGAGAGAAGGCAGAAGATTTCGTCATCTGCGTAAGGCAAAGCCACCTTAGACCCTGTTGCAGAATGGAAGTCAGCTTGAGCTAGAAACAGCAGTAGTCTTTGGCTATTGAGAGTAATTTCTGATAGGCATGTGTGGCTGGATTAAATCTTTGGCAGGAGTGTACGCTGTCCATAAGAGGCAGGAAGATGTAACCAGTGCCCAGCCCTGTTCTCGTACGTTAAGCAGAGCTTGAACATAAAGGAAAATCTGTTCCAAACTTCTGATGAGTAACAGCAAAAGGCCAGTCCAGCATATCAGTGAGATTCGCTCTCTACTCTCTTCCACTCTTCACACACGTTAAGGGTACTTACTACTCTGCCTTTGACTGCGGTTCTGGAGAACACTTTTTTACTCTTTCGGCTTACCTGAATAACTATCTAGGCGTGCAGCAGACACTCTGAAGGGACAAAGTTCCCTATCTGTTTATTAAGAGCAGAACAAAAGCCTAAGCAAAGTTAGCTTCTGTTATGTGGAAACCTGCTTTTGCTGTATGAAGAACCTATGTCGTGGTTTAACCCCAGCCAGCAACTCAGCACCAGGCAGCCGCTCACTCACTTCCCCCCTCCACCCAGCGGGGTGGGGGAGAGAATCGGAAAAGAAAGTAAAGCTCGCAGGTTGAGATAAAAACAGTTTAATAGAACAGAAAGGAAGAAACTAACAATGACACTAATAACAGCAATACAGTGACAATAATAATAAATGGATTGGCATACACAAGACAAGTGATGCACAGTGCAATTGCTCACCACTTGCCGACCGACGCCCCAGTCTCGCTCCTCCTCCCCCCCCCCCAACTGGCCATGACGTCCCATGGTATGGAATACCCCTTTGGCCAGTTTGGGTCAGCTGTCCCGGCTGTCTCCCCTCCCACCTTTC
>JAVKLA010000007.1:18612178-18627079 GCA_034782735.1 Sagittarius serpentarius | reverse complement strand
CCGGTCTCGCTTGTCAGAGGGGGCACGCTTTCCTTAACCTTCCTTTTCTGGTTGACATACCTGTAGAAGCCCTTCTTGTTGTCCCTTGCCAAGATCAGCTCCAGCTGCGCCTTGGCCTTCCTGACCGTGACACAACGGGGCAGCTTCCCTGTCCTCTTCCCAGGATACCAAATCAAATGAGCGAGCGGCTGTGTGGTGCTGAGTTGCTGGCTGGGGTTAAACCATGACAGTGACCCTTCTGAGCTGGCACCGACTGGGTGTCTGACACCGAAAAGTGGAAACCCTGTTGGGACTTTCACCTCGAGGTCACGCTGGGCTCTTGGAAAATTTGAAATGCAGCACGCTTAGTGGCCAGTGACCTAAACGTGTCCGGGAACATTTTGTGGGCACAGACACTCAGCTCTCTGATTTTCAGATGGTCTTTGTCATTGTTTTGGGTCAGAACAGATACTACGCTCCTGGTTTGGTTTAACAGTCAGCCTGTGGTAAGGACCATTTCTCGTAGGTACGCTTGGGTTGCAGCCTCCTTGTTCTGGAAGCCAGAACCTGTTTGCTAGACTGGGCGTGAAGTATTCTACCGTTGGCCTGCATGTCAGAGGAATGGGGCCTGACAGTGTGGAGAAACAGATAAGTGAACATCTGGAGGGACCTTCAAAATTGGTTGTACTACTACATAAAGGGTGGACAGTTAGAAAAGTCGGTAGATGTGGGTAGCGTTTATTTGCGTGGTTTATCCTCTGGCCCTCAAAGGCTGCAGAAATCAGGAAGTTCATAAGAGGTTTATAGGAAGCTAAAGGTTTTCCAAAGAAGTTGCTTGCGTTCGCATTCTAATGTTATTTTCCTGATATATTTAACTGTCTCCTAAGTGTTAAGGTTCACCTGTGTCTGAAAAGGACTCTTTTCTCCTTTGTGGATGCTTCACATCTGCAAGTGGTGCCTTTACCCAGCAAGAACTGTGGCTGGCAGTGGGAATGGACAGCTGTAACTCATTTTTAGCAGAACCTTTTAAATATAAGGTGGTAAGTAATAGCTGTGGTACTGAAACACTGTTACTTTGCAATTGTAGAATAGTCATTAACATTGATATTGTAGTGTTCATACTCTGAGGAGAGGCTCTATTCTTTTCCTTTTCAGTAATTAGAAATTACCATGCTGATCTGCATACTTGGCTTTCATGACTAGTGTAACAAAAATGTTCTGTGCCTCTGTGTAATTGTAATATTTACTTGCTTCTTCCTCTGCTTGTTTCTTCTCTTCATCATTTCACAATTTTAAATGCGGTAGGAAAGTTCTTCTGCTCTATACAGAACCTGGTACAATACAAGCTAATTCTGGGGTCATATGTCATACTACCACCACAGCTATGTTTTTTAAATTGTTCCCTCCTCCTTGACCTTTGTAATCAGCGTGCTTTGTCTTGTGTTTTACTCTTCTCTCCTCAGGTGTGTCTCGCTATTCATACTGCTCTGGCTTAGATACTATAATGACATAAGCTGAGAAAAGTTGTTAGAAGAGGTTCACTTTTTGTAAAGCGCGCCAAAAGAGATGCACTGAAAGGATTGCATTTGCCTTAGCCTTTTGTTTAAAACCATTATCAATCATCTGATCGACTTCAGTCTTAGATGATGATGATGTGGTTTGAGCTGGGGAGGGAGCGAAGCCCCACACAGCCACTTGCTCCCTCCCCCCACAGCAGGAAGGGAAGAGAATGGGAAGGACAAAAGGGAGGAAACCTGTGGGACAAGTTAAAGACAGTTCAGCAGGTAAAGCAAAAGCTACACATGCAAGGAAAGCAAAATAAGGAATTAATTCACTATTTCCCATCAGCAGGTGTTTAGCCATTTCCAGGAAAGCAAGGCTCCATCATGTCCAACGGCTACTTGGGAAGACGGGCTCCATAACTCCAAGGATCCCTCCTTCCTCTTCCTCCGCCCCGCCACCCTGCTTTTATTGCCAAGCGCAATGTCGTACGGTCTGGGATATCCCTTTGGTCAGTTGGGGTCAGCCGTCCCGGCTGTGTCCCGCCCCAGCTTCTTGTGCGCCCCCAGCCAAATGCTGGTGGGGCAGCGTGAGAGGCAGGAAAGTCCTGGATGCTCTGCAAGCACTGCTCAGCAATAGCTACGTCAGTGTGTTACAAACACTGTTTTGGTCACAAATCCAACACATAGCGCCATAAGACCTGCTATGTAGAAAATCAGCTCTGTCCCAGCCAAAACCAGTAGAGATGATTAGCCCTGGGGAACTGCCTACCCTGCTTGACTATGGCTGGTGCCTTGCTCAGTGTTTGCAAGTGGTATTTTCCTTGGAGTAAATTGCAGTTTGGAGAAGTCTCATAAAAACTCCAGTGGTGTTGCAGCTTCCTTCTTTGTATGTCATGTTACAGGCTGGCTATGTGGTTTTGATTGCTACACCTTTCTCTCCATCATAGTCAAGGATGTACTTACCTAGTAAAAGCTCCTTATTCTCTCCTTGTATGTAAAAGGACTGTCTTAGTAGCTGTCGTGGAGATGCCTGCTTCTCTCCTCAAACTCACAAGTGTTGTTTCAAGGATATAATCTTGCTAAAAGAATCAAGAGTATGAACAGACAGTACCAGGCAGATTCACTGTGATTATATTATTTGCAAATTTGCAAGGCCTGCTTTCTTTTTTTTAACATCCCTCCTTTTCATTATTCAGACTGCTCATTCTTTGCTGAATGAGCTACATTTTAGCACATCTAAAAATAATTTGCAGAATTTATGTTTCAGGAGGATGAATACTAACTGTAAGGTAATCTTTCACAGAAGCACTTACACTTCTCAATATATGACTCAGAATGGGGTTCAAATAAACTCTCATAAACAAGATTTATTTTACCATTTAACTGTAATAAAGTTGTGCCTTGAATTGTACTGTCTGTAAGTCATACACAAAGAAAAGGGATACACATTAATCCTCAATATTAAACCCCTGTTTTTATTCAGTTAGAGTGAGAGACTTCTCACTTATTTTTAAAATGCTGCATTTATCCAATTTCAGAATAGATTGCTTTTGCTGGTAAAGAGAAATGCGAGTCTTGTTTCATCAATTTTTTCTAAATTTTCTGAAACTTTTATCTATTAACAAAATAAGAACAACTTCTACTGTCTGTGTTCCCTTAACCTGAGTAATATACACAGCTGAACAGAGCATTCAAGGATATGTAAAGTGACTTTTGTTTGGCCTTGTGTATGCACAATGATAAAAAAGACTTTATTACTGTGTTGAAATATTTGAACTTATACCATACTGTGTGAGCATATTCATAAGAAGAAATACTCCCAAAGAAGCAAAATATGATCTCACATTGTTTCTCTTTTCCAGCTATTTCATCTTTTGAATTTTAATTTTGAGCAATTTTAGTAATTCCTCTTTTGTGTAAACTTGATTTTGATCTTATCATGCCTCTGGGGCATCCTGGATATTATGTACTTCCTAAGCTTTAATTAAGAGATTTTCTTGAAACTATACCACAATATTTGATCTCTGCTTCAAAATGAAAAGCAACTGTGAGGCCTCTTAGAAGTTGGGCTAGCTATCAGGTAGAGACTGGAGCATGGTCTATATATTGCAACTGCTGGATAAACACTCTGGAACAGAGCTTCTCTAGAATCAAGGGTGAGACCAACAAAGTCAGCCAAATTCTTCTGAGAAATTACCTGCTGGGGAAGAAGGGAATGTGGGGAATGAGTTTACGTAAATCCTCTTTAAAAGCTATGCCATCCAAATGCAAAGAAAACTGAGAAGTTTTCTTGCTTTGGAGGATGGGTTTACTTACCTCTACAGGAGATGATTTACAAGCATTGGTTATATATAGCAAAAGACTTCTAAAATTTATATGAGTGAAACCCAAAGAAAGAATAATAAATCTTTTCCTTGATGCTTAAACGGTACCAGTACTGGATTATAGCTAGTTCTTAAAGTGATTTACTTGGAGGGTGAGTGATGGTTACATTGCACCACTTCTGTATGTAAATGCTAAGCACATGGTGTTCCTTGGAATCCTCTCATCTGTCCTACTTTGCATATGAAAGATATGCATAAAGGATATATAAAGTCCTTCCTACTCTTCTTCCTCCAGTTCTCCAAGCTGAACAATGTTTTAGGGATCTTCATTATATTTGATAAGCTTTTTATCAGATACAAAATGCAGATATTTAGTCCTGCACAGCAGTACAGCTTTATACAAGTTTGTTACTTGCCCATTGGCAATACCTATGGAGAAGTCATAGTAAATAGAAAAGTTCTCCATACCCCCTTCACGCATAATCAGCTTATAAGCACACCTAAAGGTCAGTATTGTTTTCCTCCTGGGCAAAGCTGCTTACTAGGTGAAGAAGAAATTCTAGTTTTGCAAGTCAAAATCTTTGAAAGCTTCACCATAGGCAATATTTCCTCATCAGACCTGGTACTGCTGCTTTTTGCTTTAAAATGCAATTACAGCCTACCTAAGGACCTTGAGATTGTTACCTTTATGTCACTGCCTTTGGTGCGGTCGTACAGCCAGAAAGCCCAGGCTGTAAAGGACAAATGGGAAAAAGAGGCAGCCAAGCTGCTTTTTAGTTTAGAACTACTGTTTTTCAAGCAAAACATTTTGTGTCTCACTATTTTTCTCCAAAAAGTTGATATTTTGCAAAGACAGACTGCAACAAATTTGAGAGAGGGAGGAATTATTTTCACAAAACGTGTTCAGTGAGTGATGCAACGGGGGGATTGTTGAGGACTGAGAAACCCTTTTTTTCCTGCGCAGTGAGGCACGAATGCTCCTTTCCAGCTACAAAAGGAACATCTGTCTTCCCTTCAAGGTTTGTTTGTGAACTATTGCAATCACAGCCATTGGTTGTTTTTTTTTTGTTTTGTTGTTGGTTTGTTTGTTTTTTGCTTGTGTTTTGGAGTCCTCCTCGTGTTGATACGGTCGTGACTGGTTCCTTCAACTTCTGTTGGGCAATTCATGTCTCAATTTGCAGGTGTAAGTCAATGAGAGATAAATGAGAGTAAGATCATTCCCTGCTGAGAACTGGCTGAAATCACTTTTCTTATTTAACTCTTGCTCGGTGATGTAAATGAATGCAAGGGATTATAGTTACAGTGTGGAAGTGAACAAAAGTAACTGAAATCTGAGATGGCTGTTAAGGTTTATCCTTTTGGAGTATTCCCTCACTCCGTACTGTTGCTGTGCAAATGCTTCTTTCTCTTTAGGCCTATTCTGAATTTTTCTGTTGCAGCAAGTGCTGGAGACAACTGACCTCCAATCCTAAACTGTAGCATCTTACTTAATAGGCAGCGTTACCTACTATTTGCTCATAAACTCCTTGTATCCAGCTCCCCTCCCCTCTGCTGTGGTTTAACGCCTTTTACCACATTGGGAACCTCTGGGTAACGATTAATTAGAAGAATAAGCAGGGAGGTGTGGAGATGCTTCTGGCATGAGGCCGAAGCTGCCACCTCCCAGCTGATGGGAAAAGCTTGCTGGAGTTCAGTCTGCCGGCAGAGCGATGGGAGTCTGTTTTGCCCAGGCAGGGAGAGGCCTGCCTGTAAAGGCGACATACAACCTCTGCTCTGGGCCTACCAACTTGACTTTTAAAAAGCTATCTTGTGTTCACTGTACGCGTTTTAGATGAGAGCTCGTTAATCGCTGGCAGTCCTTTGCAATGTCCACATCTTTCATGACAGAGGTGCCAAAATACCGTGGTCATACTACCAGAGAGGGAAAAGATCTGGACTGTCAGCTGATGACTGTTGTGTGTCCTTTTATTTCATTAAGCAATGCAGGTATTTGTGGGTTGGCTTAGATGGGTATTCATGTGGGTAAAAACGTGAGAGTCTTTCATTTCCTTTGCAATAATACTTTGAAACAGAATATGCTTTGTTCATAGGTTTTCCTTTTAGAGAGGTACTCAATGCTTCTTGAACTTGCATTCATTTTGTGCTTTGACCACTGTGAGATTGTTAAATCCGTTTGTGCCCCACAGCAAGAAAATGTTTTGGTTCTATTCAAGAAAGCCTGTCAACAATGAAGCATCAACACAGTCGTTTATTCTTTCAATGATAAATTTCTCCTTTACTTCAGTATCTATGCTCATCCAGTTTAAAATGTAAAGCTGCTTATTGTGCAAGTCCTGGAATTCTTTAGGATTTAAAAAAAGGGAAACATGTCAAATAACAGAGCAACACTTCCCAAGTGCTTATCTGGCAGACTAGAGACCCCTGATATTTCATTTGAATCAACTGTATAAATGAGCAGTTTAATGACAGTCATTATTTGTGCAAGATTTGCTTATGTAGCAACTTGAGTATTTATACAAAGAATAGAAGCTTGATGAAACAGAGTTAAGAAATGCGTGCAAGCAAAATTAGGTCTGCGCCAAACCATCGTTTCACATTTTTTACATTAGAAGAGGAACTCTTCTTCCATAAATGGAGAAGTTTGTATTGCTTAATAAGGAAGAAGTTAAAAAGAGTCCTTCTGAATTTTAATTGGGTTGATTACACTCTAGGAAAAATCTGAAGCCTTCTTCCTGTTTAGTCCATCTGAATATGTTACAAAAATCTACTTTTCTCTGGCATGCAGATTTCTATTTGCGGGCAAAAAGAACCCCTTAAAATGACCCAGGACGTGTTTCTACTTGCTAAAGAGTACTTAGTAGGGGGGCTTTCACAGTCACAACTTTCCTTATTAACATGGGATAGGATTCATCTTGTCTGCAATGTCTGTGATCTATATGCTTGTATCTAATGGACATAAATCATCTGACTTGTTTTAGATGCATCTCACTTTAGGGTGAGATACGTAGTCCATTGTAGTGCCTACTTATCTCCATGGGGTATGATGAGATCCTAGGGAAAGCATCTCAGATTTAGACTTTTGCAATGTAGATGTCTCTTTCTGATCTGGCAAATCCTCCCATGCGGGCCCCATTAATAGGAAAAATAGTCTATGATTTTTATGCACTTTTAGACTAAAAATTACCGATGGACATAATTGTCAGTTACACTTTTACACAGTCTGTGTGTTTTTAGGAATTTGGTCCCTGTTAGGTGCATCATTTATTCTAGCTCATATGTTTTTGAAATCAGTGTTACTTTGAGGGCAGAAGGAAAGATTAGGCACCGAGTGAATACTGTGTGAACTCTTGCCCCTCCGTGTTATCCCAAAGAATGGCTCTGAACTGTTCCATTCGTGGAGCCACTTACATTCATTTGTCAAAAGACATTGGTGGAGTCTTTCTGCTCTCATTAAGGGTGACAGTATGCATAAATAAATTTTTCCACTCAACATAACTTGATCTCTGAGCAACCTCCAGAGCGACATATTCCTGTCTTGATTGTCACTCTGTCCATTTTGTTGTGATGGTGCGCAGAAAATATGCAAAGAAAATATTGAATGTGAGTAGGAAATTCTGCAGTGTTTTCTCAAGACAATTGGTCAACATATATGCCTCTAGGAGAATATTTTCTAAAAAGTTTGCGTTTGAGTATTCTTACGTTCACTTTACGTATGTGTTCTGGTAAGTACATTTGTCCAGAAAAACACTTGCGTAACTGCTGGATTGGTTATGCAAAATAGCCGTAGAAGGATATCCAGAAGTAATGCCATGTGATCTGAACATAATTCTAGACTGTCGAGTATGAGTAGTCTGCAATGAAGTGCTTAGAAGTGTATTTATGGACCAAGAATTATATACTAACATTTTTTCAGCATTGATTTTTAATACAAAATAAATTCAATGATGAGTGTGGTGTATTCATGGGCAACTGAAGAATTAAATTGAGCAAATTGCTTTCCATAAACTGTTTCCCTACTCTAGCTATAAAGAACACAAATATTAAAATATCTTTTGCAGACTAGAAATACACATTTACATTAAAGTTAACAGTCTAATCAGGAAGAGAATGCAGGCCATACAGTAAATTATGATTAATGCTAATTACTTCTATGTTTTTAGAAGTCTTGGCTTTTACATGCAATGCCATTTTAGTAAAGAACAGTAAAGAATATTTAATTCCTGGGTAATGTAATACAGGTAGATCTGCATGTTTGCATATAGGAGTTTATTGCAACAAAAGAAGTAATGCAGATATATCTGCGTTGTGCAGAGTAGCCACTCTACTGGGACTCATGCTGTACCTCACACATCCCCTTGCAGATACAGCTCTGTTAGCTGAAGACATTTCTGCCTTAGCTACTTCTCTTCTTCCCCCTCTTGTCCCTCACCCTTGAGGGTTTTGTGGTGCTCCACAACCTTTTTCTATTGAAAGAACAGGATAGAATAACCTAAAAAATTAACCAGTGTGCTCTACAGATCCAGCTTTGAAAGGATGCTGTTGGCAAGGCAGCGTGACACGGAACTGGGAGTGCTTCGGGGGTCACGGTTTTATCAGTCACCTCCAGAAGGGGGTGAGCTCTCCAGCCATGCCGTAGCTCCAGCATCTGCGGTAATGCATCTGGGTCCGCATAGTGCAACTTGAGATCATGACTCCTTTGGTGATGCAGGGCTGATTGACCCTGTATGCAACACTGTGCTAATGTAGTCATTTTCTGCGGCCTGATGTAATACTCAGCAATATACCGCACTGTGCTGCGCAGCATGAGGCTGCTGAGGAACAGTGTGGGGATTGCCACGTGGTGCTGTGCTGCACTGTATAGACACAGGGGCTGATTTGTAAAAGAGAATTGGACTGAAGCAGTCAAAGCACGAAAAAGTGCAGTGCGTCTTTAGCCCACACACCTTTTCCTATGTAGGTCTCAGCAGGATGTAGAAACTTATTCCAACCAGACAGAACTAGCATGTATTGACTAGGAAAACCATATCTGTATTATTGATTATTATTGATGGAGAGTCACAGCAGCTTTTGGAGAGCTGCTCCACTGCTGGAAATTATGGTATAAAGTAGTGAACGAATGCAAGTCTGCACACTTGGGGGTTTTATGATGACTATTCTCAATTTGTTTTTAAAGTTTTATTAACGTGACCTACCACTACTTGACTTATGTTTGTTTTACAGAACAAACAACACGTGAATTTGCAACAGTGTGAATCTCAGCCACAAATATGCCTGTGATGTTCTCTGGAGTCTTTTGTTACAAATTGCAATTTGGTTGAAAATTAAATTAGGCAATGAGCTTGCATGGAATCTTGTCCGTCTGGTTTGTAAGCCTACAAAGAAAACAGATCAGTGGCATTCCGGTTTAGTTTCACAGCCAGATCAATTATGAAAAAGTTGCCATGTCAGTGAAGCTGCTTTGACTCAAGGCCACATTCTTACCCTCCTACACTAGTAAGTCTGATACAGATGATGAACATGAATAAAGGATCCCTAGTTTCAGGGGGCTGTTGTACTCAAAGGTTGTTCATCTTCAAATTCTGTCTTAGCCATCAAAGTGTTTGAACCTCAGGTTATTTTGAGAGATTATTTTTGTGTGAGAACTAACAACTAAGTTTTTCTTTGAAATATAGTAATTTTTTTGAAAAAGATCTTTCCCATGATGTAATTCTAAAGAAACCCACATGCAAGGATTGAGTTTAGGCACATTTTCACAGATTTCCATAACCATGAAGTGCAATTTGCCATAGCTCTGATACTCTGACAATATTTCCATTTAAGGAAAGTCTTAATTTTTAAGGTATAAAAACAGAATAAAAAGTGTTGGGTGAAAGGAAGAAGAATTTATCCAGCCTGGTTTGAGACATCAGCTGTAATAGGTAACTGCTACCTTTTTGTTATTCCTCTTCCCTCAGTGTAACAAACAACATAGGGTTTTGCAGCTTGTCTCTTTCTTAGAGAAAAGTGAAGTATGGCTTCTTCAGATCCGGATTGCTCTGATATTATTGGATAGAATCAGGCGACTGGGATATAAGGAATCCACCATGTGACTTATGTTGTGATATTTTATAGCGTCCTCTGCTCAGGTTTGAACAACAGCCTAATAAATCACAGTGGTATCTGGACAGAATGAAGTAGCCTCAAAAGACAATTCACTAGGTAAAAGTAAAACTTAATAAATACGTGCTGGCTTAGGCTAAACCTGATTTGAGTCTTTTCACTGAAACGATCACCTAGTTCAAGATGTTTCTGCTAGTAAAAAGAAAACAAACCCAAAAAAACAAAAAAATTTTTTTATGAGAAATGAAGTGCAGTGAACAAAACAGTATATTCTAAAAGTAGTCTCCATGTTTTCTGTCTGCTAAAAATCTGTTTAAATCCTCTGAAAATATGAAAGGACCATCTAAGGATATTCCCTGATGGCCTTAGTAGTGGCTGACCTCTTCAAACTCATGGTGAGCTGGAGAAATAGAGAAGCTGAATCCACAGGATTAGTGTTCCTGGAAAAGGAGCAAAAAAGGTAGAACAATAGGAGTTCATTAAAGTTAAAAGATAGTTTTGTTTTCTGGATTCAGTTTGAGCTTAAAAGGAGCTTGTGAGCTTCAAAATCCTGTAGAGATTTGACAGCTCAGAAAGCAGTAAGCTAAATTTGTTGTAAAAATTATTTCTTTTGGCAGTAACACTGATCTATGAATATTAATGTTTCAGCTTAGCATACATTAGAATTCTGTGGATGGCATCCACAGGAGCTCTGTAGAGGCTCTCCTCTATCTCACCATCCATAAAACGGAACTCTGTTTCAAGGGAGGAAAAACATAACAAAGCCTCTTTTACTTGTCTGTGAATCACTTGACTCACGCTTGGCTTTCAGCTGTATAATGTTCCTCCTAACCTGTTGGGACCCGAGACACATTTCCATGTAAGCCTCCTAGCTGGCACTTGCAATCAATAGGCTTGGTATGTGCTGCATTATGTCTTCTTGAGTGGACACAGGAGAAAAACTGCTCACTGCCAAACACCTGTTTTCTCTGTATTTGCACTGAAGGAACTTCTGCTGCTAACATATGCAAGGGCCATCGTATCAACATCTTCTTTAAACTTGTAATATTATGAGGAGCCAGGAATAAAATTAAGGTTCTGGTTATGCTCCAAAGCATGTAGTAATCTTTGATCTTCCTAAGGACAAGCAATAAGTGGAGTAAGTGCAGAGCAAGTGCGAGGTAGAGAGGTCCTCAAATAGACGAGCTCATTTGGCAGCTGACTGTGGGACTGTCCGTCGATGCTGGTGCTGCTGGCAATGGTAATGCAGAGCTCTTGCATGGTAGGGATCCTAGGAGCAGCTGTTATGTAAAAGGAACCAATCTGATGGCAGAATAGTGTGTGGGGGGGAGCAATGACAGCTGGCAGTTCCACAGGGGCAGGTGAGCTGGGTGCTGAAGGTGACAGCCAGGCAGGTGAGGGGCAATTACCTCATCGAGAAGGGGCCTGAAGTTGAGTCAGCGCTGTCAGGGTCATGATCAGGCCCGTAGACAGTGACTGGGATCAGCCTCGGTTCAGTGATTGCCCAGCAAGTCCGTGGTGATGAGGCAGGTCCCAGGCCAAGCCAGAAAGTCAAGTCAGTGGGCGAGGGTCAGGATTAAGGAGGTGTGAGATCAGGCACCGGCAGGGGTCAAGGGCAAGACCTTCCGCTTGGAACCTGCTCCCGAGGGGAGGGGAGGGGAGGGGAGGAGAGGAGAGGGGAGCCCGTGCTGAGGCTCCTTCCAGTTGCTTCTTCACACCAGCTCTTAGCAGCAAGATGGCGCTGAGCATAGGGAGCTAACCTCCCACAGCCAGTAGGGCCTGGCGTCAGAATCGTAGAACAGTTTGGGTTGGAAGGGACCTTTTAAAGGTCATCTAGTACAACCTCCCCTGCAATGAGCAGGGACATCTCCAACTAGATCAGGTTGCTCACAGCCCCGTCCAATCTGACCTTGAATGTTTCCAGGCATGGGGCATCTACCACTTCGCTGGGCAATGTGTGCCAGCGTTTATTCACCCTCACTGTAAAAAATTTCGTCCTTAGATCTAGTCTGAATCTACCCTCCTTTGGTTTAAAGCCATTATCCCTTGTGCTATCACTATGGGCCCTACTAAAAAGTCTGTCCCCATCTTTCTTGTAAGCCCCCTTTAAGTATTGAAAGGCCGCAATAAGGTCTCCCTGGAGCCTTCTCTTCTGCAGGCTGAACAACCCCAACTCTCTCAGCCTTTCCTCACAGGAGAGGTGTTCCATCCCTCTGATCATTTCTGTGGCCCTCCTATGGATGTGCTCCAGCAGGTCCATGTCTTTCTTATGTTGAAAGCTCCAGGGCGGGATGCAGGACTCCAGGTGGGGTCTCACCAGAGCCGAGTAGAGGGGCAGAATATTACACTCTTTAGGTTGGATGCCTAAGAAATAATATTCGAGGTTGTGCCAACATGTTGACATAGAAGAAGACGGTCTTTACCTCATCTCACAACACAACCGCCTTTGATTCTGCATGTGTGGTACATATATATAAACATGCACATATGGGGTACACTGAAAAGCATGCTTGTTTGGATACGTATTTCTATTGTTTGTGGACGTGTTAAAATGTGTTACTAATCTTCAGGCTGAATATCAAACCATATGTTTTTTGTTTTTTTTAATTTCATTGTATTTTGCTAGATCCAACAAGCATGAGAAAGGCTCCACAAGAAATAACCAAAGTGAGAGTGAAATAGCGTTACCTAGGTGCAAGATTGATAATGAAGGGAAAAATAATGAAAAAAAAAAATCTAATAATACAGTGCAGGTGGTCACAGCAATATTTGTTGTAAATCATAGCAGGCTAATGATCTGATCCTGTTTCCTTATTTGAAGCAGGTATCATTCCAAACCTCTTATCACCCTGAAATGTCTGCCTCTCTCTCTGTCTGATCTTAATCAATATTCAGTAGTGAGTCATATGTATTAGTCATGTAGGTATGCATTAAGTGTGGTTACCAACGAACATGTTGCATGAAATACAAGGATTAACGTATGGAAAGGCAGAACTTTGATGTTGGAGCGATTTTTCGCCTTGGAAAGAGGACATTGTTCCCCGTAATGAGTTACCAACCTGTTAAGGGCTTAGGCAGTCCTGGGAACAGTCATTAACAATCTGTCTGGGCAGGGAGACAGTTTGGAGGAGGCCCAGGAAATATTAGCATATCCAAAGCAAGCAATAGTGCTCTATTGCTTGAGGAAAGGAAGGCTCCAGCTCTTCCTAACTGGGTTACTCTGCGCTGGAGAGAAGGTGGGAACGCATCTGGTGTTTTCACCTGAGGAGTCTCAAAGGGGGGATACGGTCAGAAAAAGATAAAAGGTCTGTCTAGCCCTGAACCTCTGTCTGTGAAGGTTTTATGACAAAGCTGAGAATTGTATGCCAGCTTATTAGAGCTAATTGATGTGCAAAGTAGACAGAGAAGACTGTTCTACCTTCTCTGAAAACTCAGAGGATGGGAGGGTTTTTTTGGTGGGGGATGGGGGACCAGGACCAGGGGCGGATGGACAGAGACGCAGAAGATAACTACATTCAAATTGCAAGGCTGGTTTAAGAACTGGTAATGCAGGAATCTGGAAGGTAAAAGCGGCTTCCCCTGGTGCATGAAGTGAGATATGTAGGAGTGAGCCTGAACCTCAGGAATCCAGAGAGTCTGGGGCAGCAATGCTAGAGGGAAAAAGCAATTTAAAATAAGTAAAACTTTTATACTTATCTGGTCTCATAGTGGTTTTGCTCTGCCAGTCTCGGTTATAAAATCAAGGACTAAGGAGGATATTTGAGCTGAGAACATCCTGTTATGAAATTTAATACGTACTGCTAGTACTATTTCATCCAGAAATGCTTCCACTTACTGTGAAGGAATTACATTCTCTGCCCTACCTCTTTCTTTTTCCAACAAACATCAGAGTAGTCTGCCCACGTTTTTGTTAAGGCATCTTAATGTGTGAGCTACAGTTGGGAATTGCACCTTAATATGATTTTAATTTGTGTCAACATAACTGAAAGGGTTTGGCAACCTTCAGCAACTGAGCGTCATGAGAACGAAAGGGGTACATTATGGGATTATTCCAACACCCCGATTTTATTTACATTTTTTCCATTTCCTGTTTTCTTAAGCAATATCCAAAACTCTCATAAAAGTCTCAAGATAGTAACTGTTTGGATGCCAGGAAAAAATGTTTATCCCTTTTTATCACAAGGATATAAAGCATAATGTTTTAATTGCAGGCAAGAGAGCATAGCTGGAAGCACCAGCCAGCATGGCACTGTCAGAACTATTTCTGTCTCTAAACGGTTGGCTCTGAGCAGAACACCAAAGATGACAAAACTCAGGAATCATTTTAGGGAGCTGCTGATTCTGAAAGTAAGATACCAAACATCTGTTTCTGGCTCGTTATCTTGCAAGTTACCTTGATGTGGGGAGAAAGGTGTTTGCTTGTTGTATTTTTCCCTAGAGCTTTAGCACAAAGTTTTATTGAGTCTCCTTTTTTATGCCTGGTACCTATTCATACACAAAGCTGTCTTGCAAATCTGACATTTTCTATCTAGATCTGCTGTCTAACTGAGAGTATAGTCCAATATCTAAGTGATGCTTTCACCCACTCACCCTGCAGTCAAAGAGGGCACTCCTCCAATACTCCTTTTGCCTTTCCCAAAAATTTACTGGCAGAGTCCTAGGTCAGTTTATTGCAGGACAAAGATGTCCTCCAAGGTCCAAGTAGCACATGCTAGCTGAGACAGATTGTCCTTGAGGGATGTCTCAGTGAAGACACCCAGGCTCTGCCCGGCCTGTAAGCCCCCAGGGTGCCCCCAGGGTGCCCCCAGGCCCCTCAAGGTATGTCCGTGCTCCACACCAGATAGCAGCCTTACGCCAGACCTCTTTCACAGACCTGTCCAGAGTTGTGTCTTGGGAGGCTTTTCTAACACTTCTGTGTCACCCCTGGCTGTTCAGTGGGGAACCCAATCACCTTCCAAACTGCCTGACGCAGAGCACCCGGCCTGTTGAGGTGCTCC
>JAVKLA010000007.1:18584474-18612078 GCA_034782735.1 Sagittarius serpentarius | reverse complement strand
CCCCTGGCTGTTCAGTGGGGAACCCAATCACCTTCCAAACTGCCTGACGCAGAGCACCCGGCCTGTTGAGGTGCTCCCATCTCCACGTCCCTTTACTGAGTAGGAGAGAAAACTGGAGGTTCCAGTAAGCACAGATGGAAGGAAAGATTAAATTGGCTGCCTAAATTATCGCTACCCAGTGTCCACTGGACATATATGAATTGCGAGGGATATCGCTCTCATGCTTCAGGGCGGGCTTTATCGATCATGAGGGGTCCAGCTGCTGGAGCCAAATGACCTGGTAATGTTTTGAACCCCTGTGTCCTTTTGGCACAACAGAGCGCCTTCTCCTTCCAGCGTACCCACGGTACGACTGGGGAGCGCTATCCTCACACTTGCCGATTTTTGTTCCCCCATCCCTTTCAACTAAGTCCTGTTGCCCTTCTCTTTCTCCTCCACCTTCTCTCAGCACGTTTAAGGAGTGACCCTTCTCTCATTAGAGAGGCCTGTCCCCCTGAATGTAGGATGTGGTAGGAGGGTTTTCTTACTCAAATAATTAGAGAGGGGGAGAAAAATAAGTCTTCTGCCAGAGCTCAGACTTGGGTGCTTCCTATTTAGACTAAACCTCCTACACATCCTTACAAGTACACAAGCTGCTGAATATCTAACACATATGCCCGTGTCCTTAAATCTCTAAATGTGGTTCACACTTTTAGAAAAGTCTCAATTTGCTTATTGTCAAAGGAGTAAACCTTTTGCTCCTGAACAGGAAATGTGATCAGAATAAAGAAAATGGTGTTCCCAAAATGCAAAACTTGCTTTTTCTTTTCTTCACGGGACAACTTTCCCTAGCCTCTGCCTGTTCGAATGCCTGTAACTCGTTTAAAGAAGGAAGAAAAACCAGACCTCCACTAACAAAATGAAGTCTTATGTAAGGGTAAGTTTTGCAGCTTACTTCAAAGGATATCCACTGAACTTCTGGAGGTTGCTTATTTTCTGTGGGGGATGATACTGTCCCTTAATTAGGCTTTTCAAATGTAAATTCCCAGCAATGAAACTTTTTAAGGATAAAAGCGGTTGTTTGTGGCATAATGCCTCAAAGTGTCAACAAATCTGAGTCTGTAATCTCCATATGTTTTGATTACTTGCTATCAGAAGAAGCTTCTTGCAAAACAAAACTTTTTTTCTTTTTTTTTTTTTTTTTAAACACTCTAGTTGCATCTACTCTAAACTTACACCTGGTGCCAGTATTCTCTTGCGACCGACATATGACTGTTTGAGTGGGAACAAAACCACTTTGACAGATGGGCATAAATTCAGGGATGCCAAACAACCAGTGCCTGCACTAACTTTGAATGCTAACAGGCCATTCATATCCTGTCAGAACAACATGTCAGATCCATGTCAGAACAACAGCCTATTCACAGCTCTAGGTCATTAGGAGAGGAGGGGGAGAACGGAACATGTAGTCAAATTAATAAACTTGAAGATTACGTTATTGGTTTTAGGGCTATTAAAATAGATAATAAATTAGAATAAATTGTCTAATGTCTGAATTTAGAGAACCAAGTTGTATGATGCATAGAAGGAAATCATAACATCTTCAGTGTAAGCAGCTCTGTATATGGCCAGCTGCTGAGAAACTTTGAAAGAAATCCAAAAGAAATTCTTTGTCCAGTGTTTCACAAATAGCTTGTCTGGCTGCAGCAGTGAGTTTTTGTAGCTTACTCAAGCCATCTTCAAAAGCCATCCCCAATACTGGACCATTCCTAATGATCAGCTATTTGCACAGACAGATTCCGGCACTTTTTTTAGGAGAGGAGACAGACTGTCCAGTCCTCCTCAGCTCTTTCTAGAGCGGCCTGTGCAATGAACCAGGGATGCAGCAGTGTTCTGCAGCTCCTGCATTAGTTCCACATCACTTTTCGAAGACAGATTTTGAAATGAAAGAAATTACATAGAAGGTGAGTCGCTAAGTAGAAAGGAACAGTTCAGCTGGCTCACGTGCATGTACTCCTCATCATGCAGTTCTTCTGGGGATACAGACTTGCGACTCGTGAATAAACAGTATCGCCTGCTCCAGTGAACTATACGCTACTGGCTTTTGTGTACTGTACTCTGCAAGGATTTGATTCCTTTTTTTTTTTTTCCCAAGGAAAGCGTGAGACCTTGAGGGATGACAGTGTCCATCCTCCTATTTTTTTAACATTTCCTTTTCATGCAGAGATATCAAACCTCTTGGTAGGGGCTTTGGGGTAAGGTAGCTTAACTCAGGGGAAAAAATTTGGAAGGGGAAGGACCTTTATCATCTAGGGCTTGTTAACGTGGCCAGAATTGCACATGAGTCTTTGTGCTTGGTGTTTTCTTTTGGCTAGCTTCGGGCTTTCAAAAACATTTAGTGAAAAGGAAACACTAGGCTCAGGGGCTTAGATGGAATTTAGGACATCTGAATAGCTCTCAGAGTGTATAAAATAAGCTGGCTTTTATCTGGACTAGGGTTGTTGACTCTTTTAGGGCATGATTGTTTAGGATTTAATTTACAGTTTTGGCTACATGGCACAGATTTAATTTAACTTTCCCTTCAGGCTCATGTTGAAATTTGTTTATGACTGAGATTTTTCCAACCCAACTCTAGGTTTGTTACCAGGGTGTAAGGGGTGAATGACACTTCCTGGCCTTCTACAGCTCTAAACTTAGAATTTTTTAATGATGACCTCCTGTTGTGGCTCCTTCTTCCAAGTTTCCTGTTATATTTTTTCCATGCACATGTTTTTTCAATTTGGAAGAAGTGTGCACTTCAGATTAAGGAAAGGAGCAGAAAAAGAAGTTCCCCTTCTGAAAGAGAAAACGTTTTTGAGATTCCCTCTTTAACATCCACCTTAATCCATATGTGGTGGTTTTGGCCACACTGGCTTGACATGTGGAGACAACATTTGATTTAAAAGTCCCTATGGAAAAAGAATGGAACTAAAATGTCACTACTCTATTTTAAAAGGTATTTATAATTAATTTCTGAGATAGCAGCATAAATCATTAGAACCTCAGTTCTGGGAACACAGTGCCAGCTCTGGTCATTGTCACAACTGATTTAACAGGCTTGAGTGGATGGGGAGTTTGGCTCATTTGGAAACTGGAGAGATCAGGTTCATTATTATATTCTGTTAAAAGAGTGAAACATTTTCCTAAAATATTTCTCTATATTATAAAATCATTGACATCTGAGAAATGTGTACATACAGAAACATGTAAATTCCTGTGAGAATAGATAGATGTACCCTGTTTTGTCTGGGCCTGGATCTGATAAATACTTATTTTTATGTATCTAAATATATAACACTTTCAGGAGAGCAATCAACACAGCCTAGAGAGCTCTTGTAAGAGCAGATGAGTTATGGACCGCACTACATACGTCTCTTCCTGCAAAACAGGTTTTTGCAGTTCGGTTCCATTTCTGTCTCACGGGGGAAAGGCAGGGAACACAGGCAGACGCGTGCTGCGGAGGGGCAGCAGCACGTGCCCCATTCCTGCCCTGTTCCTCGCGACAGGGGCAGGGGCAGGAGGCGTGATGTGTTTGCGGCCGGCGCGCTTTTCAGCTGCACACGAATGTAGGGTGTCCTGCTCATTTCAGCTGTGCTACAATCCAAGGTGGAGGACGCGAGAGGCTGCTCTCTGCTTGTAGCCCTCACCGGCAAGCCCCATACTGGATTCGCCTGTGCACGTAACACACATTCTGGCCACGGCCCATGGGAATTGCAGATGGACTTTAAGGTTAGGTTGAATCATGGAAATCATGCGACCTGGTCAACTGAAGACAACTGTTCCTCAATTTCTAGTCTTTAAGGTTTAAATCTACCCTTGGGGCAGGTGGTAGCCACATTTGAGACAGCTGTGTGACGTGCTAAGACCCAGCACCGTAGCTAGCTTGCTTTTGAGGGTTTTTCGTATGTATGTATCTATGTGCTCTTTAAAGGCTGTTTATTTAAAAAAAATCAATATTTTGAAAGACAGGAAATCCTGCTAAATATTGACTTTCTCTTTAAATGCCAGATGTTGTGAACCTTCCACCTGCTGATCACTTTCTAGGCAGATGCGTGAAAAATGATATTAGCCCTTCTTACCTCTAAAATATTCCCCCTGCTTCTCTCCTGCTACAGCCTTTCGTCTCACTCTTCACACCGATCTCTTAATTTCTGTTCTCCTACGTGCTTGTAGAAATATATGCTTAATTTCTACTTTTTCTACTGTATTACTAAAAGTCTTGCATTTTATTTACCTCTTGCCAGTCCTCTCAGGCACAGAACTGGTATGTTTGAGACATTAGCAGAGATGAACTGCTCCCCCCAAAGAACTAATAAAGAACTAAAGGATATGGAAGAATCTATGAAACTGTAGATCAGGCATCACTTTTTTGCTCTGATCTATTATTTTTAGCAGTTCCATTATGATCTCCGAACTGCAGGAGGTCGGCTGCAAACTGGATGCTTGCACAGTACTGACGGCAGCTTTTCAGGAACCTAAACAGCCTCAGAAATTTAATGGTGTGGATATTCATCTCGACACTCTTTGCTGCTCTTGGCGCTGATCTGTCACAGGGAGTGAAGGTTAAGGGTTTTTTCCCTTATAAGGTTAGGAACGAAAAGGGAAACCCTGGGATCAGAAGAGAGGACCATGTTGTGATATGCAAAGTCATATCAGGGCTGGTGTAGGGTGAGATGTTTTCAAACAAGTTTCAGTCTCAGCTTTGTCCATCTGGTGTGTTGTCCACCCCCGTAACAGAAGCTAGAAGCATTCGTGGGATGAAGCGAAGGATTATCATTACGACGCTCTAAAGCACTTAAGTCTCAGTTTAGCCTGACCTGGGCAGAAGGCTGTGGTCTGGCTTAGGTAGTTTTGGTCTGTCTCCAGCAGTGTGCCAAGGCAGGCCTGGTTCGGAAGGCGTTTAGATGCATTAGTAACGTCTGAGCAGGGAAGTCACGCAGAGAGACTCTAGACAAACCCAGCCCTTTTATGCAGAGGTGGTTAGAGTACTCACTGAGGGGGGATTTGAGCTCCTACCTTGTCTGGAGTGACTTGGGTATCAGGCCATTTGTGGCCATTAGCTTAGAGCTGGCTAAACCTCTCCTGTTGAAATGGTTACTCTTTCACATGAATAATTAAATATTTGGTGGATTAAGGATAGGGCACTTTACATAGGTCTAATGTTTATGACATATCTGAATGTGGAGAGTCATCTGAAGAGTCTGATATTTTTACCAGGAGATACACATTTCTCTGCAGCGTAGGACAAGTTCTTTCGCACTTTAGAGTAGTGAAGCTTAATTCGCCCCTTTCCTCAGCTTTTTTTAAAAAAATATTTCCATCCTAAATTCCCAGATGTTGTTTAAATGGGTGTTTTCCAGCTCAGTGTGTGCTGGCCTTTCTGAAATCCAATCTTAACTACACCTTCTTAGCACTACATGGATAATCCAAGTCCTAATGTTGGCTAGGCAGCCGTGTAGCTAAAATTAGGAACATGTTTAGCACGTAATTCCTGAGTGTAGGTCTAGTTCTGAGTCATTCAGACCTGTATTTAAAAGGCAATTAGAAGTTTTAAAGGATTTCAGACATCTAAATACCTTTTCAAACTATGGCTTCAGATTGTTTGAAAATGTTAGTGTGCCCATAGATGGGGAGATAAAATAGTATTTACAGAGTGTTAAGATAGCATTAGGGAAGACCAAATAGCCTGGTAACAGGATACAAAGAAGTTATAGGGTGAGCACCAAGTTCACATTTTTATTGGCCAAAACGTTGCAGTATGTTTAAAGATTGTGTTGTGCTTTTGGCCTATGTGAGAACACCCAGCTTTTGGCAGGTCCTGCAGGGAACGTGCTGCGGCTGGGTCCAGAGACAAAAATCCTTTGGGCGTTTAAAACAAGCAAGCCCCACGGGCAGGTTACAGCGCAGCCCACACTGACCCAGTCTGAACAGGGTTGGAGTTTGCTGGGTCAGAGGCCGGCCAGAGTGGTAGCTCTGTTGCTCAGTGTAGCTAGGTACTGTCAACACTAAACTTTGAATGAAATCGGACAACATCTGTGTTATAACCTGGCCTGACGATTCCATTTTAGTTGTCAATGGCCAAAAAACTGAGGAAAATCCATGCATCATATGGGAAACACTGAGGATATCTGGGCTTGAAGAAGTGGTGGGTGGAAAAAGATTATTCTGTTTCACAGATGATAATATTAGATCTGATGCCGCCGCTCTGCTACAAAACGAAGACCCGATCTTTGAAAATTTACCGTGAAAGACTCTGGTTCTGCATTTTGCAGCTCGCTGCCTGGCCGGCTGCCGGGGATGTCCTCCAGCCTCTGACGGTGGGTACCAGACAGGGAGCTGCAGGGAATTTTGTCCTAATGAAACTTTGTTGAAATCAGAAGGAACTGGCAAAACTTGCCAGAACGTTGGTCAGGGATGTGAAATTTTTTTTGTGACCACATGCTTTTGGAATTGTGGTGCGTTTCAGCCACAGATGTGCTCTTGGAACCGAGTTTTAGCATGTTCTGATTTAATGCCAGCGACAGCGGTAGGACGTTTTTGAGTGAGTTGGCGTTGTGTGGTCTCTAGCTTCAAATAATTATACTTTCTGCTGTTATTTTGCTCCTACCAAGCGAGTGACAGACATTTGCGAAAACGAATACATTTAGCTCTGTAAACGCTAAGGAAAAAAAAAAATCAGTTGATTATATTGAGCCTAGCTTTTTAAAAATGTATAAAAACATTAAGTGCATGTGTTGCTTATGTTTATAGCAGTCCATATGTATGCACGTTACACATACAAAACATATTCATACATCCACATAGTTCATATGTACCCCAGTAACCAGTCATATACCTAATGTTTACTTAAATGCCCATTAATGATGTTGTTTGATTTTTGTTTGCTACTGAGAATGCCCTATAGCGTGCATAGTTTTGAAAGCCGTTCAGTGCTGTGCAGCGTGTTGCGGAGATATCGAAGGATAGCACTGTAAGGAGGGGTGCGGTGTGATCTTTCGCTGCTGGGACTGCGGGAGGGTGAATTAGCCTGAGTTACAGTTTCATACCGCCCGGGCCGGGTCTCTCCTAGTGCCCAGTTATCCTGACTGCTGCGAAGAAATACCCAGCTCCAACCCTGGTGATCTGTCTGCTCCGAAGAAACTTAACAACAAAGCTCTAGTGGCTTATATTCTGGGAAGCTTTAGCGTGGAAAAGACTTCTGAGGCAGGACTGAGCCGTATGACTTTGGCTTAATTTTCACAGAATTAACTTAAGTAAGGGAGAAAGCAGGTCTAGCTGTTTTATCTAAAAAAACCACTCCCATAGGATCCCGCATTCGTTCAGATGAGGATGTGGATTATTTTTCTAAATATCTCCAGGACTGACATAGCCCGAGAGGTTAACCAGAAAGCTGTTGGTAGATGTAGAACAGAATCCAGGTCTCCTATCTGTCTTGTGTCTTAGCTCTGAAATCATCCTTTTAAGGAGAATTCCCAGGACCAGTCATGTTTTGTCATTTCTAAGCATTAAATTCACTGGTATTTTAATTTTTAAAGTTTCATAAAGCTGAAGAACCCATTTCTTAAGCTCTCTAGATGCTCAGAGGCAAACTTCCTTTCTTTTTTTTTTTTCTTCTAACTAAGCCTTCCTTTAACTGGGGGGGAAGAAAATCACAAGAGAGCCTTTATGCTACTTTCCTGTTTTCCAACATGACAGATGCATTAGAAAGTGTAATGCACTCTAACAAACAAGGAAACTTTGCATATTGAATATAGCACATGAAATAATAAAAGAAGAACAGCTGCTGAGAGACAGAAAGGAAAAAAAAAAAGGGAGATAAAAGTTAACTTGAGTTGTGTTTTATACGAAGAGCTTTGAATTCAGTCAAATTTAAAATTCAATGCCAAGTACATTTACAGACATCTGGGAAACCAGGTCACATACTCTTTGTTAAGTCTGCTACTACTGGTATAAAACAGGGCACGCGGAAATGTAAGCCTGTCACAAGGGCACCCTTCTTCTTTCATAAAATGACAATTTAACAATTACATTCATACAATGATTAATGCGACCAGTGATAACTGGAAACAGGATAAAACCAGAAAGGGGTTATAACGGGATGCAAACTTTTTCAAAGTTTAAGGCTATCTGAATCTGCAAGTTCATGGAGTAACATTTGTGCCAAATCTGTGTTTGCAAAATGAATGCTAATGAAATCTTGTGCATCAGGACATTAACATCACTGTGAAGGCATTAAGAAAGCACAGATACATCACTGCAGAATAAGTAACTGTTAATAATGAAATGACTTCGTGGGATATTGCTGTGCAATTGCCCCGATCTCAACTGTCAACGTATAGCCAGCAGAGAGAATGCATATAGCAAGCTGCCTTAGATTCCCAGGTGTTTGTTGTATGTACTTTGTATTGAATGTTAGATTAGGCTGACCTTGACCAGCGAAGTATTTGTACTTTGTCCATCCCCAAAAACTTTGCGGCTAAGTTCATAGTGGTTTTGATCCCTTACAGGAAGCCTGGAGAATAAGGCAGACAGTGCTCAGGGAAAGTGGGTGAAGCTGCGTACGGTGACCCTGATGCTGAATGAGTTTTAGTAGTTGCATCTGCTTACAAGGAGATGTCTGTCCCCGGTAGGTTAATGGATAGTGATTTAACCAGGATGATGTCCGCAGTCTCCTAAGCACAAATGTATGGGGAGTGGTCTCACTAACAGTGGTTACAGCAGCAGTACTTGCGCTAGCTTGACACGTGAGGAATAGGAAGATGATAAAAATAGCGCAACACGCTTTATGCCTTTCCATTGCATTTTAGTTTTCCATCAACCACTCCTGTAAATAACTTCATAGTTATAAGTCCTCACATGTATTTTAAGTTCCAAAATTGGAGATGGGTCCCCCCACCTTTGCACGGAGGAAGGCTGAGGGAAGTTGTTTTGCCTTTGATTTTAAATAACGTTAATTTCAGCGCGTGTCAGATAGCAAAGCAATGCAAGAGGAGACATGTTCTGTCAAAGTCTACGCTGAATTTTCAGAAAAGTGTGTAGTCCTCAGCAGTGCATGCTCCTCAGTAATACTTTAAATGCAACTCAGAAGTTAGGCACACTGGTCATGCATGCTGCATTGCTTGCTTTGCTTGAAGTACACGGCGAACTTAATAAACCCCAAAGAAGATATCTGTTTAAAACCTAACATTCCTTGTAGGCTCTGGATGCTCCTTGAATGCTAATAAGCGGTTCTTCCCCTGCATATTCCGTTAATCCTTTCAGCCTCTCAGTAATTCTGTCGAAAATGCCCAGCAGGTCTCTGGCTGCTTGCCTTTTTGTTTCGGACTCAGTCCTGCAAATGTCAGAGTACAGATTGCACAAATTTCAGCATATGTGCCTGGAGCCTGACAACAGCAAATGGACCGAGCCAACAGTGGGCACTACATCACATCATGCAGTGTTTTCTGATTTCTTCAGAAACTAAAATGTTTATCTCTGACGGCTGTGAGGAGAAGCAGAAATACATGTATGTTGTCTGCCTGAGTCTCCGTGCAGCCTGAAGCTGTAGTTCCAAGAAGACATAAAGGCTGACCGAAGGTTGAGTGGCAGCAGTGGGATAACTACAATAATATCTCTGTTCTCTTTCTGTAGTTCACTGAGAGGGGGTGTGAGCAAGTGGGACTTCTCCTGAGGGGTGACTGCTTGGGCATTCTTGTAGGACTTCTGTGCAAAGTTAGTCTAAGCAGCCTTCCTTGCCAGGTGACAGGAGTAACTGGCATTTGCACTGACATGGATAAGGAGTGCCATGATACTGTCTTAAGAGCTGTGGTATGAGACCAGGAGCCTTCTGTAGGGAGGTAGCAGTAACCAGCTGGGGGTTGATCTAGGGAGACGTTATCGCACTGGTGTCTCAGGGTAACAATGAGATCAAGGTATATTTTTGGGGTATTATTGAATTTCCCCAATATTTTTTTTCTCCAGTAGGATTGTCATCACATTGATCTTTAACGGATTTACCTGTTGCCCAAGTTTTGGAAATTAGACTGCTCCTGGTTCTGGTGTTAGCCCGTTTACTGTGGGGATTTGTGCTCTCCAGCTGCTCGGAGGAGCAAAGCAGAAGGGTTGGGCAGTTTCACTGTGCCCACAGACCCCCCTGCAGAGAGAAAATCCTCACCTGGCTGCGTAAACTCCCCTCTCGTCACCTCTGTCTGGCTCAAGTGGGGTAAAGAGGGTTGTGCGAAAGGAGAATCTGCTTTTCCCTCTTTTCTGATCAAGGATGGCTGATCTCCCTCTGACGACTGCTCAGAGCATTTAATGTGGTGATGATGGGAAGGTGCACTCAATGCTATCAGAGAAATCTAGCTTGATACCATTCTAGCAGCGACAGAGCCTGAAATCCTTTGTTCATTTGTAGTGTGTGGTGTTTCAGTCTCCTTGCCTTTTTTTCTTACAATACTCACCTGTGCTAAGATTTTACATTCCCCCAAACAAAAGCTTAGGAGGTGTTATTTGGGCTTGCTCTCTAGGCTGTGCTGGATGCATGCCAGTTTGTACCACCTGATGAGACAAACCACTGTTTTAAAATAAACATCATATTTCTTTCGAGGGAGGTGGGTAGCGGAAAGGAAAGGAAACAGAAATCCTATCTAAGCCTCCAGTATTTTAAGTGTTGAATTTCCCATCCCATTTTCTTGGTGAAGATGAAAAGCCTTAAAAGAAAATCAGACTTTGTAATCAGATGATGATGCATGAAAGGATGTGTCTGGATAATGTGGCAGATGATCCTAACCTTCATTAATGTGCTTTAATTGGATTAAGCTCTATGAAAGGCCTTTTCTTCTTTCTCAACACCTTCAGGGCTCTTGGCTGCACAATGTGAATGTACAGAACATCCTGCAAAAGGGCACTCATCCAGCTTCATAGACATATGCTGTACATCCTGACACTAAGTTAACATAAACAGAGCTTATCTTCAATGACATGGCCCCTAGGGTGCCGGAGAGTGGTGGCCATCAAGTGATAATTGGGCAGTTACAAGATTTGTTGCAGCATTTGGAGCACTAAATCCCTTTACAACCGAATGGGTTGCTGCACCAGGGCTGGAAACTGTCAGCACAGATATCAGCCCTTCAAACTATTTTTAATAAAAGCACAGATTATAGATGATTGACAAAGGGACAGCCTCGCTGCTGCTGTTAATACTGAGAACGCTATTCCTTGCGTTGTCTCACAGTTTTCTATAGGACTACCTGGGGAGTAAGGTATTACTGAGCATAAGCCAAAGTGGCAGCCACGCTCATGAAATGATGGACAGCAGCAGAAATAACATATGTTTTGCCTTGCCGGACTGGGAACCTATTCTGCATCATTTTAGACTCTCTTTCTGAATAGAGTTTGCTCACACAACTTTTTTTCTGACCCTCCGGCTCCAGACTTACTCATTTTGCCTGCTTTTAAAGATTCAACACTGGCAAATTCCTCACAAACATTGACTGTAGTGGACTTGGATGCTGCATAGGGGCAGTTACTGTGTATGTATAAGATGAGAGAAAAATAACTAAAAGCAGACTTAACAATAGGGGTGGGGTGGGAGATGGGAGCGGTGTGCTGAAAGAAAAAAGGGAGGAGAGAAGCTTTTAAAAATGAGAGATGTATATCATGTCACATAAAATACAGCATTTCTTGTTAGCCCAGTTTACTGGTCGTGGAGTGTTTCTCTTAAACGGCACTTACCCCCTCGAAAGCACTAAATTACGTGGTTAAGTATAAGTCAATGCATATGATGCTGGCTGTGGCAGTTGTGCATTCAAGTTGGAGGTGCCGTTGTATATATGTGCATTTCTGAACATCTGGTCTTTGAGACCTCAAAAAAAGCAGAGGCAGCTGGTTTTGATTATTCTTGCGGTATATTGTCTTTTTGTTCTTGAAAGATTTTTTTTTTTAAATTTAACATACTGTATTTACAGTAATATTGGAACTACATCTTCATGGGAAGCTACCAACTGCATCACGGCTAGAATACTTTGTGCAAAGAATGTTCCAGCAATATGTCTTTGGGGATGTGTTTGGGGGAAAGCCAAAAATTCTGAAATACTTCATATTGATTCATGACTCTCCAAATGTTATTTTAGTCTTCTAGATCACAGAATGTGGCACACTCAAGATTTATTTCTTTTCCATATTTTAACAGTTGTTTGTCGAAGGTCTTTGTCCTATTTTTAAGATGACTTTTGCAGCTTCCTTTTTTGCCTTTTATTTATTCACATGATTCCAGAATGCTTGATTTTTACTTTGGGAATATTTTGTTTCTTGGTCTCTCCCTTAGTATTAACACATTATTTCTGTAACTTAAAAGGAATTACAAATTTTGTGCTGCTTTCGAAAGCTAGATTTGGGGTTTATTTGCTGCTTGAACTCATTAGTGTGGATGGTAGCGAGGCCAAGCTAGAAACAGGTTTGTTCATCTCCCTTATCATTTCTTGATGTGATTAAGTTTTCCGTGTTGTTCCTTGGTGTTTTGCAGCCTGTACAAGTTTATCTTTTTACTGAAGGAGAGGGAATTAGTGGTGAAAAGTAGCAATCTGTTGGGGCCTAAACAACTCCCTAACGCATAGCATTTTGTCGCAGCACAGTATCATACCTCAACCCCACTGAACATGATGACAGGCAGAAAGCCCCATACCCATTCAGGAGAAAGTGCATAGAGTGAAATTACAGACACACAAATAAACCAAAGTTGAATATTTAATGTTTACTATCAAATCCCCTTCAAACAATTGCAACCGCTTTATCATGAAAAGGCTGTGTTCTGCCACAGACATTTTCTAAACTAGTATCTTTGTATAACCTTAATATTTTTGTGTAGTCTGTGTGTTATTGCGGCTTTAGAACTGGAACTTTATACCTTGTTGTTAACAAAAACAAAATAGCAAGATGTCAACTCCGAGGTCCAGACTCCTGTTAGACTAACTATATAAATTGCTTAAAATTATTTAGGTGGGCATATTTATGTAGAGAATGTTCTTGCCACCCACATCTTATACCGAGATTCGTACTATGAGTAATTACACAGGTAAAACTCCCCTTCAAAAATAGAAAAGAGCCTTTCACGAAGTCTTGTACGCCATAACAAAGCCATAAAGAACACAAATCCCATGTTTTTTCTCTTCCTTTCTAGGTCACCTTTAGCTAACTTCATGCTGCTTTACTCACTGACCTCTGAAATGGAGCAGTCATCCAATGACAGCCTGCTTCAGGCTAAAACTCTTTTCCTCTGCAAACTGCAACGTTTTCCATTAATAAACTCTCTAAGGTCACACGTTAGTAACGAAAATATACGTGCGTTTGTAGCAGCCGGCAGTGCTTTCGAAGAGCGCACACTATCAGCACATCGGAGGGGTGGCAGCACTGGTACATAGAACTACAGCCTGCCAGAAATAGCAGGAGGTGATGACTTGTTTCTGAATGTTGGCTTAGAATTAACATTTCTCCTGTGCATTTAGTTTAGGTGAGCGCTCTTCTCTGGGAGCACGGCCTGACCTTGCTCCGAGCACCCGCCTTCAGTATGTCAGTGGCTCCGCTGAGCGCACTGATGTTGTTCCAAGGCAGCCCAAGATCAGACTGTCTCCAAATCCCGCCTGCCTTTGCAGCAGACGCTGGAAGGTCACAGGTGACCTGTAACCCGATTTTTCTCTTTTCTTATCCTTCCTCAGTTCATCTCTGCACGTGTAAAAAGCTTTTTGCCTTGCCGTTGAGGTCTGTGTCCACCCAGCGTGGAAGACGAGGTGGTGCGCAAAGTGATGTAGGGACCAAAGGAAAAAATCTTAACTAGCATTTGTAACGGTAGTCGACCAATTTATTTGTAAGTTTATATAATGTGATGGCTCTTGTGGCACGGGCGTAAAATTGGTAACCTAGCAGGATCTTTAATTTGTGTAGCTTAAGCTTCTTTCTTGTTGGAGACTCCCCCGACTGTCTCCAACACCTAAAACGGAGGGACAGCGGAGGCATGAAGACATCTCCATTATCCCTGTCCACAAACCAGTTCAACTCTGAAACAGTGTAAATGTTTAACCCAGTGTGGCATGTTGTTGTTTTGGTGCTTTCTGAGCCTACTTGTTTTCACACTGATCACTTTGTTGCACTGTGGATACTTGCTGGGTCTAAATTAGAGCAAGGATTTCTGAAACATATGCCATTGTGTGCTGTAAATACACAGGCTGTATGTATATAGTTAGTAAGTGTCTTCGCTCTGTTCTTCTTTAACTGAGCAGGTTAAAAGTCTTCACCTGATTAAGACAAACAGGAGCAAATTCTCAAAGAGTGGCAGTATCTCTGAAGAGACACCCTAGAATAAAGGCCCTTTTGGAAACCGCTGCATTTGTCCACTAAAAACCTTTAAGAGCGTTTAAGAGGAAGATTCCTGTTGCCGGTCCTCTGACGTGCTCCTTTGGAAAGGAAAGGCAGGGAATGCAGGTGATGCTTGCAAGCTTCAAAGCTCCCCGCCTCCCTTGAGAGACGGATAACAAATCATCTGAATTCTCTCCATCATTCTGGCCTTTCTGCTCCCTAGTTCGGAGCCAAACATATGGCGACTGGCTGTGGGCAACATCCTTCAAGCTGGCAGGACAGGAATGCTGGCTGTCAGCTCATCTGCCCCTTTCTTTCTGCTGCTTCCAAGGAGCCGCCTACGGTATCGCTCTCGTGCTGATATTTGAGTGGGCCCAGACTTTTTTTATAGCTCCAACCAGGAAAGCCATCGGGCTCTCCAAAAAGCTATGAACCTGAGCCAAATGCAAACAAATTAAGGAGTGAGAGCAGAAGAGTTACATCTGCCGGGTCAAGCTGGGTGCAAAATGGCTTTGGAGCTGCTGAAATGGAAGCGGAATTTCACCACGTTGAACTTCTCACGAGAAAACAGCCGGCTCTTCCCCGTCCTCCTCCCAAGGCCTGTGTGAGTCAGCCCAAGTGGTATGCAGTTTACCGTATGGCTCTGGAGGAAAAAAAAATAACAACGGGCCTGAGAATCCCAAGGAGATAAAGATGCTTATTATAGAGCCCTTGTACTGCTAAGCTGTATTTTCTCCCGAGGGCAAAATGTTAACAAGTAGCAGCGGTCAGTGTGGATAGCAATTTAAAAGCGTTATTCTCTTTTCTGGAGAAAGACTTTGAAAGACTGACTTCATCAAAAATCCATTTCCTTTCAAGTATTTTACTACTACATTATTGATACCATTTCCTCTTTAGAGTATCATTTACACATAAATATAATCCTTCCCTTTCTTCTTAATTAGTCTCTGCCAGCTCAGGGTCTCTTATGAATGCTGGATACGATCTGTGGAAAGAGCAGGGCATGTAGATTGGTGTTTTGTTTTGTTTTTTTTAATGGGGAAAATCAGAATGTGTACTTCAACTTGATATGTACTTATGTATGTAGGCGTGCATATATGCACAGTGCATGTGCGTGTGTGTCCTCACAGGATTTGTTCTGCTCACTTTCTCAGCGTGTCACTGACTGAGCTTATTATCTCGCCTTGAAGTTGTACTGGTGCAGGCTTATTTAAATACAGATATTACTTTCAGGAAGGTCAAGAGAGATCATTCGATAGTTACTGCTAAAGGAACAGTCACCAACCAGCCAAATGTCGTGTGTTTGATGCACTGTTAGGCCAGTGACGAGGTGTCAAGTAGCCCCATAACAACTCTGTTACCCACTCAAACTGGGTAATGTGGGCTTAGTTGGCTGCACCTTTTCCCTGAGGGCAACTGTTCCTCAAGGGTGAGGAGAACTGAGAATCGGTGAATCAAAGCCATAAAATGGACTTTGTCTCCTCTTTTGTGCTTCCCACGTGCCATGCGTTTCTGCTAACGTAAGGCTGGAAGCCATATGCAAAATGGGATGCTATTTTTGCTGTTCCGCTGGGACAGTAATAATAGTTTTATGGAGCAAACGGCAAGGGTTTTTGCCCTTGCTGTTGTGGGAGCAGGGGTGGGCTGTGAGTTCAATAGTGAGCTTCTATGCAGGATCTTCCACAGACTGTTACTTTCTCAGCTCCTGCGTACTTTTGTTTCCCCTCTAATGCCGTGCCAGCTACTGGTGGGATTATATAAAGCACATAGTGTTGTTAAAATAATCTAAGAAATTTTCCAAAGTGGATCTCTGTTTCTCTGAACAATCCCAGGGAAGCAAAATGAAGCAATGTGATGGGTGTAAGAGTCGGTTGGGTCGGGAATGCAAAGCCAATGTAGAGTTTTAATTTAGCTTTAGATATAAAAGACCAGAATGTCGAAAGCCTCATTTGATGATGCAGATAGAGATGCCTGCAGAGGTGAATGAGGCCAAATCTTTCTGGCAAAAGAGGAAGAAAAAATTCCATTCCATGTATTTCTTCTAAGCATATGTAATGCAATACACATTCTTCTCGTCAAAACTATAACCTTCACGTAATTAATGTAAGTACAGTCATACGAGGATCTTTCTGTGAAACAAAACAACCTCGGCTAAAAGCATTCTTCTCAAACATGCTATTTCTGGAGCTGACCATAGTTTTATATGCAGAAGTTTGGAAGTTTATGCTTGATAGAATCATAGAGTCGGCTCACATGAAGTAGGATACAAGATGGCTGAAGGTACCTTACCTTCAGGCTTAACTGAATCTTTGATCCTTTGTCCATAAACAAACATGCCTATATTACATTCTCCTCTTTGCAGAGACCATGTTTTTTCCTGGAAATTACCACAATTCCTTTAGTAGAGTTGAAACTATCGTCCAAGCAACTACTACCCAATCAGTCTCAAAGCTGGTTTATCTAAAGGTGTACAAAGTAACCATTTCAGGGATTTAAGATCACTGATAAAGACTATTTAGCAGGTTCCCCTTTCATTATAACCTGAGGGGTCTGATTCAGCTTGAATTGCCCAGAATCTCTTGAGAAACAGAGATATGTGTTTTCAAACTTGTCTGAACTTATGTCCAGATGCCTTGGGTAGGAAATCTTCTGCAGATAGTTCTGGGTTTTTTTGTCCTAGGGTGTACTGCAGCCTAAAAATTTTGAAGGCCAGATTACTTTCTTTCATTAGCGCTGGTAGACCTGTGTAGCTACTTTCAGGCTAGTTCATTGTCTCCAGTAGTGTCTCTTTCAAGCCACGACAGCAGAATAAACATCATAGTAGTACTAGGAATATTTTTATTTGTGACTTGAGTGGGTGGCATCAAAGGAGGTCAATGAAGCAAACATCCCTGAAGGTAGACATAAACAAAGGTTTGGTTTTGTATGTGTATTATTTAACAGGTGGAAGGATCCTTTAATAACATGTATTTTGCAGTTGACGGTAAAACTTCTGCAGAGCTTCTAAGGTAAGTCACTGTGAGCTAAAGAATTGATTTCAGTCTGTGGACACTATATATGACCCAAGAAGTTAGGAATAGGTTGCAGTAGAGATACAGGCTGTATCCTGTTTCCCACTTTCTCCTCTACGAGTAACAGGATTTTGCCCCAGGTTGGCTGCGCTGTCCTGCCTGATAGTCACAGCTCACCTGCTTCTCCTCCTCTTCCCTTTAACCACCATCGCAAGGGAAAACTGACCCCTTTACATTATCATCTCCCCTTTTTGCCACCGCTTGCTGAAAGGACAAGATAGGGACAGAAGAGGCAGTCTGAATTCCTTTACTTACCTTTACTCAGTCACAACAGGCAGTGGATGCAGTCTGACTCCAAATGAGTATTTCTCCTGTGGCACAGCAACTTGTGCGAGCAAAACTCTTTGTCAAGTTACTCTCGAGATGAGTTTTGAAGGGAAGAATGTGCAATACTAGGCAGTTCTAGAAAGAAATGGTTTCCAGACAGGATTTTCCTCTGCAGACAATAAAGTAAACTCTGTCTCTGCCCCTTACGTATGTAATTGATTCAAGGTGGCCTGTCTTGGGTAAACACTGAAGGAGGGGGAGAAGAATTAAAAACGGTTGTTAGAGTGTGTGGAATTTACATGGTGCAAAGGAAAATCTGAACGTAAGCTTGAAGATACAGCTTTCACAGCCAGAATGAGAAACTTTTCGAAGAACAACATTGAAAATTATTGAGGCTTCAAGTACATGCTTCAGCATCTTGCTTGTGTCTGTCGTCTTGCTGTGCTAGCTTTGTGCAACGTTACGTTCTTCCAGAAAAGAGTGTAACAGCTGGTCCCAATTATCTTAACTACAGTGTGACTACACACATAAATGTCCCCCATTTTCATTTAGTTCCATTGCTTAACGAATGAGTTATTAAAAAAAAAAAAAGGGGGAAAAAAAAAACCCCAACCCATGACGTTTGTACTCTGCTCCACCATTTTTTTCTGTTTACTCACATCAGTGGAGCTCAGCTCACATGATCTCCCTGATCAGAGGCCAGCATATTTGATCAGAGAGCTTTGCAGAATTAAACAGGCACAGTAGAAAAGATTATGTTTGATACAGAATAACATAAAAAGTTCCTCCTGGAACTAAATGACATTTTTTTAGTAGTGCTACAGATGAGCACAACTGTAAGAATGCCTTTTTTTATTTCAGATAAGGGTAACTGAAAATGACCCAACATTTTGGACCCAAGTGACCTTTGTCAAAGTCAAAGACTCCTGGCTACAGCGAGTTATTAAGGCAAAACCTGTATGCTCTGTACTGGCCTTGATAAAGGTCACGTGGGACTAAATGTCAGACCTTTTCCATCTCTTCACCTTAAGTAAAACCACTATTTTATGTACTAAAGCTGTCTCGATTCATTTAGTGTTTTAAGGAATTATTTGGGTCCAGCGTGCCTAGAGGACCTTCGTGTTCGTTTATAACAAATGAGATGCTGAGTTTGGAACAGGCAGCACCCTGGAGCACCGGCTTCGTGCATTAGAGAGTAAAGTCAGGCTGTTTGTCTGCCCCTGTTCAGGACTCGCCTCGCCCTTTTAGGAGACAGGTGAGAACAAAGAAGAAAGCTTCAGGAGAAAGTCAGGCACTCGGAAACTACAGGGAGTAGTACGTCGTTAATATACAGCCAGTGCTTTTTCAGGCTGTCCTCTATAAATAGTTTTCACCACAGGCCAGTTTCCTCTCACGTGTGATGCTCGCAACGGCCCTGTGCGGGAACCATTCTGCTCGCCAGACGTGGCTTCCTCTGCCCGGTTGCCCTCGCTGGTTTCTTATGAACTTAACTACAGGCTGCTTTGCAGCTGAGCTGGAACCGACCGGGCTCAGTTCTCCAGCCACTGTTTGTCAATAGCTGGGTTGGAGATTTCGGGGAAAAGGATGCCTTGGACTCAGTGACCACATTGGTGTGGCCTCTTCTTTGAGCCGATGCTCAAAATGTTTTTCTAAAGAGTTTCTTACTGTTTCCCTAAGTGCAAATAATGCACATGATTTGGCGTTAGCAGTGGCTCTGGCCAGGACACCTCAGCCCATAAAGACGAAGAGGTCACAGCCTCAGAAACTGCCAAGATCTGGGTGTTCTCTGTGGCCAGCTGTGGAAGACGGAACCTTGTCAGTGCGGGCATGGTAGCGGTCAAAGACTTCCACCGTCGTAACTTGGAAAAGCCTAGTAAATCATTTAGGGTAGCTCTCTAACGAATGGGTGCTCGCACCATAGTAGGGCCTTGAGGACCGCACAAGGTTTTAGGAGGTAACGGAGGTCCATGGTAAAGCTGGCCAGCCCCAGGGAAGCAGATGAGAGGCTATGGTTTCCTGCGCCAGGTAAGACTTTCAGCTTCAGCTGAATGACAGGGTAGGAAAAGTGCATCTGTGGAAAGGGCAGGAAAGGGTAAGTTCTTGTCTGGTTCTATGTTACAAACTTCCTGCAGCATTTTGCAGTCAGTACGGGGAAGGGAGAGAGGCTTGGCTTTGCTCTGGCCAGGCAAGGTCCCGGTAACAGTTATATTCATGCCTACGGAAGATTAATTTTTCATTTTTCCTGATGGCCTCCCCAGTTAGCTCATCCTTTCCTTCCTTTCTGTCTTTTCCCACTGATTCCCGGACTAACTGTCTCCTCAGGAGAGATTCTGTTCAGGCTCGATCAGGGATATAAGGTTAATGTAGTAATTATTATGACCAACCTAGCATACTTAATCTGGATTTGCAAGATGTCAGGCTGTCTTACGCACTTCATTTCATCTGAGCCTGAACTTGGGCTCATTTGCTACCTGACTTTAGGAATGTATCTGGCAGTTCTCTTATTGTGATGTGTGAAGTGAGTTGTCTGTTAAAATCTATAACATAATTGTGAAATATCCATGAATAAAATCTCTAGGTGGGTGTAAACTGTTCCCGAAAGGAACAGTGCAAGCTGCATTTGAAAATGCTATCCCTGAAATAATCTTATATAGATTTACTATAGGGAATAAATGGAACTCGTTTGCTTCAAAAAAAAGAAAGGGAGGATCACAGCGCAAGCCGTTCACTCAGATCCATCCCTTCTGTTGCTAAATAGGGCAAGCATTTAGAATAGGCTAATAGCACACTCATGATTTTAACTTTACTTGCATTCACCTGCCTTTGAAACAATGGCATACAGAATTGTTTAAAGTCACGGTAACTGATAAATCTCATGACTGTACAATACAATGGGAGAAACAAAGGCTACAAGAGCCTGTAATACCTGTATTCTAGTATTTTGAGACAAGACAAGATAAAAACTACAGCTGCAAATAAATGGACAGCTATTTAAACAATATTTATGCTTTAAGAATATTTTGCTGTTTCTTTTGGAGGAACTACTGTCCTGTCTAGGTCTAGTTTGGCTATATCAGTTAAGATAAGAGGTCTGGACGCTTATACACTATCTGAGCAGATTACACTAGCCGGATTGTGGGAGGCTTTTTTATTAGAAAAAATAACATGCTATACAAGCTTCCTTTTCCCTCTTGCAACAGAATGTGACCTCCTCCTTTTGCTCTCCATTTAAGACAGCCTGTCTGAGGAAAGCAGCAAGCCTGGCAACTTGTCACTCACTGGGGTAGAATTCTTGTTTGGGTATTGGGCTGAGATCGTCTAACCCCAAGGCAGAGGCTAGCTGAACCACTGCGAAAACATGTGTTAGGCTTTGCCAATATAAGAGGGGATTTTTGTTACACAAAACGGGTCCATGGCAGCATTTTGTGGAATATCAAAGGAAGCCACTATATGACAAGTAACTTGCTCAAAAAAAAAAAAAAAAAAAAAAGGTTATACAAAAGACCTTTGTGTATCTCCCAGGGCAGCTCTGCAGCAGGATGCTCCTACTACAGAAAGTTCTTCTGTAATAACACAAGAGAGTGAACACTGATTCTACTTTAACTATGTGGTTACAAATGTTTTTAGGGCAATTAAAAAACGCCTAACATTTTACCATTTGCTTGCGCTAGTTCTGGCTGGCTGCCTAAAGTTCACAGGAATGTCTCAAGTCCAAGTGTTTAATAACCTCCTGGGCTGTCTGTTCCATATTTCAAAACACTAAAGCAGCAACACTTCCACAATTACAAATAACCAGATATCACTGTATGCTTCCTACTTTAGAAATAGATCACCAATGTGGAGAATATATTTTCGATTTACTGCTTTCAAATACGGTATCAAAGATAGCTTTTCACTGTCATCAGGAAGTGTATTTACAGAGAAGTTGTATTTAATAACGATAAGAAAGAAGATTTGTTCCAGGCATATGGTCTGCATTTTAAGGCAAAGTAACAAACTTAGTTGCACTTCTGGATTTTAAGGATGGGTTTTTCAGGAGATCTTACTGGTGACCAGCTTTATTTCTACCAAAGACAGTAAGATTTTGTTATTGATTTAAGTTAGTGCAATCAAGTAGTGCTGAATGCTTTTTGGAAATTCCACCTATCCTCCTGTATAATCCTGAGCGTGACTTAAATTACATATTAATTTACTGTCTCCGACTTATGCTGTGAGCTAATTTAGTAACCTGTTTCCCACCTATGCAGTTCCGAGTATTTTTATTTCCGTAAATATTGGCAATAGCTTTAAAATTCTGTCTCTTACTGTCTCTGTCCCATTCAAAAAATGAGACTTTTTGCTCCTAACTCACTTGGGTATTTCATGAGTCACCATTGCCCACCCCTCACTGCTCCCTGTTTCAAGAATGTGATCTATTTGCTGAACCCATTTTGGATCCAGCTATTCCCATTTTTCAGAAGCATTTTCGTCTTCAGCCTCAGTTCTTCACATAAATAAAACTAAATGACAAAATACTTCAAACGTTAAATGCAAGATGGGACAAGCCATGTTCTTACTCTCTTAAAATATAACAGAATGGTTCATTAGCATCTGAAAGCTTCAGTCACAAATTCATTTCTGAAGGTAATGCCTTATTCAGCAAGCCTTTAAAATTGTCTGACTGGTGGTGTTATGCTGCGATCCAAAGTGCACTCAGCTCCCCGGAGAGGCTCCTGTGTCCATCAGCGGGGTTTGGATGAGGACCAAAGAACAACGTGCGGTCAGGCAAAGGCTCTGCCGGAGTGGAACAAGGCTATAGTCTCCAGAACAGGATGAATTGGCCAGTCAGGTCTATAAAAGATTTCTTTAATAATATTACTGTTGGCTGGGTCTCAGTCACCTCTTCTTTCTTCCTTTTTCATAATACCCATTTTGGCAGAGCTCAGAAAATTCTTGGCTCTTACAAAGATTCTTAAAGTGTCGCATTTAAAAAAGTTTTGAAGCAATGAGCTGTCCCAGAAGGAATTAAGATCCTCTATTTTTCTTCAGACACATATTCACACCCTGGAACAATTGAACAGGATGGAGGACAGAAACTACATAGCAGTGGCAAAAACAGGGAACCGTATCTTCAGGTAGTCATGTGATCCTATTCTAAAGAATGCTTGACAGGATTTCTGCGTTAAAGGGCATTTATTTCAATGCAATTTAATTTATTTCACTTCATCTACTAAATATATTTAGAAAGGAATATTGATCGAGAAGTTTAAAGTGCCAGAGTTTTTGTAATTTCAAACAGCTTCAATTGCTGAAAAATATACAGGTGTAACAGCATATCAAAAAGAAGAAAAGCGCTTTTTTAGATGCACTTTAATATATAGGGAACAGTGATAGTTTACAGCAAAGGAGATCAGTGTAACTATAGATCCTATTAGGTTTTTATTGTCCTACAGTAAGTAGAAAACTTGCAGTCATGTAGTCGAGTGGAATATGGGAGATAAACAAATTCAGACTTCTCAAAAAATAGTGGATTTTTTGTTTTCTGCTGAAACACATTGAAAAAAAAATCTTGAAAAGTTGACACTATAATTTGTCAAAGTAGCAGCACGTCTAGCAGACTCCACACCTGGGCCGTGATTCAGTGTTTTTAAGCATGTGCTTAACTACGTGCAACATCAAGCTTCTGCTAGACTTGTTAGTACCACTCACATAGTAATACTTAACAGTGCACAAAGTGCTTGACTATTGCAAGGTCAAAACATTCATTCACATTTAATGATTTTTGGAAGTCCTTCTCTGTTTTTAAACCTCATGGACTTCAAAGATTAAGACTGTTATGAACTGATTCTCATTAATGACTAATCTAATGCCTGTTCCTGCGGGTGTTATCTGCTGTTGTTATTAGGCACAGCAGTTACAGTTCTGTTGGTACTTTCAGCCAGTATCTGAGCTGGAGAAATACACTCAAAAAAAAAAAAGAGTGACATTAAAAAAGAAAGTTCATTATTAACTACCTGTTTTTAATACTGGGCTGTGGGACAGACATTGATTTTTATAAAAATGTGCTTGTTCTTTAAATGTATGGTCTGTGTGTGACTAGACCTTGACATACTAATAGGCTTTTAAAATGCATTATTCTACCATACTTTACAAAAACAGAGTGGCCAATTTGAAATAGTCCCTAAAGTGCCATTCATTTTAACATGTGCAAGAAAGTAATTAAAAATGCAAGGTAATAGATGGCTCAGATTTAATGTGTTTTCATGGGATTTAAAATATCCAGAATGCCAAGAACCACAGAACTGTATCCTAGAAGTGTCAATGCAACTTCTTAATTTTTCTGAGCTACAGATAGGTGGGAAAAAACATGTTTGGTGGGAAAAAAGTTCTGTTTGGTTTCTTAAAAAATGAGACTCTTATCACCCTGTGGAGAAATAAGAAGTTCCATAAAAATTATTTTCCTTAGGCACTCCAGTAAAACTGAGTAAGACCTCATTCTTTTTTACAGTGTGTCTAGTGCTATTTGGTTGTTGCTCCACAGCTTAGCAATAACTACGTTCGGAGGTGTCAAAATGTAAAACTCTGTTGCTCTTCAGAACCAAAGTTGCTTTATAAACATTGTCTTTGTGATTTATTTGGATGATCCTCCGAATGAAAGGAGGAAATAAGAATGTTTTATTTCCCTTTGTAGCCTAAAATTAGAATTAGTAAATACTAAATCAGGGAAAAAATTAGGAAGTAGTATGTGTTTGTGAGTAAAAAGACGTGTCTGTGTAGTGCAACAGTATGGACTATAGAAGTATATTGGACATGTATTTGCAGATGTAATTCCCTGTTTCTGTAATTGCAAGCTAATTTGTCCTAAGGCCTTTTTCATACTTTCATCCAACTCCATCTTCAAGCAGGAGGATTGTCTCCCGCTGCTGATACTGGAATGCTGCTTCAGTATCACACTGTTCTGTCCTGAGAAAACTTTTCTTATTCCTAACTTTACTTGTATTAGTGGCCAGTAAATAGCAATTTTGGTCTTGTGCTAACAGCATGCTGTATGGTAAGTATCTCTGTATGATGTTTACCCGCATAAGGAATTTCATGAGGACAAATGACTATTGCTGAGCCTAGTACCTATGAATAAGCAAGGTAAGATCTTTTATTTAGTATTCACAGGTAGGTTCACCACCCGAACTACCCTGGAGCCCTTACCTTTGTTAGATAGGAAGACACCTTACTGAAAAGGGTCTCTGTTTCAATATGAGTTCTTCTTCTTCAACGTTTGTGACAAGGAACATAGAGCATTGCAGGCAGAGATGCAGTAGTGTTCCATACATGGCATAAACACTTCCCTATTTTTGTGGAAATACCTTTCCTGAGGCAGAACGAGATTTAGCTTTTTTACAGCTTCCCTGCATTGGTGGCTTGTTGATAGACATATGTATCTTTTTGTTATTTCTAGCTGAAAAATTCACAGTATAAACCAGGAACTATTACTAGTCCCTAACTGCATGACCTTACTCTTTTTACTATAGCGTTTCACCCCTTCTCCATAACTGCACATCTCAGAATGCTCCTTTTGCCTTGTATAATACTCCTTCTTGAATTTACAGTGCATCATCAGGAAATTTCTCAACATACTTCTACTTTTTCTGTCAAGATCATTAATGAAAATAATGCACAAGATTGTTCACAAGAGTGATCCTTGAAGAACCGTATCAGAAACATCTCTCTAGCCCCAGCTTTTAACGCAACCTTTGTTATCTCCACCCAGTTTCTTACCCATCTTACAGTTCTTCTAACTATTCTGCATATTTCCTAAACTGATATTTTCCTATGTGCCATAGTGCTTAATTCTGCACTGAGATCCAATACTATTTCCTTTTTATAGAAAATAAGTCTTGTAAAAACTTGGTCTGGCCAGTCAGTCTGTAATTTTTAAAAAATTTTTTTTATACTGCACTCACATTTGTTCATTCTCAGAAGACTAGCATATACAACTGTTTTTGTAACTGCACAATAAAATCATATTGGGATGAATCCACCAACGTGAGTCAATTGAAGGTCTTCTGGCCAGAGTGACAGGACAACTATTCCTGAAAACTATGCAGGAGGATTTAATGCTTTCCAGAATTACGTGTTCCCAGTTGAATATAAATTAGTTTAAGAATAACAAGAAGATCATATAGCATACGTTAGAATACCTACATAGTGTAAGTCAATGAATTACAGATCAATGAATTACAGATATCTTGTCTCTCTGATAGCAGTTTCTTTTCAACAATGAAAAGTGACTTACAGTGAGGTCCTCAAATTGACCAGCCAGTGGTCCAAAACATATATTTGTAAATGGTTTTCAGGCAGGAAAGTATGTATTTGCAACATTTCTCCTATGGAACGTATAGGAAGGAAGGACCTGTGTTGTTGGTTTGCAAATGACTTGGTCCTGCTGCCAATGACAAAACTCCAGTTGACTTCAACCGCGAGCAAGACTGGATTATACAGTATTTGTAGTAGTAAATTTCTTTATGATTTTCACATTTTCGTCAGTTATAAATGTAAACCTTCCTCTGTCATAACTACAACCAGTCGTCTCCCATTTCTTGAATGAATTCTTCCATTCGTCCAGCACTGAGGCCCCCAACACAAGAAGGACATGGAACTGTTGGAACAAGCCCAGAGGAGAGCCACAAGGATGATCAGGGGGCTGGAGCACCTCTCCTATGAAGACAGGCTGAGAGAGTTGGGGCTGTTCAGCCTAGAGAAGAGAAGGCTCCGGGGAAACCTTATAGCAGCCTTCCAGTACCTGAAGGGGGCCTACAAAAGAGCTGGGGAGGCACTTTTTAGAAGGGCAGGTAGTAACAGGACGAGGGGCAATGGCTTTAAACTGGTAGAGGGTAGATTTAGATTAGATGTTAGGAAGAAATTCTTCACCGTGAGGGTGGTGAGACGCTGGAACAGGCTGCCCAGGGAAGTTGTTGATACCTCCTCCCTGGGAGTGTTCAAGGCCAGGCTGGATGGGGCTTTGAGCAGCCTGGTCTAGTGGAAGGTGTCCCTGCCCACGGCAGAGGGGTCAGAACTAGATGATCTTTAAGGTCCCTTCCAACCCTAACCATTCTATGATTCTATGATTTTATGAGCTGGTTCTCCTGCTTCAAAATGTGGATATCTTTTGTTGGCTTTGGTATTCTGTAAAGACGGGAAAGAAAGCTCCAAGAACAGTTAGTTACTATGCCCATGAAGACAGCAAAAGCCGGAGCGTGCCCTTTCTTTCTCAGTTTCCCTTTCTTTCTGTGAAAAGTTCCTGGAGTGCAAGGAATTTGGCATTGTAGGAGGTCATACTTGACGTTATCGTCATATCCTTCAGGGCAGATCAAATCATTCCCTTTTTTCACAGTCTCTTTCTGGTCTACTAACGCTTCCTCAAAATTTGTATGAAAAACTGTATCTGACCTGAAAGTGTCCATCTGGGGACTGGGAAAAACGCTGCACGGAGAGGGAAGGTAAAGAAGTGTCAAAATATGTTTTTTAAATATTCTCACATTTTATTCTCAGAGTCACATCATAAATAATAGCCTAACATCAAATAGGATGTAGACGTTGTGACATATTGTACACATTTGAGCTTCACTCTTCAAGAAAGGGTATGGAATCAGGTATCAAACGTACAACTGTCTTCAGGCATAATCATATACAGTAGTAATGAATACTATTGAGATGCTATTTTGTTGCTACATGTTGCTCACCGTTGTCGTGGTTTAACCCCAGCCGGCAACTCAGCACCACACAGCCGCTCACTTACTTCCCCCCACCCTGTGGGAGGGGGGAAAGAAGAGGAAAATAAAGTAAAGCTCGTGGGTTGAGATAAGAACGGTTTAATAGAACAGAAAGGAAGAAACTAACAATGACACTAATAACAAGAAGAAATGACAATAATAATAAAAGGATTG
>JAVKLA010000007.1:18523883-18582699 GCA_034782735.1 Sagittarius serpentarius | reverse complement strand
TCAGTGCTAGGTTAAACAATTGGACTAGATGATCTTACAGGTCTTTTCCAATCTAAGCAATTCTATGATTCTATGACATTACAGGAAGCACTCAAATATAGCATATTCTTTTACACAGGTTTATAGCATGTTTAATTTCATAAAAGAAGCAGAGAGGATTACCAGACTTTTTGATATACAATTTAAGTTCCTGGAATGACTCCTACTTCTCTGAATTGGGATCCAAAGAGAGACAGAAATATGTTGAAGTGAGGAGGAGTACAGTAGGTAAGGCTTAAACTGTTATGCAATTTCAGTTCCAGTTGCCCTGAGGACTCTAAGGGTTAAGGTAACTTGGAGAGGTCATGTGAATGCGTATGTTATATATCTATTTTACATTTGTGACACAGAGCCTACTGTATGGTTCAAGGAAATCAATTCACAGCTTTTAGTAAAGTGTCAATGGGACTAACAGGACTATGTGTGAATTAGTGCATATAAGGTGTCTTCCTCTCTGTCCAGCAGCTAATTGTTTACCAGGGACTCTACCAGTGCTGACATGAAGCCTTGTTACTAAACACGGTTTAAGCGTTGTACATTTACGGCAGAGAAAAATACTGTTTTAGGGTGTTTTAACTTTCTGAGAAGATGTCTTTTAATTAAGGGCATGAAGATACATGAGAAAGTGACGATCATGTAGATTGCATGTTGATAACTCAGCTATTTTTCCCTTAGCAGAGCTGTAGCACAACTCTGTAAACAAAGTCAGCGGAAACACAAGTGGAAACCAGGGCACTTCTCAAACCGCATGCCTCGGTTCAGCTTTTTTCCCCTTTCCCTTTGCCCAGCCTTACTTTGACAGATAACTAACTCTGACAAGCGCACTCCCGTGGTGTGGAAGTACAGGTCTGAGATTTTGTGGAGGATTATACTTCACCATCTAAGTGTTCAAGTCATTAGGGGAGGAAAAGTGACTTTTGTTATCATGTCAGTTTTCCTTGCATTAATGACATTGGCACTGCTTGCATCATGCTGTGCTGAGAACCGGCAGTCTCCATGAACTAATCTCTCACCACCCACACGCGGCTCAGGAACTGCTCAACACTTCCCGTTTCAAAGCACCTTCAGACTTTGTTTCCACACCGCTTCTTGAGTTTGGCTTGCTCTGAGTGCCTAAGCGTGCATTGACAGTAAGGCAGAATTTGCACTAATTGTCCTCTGGCGTGATTTGAGGCTACAACGTGAGAGGGTGAAAGCTTCAAGACAGAAAACCTAGAAATAGCATTGGCTCTTGATAAGAAGCAAAGCACGGATGAGCAAAACCACAAGCAGGGGCTCAGAGTGCATAGCAAGGCCCTACTGTCTGTATCTCTACGTGAAACAGTGCAGACTTTCACCTCGGCTTCCAGAAAAAATGTACATCTGACCATAAGCTGCAAAGGTTTACAGAGGGGTTCAAATTAGTCCTGAGCAAGCGAGCTCCAGAATTAGGGAAGAGAGTGAAATTAGTTTACTAAGTTAGTTAGCAAGCTGAGAAAAGCAGGTATATCAGCATGGTAAGATGTCTGTCTTGCTCCTGGCCGTCTGGCTCCTACTTTTCTATCTTTGATATGCACCTTGCTCCTTAGGTTTGAGCTGAGTCGCCAGTTATTGATGTACAGGAAAGCTTGCCCAGCTGTGATAGACTCACAGGAAAAAATACTTTTTTCTTTGTTCTAGGGTCAATCCATTTCCCTAAGCAGCATTGGGCAGGCATCTGGCATTCACAGGAGAGTACTCTTCTTTGAAACTGGACCACTGTCGTCTGACAAACCTACATGTCAGGAGAGGTTGGTTTGACAGTAAATTCTCTGTTTAATTAATAACAAGAACAAATAACAGGACCTTCTTAGTCACCTGATAGACTTTACAGACCAGGCCTGTCCTTATCCCTGGAGTAGAAATAATCTACTCCATTTGTAGTTCTTCTAAGACTTCTCCACAGGAAATTTTTACATCAGGTTTCTTTGTAGAGGCCTTGTTAATAGACGTAAGCAAGAATGCATTTCCCTTTACAATGTTTCAAGTCTGTGAAAAGGCCTTTCATAATCTCAAGAACTGTTTCTATTGTAAGCCGCTATATGCTTTTCTTCAGTGAGGAATTCACATTTCAAACATATTTCTGAGAGGAACTAGGGGCTGTCTTTATCTCAAGAGGTCAATGGACAGAAGTATCTATCTAGACCAAATTGCTTCTAAAGCTTACTTGATGACAGAAAAGGAATGCCTTACTATTGAAAGGCTTTGAATGTCTTCACAACTGCCTCTTCAGTAACCAGTCAGAATTGATGACTCTTTCAGACATCTGACTTTCCGGGGAAACGTCAGTATCTGAAATAAAATTATGGTACTTAGCCCTCAGCCCTATTCTTTCAGAAGCAGAATACTGTATTTCCATTTCTTTAGTGTGGAAGAATTTGACATTTGCTATATGGGTCTGATGACCCTTGCTTACTTGTATATGATTGTCTAAGGAGCGCACAAACTCAAGAATAGCCCAGCGTAGAAAACAAGGACTGAAGTTGTCAGGATAGATTTAGGTCTTCCTCAGTGCAATACTTCCCAGATATACATATCTCATTTGCTGCTGATAATCAAGGAAAAGCAAGAAACAAAGAAAAGGAATGAAGCTTCAGAATGGAACTGCTCTTACAAAGACAGGACTCATTTGTTTCATGGATTAGGTCTGTAAGCACAAACACTTCTCCGTGGTTGGACACCTGATGTAATGGACTTTCCCTGCTAACCTGTTCTCGTTCCAAGCATTTTTTTCTTATTTATGTTTGAGCTGGAGGGTTTGGGTTTTGCAATTTTCTTGTCAGAGATTTTTATAAAGTTCTTTTGTTCTCTCAGAGGCTTTGACTTTCTTAAAATTGAACGGTTTTCCATTTAATTTTACACTTTTCTTTCTCTTTTTCTTATGCCTCTCTCCTTTTTTTTCCCCTTTCCTTTTCTTTTTGCCTTCAGCTGCTCTTCCGATTTCCTTCTTTCTTTTGCTTTTCTACTCTTAATTGCTGCTTTTGGAAAGCCAAAATGAAAAAGGGGCTTAAATATGCTTTCCACGGCAATAACAGACATTAACTGCAATATCTCTGAACACCTACCAAGAGCTTATGGAAAGAAGGCTTTCTTTTTTCTTTTCTTTACTGTAAACTGTGCTTTAAACAGTCTGAGAGTGCATCGTCGTGTTCCAAGGCAAAATGTCTTGAGGTGAAGTCAGTAAGTGCTGTTACAAGGCATTACTAGGGCTCTGTAATGCGATAACACAATACCAATTAGCAAGTCTCAATGGATATAATTGGAAAAAATGCCAATTATATGATAATTATAGGTTAATTTCTGAAACTTCCATAATTATAAAGAGTTTTAACTGTATATCTTACATTTTTAAGTACTTAATGTGGCAATACTAGCAGGGAGCTAAAAGAGACCAATGTTACTGTATGTAAGGATGTCTTCGTTTGATTTTTATTTTTTTTTTAGGAGTAGAAAATAGGAGAACTTACATTGGATCAGAGATATTAGAGTTACATTGATCCTGCAGGATGATTGGTGCCTTCTGCCACCAAGTGCTCAGATTCCCGAGGCAAGCATTCATGGTCTTGCAGGAGTGACCACTAAATGAACGTTTTCTTAGGCTAGCTCAGCTTATGCTGGGCTCTCACGATAAGTAACATGCTTAGCCTGAGGGGAAAGTAAGAGGAATGAGCTTAGTTGGATAAATTTTGCTATTTCACACCAACTTTACCCCTTTCATGCTCTCCCTCCTACTACTCCTTTGCATGCTATCTGCACATATATTGACATGTTCAGGCTGGGAAGAAATGTTCATGCATGTTGGGAAGACTCTGTGTGTTCACATGCATGCTTTCTACCTTTTCCAGTACACATTTTCTTTAGCTGATAAACGTGTTTCATCTGAAGCAGCGATGCAAAACTCCCAACATTCCTGACATTGGATGTAGCAGTTTCATGAGAAACCTAGGGGAATGGTAAAATTCTCTGGGAGAAAAATGAAAACCTTGTAGAATGATAAAAGCCCCAGTCATCTGTACCTTGACTACATAGCATTGTTATCCTGTCTAGCCAGAAAGGATAAAGACAGCTATTCAGAGAGAAGAAAAAAAATGGAGCTGTACATTTTTACCCTAAAACTTCATGGTCTTGATTCAGCAGTGCAATAATTCAGCAATAAACTGGGAATTCTAGCAGGTTTTCAACTGGGACAGATTAAAAACTGAAAATACTAACAGATACTTCCATGTTAAAATCTCTCCACTGTGTTTTAGTGAGTATGTGCATTCCCTAACTACAAGAGAAGTACAAGACATAGACACCATAGCTTTGAATGCACTGGGTATGGCATTCATCGTAAAGGCACAAAGCATAGCGGGAATAACTGGAGAGAAAATAGCATCTTTACCTGCTGATGAAATTTTAGCCTCCAAATTAAGCACGAAGCAGGATGATTAAATCATGCATCTTCACTATGGAGTGTGGGACAATAGAATCAGGAAGCCTTTTCATTTTTTTTTTTTCTTGGAAATTTGGTCAGTGGCAGATGATCTGAGCTTCTAAAAATGGATGGATAAAGTTGAATATGAGTAGAGAGGAACTTGGCATAGAGGAAGGCAGAAGACACCAGGAAGTTCAGACAAATTTGGGTGATCTTTTAAAAAGCATCAGAATTTTGGAGCCTTATCTGAATCAAACTGTTAGTTCATCTACCTTTACCCTTATTACTTTACCCCTTGACTTGGCAGTCATCCCTACATATAAGCTTCTATGCTGGCACACATCAGTATTTGATCTTGTACTTCAAACAATGTAGGAATTATTTTACATCCTTTCCATGTGTTCCTTATTAGTATCTTGAAAGCAGAGGGACCGACCTCCCAGCATTTCCTGCTCAGAAAGCCTTCAGTTCTAAATGTCTAGAGAATATCTGAAAATATTTGTTTATAAACACATTTTTAGAACTTAGCTGCATATTCAGAGCCAGGCTGGATGTGAAGGACATTTACAGTTGTCCGTATAGCCAGATCTGGAATGTGAGTTGTTTATTACAGGAAGAAAGGTCTTGAAGAGCCAAATAAAGAACCGTTAAGTTTGATAAAGTTTTGTTTAGTCAAAGTTCTAAATAAATTCCTGAAGGTTTTCTCTTGCTCTCAGCTACTTGACGCCTTTTGATCATTTACAGATGGCTCGTGTGGGACTGTTATGAGATCCAAGAGCAAACCTTCTGCAGACTTCCAAGCCACTTTACGCTAACGCCTTACTACAGCCCCATTAAGCCAAACAATAAGTAATAAATCAGATACTTCAAGTCGTTCTGCTACCATTTTGCAGAATGTAACTCCACCCTTCAGGACCAAGAGCTGAGGCTCAGCTGGGAATACAGGAATAGGTGTGATCTCTGTGATGTCATTGCTGTGAAGATTAAGAACTTGCTTGATACTTTGGCCTTATTTTGAACCACATAGCTGCTGTGCTTTAAATCCACCATCTAACCTGAACTGCAGATCTGCATGTAGTTTTCAATACAGCCAAGAAGTAAAGGAAAGATAATGCCTTTTTATTTAAAGATAGTTCAATTGAGACAGAAAAAAGATAGCTATAAAAAAAATAGTTGAAATTTTAAAACGGGTGCATGCACGTTAAAGACAATTTGTCTGAATGTCAGTTGTGGGATCCTGTATTTGGCATCTTCTAGCCATACACAAGTGGACTAAAAAGATTTTTTTAGATAAGTGTTGGGAGCTTATGTCATTTCTTTGTTATTATAAATGCAAAGTCACTTGTAGATGGGCTCGCTGGGAACCAGACTGGGTTTTTCAGAGAAGTAGAGATTTTTTTTTTTTTTTCTTCCCCGTCATGTAAAACACATCAGTAGGGCTACGCTGTCAGAGTTTTTCCCTCCGTGAAGAGATATTTGTATCTGGTTAGAACAGAATAAAAAAATACGATTATTCTAATCTGCATGTTTTTTAATACTTCATCATCATCATCATCATAACAACTACAAGAGAACTCCAGCTACATTATGAGGAAAGATGTCAGTATACATTGCTTTTGTTTTCAAATATTAAAAGGATTATTCTCTGTCTTTTCCCAGGGAATGGCTCTTTCTCATTTGAGAAAGCTCAGTCTGGCCAATAAGCCCGTCCATATTTTTGTGAGGAAGTGCCTAGACTTACCATTCCCACTTTACTTTTTGATTATAAACCGCATTGTCACTTTTCAGCTTGGTTTTCTGCTGCATTTCAGTGATTGCATCCTAAGACTTTTTCCTTCCCATCTGTTTAAAGAACTGCTGTGCTTTTTTGTCAGATAAATTACAAAGCTGCAGAATATTTAATTTTATATTTTTCCAATTTAGAAATGATGATGATGTGAAATTTCTTCAGCTGTAGCTTTTCCCTGTCTTATGTGGACATCCCAATACTCAGGAGAGAGTTGTTATCAGGGCTTCCAGCACAAGTTATTTCACCCAGCCTGGCAAAACCACAGCTGAATATCAAAGGCATATTAACATTTTAGCTTGCCAAGAGTGGCAGATCCGATTCAAAGCTGGCCCAGAAGACTGCAAATAATGGCCTGTTAAAGAAAGGTGACAGATTATTTCATGCTGTGTTTCATGTGCAGTCTAAAAGCATGCTGTGAGACCTGGCTAAAGCTCTAAAGAGGAAAATACATCTTATGGCAACATTCAGCTAACAAAGAGAGAGAGATGCATACAAATCTCAGTGCATTCCTTTAGTCCAAATTCATAGGCTGGGATAATAATTAGTAGGGATTTTCGCCTCTCTTTTGGCTCACAAGTGGCTTGCAAGCACATCGTGGGGCTGGGCAACGTCTTCATTCACGCTTGCTGAATAATTTCTGTGAATAATTTGCAGCTTCTTGCTTGTTCACAAGCATTTTACCAGTCACAATTATTTGATATGCAAGCTGTTTCCTTTGGAAACGCAGGTCACAGAGTGTGTCTGCTCCCTTGCTGGATCAGAATGAAGGTTTGGATGCAGATTTTTCTGACGATGAATTTAATACTTTTTTTTCCATTTGAAGACGCTTGCCTTCCCCAACAGAACATGGTTCCGTCAATGCTTTTCTGATCAGTTCTAGTGCTGAATCTCTGAAAAAGTAATTAGCTAAAGGAAAATGCAAACCATATGTCTGTACCTGTCTCTATAAAATGTCATGCATATACAAATATCCAGGAAGTACTGTAGCTCATAGGGGCCCTATTTAGACTAAATTAAACATGTTTTGGATCTCACAGTTCTTGGAAGGCAGTGCACTGGTCTAATACACCAGTCCAGACTATTAATGGAAAATATATTTTTCCAGTGTGCGTGCCAAAACCCACACTTATTGGAGCTGTAGAGAGGAAACTGGAGAGTGGGTGATGCATGCTATTTCCTATCTTGAGTCTGCCTGTCTGCTCTTGCATCTCCAGTAAATCTGAGCAGCAAAACTCTTTGTGCTGTAATAAACTCCTTACATCGGTCGTACGGGGGATGGGGTAACTTGAGCAGGATCTTTGCAGTTCAAAAAGACGTAAATGCATCTCCTTGGTAATGGGAATCAGATCTCTTGCTCCGAGTGGGAGGTACTGTTCCCTCCAGTGCTTCCTGTGACTGATGCAATTTGTAACCTCCCCCTTTAAGCCCAGTGCCAACTTCTTGTCCCATTTTAGCTTTTCAGACTGAAACGCGTGCATTCACTTGAGAAATGTGGACAGGGTTGCGCATCATTAGCCAGGGTTCAAGGTGTCTTGGCCGCCATGGTTGGTGTAATTTTCAGTGTCATTCAAGGCACGTTCACTGATGAGTGAATTTGCATAATAATTTCCAACGATTTGCTTTGATCAAACCCCGTCAGCCTGTGGGCAGGACACTGGAAGGTGTGCCTAGAGCAGGCGAGACGCAGGTGAGAATGTGGCGGGTATTTACAGCCATATGTTGAAAAAAAGGTGCTAGTTACGTGATCACTACAGGGGAAAATCAGGGTCTCTGGAAAGGCAGATTGGCAACGAGTAAGGCTGGGGCTAAACTTTCCTCATGCTTCCTCCTTACTGTTGTTTCTGTTGCTGTCGATTGACGTTTCCTAGCGTGGTTCTTGCAGGCAGGGACGTCCAGGAGCGAGAGCTGGTCCCCTGGCAGGCTGCTCACCACAGTGGCCTCCGGCTACCGAGTCAAGAAATTGCAAACCCTCTCTCTGTGGCACAGCGGAGTTTCTGTCAGTCGCACTGTGGTTACCAATGAGAGGCTTGCCCAAGGCATAGGTACCAGCCGAGATAACAGGTACTCTACGTATCTCAACCTAGGAGAGAAAAGATGAAGGCAGCATGGTTCAGGGGACATAGCTGGCAGTGATCTCCTGGGTGCCGAACTGCAGCCGCTGCAATTTTAAAGCGTTAAGAAAGAATGAGTCAGATTTTCAAATATGCTTGTATTTAGCAAGGTGTGAAGGGACACATTTGTCATTTATTGAAATAGTAGGCCTGGGGCGCTTTTTTTTTTAAAGCAATTTTTTATTGAAGTGGTTAGTGCAATAGCTAATCCTTTCTAAAGCATGTTTGTGAGCATTTTTTTAGGTCACAGAATAGCCAATAATGAAAACATTTGAAAGAAAACCCACATTTTTCTTGCAATGTTTTCCTGTTGTTGAAGCTAGATCATTTTCAAATGACTACGAACAAAACAACAAACAGAAAAATGAAATAAACTATGCAGCCAGCTTTGCTTGGGAAGAGGACTGGCTATTCACAGGGCAAGTAAGACCCCTGGATGTAATACTTCTTCATGTGCATGAAAATCTGGTCTGGGGAAAACTATTTATTAATCTCTGAGAACTATTTTCATTATGTCTTTTTAAGCAGCTTGTTCTATATAAATTGAGGGATTTTTTTACTAACTCAGCAGTATCTGGAAATGAACTGATCAATACGTTCTCACATCTGCCTCTAGTCATTGATGACAGTTTCCCAATGTCATAGACAAACAACACCTTTTTGCAGTGCTTTTTAGCTTGTGCTTTCTTGTTCCAAGCTGAAACTGAGTTCAAACAGCTACCGAAACATTTCCAGCTGGGAGAGAGGAAGCTGTAAGAGCTGACCCTATGATGGGCTGAATATCCCATTCCCCTTTGAGCTGCAGGAGGAAGAACCTACAATAATATTTGTTTTGGCTTATAGTTATTAAAAGACAAGTTCTCAGGGAACTCTTCAGTGTGGGGAAGAGAATCCATTCAGGGCACTGAGAATGCCAGCTTTGTAATTCATCGTAGATATGAGGTCCCCAAGAAAAAGATTGCAGTCGATGGATAAATGGGTATTCCTTTCATCCACAGAGTAGTTAACGATTTTTGTGTCTTCACTTGAGGGAGATGATTATAGTTATAGCAGGGGAATAGTTTCATCATTCTGTGACTGGCAAATAACATTTCTTGTTTCTCCTTTGCAAGAGAGATTGGATTCTTTCATTTGTCAAGGGTTTTCCTCATTAATATAGGAATTGCTTAGGAGAACAGTCTCCACAAGCCCTTTTCCATGTATCTGAAATGATGAAGAACGATGCTTTTTAGGAAAATAAATCCCTGAGGTGCAGACTGGCGTTTTATTTTGTCTACAGCACTTGATGCAATGGCACAGGTTTAACTAAGAGGTAATTTTTGGTTTGCAGAAACATTTGGGCTTATGCTTTACCATCAGCCATCAAGAACTCAGCTTGCTGCAGATCCCAGATGAGGTGCAGACCTGGCAGTTGCGAAAACCATCTGCCAACTTACAGAAAGCCACTTTGCAGTTTGTTATATTTAGACAGTGACCAATTTTGAGGACCCTGAGGTATCTTCCTTCTGCACCTAGCAAATACCCAAGCACTTCAAGGGTGTAGATTGTTCTACTGTCCATCAATGTGGCAAGACGGGGCCACGGCGGTGCATTCTCTCCGCTTCCCTCTTCCAGCATTTCTCACATGACCGGTGAAAGCAGCACGTGTGTGAGGCTTCTCCTCTCCCTTCTTCTCCCTGCCCCTTGCCCCAAGGTTTTGATGCAGGAGGAAATGATTTTCAATGATACTGAGTAGAATCAGATGTGGAGCCACTCAATCACCTATGTAAAGCCACACAGTTACCAGAGTTATTTCTCAGCCTGTAACTGCACTTAACCCAAGTGATTTGAGTGTATGCGTCTGTGAGATTTGGGCTTGCAAAACAGGCCAAATAATGAGCTAAATAAATTTTGCAGAGTAAACTGGTATGTGCTTATGAGTCAAATTCAATGTAACGGGAGTTAGGTGTGCACTTCACTGGGGGGCAGAGCCCTAATTCTCAGGAGCGGTATGCAGTTTGCCTGTAAAGCGAACGCGTTTCTGTGTAGTGTTGTAAGAGGCTGCTGGAGAATGAGGGTTGCCATAGCAATACAGAAAAATTTTGAACAGTTAATACTTCCTACACAGCTGAATAGAGTGGGCTGAGTAGCAGAATCTGAAATCATCATCTTTAGCACAACTAAGTTCATTTTAAATGTATTTATTAAATGTTTTCTTATGTCACACTGGGTACTCTACAGGACCTCAAAGCGCTGCACCAGTGTAACGTAGAATCTGGGGCAGCAGCGCTCAAAGGCAGGCACATTTAAGTGGAGTGATGACAGCTGAGTACCACAACATAAGATGATTCAAACCTTGGTGAAGGACCAAGAATGACAGTCAGACAACTGCCAAGTGATGTTGTGTCCATTTGGAAGAGATAAGGACTTTGATTTTGACAGTCCCTTCTGCAGTCAGGCTCCACTGTAAACTGCATATTATAGAAGGCTGGGGAAAAAAAAGTATAAGGAAATGTCACTTTCTCTAAAGCACCCACTGTATGACTCTCTTTTTGGTTTTGGTGTTTTTTTCCCCCCGCCCCCCTTGTGCCATCCTGCACCAGTCTTACAACAGCCAGTACTGGATGCTTTCAGAAGCTCTGGACACAGCAGGGAGATGGATCTCCCTTCTCTGGTACACCTGTCCCGGAGCTAACTCATCAGACAAACTGCATAGTTGGTATGTTTATGAGCTGTTATGTGTTTTGGGGTGGGTTTTTGTTTGTTTGTTTGTTTGTTTTGTTTGGGTTTTTTTATTATCTAGCTGCTTAAAATCATGAGACTCTTCTACAGCTCACTTTTAGATTCACTACCTTGAGTAGTTTTGTATTATTAGCAAGCGTTGTCTTGCCATTATTAACTGACTTTTTTTGATAACCTATGACTGTGTTGAACACAGTGGGTCTCAGAACAAATCCTTGTAGGATTTGACACAGAAAAATATTTTATCTGTTGTGAAAATTGGATATTTAACCCATTTCCTATCTTAAAATAGCGATTAATTTACAAGCAGATGCTCTTCTTTTTCCTTTTACACAGAGCAACATGAACGTGGGATCTCGTCTCAAGGGTTTTGAACACAAAGCTTTGAAAAATTTCACTCAGTACTAAATTTGACATTGATTCCTAGGGAACCTGGACATTTTCTACACCGTTTTTTTCCAGCTTGGGGAAACAAAGTTGTTTAGTTGCTGAGGATAATAGTTTCCCTCCATGATTAAGAACTGTCACAAGTAGTTTATGTCTAGATTTCTCCTATGACCATGTCCAAAACACTCTGAATACTTAGGTCCAGCTTTTCTGAGCCTGTGGCCTTGGTGCTGTGTTCAGTTGCAGAGACATTATTCCAGGCACAGCAGAGTTAGTAGGCTCAAAAGTCTCACAGCAAACACATTGTTCTGAAGTAAGTTTGTTATGAAATCACACTGTCTTCAGTGCTGACAGAGGCTATTTTGTTTTTTTGCTGAATACTGTGCAAAGTAATGAATCCAGCTACGGACTTGCAAAGTTACATTATACAGTCACCCGAGGGGGTTCTCCTTGTCCTTGCTGTGCATACCGAAATGTGCAGTCTAGCAAGTAACTTGTATGTGGCTGCATATTTTATTTTTCCTCTAAACACTGTGCTGTCAAAACGTATCTGTCCTGTCACGTGGAGGACCTGTGTGTCAAGTTATAACTAAATCCCTCTGAATAAAAATATGATGCTTTAGTTGCATGCTTTTTGCTTGGTTGTTTTTTTGGGTGGTTTTTTTGTTTTTTTTTTTTTAGTTATCTTGATTGCTTTTGGTAGCCCATGATGTCTTACAGGCGCTGCCCACCACTTCAAGTGCAGACAGGCTCACGGCTAGCTGGATGCTTTCATAAGCAGCTGCAGCTGTGTTCATTTGTAAGCTGACATGCTTGCATAACTGGGCCTGATGGTTGGTGACTTTCAAGAGAAATCCAGTTGTTTTTATAAACCACACATTTCTGCAGCACCCTCCATAAGCTATGGTATGTTTTCCAGTAATCACAGTAGATCTGCAGCTTATTCTTTTGGGTGTCATCTCTGTTTAACGGCACTGTCCTTAAAGCATTTCTAGGTTTTTAATTGTGGTTTTCCTTTGAAATAGTATTGCGACCGACATGTTGCAAAAGTTGCATTTTTACTGTATGAGCATCTTTTTCTTGATGATCCCCCAAATAGTGATAACACAGAGGCTGGTGAGGAAACAAGCTGTCAGCAGATGTGAAATTTTACAATGTGAGCAGACTCAGTTCCCTGTCCTTGTTATATCTCTGGGATTGTCAGGAGTGAGATACTACAAAATTACTGCAATGAGATATACATAGATAAAAAAGATGGGTAAGAAGGAAATACACATCTGTCCCCACTTCTGATTTGAACCAAAAATCCAGAGGCAATTAGCTCTTGCTCCTCATCTTTAGCGTTCTGATGCCCTATCAGCTGTATTTTCTCAAATGAATAAATGGCACGTCTACCCCCTCTAAATATTACAGAAATTTAGTGTAATTGGTGACATTGTCTCAGAGGATTAGGCAGCCGAAGTGCTTTGACTTTCAATAAGACAGAAATCCTTAGGGGCACATACTCACTACAGTATTAGCGGACCCTTTTTTTTTTTTTTTTTTTGTCTTGCTTCCCACATTCCCACTCGTACACCAAGGTAACTGTCAGCAACAAGTAATATCGTCAGGTCTGACCAGCTTGCCTTGATTCTGCTCCTCTTTGTGCTTTTTCCCATCGTAGTACTGAGGCATGTTGAAATAGCAAGTATTAATAATCCTTTAGTCACGTCCCGCAAATCCTCCCTTCCCTGCCCTGTCCCCAGAAGCATAGCTGGGGTACTAACCAGAGAGCAGCTGAGCTTTACAACAAGCAGGAGATGTCCTCAGAAATGTAGTGACATACCCTCAGGAGCGCAACAGCAGAACACAGAAGCACGAGGATGGCTTTAGAAAGTGTCTGTGAACATCTGCTGCTAAACTAACCCAGACGCTTGGGCCCCAGTGTCAATTATCTGGGTTTATGCTATAGCCCAGGCATGTCACAGATCCCTTTTGAAAAGGGGGCTTCAGTTCCTAAGTGATGTCAGAGTATTAGTAACTTTATGATCTCAGCCTACTAGCTTTTGCCCAAATCCGGAAGAACCGCTGTAGATGGATGAACGATGAAACACTATTTTAGGCAGAGAAAGCTACAAAATTGTTGTATTGCTTCTACCGTATAAGTTTTATTTTAAAATTGTTATAAATTAGGGAAGATAGGAACACTGATTTCTTATGTCATAACTTATAAATGTTCTGTTTCTGAAAGGCTGTTTAGAGAATATTGCTGCTTGCAGACATATCCCATTAGAAAGTTTAACTGGAAATTGCAGGCAGTTTGATAAATCTCTGGTTGTTGTACCCCCCAGAATTAGGGAAGGTAATAGAATTTTTGTTTCGTATTTATCGGTCTTCCTGTGAGAACTCAAATAGGAGAGATCCCTTCTAATAACAAGTCTGGCACAGTTCTGAGGAAATGGATACCAGAAAAGCCTCACTAAAAAATTAACATAATATTTTCTCTCCCCCAAAGCCCTACCACCATGGACAAAAACAGAGAGAAAAGAGGGCAGAATGAAATACATGTGAAATGTGAGGGTCCTTCAGAAGGCATTCTCAAGAAATAAAAGAACACATTTATATTTTATAACGTGGTCCCCAATCACCAAAGAAAAAGCATAAAATTAAGCAATTCCCTATAGACATTCCGTATGATAGCACTGCTTTAATAATTAAAACAGAAGTCTTTTAAAAAAGAGCTCAATGTACAACTCCCTCTTTCTTTCCGAATGTATTACCCTGACTGACTGGGAGAACTCCGCATGAAGAATGGTATAGTAGCGGCTATATATTTTTTTTAACTTCAGTTTCCTTCTCTCCTGTTTCTCTTATCACCCTGGATTTCACAAGATGATCTAACTGACCGCCTTTGAAAGTCACAGTCCCAGTAACATGGCATTTTCCAGACAGGCGGAAGGGAAGCCAAGTGAAAGATCCCAGGATTTCTTTACACAATTGCTCTCTTTTTATAGTTACGTTAGCTCACGTGGAAAACTGGGCACCTTAAACACAGAGTTTCTGCACGTGAGACTTTACGCACTCAGATCAGATGACAAGTAATAGTAACCGTGCATCTGATACGCCATTTTTAAAATGTATGCTTTCTACGTGGGCCGGAGTTGAAAGGCCAGCAAAACGTACCAATGCCGCATCACCGAAAGCAAAGGGAAGTGCTGGCATTTGCAGCTATTGCGGTCATTTTGGGTTACAGTTTGGGGCCTCTGGTAAATCAAAAAGTTCATTTCTCAGAAGGCCTACAAGAAAAATTGCCACTCCAAGTGTCAGAGAGGGATTGGTTAAGGGTAGGGTTGTTTGGTTGGTTTTGGTTTTTTTTTAATTGTTTCCTTTTTTTTTGTTTGTTTGATTATTTTTTTGGTTGTTATTTAATCCAGTGAGCACTGATAGATAAATCTGGCAGTGAAAATATTTTCTGTGGCTGCTTTGTAAGATGTCTTGGGTGATTTTTTTGTTTTTCCTGCACAAGCAGAAGTGCTGTATCCAGTTAAAGCTTCACAAAGCACAGGTTGGTAGGAATACACAAAGAATATGAGCGAATAGCCAGTCTTTTTTGGTCATCTCTAATTAATTAATTATGACTTCACCAGAAAACAATACTTACAAGAATGTGGCAAATGTTGTAATGCATACAAAAGAACTACTTTTCTCAGTGAAAATAAATAAATCTTGTTAAGAATATAAACACCTTTTGGTCTTTGAACTCCCATGTTGGGAATGTTTTTTCTCAGATGATATTTTAACACTATGGCTTTGCTGCAGAGCAAAACAGTAACTTTGGGATAGCTACTCCCTTTTGTTATTATGTGGGTGGAAAAGTAAACTTCCTTAATTTGAGAAGGTGAAGGAGTCACCTCCACAGCTCATTTTCTTTCTTAAAATACTCTCTCTGACTAACTGGGAAGGCACCAAGTATCATCGTATGTTTTCTGTTAGGCTTTCTAAGTTACTGAAGAGCTAGCCTTGGGAGCTGATGTGGGATGCGGAGTGTAGGAATTCATGCAGTTTCCCCATTATTTATGTAATGCAAAAGCCAGGATCACTGACATGGACTAAACAGATTGCCACTCAGACCACTTGCTACTTGCTAGTAGATTGGCACTCAGCCCCAAATGGAAAACTACTATGAAGAAAAGCAGAATCATGTCTCCTTTTCAATGCTACCTGGAAAAAGCAGGTGATAGCTGTTTTTCCTTTTCTTTCTTTGCTCTAGTTCAATTTTTCATCTAAAGAATACGACAATACATCTGAATTCCTTGCCGTGCTCAGCTACAGTTCTCAGGATTTATTTTTCATGTACTGGAAAACCCCTATCTGGCCATAGGTTTCCAAAATAGCTGCCTGCCTTCCCACCAATATGCAAGTTGTTGTATTACTCTCACAGTATTGGAGAAGCCATGGTAATGAGCATATAATTTAGTAGGGATTTTTTCCTATGTGACTTTTTCTTAAACTCAGTCTCTCCTCTCTTCATCCCTTCCGAAAATTAAACATGATGCAGTGAGAAAGAATTTGGTACAAAGTAGGTTGATAACATTACCATCCAGGCTGCTAGCTATTTTTAAGATCTGTTATTTCATATTTCACTGCGTCTATTGCTTTCTTCTACTTTGAGCTCCACAATTCGGTCCTGGTTATATCTGAAAATCACACACTGGAAATGTGATCTGTCTAGTAAATGAACAAACAAGGGAAGGGGAAGCCATAGGAAAACTCACAGAACAAATCCACTTTGCTGTGTTTTCTATTAAGGCTTTTCTTGGGTCACCTGGAAAACTAGGCTCCTAAACTCATATTGTGGAGTAATGGGACTTGAGTGTGAATCTCCATTGCCCTTGTATGAATATTTACACTCCCTTGTGCCTGAAGAAAAAGGGATGCGTCATGGTAGAGCTGGCCCCAGCGCTGCCACATGATCACTACAACTTTCCAAGAGGGCTGGCAAGCCTCACAGCTCTGTCCTCATTGCCTCCCTTTTAAATAATAGCCTTGTTGTTCAGGAAAGATTCTTTCGCACAGGGTTTTTTTTTTTTTAAAGAAAAGGAAACAGTTGCTGAAGACTTTGTATTCTTTACATAGTATTGATTATTTTGAATTTAGGAGTATCAGTGTTAATGTCATATGCGATAGTGTATTTCCCTTTGCTTATATGTTGATAGGGTGTGATTTTATAGTTTGCTTTTCCTTACTGAGAATTAGTGTTTTTCAATGTTTATGATAGACAAGATGTCGTCTGTGGAGCTTCCAATGCAAGTTACACTCTAAGTCAATGCAGTAGTTTTCAGGTTTTTATTTTGCACACAAAATGGTCTAGGAGAGTTTAGGATTAGTAAGAGACTAGTAAGGGGGGGAATAAGGGAAGACAAGGGTGGCAACACGTTGTCTCTCTGGAGAATGTGCTAAGAGGCAAGCCAGTTATGCAGGCTTGGCATATTGAAGGTTTATATCATGGGACAGCAACTCTCCTTTACAAATCACTGTGGTGATAAGGAAAACACACATCCTGTTCCTGAATCCAAGGAAGAAAAGCCTAAGCTTGTTTTTTTCCCTAAGCATCTTTCCAGATACATATTCTCTGGCTGCGTAATAACTTGAAATGGACCCTAACTAATCTCTGTTTTCAAATGTTTAAAACTGTTGGTATTTGAATTTAGAAAACAGTAACCAAAACATAAATAATTCTTAGAGGTTAAAAAGGGAAGAAAACCAGAAGCCTCAGAAAAGACATACATTCAAACTCCTACATGCAGAAGCCAGAGTGGTCATTGTCCACTGCTGCTAGGGTGCGTGGCACTTTCAGGACCAGGTGCCTTGAGAAACACCTTTACAGAGACATTAGAAAAAGAGAGGAGGAAATGCTGTTCTGGAGGCTCGTTATCACAAAACAAGCCCAAATGTGAGGCTACTGTACTTCATTTCAGCTATCCTGCTTCTATCAAGTCCATATTTTTTATAGTGACTATATTTTTAAGAAGGAGAATTAAAATGGTGAGCCTACATACCTAGAACATTAGAAAGACTCTGGAAGCCAACAAAGAGAAAACAGTACCACATATTCAGCACTTGTTGAGACTCCTCATACTCTCCTTCTCTAAGATGCCGATTTTTTCCCCTTTTGGGTATGACTTCTTCAGCCATCCAACCTCTACTAGTCCTTTAGCCCTCTGGTACGGAGCAAGCCCACAAGATCATACACAGTGCTTTTAAATCACAGGCACCTTGACCTAGGACGCAGGAATCCAGCACAGTCCTAAGGGGTCGATGTGATACCGTCCTGCCAGGCTACGCCACCTAGTTCCTGCTTCAGCTTTAGCTTCCCAAATCATCCAGAGTATAGTATTTTGTGATAATTAATATAAGCCTGAAGGCACAAAGGCTTGCTAAGGCCAGATCCTCCTCAGTGAGAATAGTTCCCAAGTAATTTGACGACTTCTCCACCAAAGCGTCACCGAGGTAAATTGGTTTGCTATTCTCTTGGATTCACAGAGGTATGATGAGTCTTTTTTTTTTCCTTTTTCTTTTTTTTAAGAGATCAGGCATTCAGAAGTAAATGCTCTCCTTCTGGTTCTGTGAAGAGCTCTTACATTTCAGCGGTCATACCATTGTAATGAGTGAAACCAACAGACCATCTGGTCCTCTGTTTGATCTCTGGTAATGGCCAGTACCAGATGCTTCGGAGGACAGAGCAGCAGAATCCGTAGCCGAATAACCAGCCAACAAGAGAAGGTTTTTTTCAACTTCTGTCAATTAGTGGCTCATTTATGCCTCATAAAGTGACTGGGTTTTATTTCTTGTACTTTTTTAAAACCCAGTAATCTTCATCTTATAATTGTTCAATACTATTTTGGTCTTGGATTCTGGAAATACTGATGGTAGAAGTATATTTCTTATTCTCCTCCACATTTTTCAAGGGTTCATTTCACTTTTACAGTTGACAATAGAGGTTATCACAGGCTTTTACGTTTTATGATGTAAACACAATTTTTGACACAGCATAGCTATCCCAGATAAGTTAGTAGAAATACAATTAATTCATTATCTGTTCCAGTGTCTGTCCTGTTCTTCAGCTCGGACTTGTTGATTCACCCTAGTTCAGTGGGAATATGTTTTTATACTGATTAGAGTAGAAACTGGAACAAATCTTAATAAATGCTACAGGTGGATGTACAAGAGGACCCTGCTTGAGTAGGCCTTGCTTCGACGCAGGCCAGACTTAATGTTAATAATAATATTAAATCCTAATTTATAATTCAGGATTATTGAGTCCAATTAGTACCTTAGAGCCCAAAAGCTTTACTGATCTTATCCGTGTCTAACTGCATGTTCCTACAGCCTTTGCCACAACAAAGTGCCGCCTTCATTAGTACCTCTTGGAGGTATTGCTGTACAAACCGTTTAGTAATAGTTTCTAGTTTGCAGGTGTTTGCATTAATAAACAGTAACAAGCACAAAGTGGGTTTATTTCAGGCTGTTACTTCCAACTAGCATGTTACAATGTACTGTTGGCCAGGCAGTGGGATGTTCTCAGTCAGTAATGGTTTGTGTATTTTAACTTGTTATTTTTAGTTTTTAAAAGTATCACTTATCCTTTGTTTTCCCTTTCACGCCAGAATGGTGGATCCTTGTGTCTCCTAAGATGAAATTTGACGCACTGATTGTCTCAGACCTGAAAGACTGAGCCAGAACTTGAGACCAGAGTCTCTGTATTACACGCCTGCGATGGAGAGTCAGGGCTGCGCAGGCCCGTTTTTCTAACCCGGCTCCATGTGAATGCGGTTCAACGACCAGAAACGAAGCAAGCGGTGCACTGGTTTTGGCTGGGATAGAGCTGATTTTCTTCGTAGCGTCTCTTACGGTGCTATGTGTTGGATTTGCAACCAAAACTGTTTTGATAACACGCTGATGTTTTAGCTGTTGCTGAACAGTGCTTGCAGAGCGTCACAGCCTCGTCTGCTCCTCACCCCGCCCCGCCAGCGAGTCGGCTGGGGGGGGGGGGGGCACAAGGAGCTGGGAGGGGGCGCAGCCGGGACCGCTGACCCCACCTGACCCAAGGGATATCCCATATGATATGACGTCATGCTCGGCATGTAAAGCTGGCGGAAGAAGGAAGGAAGAGGGAGACGTTTGGAGGGAAGGCGTTTTGTTTTCCCGAGTAACCATTATGCATAATGAAAATGGCTGAACACCTGCCTGCCGATGGCAAGTACTGAATGAACTCCTTATTTTGCTTTGCCTACATGTATAGCTTTTGCTTTACCTGCTGAACTGTCTTTATCTCAGCCCATGAGTTTCTTCCCATTTGCCCTTCCCATTCCTCTCCCCCATCCCACTGCAGGGGAGCGAGAGAGTGGCTGTGTGGGCCCTAGCTGTCTACCGCGGTTAACCCCCAACAAATGCTTAAAAACTCAAGCATCCTTCCCAAACAGCTATAACTTCTGCGGCTCGCTTTTTAAAAATGACTCAGACTCCCAGCTTCCAGAGATCTTTCAAAGTCTGCTAATTTCTTAGATGTTTTGATCTGCTTTTTCCTACCTTTGCTGTGCTTTACAATTTTCTCTTCTCATTTTGCTATTCAAAAATAGATCTAGCAGTGAAAAGGACAGGTTTTTTTCAAAAGAAGGTTATCTGAGAAAGAAAGGTTCACAAATCAGATCTGCCATCTAGCCAGAAGGGGACTGCAAAGAATTAATTGATATACAGAAAGAGCATGCAGCAGAACATGATTTCACTTAGAGTGCACAGAACCAGCACATTTATGACAGAATCGCTTTGCAGCTACCTCAGGGAACACAGTATAAAAAATAATCTTATGCGCGGAACGAGAAATAGTGGAAAAGACTGCACGTTATTGAAAGTTAACTGCAAAGTCCTGAAGAGTGATTTTGTCAAGTGTGTAGGAAAGCTAACGAAGTCAAATAGCTGTGAAGCCTCACTGCTGCTTCATGGCAGAGACACAATTGATTTGGCTTCATATGGAACTGCACGTGTCAATAGATCAAAAATTCATGCACGCTCTAGAAAATCATCAGCCTTTTGGTCAGGCTTAATGTGCAATATGCTATGTTAGTATGGATGCAAATGTAGCAGGTTTGAGTGTCTTGTGGCATACAAGTGTAGATACAGATCGTTTCTTAGATAATTAAACATGGAAATGCTACCTCTGATGGCTGAATTATAAGGTGGTATCTAGGTACAGTTCTTTCAAACCCTGCATAACAGGGACATTTCAGTGTTCCTGTTATCTGGCAAAACTCTCCCAGATTACAGATAAGTGCTAATGGAATTAGTTATTTTCCTCTTTGCTAAAGACAAACTTAGGCTTTTTTTCAGCTCAGTTTGGTGAAAATGTATCAACAACTTTTACAAATCACTGCAAGGAGGCGGGGGGGGTGTGGGGTGGGGGGGGTGGGGTGTGTGTGGAAAGAAGAAATGAGTAAAAAACAATCTCTTTCCAGTGTGAATATTTACTGTGGCATGAAGAGACAATTGATTCTCGCCATGATTAACTGCAAGAAATCCTAACGCAGCAGAAGAGCCAATGACAAATTGGCACAGGGAAGGGAACTGAATGAAAGGAATAGGTTTTCAGTATAAGCATCATCTAAAGCACGGCCTCAAGTCACCAGATGGCTCAAGGGATTAGCAATGCTATATAGTCTTTTCACCTTCCTCCTCTGCCTCCTCCCCTTCAAGCAACAGGTTCAAATGTTCAAGTAAGTAACGTAAACATCCAGACAGACACAGCTTAAAGGGTCTTTATCTACAACAGGCAACGTGGTAAAAGTCGTCACTATCTAGTAGCCTTATTTCTGCGAGAAGAATTATATGCTGGGGTTGTGTGAATATTTCTTTGTCAGTGAAAAGAAAAACATTCATTTGGGTTAAATTGAGATCTTCCCTTTGAAACGCTTCAGTTTGTTTTCAGGCCCTTTCAAAACACATCATTATGTTTATGTTCATTTTGTAAATTCTGAAAAGAATCACCATTCTGAAATGAAAGCAGTGCGGTTTAAAAACTGTTACAAATGGCACATTTGTTTACTCCAATTAGGAGGAAAGGGTTAGATGTAAACCATAAATCGGTGAACATGCAGAGGGGATCTGATTCTGAATTTTCAGTACACAGAGTGTTCTGTCAGAATTGTTTTGCTGAAGTTTGCTTGTGGTCATATTGGTTTTTTAGGGGAACACATGCACATACCATAAAAGTATGATCGTGACTGTTAGTAAGTGAAAATCCTTTAGGAAATCTTAGTAGACTACATGCTACTAAACTTTTTAAGTCACCATATCAGGAAATGTTAGGTAAAAGCTGTTGAGGAGTTATCTTTCCCGCTATATTTGTAGTTCTTGATTAGTAGATAAATAAAGGGCTTTAATCCTTGTCATGAGGGCTATAGGCTATGTTTCAACAGCATGAAAATCAATAACCAAAACTGTCGTCATATTCTACATTTAAATTAACAATACTGATTATAGCAAAAACAAAAATACTGAAGGAGGGGCAGGTAAGGCAGAAAGCCACTGAAGCCTGTGTATGAATGTAACTCAGAATACTGTACCATTTGTTCTTGTGTGATGCTCTTTAATTAAAAAAAATATATGGCTAGCTTGAATTTTCAGCTGGTCATACTCTGCTAACTTTTAGCTATAGACTTAAATTACTCTCTTTTCTTCAACAGAAGTAACATTTTAGCCTTTCTGCAAGATAAATGCAGAAGAAGAAAAAAAGCTGGTTGAGTTTAATGAGCTGATTTTATGCTACAGCTTTGATAAAACTCTACTTTTCTCCTTTTGCTCAGTTACTTGCCTTCTGATGCCTATTTTTGCAGGCAGCTGCAGTACAGTGCATGATTTATACTTCAGATGCTAAAATATTTATTTTCTTATATGTTCAGGCAAGCTCTTAATGTTGTATCAAAGTTTCTTTTGGAAATCTTGACCTTTCAAGGTAATTTATTGGCCCCACTGATGTCACTAGCAAAGCTTTTTTGGACTTTAACAGAGGGGAGGTTACCCTCAAGGATGTCATTGTGATAAGGCTGTAATGCTCCTAGGGAACTCGTATATTCGGATTAGATTCATATTGCCTGTGATTTTACTTTGTATGGTTTTTTTTCTCTGACCCAGTGCATGCTGTTATTCTCCTGAATGATGTACCTCAGATAACAGTACTTATTCACTGTTTGTGACGTCTGGGTACAACGGTACGTGTGAAGGATGAAGTTTGGGATGTAGATCTATATTGACTCCATTAAGTCACAGACTAATACGGTTCAATTTACAGGCTGGTGCCATTCGTTGCCCTCTTTCCTTACTTCCAATGATGAAGGTGGTGTGGTTGCAGATGACGGAGCAGACAAACATTACTTTGAAATGGGCACAGTCTGGCAAATCTCTACAACCCTAGGGCCCTTTGACACTCCCTCCATACTTAACCACAGTGCACATTGTCTAGAGCCAAGGAGCTTCTCTTTTCTTGTGCTACATAGGAACATGAAGAACAAGAAAGGGGCTTTCTCTGTCCTTTGCCCATTTATGTTTAAGTCACCCCATTTATATTTATATTAAACAGAAAGAGAGAAGAAGAGAATGCTCAACTCAAGCAACAGTCCCTTTCAATAAATTATTGCTTTGTGTAGAAAGAAATCATTAGATTAAATATCTTCATGGAAGAGAAGTTCAACACAATGTGACAGCCATCACTGAGCAAGTTCAATACGGAATAGGCATATTTTTGCTCGGATCCTCTTACTTAGATGGTCTTACCATAATCATGATAACTAACGAACCTCGAATAACAACATCAGGAAAATAAATAACATAATATAAGCTAATCTTGAATACAGTTTGGTACCTTGAAGCAGGGAGGTGCAGACTGCACTGCACGTTCAACAAGGTCTGCACAGCAAATCGCCAAGCACTGCGCAAGTTCACAGTAATTCACCTGAGAGTAAGAGTTCACATCTCAGTAATCTTCTCCTGAGTCTCTTTTTCAGATTTTTCACATTCTGTTTCTGTCTCATTTTCTGTCATTTAATACTTCATAAGCGGCAGACTATCTTGTTTTTTCTTTAACAACTTTTCTTTGTACTCTCCCGTGGAACTTGCAGGATTTTTTCCTGTATTATATGTCCAATGTATTGTGATACCGTCATGTCAGCTACAACACGAATTTCAGCACACTTGCAGACTTAGCAGTTTTACGGTACAATTACTGTGATGGCTTTGGCAGACATACGAGCCTGCATTCCTTACTCAGGCAAAACTTCTGTAAGTTCATTGAATGCAGTTAATCAATGGAGACAAATCAAGCTGACATTGAATTCAGAAAGTTTGCTTTATGTTTATATATTGCTACATAAAACTGGATCACACACTGGTACTCTGAGAGTTTTCAACCACAGGCTTGGGGGGCTTTAAGCATCTCCTGCTTTCCCTGGTTATCATGGGCTTCCTCTGACGCTCTGAAGGACACGCATCATTTTACTATCAGTCGAAGTTTTGGTTCAAATAAAAAAGTGGGGTTGGCCTGTTGGTCTTCAGCCATTTTAAAATTCCTTAAGTATGTCGGTTTCTGTGACGTATCTGCTGTGCAAAGTGATGCTCAGTCTGAAAGTTTGCAGAACTGGTACCTAAACAGATGTAAATTTATTGTAGTCGCAGTGTTTCTACACAAACTATTTAGTGAAGAGAAGAATGTAAAGCTATGGACTCTAAACATGGTCGTATGTAAGACAAAAATGCTTTTTGGTAAAATACACTGCCTAGTCCTTCTCTGAGTGCTGTCAGTGTCGTTTCAAAAATATTTGAGCCCCAAACATTATTTTTACAGGAAAAACTCCTTAAAACCATATGTAACTGAAAGACTAAGGGCAAAATTCAGCCCCACAAGTTCAGTGTCAATATCCTATGTGCTAGACTTATTTTGAAACCGGGTGGTTTGGGACAATTTTACAGTTGTTCTCAGATTACAATAAAATCCAAACCAGACTACAGAAACGTGCAAACATCATTGTTAGTCTGCCTTTCAGCTCTGGTCTCGTACAATAAATTTGAAACCCCAGATTTCCCGCAGGAAAGCTTTCAGATGGCTGGCCATTCAGGACCATGTGAGACAAAATGGAGGTGGGAGGACCACCCTTTTGAGCGGTGGGCGCAGGCCATGTAAACAGATGTGGCTGGGCTGAATGGGGGAGCCTGAATGGCGGCATTGTTCCTCGCCTTCCCTCCCTCCCTCCCCCCCGCAGGGAACCCGGCGCAAGTCGCAGATGAGAGCTTAAACTCTGCCTGTTACAACTTAAGAAACCCCAACTGCACTGAAGTTTTATTAAGTCTATCAAATATCGTGAACGCTAGTTTCCCTCCCCAGAGCCATTTCAGAGGCATTCCCCAGCAGCGTTTACAATAGGTTTCTTGCCAGTGTATGGCAGAGTTCATTTTAAAGACGCCGTCAAAGAGATTTCAAGTGAAACTTTTACGTTTCTAAATTAATTGTAGTTTATTTTTGAAACTCACTCATCTTCAGATGTCTGTGACTCATGAAGAACCTATAAATAGTAGCTTTAATATATACATACATATATAACACTGTTCAATCACTTTACATTAAGCGCATTCCAAGAAGGAAGACTCGGGAGATACTATAAAGATATTCTATACAATTATATACGCCACACATTCAGTAACATCTTCTAAACCGATTGTAGCGACATGGTTCTACAGTGGTGATACAATTTCATCTTGGAACGTCCATGCCGCTGTGTTACTGTACGCATGTTCATGGATTTATTTCATAGGGGACCGTTATTGTTGAATACTTGTAAAGGTCGCCTGTACCAGCATTTGGAAGCTTGCCCAGGTTCCTTTAAATTTCCCCAGGGACACAGAGTTTTGTGATTTCTGAGGCCTTTCTGGGGAAGAGACAGCAATAGTCATGCAGTCCTAGTTCAACAGTTTAACTAGCGCTTCATTTTACAGAAATAAAGCAGCACCTTTTTCCCCCCATTTAAGTTCAGTAACAAAGTTATTTGTAAAATACGCGCTGTTGCATTCTGCTGCACGAGAGTGGTGGTTTTACCTCTCCCCTAGTAGTGGCATAAGTTTGTAATAAACGTATTTCAGATGTGTATATTCTACCATTTTGTGAGCCTTGTGTATAAAGGTCGTGAATGTATTTTGTGGACACCTCTGTGGACTGAAGCATGCCAAACATGGTCAAGACAGAACAAGAGGAAGCGAAACGGAAGGGAGAGGAGGGCGAAGGAACGCACGCTTTGTAAGTGCCAGTTTGCATTTCTTTCATATTCAAAAATTAAGTGTAATTCTTCTGTAACAGCTCAACGTGCACACGTGATAATAGGTCTAGTTAACTTCCCAACCTCGAAGTCCTTTGTTTGTATCAACGGCAGCTTGAGAAAGCTGAGAAAGCCAAATAAGCCCAACAGCGTACTTTGAACGGTATTTCAGGGTCACCCTGCAAGAGTTCAGTTTGCAGTTCTGCTGCAGATCTGCCGCCGTGGGCGCTGTACAGGAGTGTGCACAGTCCCCTTTTGGGGGGATAGGACTTGCTTATTTATTCTTAGGCACACTATTAAAGCCTGTTGTTTTTTTGTTTTTTTTCTTTTAGTAGTATGATTCTATCTCAAAAACAGCGATAGGGAGTAAATAAGGCGGCCTGATTTAATTTCTTGTTCTGCCACACACTCTGACTTTGTGTCTCATGTCATTAATAGATCTAATAGGATTTTGGCATGAAACCAAAGAGGAGGAGGGAGGAGGGGATGAGCTGCAGAGAGGGCTGCTGCCTTTCTCAACTCGAAAGCAACGTCAGGCCTATCAGCCTTCTCTTTAGTCCTCCCTGACAGAGCTGGAGGCATTTCGCTATACATGAATGTGTCTCATGCATTCATGAGGCTTTTTGACACCACAGCCTCTTTTGTTACGGGCTAGATCACGGCTCTGCCCTTCTCTCAGCTGCCATATGGTGCAGTGGAAAGAGGCTTTCAAAGAGCGAGCGGGGCTGAGGGACTGAAGCAGAGAGAAGAAAGAAATCGAACTGCGGCAGATGAAATTGATTTATTTTCAGAGCAAAAGGGGCAAGTGACTACGACTGGTGGAGAGAGGGGGATGCCTTGGAATATAAAACCATCTCCAGAGCAGGCGAGCAGGCTGTTCGGATGACAGCCGTGCTGTGCTTGTTCTCCAGGCGTAGAGCTTGAAAATAAGCATGCACATTTTTGCTATCTTAGTAATGCTATCGGGGAAAGACTTATAGCCCCGGTGCCTCAGCACCAGGCCTCAGCAACTTCATTTCGGCTTGTCATTTTACGTTTTTTGGAGAACAAAATCGCTCTGCCCTACCATGTGTGTGTAATTGTCAAGTGTTAGTCTGACAATGTTAGAAGTTCCCAAAAAACCACCTGTCTCCACCATGACATTTGGAGAAGGACTGTTTAACGAGTGCAAATCCACTAAAATCAATTGAGTTTGTTTAGACTTACAGGTCATTACCTTGTTTTACCAAGGTGATCTACTCTATCAGAAAAGAATATTAAAACCAAGTGAAATTTACTTCTTGTTATTTTTCCTGCCTTATACTTCATTCAGCTTCAAAAGGAAGCCTGTTTCACGTCTGCCTGCGGTCGCTTTGTCTTCCACATTTGGTGACAAAATATTTCAACTTGAAAAAAAGGGAAATGATACGTACGGATCTTAATTAAGAGAGTCTCTCATGGAGATTATTTAAATTTTGTGGCAACTTGAACTTTAATCTTGATGTCAGTATGGATCAGAAAAATACGTGTAAGGACAAACTTCTCCACTGCATTTAGGAAAAATTCTGATAAAACTGACTGAAATTGCAATTCTTATTCCCAGAAAAATTACTACATCTGTGTAACTATTTTCATACCTCTGTGGGACTGAACTAAAGTATGCAGAATGCATAGGAAGGGAATCAGCAATAGTACTTCGAAATTTTGAAGTGTTTTGTTTTATTAAATTCATTTGGTGTCATTTTGCATCCCCTGAACTGCCTCAAGAGACTTATGGGAATTGTAGTTCAAGGGACATGTGAGAGGACTGGGGAGGTCGAAGGTACGGACCGTTTCTACAGGACGACAGGATACGTGGACAGAAGAGACAACGGGAGGGATATGCTACAAGTCTGAAAAGTTGTGACTGGCGTGGTAGCTAGGGAATCATTCCTCACTGTTTCTCAGTGAAAGGACTGGAAAACACCCAATACCAATTTAAAATAAAAGTTTTGAAATGAATCAAGGAAGTTCTTTCTTCACAGTATGCATAATTAAATTGAAGCTGTCATTGCTGCAGAAAGTGCTGAAGTATAGAAGGATTCAAAAAACAGATTGAAATATTAATTTGAAGAAGCATGAAGTTGATATTACAGTGCTTTGGATGCAATCTGTAGTTCAGGAAGACCTAGAAACAGCATGTTTTTGGGAGCTGGGACAATATGTCAGAAGCAGCCATTAATTTCCAATTTTCTTGAATCTTCTTACCTCTTCTACTTACTACTGTAAAAGCACAAATGTATACTAAATGAACATTTTATCTACCCCAGTATAATCACTCTTTTGTTCTTTTAAAATATTTATCACTTCCAGTAAGCTGGGCTCTCTCCTTACTCCATTTATCCTGTCAGGTACAATGCATATATTTACTTCTGTAGATCACTTTTGAGGTTTAACTGGAGGGAAGATATTGAAGCATTTGGGAGATATATCAGACAAGGAAAGCTAGCTCGAAGCGGGATACTCCAGTCCACTTCCCATGAGACAGTGTGGGAAGCTACAGTGTGTGGCTACCGAAAGAAGTTGAACTGACTCAAAACAAAATACTGCTTTCCTGAAAAAAATCAACTGCTTGGCTTGGATTTGACCCGAGATGATTTTTATAACAGACGAATTAGTTTTAAATCAAAAAATTACAGACTTTGTTACAGAAAAAACTCTTATATAGAGACTGGATTTTCCGTTTCCCAGAAGGTGCTGGTTAGGTTAGTTTATTGATCATTGCAAATGGCTTTCTCTAGGAGCACAAAACAGTAACCAGGGTTACTAATCATCTAAAGATGATTCTTACCCCTCACTCCTCAAACAGCATTGCATATGTTTGGCTTGTTTCAACCTGGAGGTGGATCTTCCCTGTCAAAGTTTAGGGCCATATGGTAGAACTGAGAAAGGAGGAAAGCGGTCGAAGGAAGGATAGGAGTCAGAGCCCTTGGAAAACTCAGGAGCAGCAGAGAGGGCACTAGAGCAAAGCCGGATGACTGTGAGGAGCAAGGGCTTCTGCTGTCAGTCTTCACTTGATAAAGAGCTGCTCTTCCCACAGGTACATTTCCGTGCCCTCGGCTAACGCTGCCGCTCTGAGAGCTGACGTGACCACCCTGCGGTTTCCGTTTCTCCCAGAAGAGAATCAAGTCCCTTTCACGCGTACACAGCACACGTTGTGTACGGTCTAGTTGCAATGTTGCTCCCTGTTTGAGGGATGAAGAAAAAAAAGGGGACTTGCTGAAGTGTCGGTGGTTGGCGTTGGTAGGATCTCGCCATGCTAGCAGTGCCTAGTGAAGCACGGCCCCAGCTGTCCACCTTCTCATCCCTCCCTCCCTCTGAGCGTTCTCAGCCTGCAGCAGCGCAAGAAAGGCAGGTCACTTTTAAAACGCCCCGCGCTGCACAGCGGAGCTGTTGGGACAGACGACATGGATCCACCGAAACCCTGTAATGCTTGGTGTAGTGAAACAGGGTTGTCCTTTCACGCTATTCACTGATCAGAGGAGATGGAGAAATGCCAGTCTGAATTCCTTTGGCTTGGATTCAGCAATGCCTTTGAGTAAGAGTCAGCAAAGCTTGTTTTAAGTTAATGATTGTGCTACACGCAGTCCTCATGGAGAACATGTGCAAGGGATCATGTTCCCCTTTTATGCATGTGTCAGCCCTTGAGAAAAGAGTAGAATGAGATGAATAAAACCACTTCATCAAGATTATTTCTGAGAATTTTCCACTGAGTCATCCCGGTTTCATTTTTCAGCGTTTAAATGATCTATATAGTTATGCTTTGCCTTCTGCAAATAAATACATATGCAAATGAATGAAGGAAAGGAAAATAATGTTTTTGCGAGCTGGTGGTGGTCACAAAAGAACTATTGTGTTACTTGTTTGTTATTGCATTTTTTTGTCTTTATTTGTCCATGCTAGGAATAATTCACACTGTCAAGTGAAAAGACACTGCAATTACTAATCGCCTTAAAAAACGCTGCTGCTTTTTGAAAACAGAAAAGCAGCGTTTGGGCTAAATTCTGACCCTGCATTATAAGTCAATGGTAGTCACGAGCACATTTATTTAGTATTCTCCTTCTCTACCTATTTTTACAGTGGGAAGAGAAAGACAAGCTTACACAAAAGAACAGAAAGGTAAGTAATATTTTTCTTTTGGTTTTGCTTATCTTTTATTATTATTATTTGTTGTTGCTATTATGATTTACACTTAAGAAAGGAAGAAATGCTCTGCTAGGCCAGGCAAGTGGCCCATCTATTTCAGGACTATTTCTTAGAAGTGCCACAGGGAAGGACACGCGAGCCTTTGTACTTCCAGCAGTTCGGTCCCCTCGGCTACTTGACATCCAGAACCGTGGTACTTGCTGGTTTAGGACTAGGCAGGAATGTACCCCCTTGTAATCCGTTTGATGACCTGTTGACCACAAGATTGTCTAATCCTTAACCTGTTGATACCTCTAGACAGGAAGTTGGAAATATAAATAACAACTAAAGTGAAAGACTACATTCTTGTCATGTTTAAATCAATGCTTTACAATGCAAAGGAAATTATTAGTAAAACACACCATTTAAACAATTTTAATGTTTTATAGAATCACAGAATTTGACTAAATAGCTCGATTTACACATAGGATCTAAACTGACTGTAGCATAATTTGCGATATTCAGATAGGTTTACAATTTATTTTAAAATATAACAGCTATGGCTATGAGTTTAATCTTCTCAAGAATGCCAAGTATGATAAAAAAATCTTAAAACAAAGTGTTCGTAAGTGTAATTGAAGAGAGTCAAAGTACTTAGCACCTTGCTATACTTTAAGTAAACTGTTTATGCAGTATCATATGGTCAAGAACTTTGACTCACAAGTGAAATGAAATGTTTTTAACAAGGTCAAGCAATGTATTTAACAATTTGATTTTCATAAGGACTCAGTCTCAGTAGAGATCAGAAGCATGAAAACAAACTACAATTCCTTTTGACAGACGTCTTTGTTTCTGATAATTACTCTCCCGATACTCTATTTGGGCTACCTGGTAAAACTTCCTTATTCTTAAAGGCGGAGAAAGCACTAGATACTCAGTGGTTCAAAGGTAGGTAAAACATGTTAATGCAAAAAAACATTTCAGCAGCCCCCACAATATTTCCAGTATGACTTGCTGGTCAATCCCTATTGCAAACCTATGGTAATTGTATTGCAAGTGGGCAGTTTTGCCCAGTTTCTCAAAAAGGGTGTTAAAGCATCAAGGATACCTTGCATCAGGTACCACAGCTACAGAGCATCCGTGAGGCCATGGGATCTGCACTAATGTTTATCACTGCATAAGGATAAGGCATCCATCTTGATTTTCACTGAATACGGAGTTCTAGAAAATCATTTGACATGACATTAGGCACAAACTGCTCTACTCAGACATCTCGGTTCATGATTCTGGGTAGCACAGAAGTGCCAAAATGCATTGGTTTTCAGTTGCTCTTATTCGTATATGGTTTTGACAGTGCAGGCATTACTATATCAGATTTATTCAAGTATCATAATTAGGTGCCTCCTCACTTTACAGAAATTACATCCTATCAATAACTGTAATGACAGTAAGATTTCATATGGGATATCTGTAGAAAGATATGCGTATTTGACGTTTAAACATAATCTGATACATTTACAGCCTGTGGTAATTATTGTTATGCTTTTTTTCAGGAGGACTAACTGACAGTGCTCATCGTACCTTGACTGTCCTGCAGCTTCCAGGTAGGCGCTTGCTACAGTTTGACAACTGGAACAGTTCTTGAGTCTTGCCTAGCATAAGGGGATTTTTGGAGGAAGGTTTCCCATTGATGATACTCACAGGAAACTGCTGCTCAGAAAGGACTGGGCAACTACCAGTTTATCAGAGAAACCTTTGAAAGCTATGACTAATGGTACAGAAAACTTACATTTAGAAACACATACATGAGAAAGTTGCAAGTTGGTTTTATATTGCATGGAAGATTGTATGGAGCACTTAATGTAGCACCTGTTACTACTTGTTCTCCTCTTCATTTTAGCAGCATTAAATCAGCAGGAGTGCAGCAAATAGCTCAGATACTGTCTAACTATACTAATACAGTAAATTCCTGGGAAAGCAGTATGCCAGAACTTGACACTAGCTAATCATATGGTTTTCAGGGAAACATCCTTGTAATTTCATACCCAAAATTTCCAATAGCAAGATGTAGCCAACTTACAGGTATAGCAAAAAATGCTTGAACTAGCACTGTTAAGAAGTTATTGCTTGTAAAGGCTGAGTAGAACTCTGCTTTCCAGTTAAAACAAATTGTTTTAATTTTAAATATAATTAATCTGTGTTAGTAATGAAAACAGATCAATAGAATACAAGCTGACTGCTTAAAAGAATCTTAGAGATTCTTTCAACCCGTGTGGGAAATAAAACATTCTTATGTAAAAGTTGTAATTCCTGAGTTAAGGCATTACCAGAACTGAGTAATGTGGGTTATACTTGGTACTGAAGCAGAAGAAATCAGTAGAAATCATGATGCTCAAAAATAGTTTAACATTCAGGGAATAAGTCATGCTTAAAAAGAAAAATTTTTTTTTCTAAGACACTGTGTAGAACTGGCATTGAGATGGGACAGTTCTAGACAATCGCTTTAAATCAAATATATTTGATACCATATGAAGAATGCGGAATGATGTAGGCCCTGCATCTCTTCTGCACGCAAATTCCTGTGAATCAAAGCCTTGACTGATGCTCTTTGTGGAGATTAGCCTTCAACAATCCAAGTAAGTTCAAAAGCTTGATACCTCATTTGATATCATTTTTTCATTTTGTTCTTGTATTTATATGCTATCTCACATCTACCTGAAATTGCAAAGACTATCTTTTTCTATTATTATATTCTTTATATATTCTATATCCTTTAGGGGTTTAAATTCTAGGAGCTAGAAATGGGAACATAAAAGAAGCATACGGATGCTAAGAATTTCTGTTTTCACTTGTAGCATCAAAATCTTTTCAAGCAATTCAATAGTGGTGAACCCACAACATACAGATTATTAAATACGTCGTATATGTATGTATATGTACATATACTACCTCTGCCATGGGCAACTTTAGAAGGCGTGTGTGCTATCAATGTCTTTGAAGTCGTATCTGCCATTAAAATATCAACCAAGTCAAAATGGTCAAGATTTTCCCAGACTGTTGTTATGTTACCAAATCCTGATTAGAAATGGATATGCAGAAAGTTAGTTAATTCTTAAAAGCTCTGAAGACTTCTTGATTTTTACTGATTTCAGTATGATACAAGCATTCATAGACATTTACATTTCCGGAGATAACTGCACTCTAGGAAGAGCCGTGTACTTTGTACCCTGTAAAGGAAGGAAATTGGGAGCTGTGCTTCCCAGCCAGTTTCTTTCACTGGAAACTCCTGGGTTCTCAGCACCTTTTGCTGAAAAGCAGCCTCTTACTTAACTTTACTTACTTCAGTTACAGAGTTTTGCTATATACAAACTTCCATAACCATTGTAGTGTTGCAGTTAATTAAAAAAAAAAGAAAAGATCTGCGTTGCTTACATCTGGAAGTGTCCAGTGCTTTTACCCACAGAATTTTTCAAGGAAACTGCTACTGGTTTTGTCCATAGCATTGCACGTGCCGGGATATATGGTATCCCAAACTGTTTGGGTTGGGAACGAAAAAAGCGTGAGCTACTTTTCATGCTTAATACCCAGTAAATGTATTATATAGTTACTTGTGTCCAGTTTCATTAGTCATTCTGCTCGCTGCATCATGTATCATTGATTTTTAGGTTGCCCAGAGAGGTTATAGAGGTTGTGGATGCCCCCTCCCTGGAAGTGTTCAAGGCCAGGCTGGACGGGGCTTTGAGCAACCTGGTCTAGTGGAAGGCGTCGCTGCCCACGGCAGGGGGGTCGGAACTAGATGGTCTTTAAGGTCCCTTCCAACCCTAACCGTTCTATGATTCTCATAAGCTAGAAGTGTACTTCGCTCAGCAGCCAAAGTTTTGCTACTAAGGATTTTTAACTTTCTGCCAGACGGTTTCTGCTAAATTCTGAAAAAAGCCCAACCCTACATACAGGCTTAACCTTAAAACGCAAGTCTTCTCATTTTATCCCCAAGTTAAGCGCAGGTCAGTGGCATACATTTCTGCAGTCTTGACAGATGCAGTAGGTCATTCCTTAAACAAACACAAACCTAAGTAGAGGTAATATTTGCACAGATAGCTATCAAGTCAAACAAAATAAGCCCCCATTTAATTACTGAATGCAGTGCAATAAGCACATCCAGCCTCTGAACAGAAACACATCTCTTCTGGTATTTCAGCCCTAGAACATACTGAGGGATCCCCGTGGCCAAATAAAGTAAGCTGAAGAACCATGTGTAATGAGAAGCAGGATATTATCCTGTTCTCCACTTTTATGGGGTCACATGCCTTCTAATGTTAAAGCTGGATCATATAGCACTTCAGTCACACAATAAGTAAGCAAACACTGAATCGCCCCTCTTCCTGTCCCTGCTCCTTCCTCCCTGACCCTCAGAGGAACAGTGGAAAGAGCAAAAGAAAGGGAAAAAAGACGACTTACATTTGCTAGGATTTAGCTTCTGGCAAGAGACACTATAAGGAATTCATTTCCTGGCACATAATTTACATGTCCAGTCCTCCCTCCCACTCCTTTTTTTCTCCCACCCTTCCCCCTCCAAGCTGTCTTCTCGCTCCGCAGCGTTTGCCGCAGCTTCCTGCCGTATGTTTGCTTTCTATTTTCACATCCATGGGAAAGGAATCTACTCTAGCACAAGGCTGCTATCCTGCTTGTGCCCGTGCCGGCTGCCGCTGCCACCTTCAGCTTAGGCCACAGGTATCTGGACTTCACTAAGCGCTGGTGAAGCACTGAGCAAATGGTAGTCGTTAAATTTTAGCAGAGTCAGCCGGAGAAATCTCCTCTTCTCTTTGAGGTTTTTGCTTTCTGCTAGCAAGCTCCAGACAAAATAAAATAATTTTCAATTTTAAATATTTAATCTAAATCCTGTTTTAGGGTTTTATTTTGGGGAAAAGACAGTCATGTCCCTCTTGCTCATTAAAGGGCTCTCTGTTGTGTATCTTTGATGCTGCTTTGGGCAGCTCTGCTACTTTGATCCTCTTAGAAGTAGGCTCATTACAACATCCACCTCACAGAGTAACACTTCAAAGAGCTTTGCGAAGGACAAAGGGAGGAATTTAGAAACAGAGCCAAGTGGCTCTCAAGTATCTTGACTAAATTAACTTTGTATTAAGAGTTACTGGCCCAGTTGCAATTTTGAGAGAAGGAAACAAAGAAGTAACTCTGTGTGCTTCTTTCATGTATTTTATATCAAATTAATAAACACACTTGAAATCTTCTAGGATTCTCTGCCATAACTTCTGCTAAACTAAGCAGAAATCACAGCTGTCACATCAAACTTGCAGTTGCTTTGGAGTTGCTGAAAAGGCAGATTGACGTTACTATTCAATTTATATTGTCAGAATGATAGAGCCAACTTTAATCAACCAGTGAGATTAACAGAGGAAATGGGCAGTTCTCAAAATCATAATCTCCAGAAATAGCAGTAACCATGTCCATTTTCAACACTCTCAAGTCTGTCATAGCTGTAATGATTAGTATTATTGGTCATTCTCCAATCTAATTTCATTACTTCTGACATGTTTGACTTAGGACTTCAGTTAGGAAGTCATTACCATTACAATATATTATTTGTTCTATGTGCTTTCAGCACAAATCACAGTGCTAGGTGCTGTACAAATACAAGCTACTTATGCGGCCTTGTCCCAGAGAAACTGCAGTGCCAATTAGAGAGCTCAGCTCACTGCCCTGAGCATCAGTCACGCTGCCTAACAGGAGAGGGCAAAGCAGACCAGCCCTTGCACATGACTGTGAGCTTTACCCTCAGCTCATATTGCCATAATCCCTGCCATGAGAAGGTGGTTTTTCTTTTGAAATATCAGAAGACCCTAGTTTAAGTAGTAATGATTCTTCACATAAACCCTTTGCGTGTGCTCTAAGTCAAATGCAGATGTCATTCATTACTCTAACCACTGGAACAGCCTTTGAAAACATGTGTATTGGTCTCTCTCAAAGACAGCACAAGGACAAGACAAGTTCACTCGAAAGTTCTGAATTCATTATTTATTCTATTTATTCTGCCTTTTGAACATTGTCACCAGAAGGTTTCCTGAACAAATCAGACCATCGTTTGTCTGAGGTCCCAGTAACTTAATCTAATCCTGGCAACACTTCGTCAGGCTTGAGCCATTCCCAGTTCAGACAATTCCTCTTTAACTAGCAGGTGTTTTACAGCACCTAGTATTACAATGCAAGCTGTGCCTTCTACTGTGAAAGTCTAGTAAACGTGGAATAAACAGAGAAAAAACACCAGGAAGCCTGCACCTCTTGGGCGCCAGGACAGAGGGTGCAGATGGCTGCCATTCATCAGGCCTAGACCACGTTCATTATGTCATTTATTGCTCTGCAAGAACAGTCATAGTCCCTTGCCCACACATACTTCCACTCTATCATCCTAGCAATCCTTAAAATGTACTTATGTGTCTCCTTGAACCATTAATATCCCTCTCGCAGAAAGTTATCAGTGAATTTAATCAATGAGCTATGATTTTACAGGGGGAAAAAGAGAGAGAGCTGTATAAACTTTTGCTAATACACAAAATTTCTTTCAAAAGAAAAAAATCAGTCATCTGGGTTCATTAGGACTCCCAGGACTTCCAGTCTGGTAAAGGAAAACAGAGAATGAAAACGTGATTTGGGTTGATCCCGAATGTTACTAAATTTGAGGTAGAGCATTTGGGGACCAACAATGAAGCTATTCATTGGCTTATTCATTCCACTTTTTGAGGGATCTACTTCCTAGCCACTCCAGCCCATATCAGCCTACCCAACTGAAAGATATGGTAATCAATCAACTGCTTCAGTTTTGTGAACAATTTGTTCTCTGCTGTTAAACATGTTAAACTGGAGATTAAGCATCACTACCCTTTCACTCTTAATATGTTCTATAGCTGCTGCAACATTCTCCCCAGCAGCAACTCTCATTCTGGTTCCCACCTTCAAAGTTTTTATTGAAATCTTTAATCTAAGATTCTAAAGAAAATATTGACACGCTGAATATTTCATTTGCAACCTGTATTGCAAATTGCACCTAACTCCATAAGTGTTTGTTTCATATTTTCTGCTTGTCCTGCTGTCCATTATTTGATATTCTATTCTCACAGGATTTCTTGCAAATAATAATGTGAGCTAGCTGCATTACATTCCTTATATCCTTCTTGTGGTAGTTAAAGCAATCACATAGTGATTGCTCTCCGAGATATCTGTTCTTAGAAGTAAATTCTGGGACATAGGTAATCAATCAGCTCTTTAAATTTTGTCTGTGAAACCCAAATACACTTTGCAAGTGTTGTCTTAATTCTGTTAAATTCTGCTCAGCCCTGATTATTCTGAGGAGTGTAGGTTTTTTTCCCACTCAGCGCAATAGCTAGAAGAAGGTTCACTTGTTTACTCGTCATTACTTCAAAGTACATCATTCTTTTGGGACAGTTTGGACCTCTCCTCTGAGCCCCTTGAACCAGGCAGAAGTCTCAGTTTCATTTCTTCCCAGTACGGCTGATACGTGGTGCTTCTAGCTCTCCTTAGGCTGGAATGATAGCTCACCCTAAAGTTCTCCTTGTCCGTTTTACAACTCCAGCACTGAAATAAAAGTTCTTCCCAGCATCCCCTGATTTGACAACTGGGACAACATCCAATGACTAAAACATCATTAGCTTAGTAAGAGATGGGGAGAAATCACATCCGTTTCATAAATAAGAAAGCTACAATAAAGAGGGCTGAGAGTTGGTCTCCACTGATGGGCTGCCCAGCCTACCTGGAGATTAAGGTGGAGTTAGAGAGTTGCCGCTGTGTTGAGACCCTGGAGAGTTACTTTCTGTCCTGGACATGATACCTCAATGTGATGCTTTAATGTTCTTTTGTCATTTTCTCTTTAACGCTAACCATGTTAAAATCAGCCTTCTTTCTGATCAATCACAGCCTTCCGTCCAGAAGGCTGCTTAACCTTTACACTTCAGTGACAAGTCTGGAGAATCTCCCTGGCACAGGCAGAACCCATACTAGAGAAGTTAGGAGTGTAAGAGTGCAGGCACATGCAGTGTAACCTAGTTATGTCTGTATATACATGCAGCTTAGGTCCTTGCATGTTGGGTAAATGGGAAAACCTTGACTTGTCCGTGTTAGTCTTGCTTTGGACGTCGATTACTGCAGTGTCTGGAAGATAAGGCATCCGTATAAAGAGATTAATCTTCCTTCTTCAAACAGCAGAAATGTCTACCGCGTGCTGCGTGGACTCTGGGATCAAGTCTTCCCTTCAGGAGAACTGTCTTTAGGTAGAGTAGCAGTTCCCTGCTCCTGGTGTACTTGATCTCTGAAGACTTCTTTCCCGAAGCAAAGACCAGGCTATAATGCAATTTCCTAAAAATTTCCCACTTCTATTCTGGCACTGGCCAGAGAGATTATGGGCACCGACAGCAAGTCTCAACAGCAATATTTTCTCCACCAGTATATCACTGACAGAGCCAAATGGCCCAAGCAGTGTCAGAGCCCTTTCATAACAGCAGTTATTCCTCACAACTTCATTCACTTTCGTGTTGGCATGGGCACGCTGTCAGCATTGTGGTTTTGATATAGCAGGGCCCTAATACAGTGATCGTTATGACCTTCTTTTATGTAGAAAGGTATTCCTTTCTCTGACTGTGCCTAAGTAAAGCTAGAAAGCTTGAGATACTCTTCCACTCTTGAACTGACCTTTGTCATTTCTGTCTCTAAATCTATGGTGCATCTTTTCGCAAGAAACTCAGAAGTGTTTTAACAGAATACTTGCTGACAACTTGCCTTGAGGAAATAAACTTTGGTAACTAAACTCCTGGAAAAATCTCTGTTAGGGCTGTTGGAGGTTTAACTGTCCGGACGGGCTACGCACTGTCTTGAGGGTGATTCTTTCAAAGTTAGTTCTTCCTCTAAATTTCTCACCATTTTAACACAGGTGACCATTACGCAATGAAATATTGGTTTCAGTTCACACCTTAGCTCTTCTCAGTTCTTTCCCGAAAAGCAGACCCTAGTCTGTATTTCAGCTTCCTTTTAATGGCCATTTCAGGTATAGTCTCATGGAGAAATAGACTGAATTTTACGGAGTTGTTAGCATATGCAAAGAAACATCCATGCCCAGCGTATTAGGAAACCCAACTTTTACTGATTGTGTTGGTCGGCTCGTAATGTTCAAAAGATATCTGCCATGTCTAAGAAAAAAAGATCTTCTTTGGAAATATTGGGTCTTGTATTTCACTACCTATTCCATTCTCCTGCTTCTCTATCTATTTCACTGTCGACTGAGGAAGATCCTGTTAGGACAAATCATATTCTGTTTTAAAATCTGCTTACTAGAAAGCTTGAGTGTAGTGCTTGCACCATGTTATTCTAACCTATTTTGAGCAATGTAACAGCCTCTGTAACAGATTTGAAAGCAGCCAGTAGTGGCTTGTATCACATTATTAACAAATCCCCTGATTTGCTGGGAATCTTGGTCACATATGAATTTTTGAAAAAGTACGCTATTTGCAGCTGCTGTCCTTTGGAGAACTTTTTTTCCCCTTCAGTCCGTCTCGTAAAGATGGGTAGATTCTTCAGACATAGCTGCTTTAATTGTGAAGCACCCTTACCAGCACTGTGAGCGCATCTAATTCATCATGCAGGGTCCTGGAATGTCATCCTTCTACAACATATAAATATAGTTCTATTTTTAAGACAATTTATCACTTCCATATAAGGAGAAATCAAATCCTGACACATTTCTCAAAATTGTGACATATTTTTGGGAGACTGTTGCCTAACTACACTTTTCAGTTCATAGTAAGTTTCTCTCTCAAAACCTTAGGTTTATCAGCTTCTGCAATTTTCAAAAGCTCAAAGGAATTCACAGCAATAGGAATATATTCATCATCTTGGACTGCTTTCTCATGGGAATGTAATTTATCTATTTGTTTAGTTTCTGAAGAAAAAAACCCACTTGTTTTTATTGGGGAAGCTAAGAAATCAGAAGCCACTGTAAAAGAGAAATAATGGAAAGGGCTGACTGCGAAAGCAGGACTGGAAGGAAAGGAATGTGCTAGACTTTTTTCTGTCTTTAGTGATAGCTAAAGTCCTCATTTTACCCCAGAACTACTACTCATGTTTTCATGGGGATCTACACTCCTTTGTTCCTTTATGGCAGAAATAAAACCCAATGATCTGAGTTCTTTTCCAAGAAAAAGAATAAAGGGTATATTTTTTTTTCTTTGAAAAAATGTCATTCTAAAAGCCTCTAGATAAATAGATATTCTAAGCAACCTAATATGTCTTGCATTGCGTGCAGGCTAGTTTCTAAGTGGACTAGATGATTGTTGTAGGTCCCTTCCAACTGAACTGTTCTATTCTAAAATATCTTGAAAGTTGATATCACACAACAGTGCCTAGGTGCTTGTGTTTACTACAAACTTGTATAGCAGTAGCAGGTAGATTCGTCTCCCATCCACACCTCTGATAGGTTTCCATAGTAGAAGGACTTTTTTTCCTTGTCTTATCTGCACACATTTAATAGGAAAGGCTCTATTTTAAATACAACTTGTAATTTTTGAAAAAACGTATTTTAACACTGATTAGTTTAAGAAGCAGCACACTGAAGTATTTATTTTTACTGACAACAAAGTCAAAATTAATCCTTTGGCAGGATGACAGATTCCACTTGCAAATGTATTCTGAAGCTTCTGTATGGATTTCTCTAAGGTATTTACTGAAATTATCAATCCTGTTTCCTAATTTATGGATCATTTGAACGTCTAAGGGAAATGAACCTAGACAGATCCATAAAAATGGAATTTCAAAATTATATCTGCAACATGGGCTTATCAAGCTTATGTACACAGAGTGAATGCATTGTGCTTCGCTGGCTATTTTCTCAATACAAGAACACAGGTAAGCATCTCGCGGCTGATGTAAATCGTGTATAAATATAGAACTCTCTAGTAATTAGAAATTAATTTTTGTCTATGAATTCATGGGGTTTTTGTGTTCATGCAGCTTGGGACAGGCAGCGGTTTGTTAACCTGCTAAGGTATGTGAAACGGGATAGCTCGCATCATCTGGGGTTACTGTGCTATCTGCATGGTCATTAAGGACTGGATGAGATAGTTGAGCTTGACGAGTCGCTACCCTCTGTGGCGGGTCCTGCTGCCGCCTGTAAGACCTCCAGGTTCCTCTCACTACTGCGGGGTCAACAGAGCAATCACTGTGCCAGGCACCAGACAAAAAGTCAGACGGCTTCTTTCTGCAAGATGAAAAACGAGATGGCAGAGTTCAGTGATTAAGGCAGTGGTCAAAGAGATTAATGTGACCAAACTGAGACGCTAAACTGACCAGGCATAATTCACGAGCTAGTATTGCTCTGGATAACATGACAAAGTGCTCTGGCCCAGGGAGATCTATTTTTGATGTACTGGCATCTGAACAAGAAACCTGAAATTAATAGTCACATACTTTGTTTCCCGCTCCCACCCCTCTTAAATTATTGGATGGGGCTTACGGGAGAGCACAGAGGCTTAATGCCAAGGCTGATGAAAACCGACCCATTTCAGTTTGCATGTGAGTGGCACGATGAATTTTAGAGAAACTGCGGCAAAAAGCCTCATGTTTCCACTGATGACGGCTCTACAATTGATCTCTCAAAGGCAGCAGATGGGAAACAGAGTGAAGCTTTTATAATACAGTGGAGCAGAGAGGGACATTTCCAAACCAAATAAGTAAAAAGATGAAAGCATAGCAACGAGCACCTTTATAAATGTGGGTAACAAAGGGCTACGAACTCAGCTGTCAAAATGAAGCTTTCTTTCTCTATATTTTTGCAATCACCAGTGCTGTTACCAGCCATACAGCAAACGGCACCTCGCTAAATGCAAACCAAATTCGCGCCTGATCTACACATTGACTGCAAGTACATTCGTAGAACGAGACGTAAGCTTTTTTTTATCAATTTAATGAAAGTGTGAGGTAAATACTTTCACATTGGTAGAATGAGACGTGAGCTTTTTTTTAATCAATTTAATGAAAGTGTGAGGTAAATACTTTCCGCTGGGTTTGAGGTATTGATATATTCCTTTTTCTGACATTATGCGGAAAGTAAATTGATCTCATCAGTGTTAAAAGTGTGATTTAGCGTCACCTCTGAGCAGTGTGTACGTAGCCTTCTTCTAGCAGCTTCAGTCTCAAAACCGTGTAATTATTATTGCTGGAGGCTGGGCACCAGCTAATATGCTCTGCCTCCACAATTTCTGGACTGAAACCGTTGCTGAGGGAACAGATATATCTTTTTCTATCCACATAAATCTGATACAAAGTAATTATACTGGGCTTTACATCAGCTTAGCTAAATTGGTTCATAATTTAAATCAATGCAAGATGTTAGAAGTGGTCCCAGGTTTCAGAAACAAAGGTTTCTTACAATGCTTACTCATGGCCATGGAGCCGCAGCCTAGGTAGGGAAAGCCACCATACTTGTAAGTGAGCCTTGTGAATTAAACTCAGGTGAAAACCACTCAAAAATGCTGTCCGTAGTTTGCTAAGTCTCATTCGCACAAGGATAAAAATATTTTCCTGAAGTGGTACCGTGTTACTGCTATACTGTTTATTGCCAGCCAATAAATTGTTTGTTGCCTTTTTTTTTATCTTTTCTCCTAAACAGCAGGTTTTTAATGGCGGTTTCTGCTTGGAAAATTTGGACCTTTAGACAAAATGGTGTCATCTTTCTCTCCTTAGCAGGTACAGCTGCAAACACCGTTCACTAAGTGAACTGAAGTATTTTCCCGGCAAGATGGTACGAGCTGGCAGTTTGCAGGTATTAGCTGGCAATACCTGAAGTGGTTTCTGAGAGTCAGTTGTGAAATAATTTGCAGGCGAGCGACTTCTCTGTATGTACATACGCTTATATGATATTTTCTTTCTGGCAGATCCGTTGTTCTGCCCACCTTGCATAGCTGCATTTGTGAGACACCGTGTAATACTCCATTTCTCTCCAGTTTAAAGGTGGGCTCAGCCCTGCTCTAACCATGGCTGTACAGCTGCCAGGCAGCTCACCGACAGACTGAACTCAGGCTTTTTTAAAGCCGAGTCAGACAACACTCACATGGGCCTGCAAAACTCTATGTAGGATTTAACCTTCATTATGTCAAAGGGGCCTGTGAATATTCATTTCTTTCCAGAAATAATGGTTCTGAATGTTCCCAGCACTGGCTATATGGTAAGATTTTGCTCCCACTAGTCTCACCTATAAGGATGAAGGTCAGGATAGAGTGGATGAGTTGATTGTAGCACAACGTAATGTCTACTGGCCTATTTTTACCCTCAGGAGGAGCTAGAACCCTCTATTCACATTTTATATTCATTTATGCCTATTTGCTAAGTAATTCTTTTCTTCTTCATCTTTCTATACCCTGACACCTTAATCTTGCTGACATCTTACAACAGTTAATGAGAAACAGCTCCCTGTCTTTTCGTTACTTGCTTTCCCTCTCTTAACACTAAGGCATCGGGTGATAGTTTACTTTGCAAGACTTGGAAATGTTGTGTTGTACTTCTCTTTTGAAGAATACATATATATTAACAGGGCTCAAACCAAGAGCAATAATGACAGCCTTATAAACATGATTACTAGTTGAGACACAAGTACAGACACTCTCTTGAATATATCACCTAGGTATTATTTTCGGCTCCAGACCTGAAAGCAATTTCCATATTTTATAGACAAAAACATGACACCTAGCTCTAGGAGAAGCACAACTGATCTAATATCTTTGGAAACACAATACTTCTTCTAAATAACACTGTTTCAGGGATATCTGTAAGCTCTCTGTCACGAGGGTATTTCACTAATTCCAGTTCCTTTCAAATCCATCATCTACTTAAGACATGCAAATACTTTTAACAAGCAAGATCTCTGGCTCTCAAGAGACAAGGTGTTCTGAGAAAACAAGCAAACTCTCTTAAGCTAGTGCTCAATGTAATTAACATTGAAAGAAAACCAAAGCCAACAAAGGGTTGAATTTGTTCTTAATATATTTTCAAAAATCTGGGTAAGAAAATCCAAGTGGCTGGATAAACCATAAACTACTGTTTAGGCTATTAACGTGAAAGAAAGGATCAGCAAGTGGGCAGGCTGCGCTCATGGCACTCTCAGCAGAGACGGCTGTGCGGGTCTCTTCCTCGGTTTCTCTCCGTGTGCTGAAATCACGATGGCAGTATTAGGAGAATTATTGATCGAGCCACTGCTGAGCTGAAAAGATGCTACCTGTACACCAGGTACACCTTGTCTTTTCATGCCAGGTTAACTGCTCTATGACTGAAACAAAGAATGTGTTGTTAAAAGGAATCCTAACTCTACACAGGTCAAGGGAACTACTCTTTTTATTTGAGCAGGGAAGACTGTTGGCTTATGCTGGTGTGCCATATACAATAAAGATCGCCTGCTTCTTCCAGACAGGAATCATGCTCAATGATACCTATTCTTCTAGGGTAATATCCAGGTTGTGATATTACCAACAGCCTCTCCATGCATACCGCTTTTTAAGTCCTGTTGGAACTCTGACTGCAGTGTGCCGAGTCTACATCTTCATAACACCAGCAGCTACGGCAAACAGTAAATCTGTCCAGGCTCGGGGTCTGCACCAGTGAGACACCTCCTTGAACTCCTTCTGATCTCACAGCCTGCCAAAAGTAAGCCAGAGCAGTCAAAATTGCTTTAGATGGTTGCTTCTCAGGTTTGGATGGGAAGTGTAATATTCATTCTTTTTCAGAAATCGATGGGAAGGGCTTCCCTGGTGATGACTGTTGTAGAAACTTTTTCTGAATCTAATATATTTATTTCACTGTCTCTTCTCTCTCAGTATTACAGTATTGACAAACTTTTCTTGGCAGCACTGTTCTGACTTGTTTTGTCCACAAGATGTTTAGGCTGCCTGGAAACACACACCTTTTACACGGTCATTTAAAGCTTTATCACTAAGAAAAATCAGTTCTCTGATGAAAATCTGGTTGTTCCTTCTAAATTTAGCATGTTAGCTCTGCTAATCTAATAACTATTCTGTGCACTGTTTCATTTGTCTGGAAGTTGGGGAGGAGGGGTAGTGGTGGAGACATGGACCTCCAGCATGGGTCTGGTAATATAGGTGTTAAATGAGTTAAGATGGAAAGATACAACATTTAGAATAAGATACTGAATAGCAACAGGCATGAAAATTTTTCTGCTGTTTGGTGGTTTGAGCTGGGGCTTCTGCAGTGGTTTTCTGTTTGCAACTGTCCTACTTCAAAGCAATAACGTATTTTATGTACCTATGTCTGTCTTATTCCCCACTGAGTTTCTCTCAATGTTCTTGAGAAACCAAACGGTGAAAAAAGATCTTTGATAATGTGAACCTCTACCTGATCTGATGTTCCAAACGCAAACAGTTCCTGAATATCCTGAGCTAACATACCTTCACTTCTCCCTCAGCAATGGTCCTTTCGAAGATAAAACATTCCTATTCTAATGTATTTTTGGTGTATGTGTGTGTTTGTTTTTTCCAGCTTATTTGGCTTATAAGTCATAAAAAGTCCTGAAACAATGGGAACTGCCCAAGACATAGCAGAAGCTCCGCTAGCCCACTGATGGCTAGTAGTTCTTCAAACACTGAATTTCGTTGCAGAAATTCAGAACTTACCTCAAAGCTAGACAGTGTATCACAGTGACTGTCATGAGTCAGCGAAAAGCTCATCACTGGTAAAACTCATCTACCTTTATGTTTGCTTATACAGATTCAGATAAATTTCATGGCTCCATAATATATGTAAAATAGAAATCTTTAGCAAGGATGAAGCGCTGGCTGAATTGTTAGCATGCTAGTATGGCTGACTTCAAAACAAATTCCCATTAAATACTTCCTTCATCTACCAAGGAATTATCCCAAACCTGGCCTAGAACACAATGATTTGTGAGCTTCAAATCTGAGGAGAAGCCATACTGTAGATTAGGACTAATTCAAAGCCTCCTTAAAATTCTCTTTTGCTTTTACCCACAGGCTAACTCAATTCTTCTTCCCTCTGGCCACAATTCATGCCAGTGAAGGAAAAATTTATTTCCTGAAACCATGCTGCCTTCAGCAATTTCAAATACCTCTAAATTATGTGTAAGTATCTCATTTCTTATTGATATTTCTCCTTTAATGTTACTGAGTGCATACATCTGCACTACTCATTTAGGATTTTTTTCGTAAATATCAGTTCTAAATTACTAACCCTGTTTGGACACTTACTGTTATTCAGACTATCAAGGATTAAGCAAGTATCAAAAAGTTCTTGTGTTCTTTTCTCCTCAATCCTGGCTTGTAATTTATGCTGAATTTATAAAGCCTTGCAAACTTCAGATACTTTTAATGGTCTGTCTGCTTTAGCATTCTCGTAAAACCTTTTAACATTTCTTGTTTGCATTCTTCAGGATGTGACTTTGGCTTTCTCTGGAAGTACTAAGACAAGAATTAATTCTGCCTCTCCAACAATATCAAATTTCTCTGTCACCAGCATCCTACTTTTGTTCCATAATGGTCCTAGTAATGTCTTTCTTGATAGTTTGCTTATCTACATACAGAATTTCAGAGCATAGATGAGAGGACCTGGGAAGAACTCAATGTATGCATTCAGGTCTAACAGGATGAGGTACACTTAGTAACCCATGGTGCATATGCAAGCTTTTGCACACTTCTGCTATTCACATAAATGCAACATGCCTCTGTTGCGTGGTACACGTCATAATTTGGGTATATATTACCAAGCATGGAAGAGTGATGCTGATCAGCCATTCTTGCAATGCCCCTTGACTAATGCCTTGAGTTGTTTTCATCTTCATTTTTCCCACTAGCTGGGGACTTTCACCCTCAGATCTTCCTTTTCAACTGTAAGAAAAGAATAGTGCCAATATTGATGTAAATCTGAATATAATTCGGTGTTTGAATCTCTCCCTTACTCCTTGCATTGAAGTTTGTTGGGGCAGGATTTAGAGTTTGGTAATGTTTACAAGTTAAAACTGGAGACATTACAAGTGTCCTCTTTAACGTAGCAGTTAATGAAGCATGACTGTTGTTGTTCTAAAATTCACTTTTTTATTACTAAACTCAGCTTATAATTTCCTTTATGTATTTTATCCTGATAAAAAAATCCCTAACGTATAATTTTTTCAAGGTTTTCTTGCTGCCATGTTCATTCTTTACATTCCGATTTTCCAGAAAGAAAATAGCTGACCAGCTGACTGCACAAATGAAAATGGAAAAAAAATCACAAACCAACACCACCTATATAAAAGTATTGTTAAAGAAAATACACTATGTAAAAGAGAGGTTAGGAAGAACTTCTCCCTTATGCTGCTTATCCCTTTTTTCTGTCTCCAGAATCATCCTTTAATCCTGCCTTTATATTTTCCTGAAATAAAAGCCTCAAAAGTTGCTGTAATATGGGAAAGTGTCAGCTCTAATAACACATCTCCTTGGGATACAGTAGTCTTTCTTTCTCTTCAGAGGAATATAATCTACTCTTTTATTAATAATACAAGTTAACTTCAGAAAGAGATGCTAAGGAGAACTGAACTTTCTTCTCTGTTTTGAATTCACTTTGTTAAAAGAAGGTGAATTCCGGGATTATGTCTGTCATCCAAATAATCAAAATCTCACTTTCTCTACTTCACCACAATATCATCTACAGCTGGATTTGCCTCCCCTCATCTTACATAAATTTCATGTTTCTTACTCATGCATTTTTCCTATGGCCTGGACTGATTCATTCATAGTTTTTGCTGTAATACTAAGGTGTTCTTGCACCAATTGTTTAAGAATCTTAGGGTCTACCAGTTACTCCTATTTGTGCACGTACACTTCTGAGTGTATCCTTTTTGAATGCAGTCATGTCTATTTTCCAGCTCTTCATTTGCACTAGCCATCCTGACTTTGTCCTTATATGTAAAGAATTTGCCCCCATACAGCAGTCCACTGGGAGGACTGGAGTTCTGACTTAGTACATCACAGTAGACCAATAACATCTGCTTTCTGTCCTCCACTCATCAAACTATTCAGAAATTAATCTTATTCCATTATAGCATGCAAACTTGTCAAAAGCATGTGCATGATTTAGGAGTCTAACTTGTGTTCTCGTAACTGATGAGGCTGTCAGGCTGAGATTTTTTTAAAGGTATTAAGTGTCTAAATATTTACATGGACTAGTATTTTAATTGTGTCTAGGTGCCTAACTCATTGATTTCAGTGTCCTTTCAAAGTTTCCTGCAGCGATCATTCGGATTATTGGACATTTAAGCGTCTTTCAAAAATCTTGCCTTTGAAAGCTGAAATTTCAGGGTTTACTAAGGCATTCCTGAAATTTCTACCAATTCTCTTTGGTTTAGTGAGAAATCACTTGCACAGCAAAATTACTTTGTTTACCTCTGCCGAGGAACCTAATTAATTCCCATTTCTTTTAAGAAACATTTTAAAAATAAATCATTATTGATTCTATATAACTCAAGATCACGTTTTACCTAAAAAGTCTCCTCTCAAATGCATCTTCCTGCGATCCGTGCCTCTATTCTGGATAATCAGTACGGTACTGGAAGGTTTAAAAAAAATAAGTCTAACACATCTTGTTATACAGATTATATCAAGAATACACTCTCTGACTGAATATTATCAGGAAATGAACCACCAAAGCAATAGATGGTAGCAGGCATAGCAGTGAAATTCTCAAAATAAAAAGAAGAAAACTATACATTAAAATTAAGCTGTGACAAGCCCCACAAACCAGATGAAGGAGTAAGGGTCACAGTATTGTTCTCTTTTCCCTCTCAGAGGTGTTAATTATTTTTCAGCTTTGGCAGAAAAAGTACTGCTGAATGTGAGTGCCTGTCTAGGGAAATGAGGTTAGTGTTAGCTAAATGAATATCATGTACTGGTAAATCAATATGAAAACGAATTACAGAAGCTCTTCCATAAGTGTAATCCATCTTACTTTTAAAGTCGTCTTCAAGTTTATGCACTGCTGTTTATTAGGTCTTTCACCTGAAGAGAGGAGAGTGGCCCTGTTTTCCCTACTCCTTTCCATGACGCATTTACTCACATACTGACTGATGTCTACACAGTGCTGATTTACACAGATGCTCCTTTCCTGGCATTGAGATGGAGAGAACAGATGAGAATAAAACAGGATTTTGAAAGTTAGTCTTTATGACCTGGGAACCGGATTTGGTTTGGTTTTCTTTACGAATTCTTATTTGTGAAAGTTTTTGAGAGTTGTGATTTACTTTCATTTGGTAAGCAAGTGAAATAAACCCAAAATCTGTCAAATGTTTGGAGAAATGGGGCAGAACAGAAGCAGATGTTCTTTCTGTGGCCAGAATTTACTGGATGACCTTGGTCTTCAGACAGGTTTTCATTTAAAGTTTTGTTGAGACAAACAGGTTCCAGTAACTGTCTTAATTTAGGTGAAACAGCGTATTTTGCTAAAACTATGATTCGTTGAAAACGTCCTGGCCAGCTCCAGCAGGAACAGAGAAATTATACCATGTTGTTAGGCTGGTTTGCAGTCTGCTGACTTCAGTATGCTTTTATGTTGTCTAAGCATCCGCACAAGAAGTGTGCTGCCGCTTCGAGTTCAAATCATCAGGAAAGCAAAGGAAGAAGCTGCAGCTTCTCATCAGGTCCTTTCTTCCCCTGGTCCTGCCAGGTGGCGGGCCCTGTTCTGCTGCTTCCAGGGATTTCTCTCTCTCTCTTTCCTGTACTGCCAGCTGCCAACTGATCCCCCTGCAGCAGTTTTCCCAGTCTCTTCTCCTCTCTGTTCACTGGTCTCAGAGGCTGATCCTGGGACCCCTTTCTGCGGGTCACCTGAAGCACCCAGACAGCTACGATCCAGGCAGCGCTGCCTGCTTCTCCTGCTCCCCTCACCCCGGGACTGTCTTCTTCCACAAGGCACGTTCTGGAGATGCCCCACAGGTCGGTGAAGGCTCTCCTCTTGTCCCATACCTTCTTTTGAGTTCAGTCACTGCTGATCCCCAGGACTGCACCCACCATTTCTTTCCAGCTGGCAAGGAATTTCTCCCTCTCCTCCTCTGTTCATATCCCGTTCCCAAAAGACACAGATGGAGCTTGAAAGTGATAATTCAATCCACATGTCCAACAGAGGAAGGCAAACTAATAGCCAGAGCTCCTCAATACGTGTTTGAAAACCACGGCACTTAAGGCTTTAAGTACCCTGAATATAGCCACAGTTTATCCCAGAAGCTTGCAGAAATCTGCTACTAGATGACCCAGAGGGACCAAGGTATCATTTCTTCCCAAAGCTGCAGAAACAAAATGTAGCACTTTCAACTGCAATGCCTAATTGTCAACATTCAAAGCATTAAATATTTTGACAGCTGGATGAGAAAATATGTCCTGGAAATGTCCAGGATTGTTATTCATAAAGTGATGCAACGAGTAGAAAATCTAGTTACTTTAATATATAAAAAAGTGAAACCTTGCACTTCCTGACAGAATCTGAATAACATCTTCCCCTGGAAAGGAAAAAGGGCAAGCGAAAGAAATCCTTTCTAGGTGGTTATTATGTAATGACAAATGCTCTGATAGCCTCTCTGTTAGACTGCTCTGAATAACACTCGAGCCAGACAAGACCTCCCCCAACTTTAAGGGTCTTTGGATGAGGCTCTTAACCATCTAGAAAAGACAGCTTGACATTTGCATGCAATAAATTACCCACTCTTGACTTTATGCTGTTCCAATCTTAACCAACTTCCCTTACACACACACAAAAAGTGTTTGCACTGGCTGCTAGCACAAAGAGGCTGGTCCGTATAAGGTCCTGCTTCCTCCTTCCCGTTCCAACACAAAAAGCAAATCAACAGGAGCACAGGCCAGATTTTATCTAGAAATGATTGTGAGAAAGAGGAGTTATGCATTCGAGATACCTAGAAATACATTTGCTACAACCAGCTGCCTAAGTAGAGTAACACAGCCCCACAAGAGAGAGGATGTTTAAACTTCAAGCATCTGATGCTATGCCTTTGACTTACTTCACTCTGCTGCTTTGCTGAGTGGAAAATCTAGTTACTTGAATGTATAAAGAAAATGAAGACTTATATTTCATGACAGAATCTAAATAACATCTTATCTGTCCAAGTGAAAATCATGTCCATTACACTAGAATGGCTATGTACATCATCCTTCTAGTTTACATTGTTAGAGTGCTTTTACATCAAAGATGTCATTTCATCTTCCATCAGACATCCAAGGGTTTCTCGTGCAGCCTCTCTCTCCTCCCGCTCTGCCCTCGCTGCTCGTTCTTTTACTACCAGGTACTATGCAATTGTAGCTATATTTTCTGAGCTGTTTTTCACAGGTTGGAGTAAAATATATTTATAACATGAGTAAATTCTTCATTTAAAAACATAGAAAAGGTATTTCTTTGTTCAGAAAATTGTCTGAACTTAGAGCAGCAAGTGTATTATTAGAAGCAGGGTTTCACCATAAAAGCCTTAAATGGCATCTTAAAGCTTTTTAAATACAGTGTGTTGTCTTTGCGGCTCTGTAAATCACTAGCCTGTTAGAGGTCAAAAGATTATCATTTCGAGAAAGGTTTCATTCTTTATGAGTGAAACTGGTAAACCAAAGGTATATAAATAAGCTGTCTGCCCTGAGACTTAGTCATGTGGCAAAATATATCTTTGCTGTCAAATGCAGAGATGCTAATATGAAGACAGTATCTATGTTTTCACGCGGTGCTCACATACAGTAGTGTTTTGTTTATTGTGAGAAAGTGAGGCTGGTGGATTATATGTATTCTCAATGCTCCTAACTCTTTATCCAGAAAGATCAAGAATTTACAGCAGACTACCTACCGTGGTGAGGTACATGTAAGAAGGAAGTATTTCTCAGAGTCAATAAACACCTGCTGGACTCATTCAAAATTTCTTTGGTTTGTATGTTTGACCTTGGGATAAGTACACCTTTCCAATAACGTGATTCAAGTATTATTATCTTTCTATTTCTTGTTCATATTCTCAATCTTTAGTTCATGATAACATAGCTTTATAGTAAAATTACCAGTGTACCTGCAGAAATGTGTGTATGTATACATACATTTCAAAGAACTTGGTTGTGAAATACGACTCTGAAGTGTAAGGTATGCAAGCGTTATCAATACGTTTCTATGCTAAGCCCTAACAAAATCGTAATGAATTAACCTCAAGCATGGCAGCTTGGATCCTTGACTGTCCAACAGCTTCACCAGTCAGCTACGCTACAATTAGGAATTAAGAATATGGAAACGTAAGTGGCTGCAATTTGTAACGCAGAATTCCAGGTCCTTTTAAAACCCCCAAACTGGGACGAACGTAAACGCCTGACTCCTATGAGCATGTAGGCACGTGAGTAGAAGGAACTCTCTCCTAGGCAAAACATGCAGGCATTGATTTATATTTTTAGTCTTTTTTTCATACGCTGGCGGCTTAACGCTGAAAGAAAGTTTTCATTATCTGAGTTGATAGCTAACAGTCAAAGTTGTTCTCTTGTCTCTGTATCTTTCAGTGACTGGGAAACTGATTTATAACGCTACATGGATGCGCTGAATTAGAAAAGACAGTTTTAGAGCAGCGACATGTTTTTCTTCCGACAGCGCACACTCCGCTGAGATACGTCAAACAGGCCGTAGGAGCGCTGCGTGCGCTTGGAAAGGTTCTCCTGCCCGCTCTCTCTTTTTCTTCCTCCCCTTTTCCACTTGGCCTTTTGCCTCCTCTGATCACGACCGGAGAAGCGCTCTGCCAGCCAGAGGGCAAAGGGGAAGGGGCCGAGGTCTTACTCCGAGGTTAAAAAGGCCACAGCAACTGGGGAGCTGAAACCCCCGCTCCTGAATCGAACTGAGCCCACCAGCTCAGCGGCACAGACAGCTTTCACTGCTTTGCAGCTTGGCAATTCAAGATCTTACCCAAATTTCATCCTAAAGCAGCTCTAACAGGCTGTACGGGCTTTGAACTTACACCCAGACTTACTTGCTTTTACTTCTGAAACTTCCAGGAAAGGCTGGATGATTTCTCAGTGATACTTAAGTGTCCTAAACTGCTGTTTCAAGGATTGTTTCCTTAACAAAATGTCCACGTGCATTTATAAATCTAACACCAGTTTTCCAGGCTGAGATAAGGTCATTTGCAAACTAGACTTTATATGCCATTTTAATTATTTTATTTAATGAAATTTCAGAGATGCTGTTTAATCGCACTAAGCTGTGTATTCAATTTGATCTGCAAATCTAGGACAGTATTCCTTTCCTACCCCGTTGTACCTATATAGAATAAGCACATCCCCTGCGGCTTTGGATACTAAACCCATTCCTACCACTGAAACATTTTTCCCAGCTGTTCCACTGTGTCCAGAACGCAAAAGGAAATTTCTTTCATACTTTTATAAGCTTTCAGATCCCATGAGTGGCGTATACCTTTCTAGCCTGAATTTCTTTTACTTTTGCTAAACAGAGAAGAAATAACAAGCGAAAATTTCCTGTAAGATGTCACAATATGTGTCTGTCTGCAATGAGGGGAATCCAAAGTGAATATAAAATGGCTGCTCCCTCCAGAAGGCCCTTATGGAATACAGCTCAGTAGGCAAAAAGCACATTTGCAATGGTATGCATACATATATGTACACCTATATGCCACATGCAGAAGTTTCTGACATAGACAAAATCGTTACATTCAGGATAGATTTTGTCACAAATGTTCACCTGACTGGATGAATGAACTTTAGCCTTTCCTCATACAAATATAGGCACAGTAATGTCTAAGAAAATAGCCCTTGGATCTGATCTGCCATTGAGGTCACATCCTTTCATAACTGTTTGGAAACAGTATGCTGTTGCTGGGGTCTGCTAGAAGAAAATCGTAAGATCTCCGAGCAAAATTTGGGCATAAACATTTGAAAAGAAAGATGACAGCTTCTTCTGTTTGCCAGTGACAAAATTGGAGTTCCTTAAAAAAATAATGAAAAAAATAGCTTACAAACCAAATGTAGCTTCATTGTAACTCACAAACGTAACTTTTAAAAAATTAATTTAAACATAGTGCTGATTATATATGTGTGTGTCTATGCGTATACACGTATTCATATATACATATCTACAAAAAGGGTAATCATAATGGATTATCTTTTTGTTAGCAAATTTGCAAAATTGCAGAAGCAAAAAAAAGTGTGGTTGAGGTGAGGAAGAGTAAGCGATGTTCAGAAATAACATTTATGTTCAGTCAAGCAACTGTGTCAGCAGTTTTCATGAGTAAAATCAAAATTGTCAGGTCACTCAGTATCATGGTTTTCATATAGCGAAACAACTTAAATAATTATAGTTACTATTATTTATTACTGACATTTGTTTTGATTTTACACAATAATGAAAATAATTCACCGTGAAATTTCACCTAGCAAAACTTCACTGAGAAGGTGTTTCATTACACAACTTAACACAAAGAATTAAGATCATACTTACTTACTGATTTATTGGAGAGGCTCCAACTGAATGTAACAACTTCAAATGCAATCAATTCCAGCAATGTATTTCAAGTTCTACTTTTTGTTCATATCTATTATATTTTTTATCTTCTCATAATTTCTCTTTTTTTTTTTCCCCTAGGAAGTAAAATAAAGGTTTTTTGCGTCCAGAAGTCCTTCACTTGCTGTGTGTTTTTCTCTAAGGAAATTATTGCTTTTTAATGTGCCGTTCATCTCATCCACACAGAAACAAAGTGGATTTTCAGGTCAGATACCTCTCTTACAAATCAATAAGGTGTCGTTGAAAAGCTGAGGTTGAAAAGTATAGTAAAAATATAGGTATGTGACTTCCGTGTAAATGAGGTACAATATGGGGAGAGGTTTGAACCCCTCTTTACCACCAGAACCGGTGTGGGTTCTTGGCTGGGCTGTACAAGTGATGGAAAGGAAGTCTTACTGAATTGACATTTTGGTCAAGGAGATGTGCAGAACTTTTTTCTTTCAGGCAACTTATTCCTTGAGGTTAACTACATCCATGCACATAGAGAAATTAGGTCATACTTTATTAGGTTTTACAAAAATATCATCAGCAATAGACATTCTAAAAGGCTACAGAAGTGCCACTGCGAGGCTGTGAGTACCTGGGCAGCGTGAACAAGATTCAGCTGTGTTGTGGGAGTTAGTTTTGAATCAGGATAATGAAAATGTTTTTTGGAATTGATCTGGAGTATAAATAATTGATTTTTCAAAAGTAAAGCTTTTATAAGTGAAAGAAAAAAAAATCTTCTGTTTTCGTTTTAAAAAGGAATCAATTATTATAACTGAGCTACAAAACCTGAGCTGGTATTCAAGTAATGGCAGTTTTCACAAGCGGATCACTCCAAAGACAAACATCAGGCTGGCCAAGAAGGCATTGGGCCGCTTTGAGTTTTTTTTTCCCTGTGCCGTATAAGCTTTAGAAAACAGCTGTCCATTGCCAGGTTTAACCATTATGTGGACTAAAGAGATGGGAACTGGCTACTGCTGCTGAAGCGTTTAATGTCCTTCATTTCTCTTGATCATTTGTACTTGTTTGGCTGCAGCCAGCTTGTGAGGCATTTTGGCGTTGAGGCCATTTCCGCACTATGGCATTTGTTTCCGTTTGGATCTAAACTTGTTCCAGCTGAAGCCTGTTCCCTGGTTTTCTGCTCCTTGTAAATGCAGGGATTCAGGAGTAGTGCAATGTTACATATTTTTAAAAAACGCTGACTTACCAAGTCTGTTTTTTTTTTTTTTTTTTAAAGCCAATGTGTTGGTTCTGACAACTTTTTCTGATCAAGACTAGACTCCATACTAAAACATTTAAGCAGCTGTATTTCTATAAATATCTTAACTTCATGACTTTACTCGTCCTTCCTGAGATGAGGACCTGAAATGTGTCTCCCACTTGAAAGGCAAATTTTATTTGTATGTATATAATACGTATGTGTATACATATGTGTGTGTATATATATATGCACATAATACCTATAGACATGTTTCCCCATGCAAATGAAAAATGCACCTTGATACATTCTACAAATAATTCTTACTTCATGGGCAGATCCCTGTACAACAAATACGACGATTCATACGCTCTGATAGATTTTACCTCCAAGTAGTTGCGGATTCTTCAGTCTGTTGTCATGCTGTTAACAAAATACATTTAGGCTGGGTAAACTTACTTCCTTTCCTTTTTCTTCTCCCTTTTTTCCCTCTTTTTCCCTTCTTTTTCCCTTCCTTGCAATACTAATTGACAAAACAAAAAGCTTTCAAACAAAGTATTTTCTTGACTTGTGGGCTCTTCCCTAATGTTTCACTGCTCAAATCTTGCTCTTTCCTACTCCAAACTTTCATAACTCGGATGGGAGTTAATGAGCCTCACGTGTCCTGGCTCCCAGCATATGGTCCTCTGCATCAGCAGAACCACCCTGCTCCTCTGTTGCAGGGTCATGAAAAATGACATCCTTTCGCAATACCTTTGTCAAGTCTTTTTTTTTGTTTGTTTATACTCTGAGGACTATATTTGCCTGTCAGCTGGCCCTGAAAAAGGTACACTGCATTCAGAACACAGCAAATTCCCTCTGTAGCTATAAAGACAGTAGCCAAAACAGTGCTGCAGCGCTCCGTCCTCTCTTCACTTCCCATGGAATGTGATACCAAGGTCAAAGTTTCCGACTTGAGAAAGCCCTCTGCCAAAATTACCCATTTTACCAAAGGATCTACTCCCTTTTCCACTGACAAAGTTACAAGGGAGAAAGCCTCAGGTGTGGCACCCACTTCGAATGGAAGTGGTTCTGTGGAACAACCAAGAATCTACTTAATTTTAGAAAGGTGTATGTGTATAGATGTATGTACCCCCATATATAAACTACTTTTAAGCCATCTCGGAAAACATATCACAATGAGCAGCAGAGAAGCAGCAAAAGCAACTCATTTGATAAAGCAAAAGAATAGAGTAAGGCGTCTAGATCAATTACAGTGATAATCATGGGAAAAGGAAAAAAATGTTTCCTCAGATCTCAAAGACAAGACAGATATATAGATTTTTCATATGGATTTTCCCTATCAAGGTAGATGTCCATATCTAGCTATGTAGGTATTCTCTGTTATTGCCATAGTAATTGCTCATAGCATTTGTCGGCCACAACAGCCCCATAAGCCACATAACGGGCTGTGATTCACTGAAGTAATTTAGCAAAGGAGACTGGCTAAGGGTCTGGTCAGTGGCTTTAGTTACTGATTTTTTATACTTAAAATGATATGGGGAAATTCATGTGAGATGGGAAGAAAAGTCTAATTAGGAAAGAAGTATTCCTTCTTAGGGACTATTTAACCAGCACAACCCATAAGCCATAGGAATGAATGTAATCCTATTTCTTTCTCGATTTGATTAGTTACAGAAACAGGCATCCTAAGGATAATATTCGTTGATTGTTAGGTGATAACTGAGTGTATCAGACACTTCAGTATTAACTTGATAAAGCAGAAAAAACTGCTTCCAGAATCAACCCACCCATCAGTTTTGGGAGCTATCTCAGGTCATATCAGCTGCCAAATACGTGCACTATACTTGCCTTATGTAGCACACAGCATTCAGAAGCAAGGCCCCATCAGGGGAAACTCTTGGGACTGAGAGACAACTTTAAGGCTTCATGTCTGCAGGCTTGGATTTGTTTGTCAGTCCCTTACCACTGTAATAAGTGGTACAAATACTGAGAGAGCAATTCTGCATAATAACACAGAGCCAGCTTGAGAAATGGTATGTGCCATGTAGTAAGGCAGATACACCAACTGGGAGCCTAAGAGCAGAAAATGGCTATGAAGTAGTTTTTTGGGGTTTTTTTCAGTTTCAGTGAAAAGTAACTTATTGGGGGGATTCTTGTTAGGAAGGATGGGACAAAGATAACACAGTAGCACTCGTCTGTTAGCAAAGTCAGGCCGACTTTATAGGATACATAGGCAAATTTATATAGGTCTTTAGTTCAAGGCTGACTTTTTGTTTGTTTGTTTGTTTCCTCTTGGGGTAGTTATGATTCTTACTTTAAATACGCAGTGTATGTGTTCGATTTAAAATACACAAGGCTTTCACAGTTTTACAATGTTAGGAAGAAAGCACATGTAATAAAATCCATAAATGATAAAATTATTGTATTTTGCAAATAGATTTTACAGTAGGTTAGTTGCCCTGCGTAATACTGATGATGAGATGTCAGATAAATGCGCTCTCTCCTTCTCTTCTCTCTGTCTCCCACTATTTGTGTATACATACAGTGCCAAACCTGATAATCTCCATGGTGCTCAGCTCCAAGAAACTCATTTCACAATTCTTCCATTGCGGAAGACCTATTAAAAAAAGTAACCGTTTCTCTGTTGTGATTTTGGGGCACCATAAATTCAACCTGGTAACAGACATTAGACTAGTAATTTTCAAAGGGAAATACCTCTGAAGAGTCCTTCTCATTTCATAAATGTGTGAATCACAAGACTATGGATATAGCTCAGATGAGAACAGAGGTCAATCATTTTGGTCTCGTTTCCACATGGATGGGGCTTATATAGGTTCAGGGTTTTTTTTCCACTTTTATTTCTGTAAAAAGACATATTTTTGTCGTGTGGGTTATTGCTGTTACAGTGCAAACACCTACTTTGTGTTTCAAGGAAATAAATCCACTTATAAAAACCGGAGTTCCCTTCAGTTATACTCACTTATGGAAAATGAGACGTTGTCGTGGTTTAACCCCAGCCAGCAACACAGCACCATGCAGCCGCTCACTCGCTCCCCCCCCACCCAGTGGGATGGG
>JAVKLA010000007.1:18506110-18523783 GCA_034782735.1 Sagittarius serpentarius | reverse complement strand
TACCACACTGAAAACACAGCGCTGTACCAGCTACTAGGAAGACAATTAACTCTATCCCAGCCGAAACCAGGACAGTCGTGAATGTGGCCCACATCAGGAGTCATGCACTGAAAGAGAGTTGATTTCCTTCTTTTAGTCCTGTTGAAAGGAGGGACTTGCGCTGCCCAGGCACTCACTGGTGACGGCAGAATTTGGCCCGGTAGCAGATATTCTGGGAGGCGGACTTTACAGAGGCAATCAGGTCAGTTAATATATACAGTCCAGGCAAACTGGAAACACAGTGCTTCCTTCTGCAGCCTCCAGGTTTTCATCTTACTCCAGTTAACGGAAGGGTAAGGAAGAGACGGCCCTTTACATCCACCAAAGCCAGAGAGAGGCCAGTGAGCTCTCTGATGGCACAAGCAAATCAAACCATCTTGAGCCACCAGACACTAAGGAACTGAAATGAAGCTTGAGGAGTAGTTACGAGAAGAATGTCTGCTTGAAGGACTAGTTACGGATCATAACCATGAGGAATTACTAATGGATCAACTGCTTTTCGTGGTTGAATGCTGTTTGACCCGGATGGACAGCAGAGAGTATGAACAGAACGTAGTTAAGAGGATAGATATACTATGACTTCCAAAACTAAACGCTTAAAATATTATGGGCTGCAGATGTGGGACATCCATATGATCTAGGAGTTTCCTTTAAACTTGAGCTGGATTCAGTGATATGCACTTTGCCTGAAATTAAACCATTAACTCATCTGTGCACATAGATACCTGAGTCAACAGACTTCATCCTTCTTATGCTCAGATCAACAAAGAGATCGGCGTTTATCTTCATTAGCTGTAAACACAAGCCGGTGTTAAAGTCAGCTTAGGAAAAGGTTCTTTGACATCCCTAAATGAGCTGATGTGATCCTTAACGAAAATAATAATTATTTAAGGAAAAGGTGTCCACAGTTGAAAAAGCAAGCACCTGGTTTAGTTTCAAACCCCAGCAGAGCTGGGGAAATACATGCTGTTAGCTTTCACAGCACATATGACAGGTTACATATTACTTAACTGGTTTAAAACCAGTGCAGGTGTTTTGTCTGAAGTGATCATAAAAAAAAGCTAACAACAAAAAACATCAAACTTGTCAAAACACTGAGGTTTTCTTAATGTGTGCTTTGTGCATGTATCACTCGACTTTACAGCTTTTAGAATTCAAGTTGTGAGGGGTTTTTATTGTTAGCTTTTGAACCATTTCTTTACCAAGGTACTAAAAGAAAAAAAAGATTTGAACTATGTTATAGAAGCTATATAAAAAATCAGTGTTTAAAGAATACAGCATGGCTAGGAGAACACTTCCTAGCAGTAATACTAAACATTGCCACGGAGCTTAACTTGTGTAACACTTAATCCCAATAGCAATATACCAAATCCACTTAGACCCTGCCATTTATTTTTATCAAGTTTTCCTTTTATCTCCATATTGAACTTCTTTAATGGAAATTATCCATATGCTATACTGTGTGTGTTTGATTTATTCTGCATTTGCTTAATAGCTTCATTTTGTGATAGAAGTCTGTGGAAGGACAAAACAAAAGACCAATCTCTTAATAGCCTGGATGCCCTAAGAAAAGGCACCCATGAACAACAATTATAAATACTTGAAAACTGCAAAAGCAGCTTATTGAGATTCATTGCAAAGTTCTTTTTACTGAACTTCTTGTTCCTCTAAAAAAATTACATACGCATAAATGCAAATACATATATATGTGTGTATACGTATAACCCCTACAATTTATTTCAATGAAAAGTCTACACAGCTATACTTGGAAAGTAAGTGTGTCAGTTTATGCTTTAAGTTCCAGTCACTGTAGTATTACTATTTACTGTTTTAGTGAATTTATGAAAAAGAAATGCCAGCTGCCTCATTACATCATACTGAAGTGCGCCAGGATCTGACATAGATGTTTTGGACCACAGAATTAGGGAAAAAATGTGGGTGTACCCATATTTATGTAGCCTGGTGAGACACTGCATTCCAGCAAGTTAAGATTATTTTGGAATAGTCTTGCTTATTTATATTAATGGATGTCTGATTGAAACAAAAATCTTTCTGATGGATGAAAACTTTATTCAAATGGCTCCAGAAGAACAGAGCACATATTTTTGCTCGGTTTCTTATACACTTTATACCTTTTTGCTGGCTGCAAAAATCTTCAATTTTATAATACGAAAGCAACAGAACTTTTCCATTTGACCTAATGGGTTTCTAATGAATTTTGTGAATGCTAATATGTCCACAATACCTTTCATACAGTTGAGACATAATGCACTGCTTCTAAAATGGGTCGCGTAAATTAACTTTGAAGGGTGTCCGCGTTAGTCTTTCACCGATTAATTGCACGATGCGAACCCCCCCCCCCAGCAGCTGATTTAAGAGTTCACCCTGGCTGATTCTTGCTGGTGGAAATTTGCCAAAATGATTACATCAGCTTCCAACAAACCACATGTGCATGACAACAGTCAGCAAACAATTACTTAAAACCCCATAATATAATTTGTAACTTGACATAATAGACTCTTCTTCCAGCGTTCGCATTTCCATCACAAAGCCAGGGGAATTGGGGCAGTTCTGCAAACAAGCCTGGGCCCTGAACATGGGAGGAGGGGGGGTGGCCCTCATCCCTCCTCTCTGCACTGCTCCGGGTTTGCACAGCTACCGTGCTGCCTGGAACCTGGGGTTAAAACCGCGACCGTCATCATTTTGGGAAGCCCACTAAAATGCCACCATTTCTTTCTTTTTAGCCCTGAGGGATGACGGTGCCCAGCTTATGTTTTGTCTAACAAGACAGAGAGGGGGTTGAGGAAAATAAACCTATAGTAATGATTTATGGAAACATTAACACTTCCTTAAGTTTTAAAAACATCTGAAAGCAAATGTCATGCCCCTGCCTTGTCCCCAGCTCTAGGTGATGTTTTCCATCCTCCTGTGTTACAAAGACCTAGTAAAGGCTGAGTCTCAGGAAAGACATGTTGTGGTAAATATACTTCTGCTTTAATCTAATATTCTTCAGTAAGGCCACAGCTCGCTACCTACGCAACATTCGAAAACGGCAAGATTATCGCAGATTCAGGCCTTGAAGCCCTTTCTCTGTTTTCTTTGTTCAAAGACAGAGACCCGTGTCATATATTTGGGAGACAGGTCGGTTTAAATTCTCTCCCTCTTTCTCCTTCCCCTCCTCTCTGCTTTTAGCCAAGTGATTTATTTGAAAAATGTGGGACTTCTCTAATTTTCCATTTATGGGCTAAGGGCTCTTTGTAGCAGTAAAAGGACACAAGGCCAGCAAGGAGGAAATATGCAGCATCTATTGTAAGGAAATGTAAAATAATTGCAGTTTTATGTGGGGTGAGTACACTTACGGGAATGTAAGGTCTTTATCTGCAGATATGTGTTAACATTTTGCTTAGGCTGTGGCTGCCAGAGGGAGATGTTAATAAACTCCTACTTTCCGTGATACCGTAAGGAGCAAAAGTCTCACTTTTTATGCTGGTTTCCAAATTAACTCAAAAGTGGAAAATGGACTTTTCCTGTACATAAAGCAAAAAAAAAAAAAAAAAAAAAAAAGAAAGTTTGTCAGAACTTTGCAAGTTGTTGGGGGTATGGAAGGACAATAGTAATGCTTGTGTGAATCTCCGGAATCACGGGAAAAGGTTATAACCTACTTACAGAAAGTATACAATAGCGTAAAACCATAGAATGTGGTTTTCAGGAAAGAGGTGACTTTACGCAGAAGGGAAAAGAGCCATTACTGTGAATGCCGGAAGTTTATTGGTGGTGCTGTATGCGAGGCAGTTGATTTCAGGGTGTTAGCAGCTATTATGTCAGTTTGCTCTTCCTTCCCCGGGTGTTTCTCTGTGTGATCTGTTTTCGTAGTCCCTTGGCCCGGACTCGGAGGCAGAGGAACCCGTAGGTTCAGATGAATGGTAATGAGCATTGTCAGAGAGGCAAGAAAATTGAGTCCCCGCTCTGGCTGCCGGGCCGAGAGCTGCAGGAGCTAATTGTGTCAATGGTAATGAGACTGAGCAGGCAGCAGATGCTCACGTGCCTTTACAATCCAAATCCCACCAACAAATTCCTCCCACAGAAACTTTGAGGGACGTCTTGGCACCCTGGAGATGGCGATAGACCCGGTCTCAGCCACATGCCACCTGCTAGAGCCATTGTTTAAAAAAGAAGGAGGAAAAAAAGCCTATTATGATAACAAAGTTGTTTGCTGTCTCTTGCAATGACTTTATGGCACCAGTTTTACCATACTGCAGCTATCGGGAAAAAAAAGAGGAACATCTGATTATTTAAAGAGAAACATTTGTGTTGAGCACTGTTAACAACTTACTTGGGAAGCCGGACGTTCAGTGTATGTTACATATTCTGCTGATAAACCATGCCTGCCTTTTTCCCATTACAGCTCCCACTGTGCCTGCTTCCTACAGCAGGTTTACATTTCCACATGTTTTCCCATGACACTGAAGCAGGGAGCATTTTTTTTTTTCTTGTTTTTTTCCCCAGAAAATTCAAAAATAAGAAAATGCAGATACCTGTGTGGAGTGCTGTATAAATATTTACTGTAAAATAAAATAAACAACATATTTGGACCTTATTCACAAAGGAGGCTGGGTGGTGAATTGTGCCGGAGGTTTTGAAGAGAGGAGGGCTGTTAAGGGTCCCTTAATGACAGCCTTTCGTAACACAAGCTTGCTAAATGCTGCAGTAGAGAGAGGTGCAGATCCTTCCAGGAAATGTCAGCCCAAGAGCATGTGTTTGTGGAGAAATCTGATCAAGTGTCCTTTCTTGCAGCAAGACTTTGTGTCCAGCTTTGCACTCCCGTGAGGCTCGCGCTCTTCAAGACAATTTAAAGTGACTCTGCAGCTGTTCAAAGTCCTTGCGTGGATTGGGTTGGTTCCCATCAGCCCCCAGGTCAGAAGAAGACACGAGTGTCTTAAAAGCTCTGGAGTTGCCTCCGGCTCCACTGGGACTGTAGGCAGACGAGCTCTGGCTCTGCTGAAGGTGACGGACCCTTTCCCATCACGAGAGCGTCCGATGTCCTCAGAGCACGTTGGTCGCAAACAGCTGCTGGCAGTAGGTACACATGAGTGGATCTGGATCATCTGGCTTAGGCTGTCAGGGGAAGATTGAACACATGCTTTGTTTGGTCTGAAGACACTTGAAACAGCAATTACGCTCTTTTTTTTAAACTCCCAGGGGCCATGGAGAAAGTTATAGTTCCATGAAAAGCTTGGGTTGAACTGGTCATTTGACAAAGTATGTACTGCAGCCCTGACTAAATTCACATCTACGCCAAACTTCAAACCTTTCCTTCATGGAAATCTCACTCCTGTGAAGAAAAGAGTATCACAAGTGCAGCTGCTCCTTCCGCTCTGTATAAAGTAAGAGTGGCCTTGAGAATATCATCACGTGCTAGTTCGTGTGTTGCAGGGTACCAGAGCAAGCCGTTTGTCAAAGCAGAATTGCAGTAGCGTAAGACACAGCCAGCCTTTCAAATTTACTCACGTGAAGCATTTCAAATTCCAGTGCATGCAGTATATTGATTTGTTAACATCTGGAACAAAAGCCAGGTGCGGGAAATCCAACGCAAGCACGCCGGCGTGTGCGGCTGAAAACCGGTAAGCGTACCTCAGGCGGAGAGCACAGCTGTTGCAAGTGCTTTCCCGACGGGGAAAAAGAGGTCTGGGGTCTCTGACTGCGCTGGTGACCACTGCAGCCCCACAGTGGCTGCATCGTTAGGAGACAGGAGGTGACAGAGCATCTCTTTCCTCCTCGAGTTCCACTTTGCGTGAACCGAAGGTCACAGCCGCTGTCCCCTGAAGCATCTGGCTCTCCTTATTACTTGTAGTTGCAGTGATAGAGATGGACAGAAGGAAAAAAAGGATGCATTAGGAAAGGGGCAGTTCTACCTGTTGTGCACAACAGGACCCACAGTTGGGTTTAGGTGGCTTTGTGAGAAAGCGGAACAGGGACACGCAGTGTTACCCTTGTTGGCTTAGGTGTGGCGGGAAAGAAGTCTCCCACGGTTCTGACTGGTGCCTTTTATCCCACGCATACGCATCCCAAGCAAACCTCATTTTGCTGAAGTGCATATATTGCTCTTAAAGGCAATTCTGGGTAAACAGCTATCAGATAGAGCTATTCTACTTCATGCTTTACAAGGAAATAAGTAAACAAAATGACAAATGCGTTAGAGTGATCAAACAATGGAATTTCCATTGTACACTGTGCCATATTAACTAATCCTCAGAATAATTCAAAACCATCTAGTGATATATTACAGGCATTTGTTTTTAATAGACTCTTTGTAAACTCTAAGTCTCAAGCATTTTTCTCTTTTGCACTTGGTAAAACTTTGAGAGATAAATGTTTTATTGGTTCAGAAAGAGACTTAATATCTAGGTACAGTACTTACCATGCATGGAACCTGTATGGGTTTAACTCGCTATTTATATACACCATGCTGCATTGCAAAACTGCCATGGAAATTTACTCATGTAGCAGAAAATCTGATCCCCTGCCCTTTGCCACGATGATTGATGATAATGTAAAACCTAATTTTGAGCTCACTTATCAAAAAAAGTTTCTCACCCATGAGCAGGTGTACAGAATTTCGTGGTTTGATGTATTTTAATGAACGATCAGATATTTTTTTAGGCAAGTTGAAAAAGTGAACATTCTAGATCAGGGCTCTGAATGAGATTTCTCTGTTTGTTCCTGCTTCTGGGTACCTGGCCTTTTGTTCCAGGGCTTCGACTGGCCATTTGTTGGGGCAGGAAGACACTTTTTCCTGGTACAGCTATTGCCAGTGTCTCCGAGGTGTCAGAGAGTGGCCTTTGAGAGTGCTCGTGCTGGACGCTGCATAGAAGGGACAGGGCTCTGACTGGGAACAGAAGCCGTTAGGCAGGGTATCTTCAGCAGGATTACTTTAAGGTATAGGTGTATGTGTACATAGTTAAGGTATAGATTTTGTGGAGGTCGGGACTGACAGGATCCAGTGGATTTTTTGCTTTTCTGATTTGCCTGCCAGGATCCCTGACCCCTTCTTCGATCATCAATTCTCTGCCTTTTCAGGTGAACTAGCTAACTGGCGCCTGACTGAGGTACGCTGTTTAGTATTCCACAGATTAAAATATATGCCCTACCTAATGTATTTGGGCTTAACTGGGAAGACTGTGATGCAGAGGTCGTATCTGATAATCCAACCGCCCATTCTGCCGTTAGTATCTCTTAAAGTAATCCAGCCTCTGATGCGCCTCAGTCCTGGAAAAGGTATCGGGTGTAAGCACGAATGATGAGATAGTAGGTCGGGCAAACAGAGCATTAGTTCGTGACAAACTCTAAAATATGGTTGTCTGTGCAAAAAATCAGACTGAAATGCCAGCCTCTTTTCACCCACTCCACTGAACAGCGTCTCATTGACCTTCGACCAGCTTATTTGGGGGTCCAAGAGCGAGTATAAAATGGCAACCCTCGTTTGCCTGCAAGGCTACTCTTCACTCAGATTGCACTCACGCTGCAAAGGATGGAAATGTAAAGTAGGAAGACCAGGGAGAGCTCTGTCATTAGTTTTACTTTGGGGAACAAGCTTGTTGAAGAGGGATGGAGGGGGAGGGAGAGGCAGAGGGAGGAAGGAAGGGAAGAGGAGGGAGAGAGGGAAGAGGGAGAGAGGAAGCCCCCCCAATTTTGTCATTCCTTGCGATAGAAATGTTCTTTTAAAACATGCTTCTGACTTAGGAAGGCTTGTCTTTCACATTCATTACACAGGTGTCAAATCAAATTTTATCTTGCTGTGTCTTGTGCGCTGGAGCATAGTGCATATGACATTTCATAACATGATGCAACATAAGGCAATAAATCATACTGGAAGTGAATAAAACCTCATTTTTGTGCGTGTGTGTGTCTGTGTGTCTGTGCGTGCACACGCGCAAGGAGGGGAACGAACCAAATGACACTGTGCTTATTTCACTGTGCTTCTATCATTGTCAAGAAAATTATTTTCTTTCTCCCCTGTCCCCGGTGAGGGGCTGTTTCTCAAAATACTTCTTCAAAGAAAAATTCTCTGTCACCTGAGTTTTGCATATATACCGTGCATCTAGGGGATCAGTAACTTTTAGAAGAAAAAATATGCTTGAGAGCTCAGTAAAACTCCTCGGAGAAACAAGACAGACTTTAAAGTATATCAACCACAGAAATAAACCTGCTTTCAGCTAAGTGAGAAATTAATTAATCTGCTGTGCAGCTGTGGTTTCTGAAGTAGTACTGTAGGCAAATGGAAGTGTGATTTGGAGTCCGTTTGTTTTTCTTCCTCAGGTACGTCACTGGAGAATTTGAACGCAACTTTTGAGGACAACGTTGTGGTGAGTAGATCCGTACGAGGTGGGAAAAACTCAGGCTTCCTCTGCAGGAGGCCAGCAGCACTCCACTCACGTGCCTAACAGCGCTCACAATACCACGTTCCCTCAGAAGTGTCTGCTGGCTGCGCCTGGGACTCTCCCTTTTCTTTGTAAGGGAGGCCTGCCATGTCAAAGGTGGGCTGGGGTTTTAGAGACTTTCGGACCGAACTCTTTCAGTGGATACGCGAGGAATCGGTCTTGGGAGTGCTGCGATTGCTCGTAAGCATCCTACCCAAGTACCGCTTCTGGAAGCGCCACGCGCTTAAATATTGCTGCATCTAAACAAACACCCCCCCGAGATGTGCTCCTTCTCACTTGTACGTTCAAGTGAATGTCAGATGAAAAAAAAAGAAAAAGAAAGTCAAGGCTTTTTCATTACCTTAGTTCAGAATTCAGATAAGGACTATTGTGCCAAGGACATTTCCTCGTCATTATAAGCATAAGCGGTTAGTTGCAAGACAGTGTGGACGTAAGAGACAGTATTACATACAACCTGACTGGTGAAGTTGCAAAATGAAAAATAAATTTAAAAAGGCAAAAAAAAAAAAAGGAACGAGGTGCTGTAATTCCTATCTGTAGGTATCCTGCTAGCTATTAATATACAGAGTATGTCTCAGAAAGACCGATGTGATGCAGTGGAATTACTATTTGGAAAGTGATAAAAATTGCGTAAAGCAAATTCTGCATATCTCAACGTACTAAACAGTTACTTGGCAGAACACGTTATCATTTAAGAGTATATATAATATTTTAGTTCGTAAGCAGTGAAATTATTTTTACTATGAATTATTCATCTCCTGCACTCATCATGTAAAGGGGCAGTGACTCCTTTTATCAGCAAAATACTTTTTATTGACACTACGAACAGCATTTAATTGAACCTGTTTCCCCAATTATCGTCAGAAAAGAGTTTACACTGGTGTTTTGGAAAAATGTTTTAGGAAGATTTATCAGAGCTGCAAAAAAAAGCTGTCCATGAACTAATGGAATTAGATAATGTTTGAATTCTCTCCACCAGAACTTAGAATGGCCACTAATTCCTTTCTTTGCTCTTTTGGTGTTTGCAAAGGGGTTCACTAAAGCCTGAATTGATATAATTATTGGCTTGGATTGTTAGAGATTTAGGCCAGATGGCTATGGGTTTCTAAAGTCCCAGTTGCTTGTGTTAGCTTTTCTAGTTTGCCTATAGGGTTTGGGGATCAGCAATTTGAAAGGGCTGCAAACTTGTAAAACAGTATTATTCATGGGGGCAGAATGTTCATCAGCGTGACCCAGTACTAAATACATTCATTATGGGCATTTCTATTCTGCACAATTTGCCACACGGCGCTGGTTTGTGAAAAAAAAAAAGAGACAATGGCTTATAAAATGCTTTTGAATGCCTAAAAAGAAGGGGAGTTCACGCTGAGCCTCCTCTGCTTTCTTTTTCAGCAAGAACCTTCTTAGTGACTTGGGCTGAGCTCTGCTGAGAGTAAGCAAATTGGGAAAATCAGAGATTTACTTTTTCCATTTTTGGACGTGGAGGAGGAATATCAGAGAGAGAAAAGAGCAATAAAAGAGAGTGATGGCGTGGATATGGGCAACACCAATAAAGAAATGGACAAAGTTAGCAGAAAAACAAAGAAAAGCATGGCGAGACTGTGGCTAAAATGATAAACTGAAAAAGCAGATGCAAAAAAGAGGAAATAGAAATCGCATCGTGAATAGATACGTTTGAAATGAGGTGAACACATCAGCTTCTGTGACCTGGGTGCAGCCTGAAGCTCACAGAAGGACCTACAGCATTTCTGGTGTTGGCAAAATACGCGATCGACTCGGTCCTAAGATTATTATTATTATTATTTGTGGGTGCGTGCCTCTGTGTGTGTGTGTGTGTGCCTGCGCAGATGCGTCGCAGTGTAAACGTGAAAACAGGTTTCAGCAACAGCAGAGGGGCGAGGAATCTGACACTTCCCGAACGCTTAACCGTCTGGTGGCTCCTTTTTCTTTAAAACGCTTGGCGCGTAGAAGGCGTGCTGAGCCCGACTGGTCACGGTGAAGCATGAGGCGCTTTTTCGAGGAGGGTGCGAAAGATCCCCCGAAGAACCACTGGAAGAGCAAATAAAAAAAGCACGGGAAAGAGGCAGGGAGGGAACTGCGCGCCCGGGGAGGAGAGCCGAGCCGAGCCGAGCCGAGCCGAGCCGAGCCGAGCCGAGCCGAGCCGAGCCCGGGCAGGGGCGGCTGCGCCGAGGACGGGCAGAGCCGCTGCCAGAAGGAGCCGGGGGCCGAGGGCCCGGAGGGTGCGGGGTGCCGCTGACTTGGAGGGGAGGAGGGAGGGCTTTCACGGGGTGAGGGGGGTGGCGCTGTGCCCCGCGCAGGAGCACGGGGGTTGAGGCCAGGCGGGTGAATAGGTGAGTAAGCGGACGCTCTTTGAGGCCCGGCTAGAGAGGCGACATCCCCGGCTCCTTTACTAAGCGAACGCCCTAAAAAGATTCCCCAGTTAGTTAAACAAGGGAACCGAAAAAGTGTGTAAATGCGCGGCGGCGTTTTTCCTCCCGGGAAGGGGAGGAATTAAAATCACACACACACACACCCCAAAAAAAAAGAAAAAAAAAAGAAAAAAAAAAAGAAACCTCACCCCGCGTGAAAGTGCCCTGCAGACGCCGCGGGGGGAGAAGTTGATTTGAAGTTGCCCTGTCGTCATTCGTGTGCCCTCCTCCCGTGTCTTTCCCCCCCGCCCTCTTCTTCGGCGGCGAGCAGGGGCTGGCGGAGGAGCCGCCCCCCCCGCCCCCCCCGGCTCCCCCCCGCCCCCGCCCCGGCGCGCAGGGCTGCGGGGCGGCCGCGCTGTCCCCGGCGGGGCGGCGGGCTGATTGGCTGGACGGGGCTCAGCACAGGCCGGGCAAAAGCTTTGTCTGGGGAGTTGGGAGCGAAGTTGGGGCGGATTTTTAGGCTGGAGCCGGCGAGGGCGGGTGTTTAGTCTGGCGGCGAGCGGGGAGAGGGAAGGCGAGAGGAGCTCGGCGGGAGGAGAGGCGGCGGATCCCGGCGGTGCCTGGATGCTCACGGCCGGAGAGGAGCACCCTGCCCCGGCGCATTTCGTCCGGGAAGAGGAGCGGGGAGGCAAATGAGACGGCGTGGATTGCGTAGCGATTGTACCTGGATGTCCTGGCACGGTGTGTATAAAAAAAAAGGAAAAGTTTTTCTGATCCGGTAAGATACTGATACGCGGCTGGCGAGAAAAGGCGTTTTCAAGTTTTAAAGGACCAGATGTGCGCTGGCTTTAAGGTACCGGAGGAAGTCGAAGTAATTGCTTTTTAACTTGCTTGGAGAAATGAATTGCAAAAACTTACAAATGCACCGAATCGGCGGTAAAATGCACTTTATATTCATTTTTGCACTGATGATAGTATCTTTCAATAAGGCTGTGCTGGGCAAGAATTTGAAATACAGGATTTATGAGGAGCAGAGAGTTGGATTGGTAATTGCAAGACTATCGGAGGATGTAGCTGATGTTTTATTAAAAATGCCTAACCCTTCCTTGGTTCGTTTTCGAGCCATGCAGAGGGGGAATTCTCCCTTGCTTGTAGTCCGTGAGGATAACGGAGAAATCAGCATAGGAGCTAAAATTGACCGGGAACAACTCTGCCAGAAAAACTTAAACTGCTCCATAGAGTTTGATGTGATCACTCTGCCCACCGAGCATCTGCAGCTTTTCCATGTTGAAGTTGAAGTGCTGGACATTAATGACAACTCTCCCCAGTTTTCCAGAGCTCTTATCCCTATCGAAATATCAGAGAGTGCCGCTGTAGGAACCCGCATCCCTTTGGACAGCGCTTTTGACCCAGATGTCGGGGACAACTCCCTCCACACTTACTCCCTTTCTGCAAACGATTTTTTTAGTATTGAGGTGAGAACCAGGACTGATGGTGCCAAGTATGCAGAGCTGATCGTGGTTAGAGAGCTGGACCGGGAGTTGAAGTCAAGTTACGAACTCCAGCTCACGGCTTCAGATAAAGGGGTGCCTCCAAGATCTGGATCGTCCCTCCTGAAAATAAGCATTTCTGATTCCAATGACAACAGCCCTGTCTTCGAGCAACAGTCCTATATAATCCAGCTCTTAGAAAATTCACCGGTTGGGACTTTGCTCATAGACCTCAATGCGACCGATCCAGATGAGGGCGCTAACGGGAAAGTCGTGTACTCCTTCAGCAGTCATGTGTCTGCCAAAATTATAGAGACTTTCAGGATAGACTCAGAGAAAGGACACCTGACCCTCCTGAAGCAAGTGGACTACGAGGTAACCAAATCCTATGAAATTGACGCGCAGGCGCAGGATTTGGGGCCGAATTCTATTCCCGCTCACTGCAAAATTATAATTAAAATTGTGGATGTGAATGACAACAGACCCGAAATCAACTTAAACCTGATGTCCCCAGAGAAAGAAGAGGTAGCTTACGTTTCTGAAGGGTCACCCCTGGACACTTTTGTTGCCCTGGTCAGGGTGCAAGACAAGGACTCTGGCGTGAATGGAGAGATAGTTTGCAAGCTCCATGGACATGGCCACTTTAAACTTCAAAAGACTTATGAAAATAACTATTTAATCTTGACTAATGCCACTCTAGATAGGGAAAAGAGATCTGAATACAGCTTGACTGTAATAGCGGAGGACAAGGGAACGCCAAGTCTCTCCACAGTGAAACACTTTACTGTCCAAATCAGTGATGAAAATGACAACCCACCCCGCTTCCAGACAAACAGATACGAAGTTGTTATCTTGGAAAATAACTCTCCGGGAGCGTACATCACATCAGTCACAGCCACAGACCCAGATCTAGGTGACAATGGGCAGGTGACCTACACTATTTTGGAGAGCTATATTTTGGGAAGTTCTGTAACCACCTATGTGACCATCGATCCCTCCAATGGGGCGATCTACGCCCTGCGAACCTTTGATCATGAAGAAGTAAATCAAATTGCCTTTATGGTTCAAGCTAGGGATGGAGGGAGTCAGCAGCTTGTTAGCAATACCACGGTTGTACTAACCATCATTGACGAAAACGACAACGCTCCTGTCATTGTGGGGCCAGCGCTACGCAACAGCACAGCAGAAATCTCCATCCCTAAAGATGCTGGAACTGGCTTTCTTGTCACCAGGATAAGGGCTACAGATAGAGACTCTGGCATGAACTCAGAACTCAGCTGCTCCATAGCAGCTGACAAGGAAAACAGCATCTTTGTGATGGATCCCAAAACTTGCGACATCTCTATCAATGTGAGCGTTGAATCGGTTCCAGCAAAACAATGGGAGTTTTTTGTGATAGTCCAGGATAAAGGCAGTCCTCAGCTTAGTACTAAAGCACTTCTGAAATGTACCGTTTTTGAATATGTTTATTCATTTTCAAGCACAGAAGCAACTTTGGTAAGCCAGCCCTCCCTGGATGTCTCCATGATAACGATTATATCCTTAGGATCGGTATGTGCTGTGTTGTTGGTCATTATGGTTATCTTTGCTACAAGATGTAATCGAGAGAAAAAGGACACCAGGTCCTACAACTGTCGCGTGGCAGAATCGACCTACCAGCACCACCCAAAAAGACCCTCGAGACAGATCCACAAAGGGGACATTACCTTAGTGCCAACGGTTAACGGCACTTTACCCATCAGATCTCACCATAGAGCTTCTCCGTCATCATCTCCGACCCTGGAAAGGGGACAAATGAGCAGCCGGCAGAGCCACCACAGCCACCAATCGCTGAACAGCCTGGTGACAATTTCCTCGAACCACGTGCCCGAAAATTTCTCTCTGGAACTCACCCACGCTACTCCGGCTGTTGAGGTAAGGTCCATGCTTCGTTTTGCACATCCCTTCGCTCATGCATTCACTTGGGAGCACGGAGGTACTCTGCGTGCAACCTGGGGGAGCAGCGGGCCATTAGATCTATGCCCAATGAGGATGTGTTACGGATTTCTCTTTAGATGTCACAGCTTTGCAGTTTTGCTCCAATTCAACTGAGTCCATTACCACGGGGAACGGGATTAAATCTGTTATTGATAGAATTATTTCTTGGTTCTTCCCTGTAAGGTCGAAACAACAGAGTGTAACGTAAAACAGTGCTCTGCTCTGGTTTACTCCTCTTTCGTCCTTTCTTCCCTGTCTTCCCTTTCCCCCTGCGTAGCTCAGTTTAAGGAAGAGTGCCAGAGTACTTATACAGAGAAGAAATACAGACATTCTTTCCTTAATGGAGATGGAGAACTAAAAGGTTAAACACTGACACAGTTTTAAGTACAGCCGTTGTAATACAGGATCGTAGTATCTCCAACTTTGAGACTACCCACCTCGGTTTTCACTGCAAAAATGCTATGTAATGGCTTAAATGAGAGCTGTGTCCTGGTAACTCTTTACACATAGAGCAACGACATTTTATTTTGCATACAGATCCTGGAATGGTAAAGGGTTGATCCTAATCTATTAAAACAAAAGTCCACCTCTGTTTAATTGCTTGTTTTTACTTGTTAATGAGCTATTATGAGTTCAGAGGCTAACGAACAGCAGTGCATTTCCTCATTATACAAGGTCCTCAGGTGCTTCCTGTGGCAGACACTATACTGCGAAATAGTCTGTTGTACTGCATTATATACGTACAGGGATTTGATTTAATTCAACTTTAAAGGAAAAAAACCAACACCCAACAAACCAACCTGAGAAGCGAATTAGTGGCTTTACAATTTGAGCTTTCATTTCAAGGAATCAGTCTTTTCACCTTTTCTTTAGCAGGTTTCTCAGCTTCTCTCGATGCTTCACCAGGGCCAGTATCAGCCAAGGCCAAGTTTTCGAGGAAACAAGTACTCCAGAAGCTACAGGTAAGGATCTTTACTCTTCTGCTACACATGCATGTATGTGTATCAGAAAATATAGGCATGTATTTTTAATCAAAAAGTAGAATATAACGCACGTGAGATAATTTAATTCCGCCATCACCACGATTCTCTTCACAGATATGCCCTACAAGATATGGATAAATTCAGCTTGAAAGACAGTGGCCGGGGTGATAGTGAAGCTGGAGACAGTGATTATGATTTGGGGAGAGAGTCTCCAATTGACAGACTTCTTGGGGAAGGATTCAGTGACCTTTTCCTTACAGATGGGAGAATTCCTGCAGGTAAGATCACAATGGCAGGTGAACAGTTTATTTACAGTGCTGTCACTTTGATAAAGCTACTACTGAGAAAGCAAAAATTCTTTAGCTTTCAAGTCCTGTGCTTCCTTCCTTTTTTGCTCTGCTTCATGATAAATGTTGAGGTGAAGCCTTCACATGTTTAGTAAAACGAAGCCTCAGACACAACAGAAAACCTGCCCGGAGCAATGCCTGCTTTTTTCTGTTATTCACATCATCATGAGCTGACTCCACATTCCCCCCAAAAGCACGATCTACTCCATGTCCTTAGACTTCTAATGACTGGGTGGATGTTTTTGCAAAGCCAGGCGGTTGTGGTTTGTTAAAAATACACTGAACTATAATTTGGAAGATAGACACGTTCTCCGCAGTGGGTCTGATTCATACGATACAAACTTCTACCGTTCAGAAATGGGTTGTGAAAGTGGTCTAGAAATATGGATGGAGAAGAAAGAAAAGTGTATTTTTTTTTCCCCACTGAAAAATGGATTTAAGTGGCAAGGGAAGGATCTAAATATGTCCCAGATTTTAGATCTTGCAACCCTAAGTTCTAGAAGAAAGAGCTTAAGAGGTACAATTCAGGGGCAGAGGGCAGAAAAGAAAAAAGCTAGAGAAGGGTGAGTGAAAGTAAGATAAACACACGCGTACATATTGACGTGTACGAAGTACCGCTTTTAAATTTATGCCCAGTTGTAAGTTGAATAAAAGAGGCTATGGGAAATCACGCTAAGTACAGATATGGGAATTTTGTAATAAATAATTATACAGCCACTGGTTGTATCCTAGATCTTCTGCTTATTTCAGAACATACTTAGTTTTCTCTGTATAACCGACAGGGCCGGGTAATTTCGGTACGGTTCACGGGACCAAGAGTGTAAACTTAAAAAGTTCAGTAAAGTCATTTGATAGACGGGGGCGCGTTGCTTTGTGGGGCGGTGCAGCACGTATTCCCTCCTAAAGTAACCCCCACACATTGTGCAGAGCTGGAGGCGAGGAGCTGCCGCTCCTTCCCTCTGCTGCCGGGGAAAACACGGGTGAGGGGATCGTACCTGACCTTGGTGCGTTTTACCCCGAGAAACACGCTGTTACGCTAGGCAAGAGTAAACCCCCAAAGTTTCATTTGTTGTTCTTATACGTTTTAACTTTATAATTGTCTTTGTGTATTTTGCTCCAGACGAGGCCTTGTGTCACCTACCCAGGCATTCACCTGCCTCCTCTGCTCAAGTCTTACGTACCCAATGTTTCAAAACCAGAGGCCTTGAAAAGCTACTGTTTTTTCAGAATCCTTAACCGAAATCTGGAGTCCTAATATACTTTTTATCCTCATCCCCTCCAGCTCCTACTACTTACTCCCCTGCCGGCTAACGTGAGGCGTGTCTCATTCTCCCCCATGGTTAGCAAGGAGGCAGGCCGGGATCTGCCGGGAGCTCTCAGTTGCCAGGGGAGCTTCAAGAGCAATGGTGTTTGCACTGGCATCCAGCCCTGCCGCTGCCACCGAAGAGCCCTCTCCTTCCCGGCGGGCAGCCGGGGGCTGCCAGCAGGCAGGAGCGCTTGCTCTCTTGGCTAGCTGAAACGCCCATGGCTCGGTTTTTTCAGCTCTGGCAATTCGGCCTCTAAACCGGAAGCCAGAGGGTAGGATTTCCAAAAGTGCCCGGCTAATCCCATTCAAAGTAAGGAAAGCTCCTGCTGAGTGCAGAGGGAACTGGGCTGGGCTATCAAGACGGGCATTTAATCTCACCCAGATGTCCATCTGCCGCTATGCGTGGTCTTCATCCGTCAGATGAAGTATGCTGAAGCTGTTCAGATGAGACCTGAATTGGTCTGCAATCCAAACAAATAGAAAGGAAAAGAAAACTTCCCGGAGGTTTCCTGTTCTCCATTTTGAAAGGTTTCTGCATTGTCAGTCTGGACACAGGCAAAATGCTGTGAGAAACTCCTTTCAGTTTGTCCCTTTAAGGTGGAACTGGAAGGGAACGGAGCCAGTCCCTCGAAACTTCAAAAAATGACATGATCAGGAAGTTCAGTAACTGCCCTCGAAAGACTGTTTCTTTCTCTCTCTCTTTTTAAATCTTCACCAATAAGCT
>JAVKLA010000007.1:18493218-18506010 GCA_034782735.1 Sagittarius serpentarius | reverse complement strand
CCCCAAACCAACCAAAAACACCCGCTGTTGTGCATCTGGGATTTTTTTTATTTACTGCTGATTTAAGGACAGGCTGTGACACCATTCAATTTCCTCAGAGTATCTTTTGATCTTACGTTCAGGATTTATTATTTTCTGCCAAAACCAATCCTGATAGCATCAGTAGCAAAACTCACAGTAAGACAACCCTCACTACTACTGAATTGCTAGACCACTGAAAGTCTCTCGTTAATTTACAGGAGTCTTCTTAATTAGAGGAGCAATGCTCACCTTCTGGGATGAGTTGAGAGCTGGTCCAAGCACCATGGATCACTTAGATATCTTTTCTCCTTTCTGACTCTTAGGCATTTTGTGTAAAACAGCAGACGTGTGCTTTTCATACGTGGGAACAAAGCACTGGAAGGCATTTCAGTCACTCGTCTCAAAACTTCAGCCACTGATATTTTCTAGGTTGCTTTGTTTGTTTGAAGCTCACTGGATCAGCAGGCCATTTGCAATAGCTTGTGCAATATCCAGCCTGCAGCCTGAACCTGTATTCTTGAAGAAATTCATACTCTCACGTGTAAGACACAGAGAAGGTTTATACTCGGAGGAATGGAAAGGGCATTAGGAAAGCAAACAATATGATAGGCTGTGTAAAGCGCAAAGATAAATAACGCTGACAGTGTAAGAGTAGGACTTTATCAATCACTGGTATGTCCTACGCTGTTCAGTTCTGCTTACACCACTGCAAAAAGATTTTTTTGATAAACTGAGTGGATCCAGAGCCAGATGGGAAACGTGATGAGAAAGCGAGGAAAACTTACGGGGCATGACTGCAAACCTTTCTTACGTATTCAATATATAAAGAGAGAGAAAAAGAAACTCTACTCTGCGTGGGCTAATCTAACCATTAATTGATAGAGAATTAGGGCAAAAGCTTCTTATGGTCAAGATATGCATAACGCAAAGAGTCTGGCATTTCTAAAAACTTTCTTTTGAGCTGTGTGGCTCAAATTCAAGTTAGTGGCCCCTGCAGCACCTAGGTGTTTTCCAGCAGGTCTGCCAGGCAGCCAGGCAGCACCCAGGCTGAGCCGAGGCTTCATATCCTACAGAGTAGCTTCCCTTTGGAGAGGAAAATTTGGCTTCTCTCCTGGCACATCCCTCTTTGCAGGTCTGTCAAATAGGGCTTTGCCTGTCTCCGCTTCCAGGGACCTTTCCCAGGCCTCTGCAGTGGTAGCGGCGTTTGCGGAGGACTCTCGCAGTGCCCCTCTGTGAGCCAGTGCAGACCAGCGTGGCTCCCAGGGATGCAGTCCCTTGCCCCATCATCTTGCTTCTCCCTAAGAGACACCACTAAACCCAAGCAGCTAAAGGAGCGGCTCTGCTGTCTTCTGCTCTTCAGCCCTCCTGGCTGGCCTGGATGCCCACCTCGTGGGTTAGAGCCCCCTTTGTGCCAGCGCCTGAGCCAGCACCGTGCAGTCACCTGAGCTACAGAGCTTCAGGTGCACCTCAGAGTAACTCCAGTATAAACGCTGGGGTCACGCGGGGCGTGAATTAAGCCCTAGGTATTCTGATACTGGATTAAAATTTAACTGGTTCAGTTAAAAAGGTAATACGGCAGTGGATCACCTCACATTCAACACACACCTCATTGTCAGATCAAAAGGAGGTGTGTTAATGAAGAGGGAGATCCCTCTGCACAGTACTGTCCTTTCTTCTTTATTTCCCCTGTCTGTTTATTCCCACTTCATTACTCTGAAATGCTTCTCTAATTGCATGTGGAAGTCTTCACTAAACCTTAAGTAGAGGCTCAGAGGTTGAAACACCTTCATTTTATTTTAGACTTTCTTTAATGAAACAGCACTGTACAAAGGGAGTGAATGGCACTAAGTCGCAGGTCCTTGTTTTCCACCAGGGATTTACATGTTTGTATCTTCAGCCCTAGTTCAGAGATCGCATTACTGTCTTACATGTTCTGCATTTAGCGTTCTCATTTTTTGAGACCATTCAGAAATGGAAGAACGTTTACATCCAGACCATTTGTCTTTGCTACCTTCCTGCACACAGAAAGCGAACCCAAACACCAGAGTTGAACATCTCTGGAGAAGTTCAGTCCTTGTGTGAGTCCCTGCCAGTGTAAGTGATACCTGCAACAGGAGGGGGACGCTCACTCTCCTCTTCTCTCTCTTGCAGCGATGCGGCTGTGCACGGAGGAGTGCAGGGTTCTGGGGCACTCCGACCAGTGCTGGATGCCGCCGTTGCCCTCTCCCTCCTCCGATTACAGAAGTAACATGTTCATCCCTGGGGAGGAGTTCCAGTCGCCCCAGCAGCAGCAGCAGCAGCAGCAGCAGCAGCAGCAGCAGGGCTTCGAGGAAGATCCGCAGCCTGCTGACGCCAGCGAGAAGAAGAAGAGCTTTTCCACGTTTGGTAAAGACTGCCAGAGCGAGGAGGAGTCAGGGGACACCTGTACCTCCTCTCTCCTCTCTGAAATGAGCAGCGTCTTCCAGCGCCTGCTGCCTCCCTCGCTAGATGCCTACACGGAGTGCAATGAGATGGATCGCTCCAGCTCGTTGGAGCGCAGGAAGGGACATTTGCCAGCCAAGACTGTAAATTATCCACAGGGGGTGGCAGCCTGGGCAGCCAGCACGCATTTCCAAAATCCTGCCAACAACGGGCCCACTCTGGGGACTCACTCAAGCGCGCAGCCTTCCTCTAAATGGCTGCCAGCCATGGAGGAGATCCCAGAGAATTACGAAGAAGATGATTTTGACAATGTGCTCAACCACCTCAGTGATGGTAAACACGAACTCATGGATGCCAGTGAGCTGGTGGCAGAAATTAACAAGCTGCTGCAAGATGTCCGGCAGAACTAATTGTTTCAAAAGCCTATTTTTCCATGTTTATGGAAAACTTGAACAGAGAAAAATAAAGAACAAAAAACAGACTGAGAAGAACTGGCATTGCCAACTAGTTGCATTTATCATAAATGTGTCTGTGTATGTTGAATATTAAAATACTGTATTTTCATATGTACACAATGCAAGTGTGATTATCTTTATCTGTATTTTAAAAATACATTTGTACCTTATATTTATGTGTAATTTAAAAAATAAATTTTATTTTTGTACACCCACAGCAAGCATGTTTTCCTAAATGTATATAGATGGTACCACCCTTGTCAAACTTCCAGCATTCTTGCCACACAGGCATGTTAAAAAAAAAAAAAAAAAGGGAGGGATATTGCTTTCGCTTATTATTTCTTTTAAGTCTCGAATGTTACAAATACGAATTCAAACCACTGAAAAGTTACGCAAACATTGATTTCAATAAATGATCCAACACCTTGTTGCAATGTTTCATTCTTATAATAAAGACTTGTCAACTCCCATGAAAGCCCAAATGTCCTTTTTTTATTTTGATGCTTTTTGTCTATGGAGTCATTTTCCCATGTAACTAATGGATTATTGCAGGCTGGAGTCTTCCTCTCTTTTACAAGTAAGTGTTTTCCCAGGTGAACAAATCATGGAATTCAGTGATAGGATTTCCAATGTTATCTCTGCAAAAAAAGGTAAATTTGTTCTGCCGTTGTTACACTGCAAAGCCAGTTGAAGTGGGTGGTGTATACTTGAAAGACAGCAATAAAATCAGCTTTTCTGACCTCAAGCTGAATTCTCAATTTATGTAAATAAAAAAATTGACTGCTTTACCCTTGTAAATGACACCAAAATAAAAGGAATGTTGTGTTTCCCAGGAAAACAGCTGATTATGGCTACATTTTGCCTCTGCTGTAAGCGTGCCCATCTTGTATTTGCAAAATAGTACAGAAATACTTAAACTTCCTAGAAAAGAGCTGTCCTGCAAGTACACTGGTTCTCGCTGAATCCCATCCTTCCAGAGTGGGGCTTCTCCCTGTATTGAAGTTAGCTCAATGAAAACAGTCATTTATACCGTGGTGCCGTCACCACTGGGATGGTGATGTAACTAATTATTTCTCAGATAAAAGTCAATATGGTCCCTTTAGTTCTTTTTTTTCAAAAACATTTTTGGTTAGCCTGTCATACATAGGGAGATGTTTGTAATAGTAAACAAACTGATTTTACAGTTGAGAAACATGGGTGGGTTCTGCACTCCTGGTGCTCATTTCAGGAGAGTGTGAAGTTATTAAAAGATGGCCAGAAAACCTGGTATTTTGGGCTTTCATTCAGAGCTGCAGCTGCATATTTTTTATAGGGTATATTTTTTATCAGATGTGTGAAAAACTGTTGAAATAATCCAAGTGAATTTGCACATAAAAACTTGCACACACCTTTATTCTGGAGAATTGCACTTGTAAAGTACCCTAATAGAATATTTTTTAATGGTAGATACAGAAAAACCCTGTTTAATGTTACCTGAAAAAGCCAGAATTTTGTTGTGTGCATAAGCTTTATTTGTTTGGTCTGTGTGTTAGGAAACTTTGTCATTATTGGCTTCACAGTGCTGTAGACGTGACATTTGTAGACGTGTAAACATCTGTTGACACCTGAGTAATGGAGAGATTCTCAACTTGGTTATACTTCAGGAGTTCATGAGTATAGCTATGCCGGTTAGAAATACCAGGACCTCAGATTTCTAACCAAGCAGCTGTATTGGCAGATGAAACTATCAAAATGTCATTTTGTCAATATGACTTACATGTTTAAGGGAACTGGCTTATCAGCATTGGTACAAGAAGATCCTCTAGCAATGGAGGCTCTGTTTCTGTTTTGGAGAGTGTTACAGCACCTTTCAATGCCAACAAAAACCTCAGTCTCATTGAGCTGATGTCTGTTACTGAAAGGAAGAAGTCATAAGATCTCATTTACTAAATATTTGAAAACCTCTTCCCTGTTTTTCCCCTGCCTTCCCACTAATAGGCCTTAATGGCCCCAACCAGCCTCACCTGGTTACCACCCTCTGGGGCTCCCCCTCACCCCAAGGGCTCAGGAACTCATTTAAGCTCAGCCTGGGGCAGTTGGTTGTTGTATGAGTGTTGGTCCCTACCCTTGCTTCCTGGATGGGCCTGGGACTGACTTTGTCACAGTGTCTTCAACCCTGTACTCAGCAGCTGCTGACAGGAGTCCTTGGATAGACCCTCATCCTGGTTTGTCACCTTGCTATGTTGGGGGCCGTCGATGGATCCCATTGCCAGCGCCTGCCTTAGCCTGCTGCACTCAGGTACTGTAGGAGGGTGCTTTGTCAGCGAGGGTCCTGCCTTGCGTGTGTTGGGACTGCTCGTGGCTCCTGGCCTGGCTCCTGCCCCCGCCCTCCCTGGAGCAGCCCAGCTTTTGGGGCTCCCTGACAATATCTCATGCCCCGTGTTCATCCCAGGTCTTGCCTCTTTATCAGCAAAGTCCGGCTGACTCTGAAACCAGTCTACGTGCTGTAGCAGTCCTACAAGCCCTGAAGTTCGCAAGGGCATGGCTTCCTCCTTAGCTCGGTTGTTTCTGTCTCATCTCAGCTTCCCCCCCCCCCCCGCCCCTTTCAGTTTCCCTCTTCATTAGTACCCAGTTTTGGTCCTGCTCTCCAAGTTCCCTCACCCCCACCTCCTTCTCTTTCCCTCTCAGCGCTCTGACTGCTTCCCTTCGGTCAGTCTTACTCATGTACTAATCCTGCACAGCCCACGGCTGTACTCTTGTGTTTACAAAGTACGTGGTATCCCGATAACATTGCCCAGGACTGAAATTCCCAGTTTCTACCTCGTCAGCTGGGTCTAGTTAACACATTACTCAAATCTTCTCTTGCCCTCATTTTTCATGTGTAAGTGTAAGCTCCACTGGGTGCCTGAATTCCACCCCCCCCACCCCCAATGCTTTTTATTGGGTGACTGTACAGGGTGGCAAGGGCTGATGTGCCCGGCTGCACCTCCCTGCTGCTGACTTTGCGCGGGAGTGGAACAGGATGGAGGGGCTCCGGCAGAGCCACTCCCAAGACAAAACTTATGCCTCCTTAGGAAATCACTGGTTATTTTGTTCCAGCCTGGGCACGTACGCTTGTGTGAGGCGTGCAGTGGGGCTGCTGGTTATGTTAAAAGTGTGGAAGATGGTAGTTTGACAATAGCCGTTAAACTTGGAAATTATTTAGGTTTTTCTATTGATGTGGATAAAACATTGCTGTCTCTTACGAAACCAGCAGCTGAGAATGAAACTCTCCTTCAAGTGCTGCAGATTCCTCCTTCCTAAATTAATGCAGATAGATATTGCTTCCAGTTTCTAGAAGAGGAAATATTAGACCTTCAGGCTCAGACTGGTTTGTGCTGCCTACAGACTTGCAGGGCAGCCTGATAAGCTCTATTTTCACAGTCACATCATCCACTAGGGATTACCAACCTGTTTTAAATTTAAAAATCCTTAAATCAGTTTATGCCCACTGGCCCATGTCACATGGATAGTTTCAATGATTTAAAGAGCCATTGTTTGGAGAGGGGGTTTTCTAGCAAAAAGGGATTGCAATTAATTTCTCTGGTAGTGATAGGCATCCAAATATTGTAAAATACGTAAGGTTTTCCTAGAGGGGATTTCTGTACCAACACACAGTAATAGTATTTGGTATGTGCATTGCTGCAAGAATCTTATCCTGTAAAAAGACCAGTTGTAAGACCAGTCTCCAGGAGCAAAAATGTTTGCTCAGATTATATCTGAAATGCATCGGAGTTTAAGCTGCATTTATTAGTGATAGGAAGCTTGGTAAAAGATCTGTAGATTGTGGTAAATGAGGAGAAAAAAAAAATCTATCCTAATCCTACTCTGTTTAGCAGAGTCCCTCTTTTTCTCAGGCTTTCCTTATAAATAAGAGAAATTATATATATGTGTGTGTGTGTGCGCACATATATAAAACCCCTAGCATCAAATCTCTTCTATGTCAAGAAGGGGGAAAAATGATGTTAAACAGATTAAAAAAAAATTTTTCAAAAATCTGGATTTGCCACATTTTGACAACTAATAGAGGGTTAGGGGTTGACAATGTGTTTTAAGCACCAAACATGAGCATGATTATCCTGTCCAGAACACTAGGTTGCTAGCACTTCTATAAAAGCTTGGCACAGTTTTATCCTTGAAGCCAAAAAGTTTTCCTCCTTGGTTTCATAATGACAGAAAAGGTCATGAAGGTTAGCAAATATTAATTACCAAAATACTGGTTACTACTAGGTGCTGGTGGTTCTGTCATTGCTACCATAGATGAAATTAGTAAGGCTTTTTGAACAAGCTTAGAAAGCTTCATTAGTGGATGCTCAACCACTGTTTTTCTCCAGACTCCACATATGTTTTCCTTTTTAGTGACTTCTGAAACAGATAAACTCAAAAATGTACTGAAATAATCATCAGAGATAGTGGGTTGTTTGACCACTTATTTAATTTGTGTTTAAAATATTTCGGTAACCACTGCATTGCACTTTACTATTCAGTGTCCATTAGGATAAACACTTTGAGAGGATGTGGAGGATGTGGCTGTCAATAATGTCTTTGTTGCATTCTACACCCTGGTTGTGTTTATAATTACTTGGTTTAAGAACAGCAATAGAAAGCAAACAAAAGCTACCACAAAATGTTTAACCTTTATGGTTTCCTATCTTTTTTTAATGAAAAATTGAAATTCATAGAAAATGCCAGGAAATAAGATTTCCTCCTCTTCTCTGCAACCTGCAGAGAATGTCCGATGCTTCCAAAGATTAGAAGGCTTGAAAACCTCAATTGTTAGCTGCATATATGAAACATAAACTTTCCATACTGCAGCACCTAGACTAGGATAAGCAGCTGAAGTTCGCCTGCAAGCTGTAAAAAAAAAAAAAAAAAAAAAAAAAAAAATTCTGGATTTGTGAAGAAAATGTTATGTTTAAACTTTGTCAGGAAGGACAACACATGGAGTTTAGTCCAAGTTGCTTTAAAGAACAATAGAAAAAGAGCTCTCTCTTGTTTAGTTAGCATTAGGTTAACATACTATCATCTAAACTGAGATCCCTAGGAGACTATGGTATACATACGTTTTCTTTCAACAATGCAGACTGTTACAGAAAGGAGTGAAATTGTGCCTGAAAGTGTATCCCAGGGCCAGCCTCTCTCTGCACATAAAACTTGTCCTGCAACATATTCTGTAACGCAGTTTATATAAATAAAAAAAGGAAGTGATAATATTGTAACTTCAGTCAATAAAAAATATTCATAATTAGCAGCCCTGTTGCACTTTACATCCTCAGAGCTGTAGAACCATAAATGACTGAGCACTTGGAAAAAAAATAATGTTCTGGGATCATTTAACCCACTAGTGAAAAAAAAAGCCTCTCTGAAGAGACACACAGGAACAGTTTAAACCATACTGTAAAAGCTATTTACAACAGAATTGGTAAATAACACCTTGTTTAATTAAAACTCAAGGGAGACTCTGACAGAAATGGGTAATAACCTAAGCTGAAATTTGACCAGTGCACACATTCTCCCACCACTTACTCAAATAGTACTGTGGGAAATACAGTGAGAGAAGACCATGCAAACTGTTTTACAGCTTATGTGAAGCATTTAAAGCATCACCATGCATACAGTTTCATCGCATGACTTTGGTTTAGTACTGATTCATGAGAAGAAAGCACTACGTAATGAATCAACAGCACCCCTTATACATAACCTAGATACTCCTTGAAGGACCTCTATCCTTGTAATGACCACACACAACAGATGCCTGGTAAGCTTCAGAAGTTCACAAAGTCACAGAAGAAAGCTGCGTTACTCGAGTGAGACTTTTCTTCACATATTTGTGAAGAAAAATATTTTTAAGCATGCTAAGGTTTAGAGCTACAAAAGCTCTTAAGTAACCATAGAGTCATCTAGCATAACTTTTATTGTCTAAATCCTAAATGTAGAATCTCAAAACATGGATGTCTACTTGTTGATTGTTTTTATGTCTGTGACTTAGAGCATTGCCAATGACTCTTGACATACGTGATTGACTGTATGTGTTCCCATGTAAATACTACATTAATTTCTCTAGATGTGGAAAACATTTGTGCCTGGTCACTCCAAAGGCTGTCAATGCCTGAGTGCTTACGTGATGGGGGGCAAGCAATCCATTGCCTCACTCATTTCAGGGCCTGAGTGCTACGGAGGTTTGCCTACCTGAACACGCATGCAAGACCGGACTCCAGAGAAAACGCAGGAAGAGGAAAAAGAGGGCTGCACGCTGCGACAGGCACTGGAAAGCAATTGTCTGCCCTTCCGGGCAGGCACCCCTCAACTCTCATTTGTTCCTTTTCTCTCTGTGGCTGAAAATACGTGTTTTAAAAGTTAAACAAAGACAGCAGATTCAATGGTAAAAATTGAAATTGTATGGTAGGCTAGTGGTTTGGACAAGAATTTGAAGCTCCCTGGGAGGAGAAAGGGATTTGGAGCTGGGGTTTCCTCATAGCTCTGGTAGAGATAAAAGTACCCACTGTACTTTCCTATACTCGTATTTTGCGAGGAAGAATTGTCATAAGCTCTGTCCTGAAGATAGGATTCATCATGGGGTTTTATTTAAAAAAAAACCACTTTTAGCTTTGACTACTTTTTTTGGTTTTAAATATTTTACCCTTAATCCAAGTCCAGTATGCTGCCCTCCCATCCTCTCCCTCCAACAACCCCTGGGCATTCCTGCCCGTGCCCTTTGCTGCCACTGCTGCCCGAACAAAGATACTGCCACGAGTCGATCTGGCTGAAAACTAATGGCTTCCCCATGATGACCTGCGTGCTGCTGCAGAGGTGGGTCCCGAGTACAGCGTAGCCTGGGCTTCGGTTGGCATCGGTTGCTGCAGACCCACGCTCTCGGTCGCCGGTGAACGTGCAGCTGTCGTAGTTTGAGCAGTGCTAAGAAAGCAGCGAAGAGAACACAGAGCGTAGGGCAGGCTGCGGGATCTGTGTTACATGCCGACTGTTCGGGTGAATTCAGTGCTTTAGGGCTGCTCTGCCAGTAACACACAGCCTAAATGGTTCAGACGTGGCTGTGGAGGGTGGTCTTTCCTTGTAGACTGGAGGCTTAATCCATACTGCCGTCACCTGCTTTCCTTACTGACTGGTTCGTGTGTGACGTTCCCTGTCAAGTGCAACGTTCTTCCTGTGTATTGCACAGAAGGCGTGTGAGTGCTATCGATCCCGCTATGTTAAAAGGTACATACGTTCTTTTGTGCGTTTAGCCTTAAATTTCTGTGAAAATTAGTGTGAGAGGAAGCCTACCTCCTATTTGTTTAATTCGAATAATTCCTTCATTGTCTTGTCCCTTCCCTCATTGGTTTGGATGCTAATACTCTTCATCTCATTGAAACACTGAATGACTTTTTGGGGGGGAAACAAATAGATAAATCTAGCAGCAGGGAGTAAAGGGACTGGGAAACCAATGCTGTCCCGTGTGCTCTAGGAGAGCTCTCTGCACATGAAGTCCACAGGGTTTTCACAGCAAATACAGACAGTGATAATTTTGAATTTTTTTTGTGCTAAATTATTCTGTGCAAAATGGTATTTTTGAGTTGCAATATTTACCCACTTGGCAAGATTCCTTTCCAGCTGGTAAGGCAGTGTCCTAGGGTCACCACGGCAATGTTAAGTAGAAACCATGAATTATGCCTTAAAAGGAAGTGTTCTTGCTGCTGTGTATGGAAAAATGAAAGAGTCTTTCACATATGGTACTGTGGTTATAGTAACTTGGCATAACTGAGTGTCTTTATCTTTTAAAAAGATAAGACTTCAGCAATGATTATATTTAGAACTCAGAAGGAGAATTCAGACTATCCAACTACTATTATGTAGAGAAAAAAAATAGCTAAGACAAGGAAAATAAGCAAAGTCTAGATGAGAGAGGATTGTGTTTGTGTCTCCTTTTCACAGGCTCCAGCTGGTCTTGAAATAAAATGGTTGCTCTCTCTACATATAAACAGATTTGTTGCCTGTTTAAAAGTGTGTTGCCGTAAAACATGGTTGAAATGGAAAGGGAGGCACATGTGAGCCCGGTAATCAATTTTACATGTACGAGTGGATCATGGACAGACTCTTTCTATATAATCCTGGATGGGGTACTAAGAGAGGCTGATTGCTGATGCCCTGGAAAAAGCTAATTGTAAGAATCTTGCAGTCTAATGAGCTGAAGGTACTGCCTGTGTGTGAGAGACTGTGTGGAAAAAATCCATTTCCAAATTAATATAGTACTGTGCCAGAAGAAAAGGAAAGGAATAGGTTAAAAAAAAAATATCCAATTTTCTTGTTAATCCGGGCTGTGCTGCTTCAAGTAATGCCTATTATCCACAATATTTGCAACCTGACAGGTAACCTGGTTGGCTTTTATACAAATGATGACAAACAACCACACCAGCTTAGTGCACCTCTGACAAAGAATGATGGACATTTTTTATTCAAATAAAATGAAAACATAAGCTTGGTAAATTGGCAGGCTTGAGACCACCTGGGCTTATTTTGACCCATCTGGCTTTCTTAAATTCTTACAATAATTAGGCCACCTAGCTAAAAAGAACATGTTGATTTGTATCCAAACTAGAAAAATGTTTGTGGTGAAGTGATCTATTTATCATCTTTTCAAAATATCAATGGGTAATATTAAAATCCTTATACATCCTCAGGTTTGGATTTTTGTTTTGTTTTGTGGAAGCTTATGTCTGACCTGACTCTATGGAGAGTCCTATAATTTAAACTTTTAAAATATTTTAGGAAGATAGTATAATTTGGGCATTAGAGTTTCAGTGGTGCAATAGGTGAACGGCGTTTGCACTGCTTTAAGGAACCAAGTTATGCTATCACAGTCATGCCTTATGATCTTAAAAATCTGTGAAACAAAACCACAAGTGTAGATGTGTATAGTGTGTATATTGAAGGGCAACCAAAATTCAGGTCTCTCCGATGGTTTCCCATCTCACTTACTGTAGCACTTAGAGCAGCAAAGTATATGCTGCATACGTTTGAGTGCATAACTTCATATGGGAAATAGCGAACAGATTTATCATTGAAAACATTTGTAAACAGCTGAAAACTCAGTGGCTTTCTGCCAGCGTGGGTGGATGGCAATAGTACGTCCTGATGCTCTGTATTGCTCAACACAGGTTTCTTCAGCATCGTTTACAAAAGTCTACAACAAAACACTCATAGAGAATTCAGTTCAAGTTAACTGTGCAGAGTGACAGTGAAGGTTTGTCAGCATATGTAGTTCTGCATTTTTGCATGTATTAGAGTAAATTACCTCATTCCTTCATACCACAGGGAAACTGATTTATGGAAAAGGTATGCACACGTCATTAACTGCAATATTAAAATACAAGATTTAGGCAAAAGAAAGCAGGTATTAAAAATGTGTCAGAAAGGAGCCAACGTGATTATTTGGCCATTAAACTAGAATGAAATTTCAAAAGTTAAAATAGGAAGCATAGCCACTTGTATCCATGTAGACTTTACTCAATCGAAACCTGAAAAAAAAGGATCCTGTTCTGTGCTTGCTTATGGGGTTCTTAGATGGCTTAATTTCTGAGAAGTATACAAATTGAAATATAAAATGACAGTCTGTATGTGGAATGCATTACTGTTTTGCAAGTAAATTTAGTCATTTCTTTAGATTGGAGGGCTACGAAGATGATCAGAGGGCTGGAACACCTCTCCTGTGAAGACAGACCAAGGGAATTGGGGTTGTTCAGTCTGGAGAAGAAAAGGCTCCGGGGAGACCGTATTGCGGCCTTCCAATACCTAAAGGGGGCCTGTAAGAAAGATGGGGAAAAGCTTTTTAGCAGGGCCTGTAGTGACAGGACTAGGGGAAATGGCATTAAACTAAAAGAGG
>JAVKLA010000007.1:18431234-18490034 GCA_034782735.1 Sagittarius serpentarius | reverse complement strand
CTCCCCTCCACGGGCTGCAGGGGGACAGCCTGCCCTCTCACCGGGGGCCGCAGGGCCACCCCCTCCTCCGGCCCACCGCCTCCCCGCCTTCCTCACTGACCTCGGGGTCCAGGTAGGAGTTTCTCTCACATTCCCGTCTCCTCCCCCCACTGCAGCTTTTTCCCTTCTTAAATCTGTTATCCCAGAGGCGGTACCGCCGTCACTGGTGGGCTTGGGCTTGGCCAGAGGCGAGTCCGACTTGGGAGCCGGGGAAGCTTCTAGCAGCTTCTCACAGGAGCCAGCCCTGCAGCCCCTCCCCTGCTGCCAAAGCCCCACCACACAAACCCAAAACAGAGGCAACATAATTATCTTTGCTTTTTTACCTCACGGTTTAGAACACTTATTTCAGAAGAGGTTATTGATGAGAGATTCCAGTTGCAGCACCACAGGAAGTGGTTTTCCTGTCTTACTCCAACTTACCTGGGGACGGCTGTCTGGTCCTGGCTCCCTGGAAGGGCTCTTTGCCCCTCCCAGTGTTCCTCTCCACAGCCTTAGTAAATTCATCTGTGACCCATGAGGGGTTTTAATCACATTGGAAAACTCTCAGGTGAGCCCTTAGTAAAATAAGTAATTGAAGTATTTAGAAAAATAGCATTTAGTAAAACTTAATTTAGCAAGCTTACTTAGGCACAATTTTCTGGTGTCTCCTAGAGCTCTAGTATCTGTTAACATGCTATTCACTCCAGCCAGCACTGGCTGCTCAGTTGAATCACTCAGTATTTATAGTTGTTTAATCTACTGGGCAAATAACCTAGAATACATATTGCTGGGACTTGAATTTATTTTATAACACAACAGGAAATTTAGCAAAATACTTGGGTTCAATCTGTTCAACCAAGAGGACTGTTCTCTAAATTATTTTTGATGTGTTTTCTTGGTATGGGATTGGGGTTTTTTTTGTTTGTTTTCATTGCACTTTGAGGAGATCAATGTAGACTACATTAAATACCAAAAATAAAATCAGAAGGACTTACATTGCAGGTGAATTAAATTGACTTGAGGACAAGCAAACTATGACTGAATACAGAAGTGTTTAAAGAGGTTTTCATAAAGTGAGTATCAATACTCTGGTAGCTGGTATGGATGTTTTCTTAACTTTAAAAAGAGGTTATATATTTTTCCAAATGCAGTTACTTTAAAAGACGCTCAATTAGGGAATACAGTGGTTATAAGGGTGCCACCCAGATTGGACATGAGGAACAGGTTGTTCACTGAGAGGGTGGTCATTCACTGGAACAGTCTCTCCAGGGTAGCGGTCACGGCATCAAGCCTGTCAGAGCTCGGGAGCATCTGGATGAGTCTCTTAGTCATAGGATTTAGTTTTAGGTAGTCCTGTATGGAGCAGGGAGTTGGACTCGATGATCCTTACGGATCCCTTCCAATTCGAGATATTCTGTGATTCTATGATTTAAAACAAAACAAAATTGGACTACTGACAAAAGCTCTTTTGTAAAAAGACATCTCTAATCAGCCATATCAAGTACATCAGAAAATACAACAGGTTCTTTGGTCGTGATGATCCTACACCAGAAGATAAACACATTCGTTACTCGCCCTTTCAGAAGGCCTTATACAGATAGCTCAGTGACTTCAAGTGACAGGTGGAAAAATAACAGCCAAACTGGAGATAAAACAAGAATATTCGTATATATCATTCATTTCAGAAACAATGACTAAAATCCACATAATTCTAGAGCATTTTTAAGAGTTATTCCAATTTTTACAGGTGAGAAAACTGATACAGGCATAGGCAAGTTCAAAGAACCCCTGGAAACCAAAAGCAGGTATTAATGTATGAACAGGCAGCCTTCTGCTCCAAACCATATTCAAAACAGGGTGAGAAGTGCTTCCAACAATAAGTTGTCTCAGCCAGGAGATTAACTAGTTCTGTCATATTGATGCAAACCTCTGTTGTGCAAAGGCACAAGAAAATTTGCAGAAAGGCAGTTCAGGCTAAGCAGCGTCACTGGTAATGGAAACTGCGGCAAACGTTCTCTTACGGCTTTCTGGAAAGCCACAATTACTTTCTGCTCAAACTTATGCCTATTAATGAAGTGATTTGATATTGTTGGACTGGTATTATTTCAATGAAATCTTGCCGAGTGCAGTATATCGCAGCAGTTTGAACACCAGGGTGGACAAATATGTCCTTTTTAAAAAGTCTTTTCTGAAATAGGGCAAATTCTACTATAACTGAAAGAAAATAGCGCCTTGATATCTACAAGAGTTTGATGCTGGAAGGCTGTCTCTTAGCTGATTTGTTGACAGAATAATTAAACTTTCTGCTGGATAGTGAAAATGCTTCATCATTTAAGACAATGAGCATACTCTTAATATAACTCTTCATGTATCTGGGTTTTAGTTCTTTCCTTTTCTCTATTCTCTCATAGTGAGGTGCAGTTTATAAAAAGTTATCTGGTTCTCTAATCCAGAAAACTGACACGCTGAAAGACCCATGTCCCATGTATAACAGTAAAAGCAAGGTTGAGACACGATGAGGAGGATGTGTCCTGGATCTAATTCAAGACGGACATTAACAAAGAAAAGAGTACTTGCTTTACAGAGCACGAAATCTGATCTCCAAAACATTACAAATGGAAAATGCATGTATCCATCTTGCTTCCACATCTGAGTTTGTTTTTAAAGTGACTCCTTAACGTGGGACATGATTAAGAGAAAAGATTGGAGTGTTGGCAGCTGGTTGTCTGAGAGAAGTGCTTAGGACCAGTTTGGTCAGTTAAAGAGCAGAGCACAGCTCTTGACAGAGGATATCTAAAGAGCATCATGCAGCAGGATCATGAGTAATAGTCTTAGCAACCGTCTGAAGAAATTGGTTGGAGGCTGGGGGAACATTAGGGAGAAGGAAGTATCCCTGTGATACCTCCTGTACTATTCTGTGTTATGGTAGTTTTGTCTTTGTGTGTCTTCGTTTAGCTGGAGGCTGTCGGGGACTAAAATGAAGAGTAATAGCGATGCATGTTAAAATTTAAATGTAGGCTTTTGGTTTGGTTTAGGATTTCAGGACTTTCAAGAAAGTTCTCTAAGAATCAGGACCTTATCGGAATTGCGGGACTGCAAAAGACGGTAAAATTAATGATACAGTCATTAAAAAAAAAAAAAAAAAAAAAAGAAGAAAAAAAATGACAGAAATGGGGGACCTAAGTGAAAGAGCAGAATATTTCTTTTAGTCCAGAAATTGGCAAGGAGCTCTGTGTAAGCAGCTCATTCAGTTCCTGCAAAACGTAACAGGATGGAAATTAGAGACAGAAAATTCTTATTAGGTTATGCAGGCCATTTCCCAGTGCTAGCAGAGAAGGAAAGTGGAAAGTACATCTCATGTCACTCTCTCATGTCCCCTCTGGCTATATTCGGAAATGACATGAATAAACTCTGGTGGGAGCCCCACCCAGCCAGTTTTAGCCAGAGGAAGTTTAGCTGCATGTGAAATGGTGGGAGAGGGGAGGGAAAATGTGGGGAATGCTCACAGAGACGGGAAACCCCTTACTTTGTGACCCAGAGTGCTTTTGTTGAATTTATTGGCATACGAAGTCACCAAATGCTGTGATGATAATCTGGTTTGCTGTAAGAGCTATTCTCTCTTCGTGTGCACCCCCCAAAACCTTCCCCTGAGCCATCCTCCTCGGGGGCCGTACTGCTCCCACGCGGGAGGTGTGACTGCGGGGCCCTGGGATCGTTTCTGGTGGGCGGCAGGTGACGTGCCAAAGAGAATAGTTGACAGCAATTTGGAAATTTTGCAAATAAAAAAATATGGCACTTGAGCTCTTTTGACCTGGTAGTTAGAAAATGATAAAAGTGATATCAAAGTTTCGTTGTAAAAGGGGAAAAGTCCCTTTCACTCGCCTTAAACAGCTGACAGCTAAAAATAGCTGAATTTTAAACTCAATGAGATCTGCCTCTCTCTCCCCCTTCGTTTGCTGTTCAGGTCTGTGCTCTTTTTTATTCTGTTTTTTTCAGTTAAATTCCTGTAACCACTACCACCAAAGCCAGGTCACATGGATAGCAATTCAAGACTGAGTTATTTTGTGAGCCTTTTTCAATCACCCAACTACAGGCGTAACAATGGCTGCCAGAAAAGAATCTAAGTGTTTTCTTTCTTTTTTTTTTTTTCCCTACCCTGTGGAATTTTTTTCAAGTAGTTTATCTGGGTTTGATTTTTTTTTTAATTGTATATTTTTTAAATATGTTGGCAGATTACTCTGAAGCCACCTGACAGGGTTTTTGTTTTGTTTAATTTTTTGAAAGCACAGTTATGCTTACACTCCCTCTCTTTTTGCTGAGGGTGTTTGCTGGTGTGCCTTTTTCAAATGCACTCCCAAGCAGAGTCAGACAGTTACTGTAAATAACATGCAGTATGCACACTTGAGTAGGACAAAGAAACAGACATAAAAAATATTAAAATATGCAGTTTATTCACCCTAGCACGTGAAAGGTCTGAAGTGAACTAGTTATCAGCTTTAAAGATTAATGAAACCTTTTTGTTTGTTTATGTTGGTAAAAGAATTATTTTGGCAAAAGAATTATTTTAGCATCTTGAAATGTGACATGGTGGGGGTGAAGTAAGCCAAACTGTGCTGGAGTCTTCTTTTAATAACAGAGATAGTCGACTCTTCTCTGAGACTCTGGACAATAAATGTTTTTGCAATTGTTACCATACGAAGTCTGCAAGATCTGAGAGTCACCAGTTTAGGAGGTGTTGTGGGTCTGATCTTTGTGGTGTCAAAATGGCGAGGTCCTTTGAAGTTATAATAGTTGAACAGATTTATGCCAGCTACAGTATCTGACCAAACTGATTAGCTGAGTATTACTGTGTTTTGGGGAAGGCTTGCCTTTGATGTCAGATACTTTTGAATGAAAGGACAGCCCAGTGCATTACTCAAGGTTTTATAGTCTACCAGTTCTTTCCTGTGTAAAGCTAGGGGAGATCCAAAAAGAGGTTTATACTGTTGGTGCCTGAAGTAGCTTGTTGTTCGCAATCTGATGGAGAAGTCCGGGGAAGCTCACGGTCACCTTCTTAACTGCAGGAGGTGAGTAGCTACCATTAGCCTTTCCCTTGGGCAGTGACGAACAGAAGGGGAAGAATATCATCAAAACTGACATAGTTTGAACTATATCAGATAAATGAGACTGTTCTACCTCCCTGGAGGAAACCCTCCCCCCCCCCCCCCCCAAAAAAAAAAAACCAACCCAAACCCACCCAAACAAAAAAACCCACCACAACAACCCACAACAAAACCCAAACCATAAAAAAATCCCAACTCTATAACCACAGAACACAACTGTCATTAAAAGTAATAGGGACAGCCTAATGGAAATAGCTATTTAATATCTAGAATGTTCTGAAAAATAAAATTCATATTGTGGCTTATTTTTTCTTACTTCTTCTCTGGCTCCACTTGGGGCTGCTTTAGGATCCTCCTAATGGAGACAGGAGAGAAGAGGTCTTGGGAAAATAGGGGATGGGCATAAATATTCTCACAATCACACAATGGAAGACCATTAAAATAAATGCTTATCAGCTACCACTTTTTCTTTATATTTCTTTATATTACTTCATATATTCCTTTACCACCTGGGAAATAAGGAGGAATTTCTTCAGCCTGTAAAATATAAATTGGAATTGTAAACTGTTAAACTAGAAATTAAACCAAATAAATAGATATTGTGGCTTCATTCTAGTTAAACACTCCATGAGTATTCAACTGTAAGTCACAAAATGTTGATTTAATTATTTACTGCCAAATCATGAAAGGTTTAAATACCTCTTGATTTTTCTCCCAAAAGATTGCCAACTGGTTTATTACACAGAAGTAGAGAAGGACAAAAAGATGAAAACAAGATGGACTGTGTGGCAGAGAAATGTATAGATATGAATGAGACTGTTAAGAATGGTGGTGTACTGCTAGAAAGGCTGATACTCCCCATCATATAAGTTGGATAATATTTTAAGTAAATGCAACATTAGCAGAAACTGGAAAACTGGCAGAAATATGGACAGTATTTTCATAGGCAGTGACACAACAAATCAGTTTCCCTTGCTGAGAATGTGTCCTGATAGAGCTGAGAATATAAGGTGAGAGAGAATTATTAAGTGGCCTACAGGTACATTTTTGTCAATTAGTGTTTGTTTATGTTCAGAAACATAAAAGTATGTAATATAATTCAGTAACATACAAAATGATTTTTTTCCCAGTGAAAAAAATCCATATTCACAATTTTGAAAGTGCTTTGAATTACAAAAGCCCTTAGAATTTTCTAATATTTTCTTTTACAAGTAGGAAATAAGAGGACAAGCTTTACATTTTTGATATATTTTTCTGATAAAAACCCTATAAATTTACCTAAGCATATTATTTTCATATTTCTAAACAAAATATGAAGTTAAAGCAGGATAACTAAAGATTTTTATTTTTTTGATGACTTGTAATATATACCTCTGAAATACTTCTCTCTTTTCTGGCAAATAAAATACAATCTTATTTCGTAATTAAATACATTATATTATGCCCTGTTCCACTATAATCTAAATGATGCTTCCATTTGTAATATTTTTAAAAATATACTTATTGCGTTGACTGCTCTCTTCTTACTTTTCACATTTAAAAAAATCTATATGCTTTCTGACATAATGGCAGTATGCTTATGGCAGTAAGTTCTACTGCTTAATTATATACTGTTTAAAAGGAATAACTTTAGCATTTCTGAGAGGCATTATATTATTTGAAAGACAACAAAACACTTGATTAGCCTTCTCTGTTTCAATATTTTTTTGAAATTGAAAGGCCAGCATTCTTTAGGTGAGTGTGAATATAAATAAAAGAAAATTTATGCACAAATCATTAATCATTACTAATTGAATTACTGAAAAAGATTGTTCTTTTATTCATATCCTGTCTAATCTTAATAGTTTAAGTAACCAATCAAGTTACTGAGTTACTAAAGTATTGTTATTTATGTCTTGTGTAATGCAAATAGTACGAGTCTTGTAATGTGTAAGTACAGCATATAGGGATAAGATTTAAACATTACTATTGGAGTCTAGAATACATGTTATACTGAGGGGCTTAAAATTCAAATCAGTTTCAGCACATTAGTCACAAATTAAAGAGTAACTCACCAGTGTTGGTAATAGTAAGTAATAAGCCTAAGATCATTATTATCTTGTATTGCAATGTTAATGCCAAACCTCTAAACCATTTGCGTTAGGACTCTACTTGGACGAGCAACATTAAGGAATATATGAAAGAACTTCAGGCAATTATACTGGTAGTAATGATTCAATCGTAGTTTCTCATAACTTCTGTTTGAGCAAGGTATCATGACTACTTGATGGGAGGAGGAGCTGAGGTTATGACCATCTGAGGGTGTCAATGAGCTGTTGACATTCTCTGTAAGTCTTATGTGCTCATGCAAGTTTATTCTCTGTTCAAACTACAGTCTAAGTATAACCAAACAACATCTGCAAACTCTGTTACTCCTTCCATACTCATCAGCATGTAAACAGATCCTGTGAAATGACACTAAAGGAATGTGAATTATAATTAATTTGTCTTCACAAAGTCCATTTTAAATTATTGTTGCTAATCTTCCATCTATTTTTAGACAGGGATGGAAAAGCTGGTCTTACAACATAGCTAGGTACTTCACAATCTTGAGCTACCAGGGAGGGCCCCATTGAAAAAAAGCAGCCCCAAAGGCCTGAGAAGCCTGGGGGAGAACATGCTACTCATCACTATTTGCATCCTGTACCTTCGCAAATCAGTGCTAAATACAGCAAGTTTGACGTGAATATTAAACTGAAAAACAAGACAAGAGCTTCTGGGTTTGTATGCCTATACATGTGGCTTAGATCCTCCTGATTCCTTAACGAAGTAAAACCCAGACTGATGCAGGTACACCTACATCTGCTTTTCATTATAAGAAGGGGGATATCGCTACAGCATGGTCATGACAACTACATTATGTACTACCTATCAGTTGAGACAGAGCCTCTTAAAGGTAGGCTGCCTGTCCATTTAAATACGCTTAAATCAAACCCAGTATTTATAATCCATTTAGAAACCTGAAAGCAATGAACATTAGAATTGGTCTATGAGAAAAAAAAGAAAAAAAACAACAACCAAACACTATCTTCAGTAAGTAAGTTTTTTCAACCCCTCTCCTCCTCCTCCTTTTCTTTCCATCTGACACTGTTTTCTTTGTGTGGTTTATCTGGTGTTGCATGAGCAGTTCGGTATTTGCAGTTTTTAGTGATTCCGAGAATAACTGGGGACTAAATCTTTAGCTTGAAGGCACTATTGTTTGGTATTTTTTGTATTTCAGCAGTGTCTAGATGTCTCACTGTGGACTGAAATCCCACTGTGTAAGGAGCGATACAAACACGTGATAAAAATAAACTCTTGCCATATCATGCCACTGGGCAGGAAATGGGTAGAAGCAGATTGTCTTTGGACCGAGCGTAGCGAGGGCAAAAGATAGCTCTAGCCGGGAATGATGAGGGTTGCAACCCACCCGTGCACATTTACAGACTCTTCAAGACTGAGCTTTGAAGATTTATACTGAAATATTCCCCAGATGACTTAAAATTTTGCAATACATTAATCTTCAGTTCACCCCAATTCATGCCCGTATGTTGGCATTTTGGTATATGTGAGTCAGACTCCTTCCCTGCACGTTACATCCTATCTGAAATTATTGGTGAAAAGAAATGAGGGAAAGATTTGACATTTTGATATGGGGTAGAAGAGAATCTGTCAATACCAAAGTTACTCATGAGTAAGATAAAGTTCTAACGGAAAGCAGAAATCTGAGTTTTGTCCATGGCAGACTAATTAGAAACAATTGACCTGAAATTAAAAAATGTGAATGTTTGATTCTACTCCCACAAGTGATGTGTGTGTTTTTCAGAGCTCAGGCATTTGCTAACAGTGCATATCAAAAGCTTTAGTTTAAAGATTTTCTTATGCTAAAAAAATCCCCTCTGCAGAGGACAATGCAGCCACTTGTAGGCTGGTCTATAAAACAGATCCCAGTAATGCGCTTCATTAGAAAAATCATTGCAACTCTGTGGAAGATGAACACAAATAAATATTGTTGTATTATTCATTAATTACTCTTTATTGTATTATGCCTAGACTAACAGCTAGTGGATCCCCAGCAAGAATGTTAAACAGGTCATCAGGAACAGGGACTTGGCAAATTTGAATTAGACTTTTAATTCTTGTTAAATTTCGTTGAGCTTTTTTGTGAAGAGACTGTTAATCAAAACATTGGAATTACCTTATGATCTAAACATCCAAAATATTATTGAGCATAGCAGCTCTACCAGAGAGAAAAGTTAATGAATTTTCAGCTAACGTCTGCAGTACCTAAATGTATTTGCCATAATTAATGACTTGTATCATCTTTCTTCAAGCAGGTTATTGGAAACAGTTAATTTTCAAAGCTTGCATAAACTGTGGCCCTGAAATATTTGAGAAAATTGGGGTTTCAAGGCTCAATACTGCAAGCACGTATGGAATTTAATTGGCATGGAATAACTTCATTGGCATGAGAAATTATACTGAAGTTAAGTTTGGTAGAAAGGCAGCATGAGTGCCAGTGCTAACGTGCAATACCTAGGCCTTGAGCAGAAAACATGTATTTGATAAGTATTAAGATCTTACTATATTAAATGGAGTTATTATATGACTAAAGATAAAAATGTGTGTTTGGAAAATCAGAGTCTAAATTACTTGCAAGAAGCTCACAAATACTTAGTTTTTTGTGTGTGAAGGTATGGGGACTTTTATGTGTTAGTTAAATTTCTTTTGGAATTCAGGGAGTAGTTTAGTGGGTCAAAACCAAAAGATGCCTAAACGTTTATAGAGACTGAGGGCATCAGTGTACCTTGAAAAAAGGGCTACTGATCTCATTTCCTATGCAACTAAGTCATAAAATGCATCTTTTCTTTTTTTTTTTTACAAACGTGAAGTTTTCTGTCTAGAAACAGCAATATGAATGATTGCAAGCCAGCATAATGAATTTCTTAATTTACATGCAATCCATGAAAAGTTTTTAAAAAGTTGTCCTCAGGCAATCTGTCCTAAGGATATGCCAGCTGGGCGTTGCTTTTTAAAATATATTTTTTAATTTATATGGAAAGAGAAAAGAATCAATTCCTTAGTAAGCTGGTGAAAAACTGTCATTGGTGAGTGGTGAGGCACTAGACATAACTGTGTGTGAACCTACAGTAGGGGAAGAACTTGCCTTTTTTTTTTTTTTTTCTTGCCTGCTTTATGGCTTGTAAATGATAAATGAAATTTACTAGCAATGCCCTGCAGTAATATTTCAAATTATGTTACAGAATACACTGTAAAAAGTCTTGAGTTATAGCAGAACCAAAGAAAAAGGTCCCTATTTTTTTCTTTCTGGAAAAGCGTGCTACATTAGAACATTCCTCAACCACCATTTAAATATTACAGGATGCTACAATGATTCAACTTCAGTGTGATCAAATATTTTATTTAAATAACTTAAAAAATTATGCCCGCTATTAATATTGAGACTTAGGAATTAAGCGAAGTTAAATCTTAGTATTAAAGCATAAATCTGGGTAGCTGTGGGTGCCTGCTTTCAGCCCACAAAGCAACCTCTGCGCAGGAGAGACGAGCCTGAGCAGCACGGGCCCCGTGGCACTGCCCCATAAGCCTCCCTCTCGCCCCGGCCCATGCTAGAAAATTTGCATTGACACATTTTTATGACGTTTTATTTGTGGCCGTTGTTGAACGATGAAAACCAAGACGAAAAAGACATTATCCTAAAACGAGGCCGCGGGTAGTGTCTACAGTGTCCTTTAAGCCCTTTAAAGCGGGATCCTATTGTTGGCTCGGGTGAGTGGTGGCTCTTTAACATTCTGAACCTGCTGTGGCTGCTGGGGCAGTTCATCACCAGAGAATAGAAAAGGGCCCCTGGCATATCAAATAAAAAAAAAAAAAAAAGGGGGGGGGGAAGAAAAGAAGCGGGGGAGGAAAGGACGAAGGCAAGAGAAAGGAAAGTCCTGGGTGCACAGACAGCGCATTGTGTAAGCGGGGTTTAAAGAGCCTGCCGTTAGGTATATTTCATAATATGAAAAGACAGACCGATTTTGGCCCCCTCGCCTGGTGGGATCAGTGCTGTCAGTGCCATTTATTTTCAATCCCCCGTGATTTCTGTATCCCCACAACCCTTTTGCATAAAAATGAACCATAAAGGCAGTCAAAACACCTGCTTTACTGACAGGCCCGATTAAAGCTCTGATTTATCCTTCAAAGTGAGAGCGGATCTGCTGTTCCTGGGGCCTCGCGCTGGTGTGTAATTCATCGGAGGCTGAAGGTCTCCTTTCTGTGTCCCCAGCTTCAGCTGTGGGAGCCTTTTGTACCTGCTTGAGAGTTGGGCTAACTCCGAGAACACCCACCCCAGCTGGAGGCCGGGATTTTTCCATCCCTACTGGCGCAAGTTTCTCGGTCCGCCTTATTAAGTGACAGTAAATTACAGGACTAATTGGGGAGGCCCCCAAGCACAGGGCCGCGTGTTTCTGAGGAGCCAGCCCCGCTCCCACTGTGGGCTCTGGGGAGCGGCTTCACCAGATGGAAAGGAACAGTGTCGCTTACTCCCACTTTGTGCTTTCCCATCGCTAAAAACGTCGACATTCGATGTGGAAGTTTTATGTCATGTGGGAACCCTTTACTCCTTTATAGTCAGGTTTTGTTCTGTAGGCTTAAACCTTCATTTTGGGGACGGCACCGATGGGGCCACGCACAGTAACCATCTCCCTAGGCTCATAAACAGCATAGCAAGTGGGAGCAAGCCTTGCAATCTCTTTTGGGGAAGCGGAGGGAAAGGTTCAAAGCTTTATCACTGTAAGTGCAAAACCAGATATTTCTTAAACCTGCCAGAAGGTTGAACTGGGTCTGCTTTTTGGAAAAAAAAAAAAAATTAGTGGCTTGTGGGTCTTTGGAGACAGTGAGTAAGTTTGGTCTGTTTTCGTTTTGTGTTTTTTTTTTTTAAAAAGAAAAGCCCAGCTTGTATCCTGCACATATATATTCTGCCCCCTTCCAAAAAAACCCCAAACCCAAAAACCAAAACAGCCTTTAAGACAGTCTGACAAAATTGCCTTGTGAGTGTATTTGACTTATGCACCATCATTGATCCCTTAAACTACTAAACTATTATAGAACCAGAGCATGGTATAAAAGAAGGCTGAGCAAATCATTCCCTGTGGATCAATGCTCCAAAATTCCACCAAATGAGATTTTTTTTTTTAATTGGAAAGCACCTTTTCACTGAAACAAAAACATTCTTAGGGAAAAATATCTGTGTATTGTTGTTTATAAATAAAACAGGAACAAACAGGATGATTACATTCAAAGTCTTTGTTCTGAAACAATACTTGTTTTTGAAATGCTGATTAAGTTAACACATAATCTAACATAGTAAAAACGTAATGTGTTGTTTCATTTGACCAGGTGCAGCATTAAAAAAAACACCAGGAGAGACTGAAAAAGTCCTTTGAAATTAAGCAAAATCCATAATAACAGTTTTCTATTAAAAAAAAAAGAGCTATTTCTTTATTGAAGAAATTGCCGCATTATTGGGAACTGGAGCATTAATTTAAAAATAGCTTTCCTATAAATTCTTTAAATGGCAGAAGCAAACTATGTAAAATTTACATTTGCAGTTGAGCTAGCACTTGGCGTAAGTCTACAGTGCAGACAGTTCTCACTGTTCAGAATGTAAAGTAACAACGTGGTTTAAATTCTGATGTGCGTGACACCACAAAGGCTATGTTGAAGCTGCAGAAGCTGAGAGCACCTGGCTGCTTCCTGACTTCACGTTCAGGTGTGGGATAGGCATCCTTATCTGGATGATTTGCTTGCATAAGAAGGATGCATGTGCACAGGGTGAGCAGAACCCAACCAGCCTCAGCTGAATATTGGTAGCAGATGTGCTAAGAAGACCTTGGGTTGCCTATTTAATCCTAAAAATCTGACTCATGACCCTTAGGTGTCTGGAAGTATGATTTAATCAACCTCAATGCATAAAAACCGAGAGCTTTGCAAAAAACAAAGACACATCCTAGGTCTGCAGTAACATGTGGATAGCTGTTGGATTATAATACAAAACCATCAGAGAACAAAACTGGCAGCAGTTATTAATCTCAAAGAAATTTCATCTGGTGAGCAGTGGGAAGGTAAGCTACTAAACCATCTGCTCATTCCTCGTCTCTCATTGCCTTTCTCAGTCTTCACCTGCCTTGCCCTATGCTGTTACCCTGTTTAGACTGGCACGTGGCTTACAACTGTACGTACAATAAACATTAACTTTGATTTTAAGGCAGCCAAAACTCTTACAGTTGATATACTTTTAAATAGAGCAAAAACTCTTTAAGAAAATCTGAAACAATTCATGACAAAAATAAAACTACTGAAGATTTGTGTTGACATAAACACTGCTTTTTGTTGAAAAAGACAAAGGTCAGAAATAGAGATAGCCAAATCTTGTTTTGTTTTTGCAAAGGAGGAGCCATTTTGCATGGAAATGGTCAGTCCTGATTTTTGCATGGTGGATATGAGTTATTAGGTTGATATTAGTTTTAGTTGCTGCTGGAGGGAAAACTTTCAGTCAGCTATTACTAGGTGATGCAGATTTAAACAAATGATGTACATATTACAAAATGCCACCATTCTTTTTCACTTATACAGAGCATATAAGAATTTTTTCATGTCTCCCTCACCCATAGATGTGCCCATCCCACGCAATCCTTCTCGTTGCTAGCTCTTTGCTTGTATTCCCTTCAAGCCATATTTTTCTTCACCCTCCATGAATTTGTAAATGAGAATTCGGTGCCCTCTCCCTCCTAAACTTCCATTTTCACCTACCTTCTCTCTATGTATAGAATGTATAAGGTATATATGCGCACTACATGTACACGTGCATGTGTGCACGTTTATACTGTATAACACAGTTACGAATAGAAACCTTGAAAATGTCTTACAAAGACTGTAAAACTCCAAGTCATTTAGGAACGAGTCACTCTTAAGAAGTTCAGGGACGTTTGAAGTATTGCAAAAACAATCCTGTGCGAACGTCAGCTCCTCTTTTGTTCCTCATGTATATCAAATTCAGTGGTGCGCCATAGAAAATAGCATTCAGTCCTATTAAAGTGTTCCTAATGGGAATAAATACCATTTATACAGGTTAAACCTGATGTCTGCCAGCCCTGTGTTGCTCTGTGCTAGTACTGGGATATAGAGGCATGTCCTGTTGGAGACTCAAGGGCGTAGGGAAATGGAGCAGTGGATGATGTGAGGAGGGGGAAACAGAGTGGAAAAGGGCTCAGGCAGGAATTCTCACTCCATAGTCTCAGTAAAGACAGTATTTAGATGATTTAAGATAACAGTATCCAGAGCCTAAGTTAGCTCTGACTTTTGAATTTTCAGCACCAGAGGTGAAACAGCTGCACAGCTTTAACAGCTTCTGGAGAGAAGAGGCATGGATGGCCTCTCAGGCATTGGCACATTACTCTGCCCTGCATGTTTTTGTTGACACACACGTCCTCTTTCTGGACAAAACCTGCTGATAACCCCCCAAAACTTTGAAAAATATCACCCTTGGATTTAGATTTGTCTTTCTGCTTGGCCCTAACTACTGTTTTCCAAAGAGTCCAGCCTCATCACAATCCTTATCTTCCTATCCAGTTTCTCCAGTGAGGGTTTGAATGTTGCTCCCTGCTGTACCTGAAAGTTAGAAGGAAACAATCAGCATCTGACTGTAGTATAACTGTACAACAGTCGAAATACTGTGTAACTAAACAGGTTCTCAGTGACTCAACTGCCGTGTAAGAGATATTAAAAAATTATGCAAAATACTCATTTGACTTTCAGTGTGTCAAGTAGAAAGAAATATTTTGTGTGATAGATAGGTACAGGACCAACAGTTCTGTCTCACTTCCTTGTTATGCTTTATCAAGCCCTTATTCAGAACATTTTGAAGGATGGTTTCTTTACTCATGCGTTACACCTTGCGGGCTCTCACAATGGTGCTCTTTGTGAAGAAATATTAACAATTGTTACTAACTATATAGGAAAAAAAAATTGTAGGTCTTAGTAAACTCTTTAAAAGAAAATGAAGGAAAACCTTCAGAGGTAAATCTCCCAGTAAAGGCTTGGCAACCCTGAAACAGATTTGCAGCCAAATCTCTTTAGCTTGAGGTAAGCACAGAAGGCGGCTCTCAGGGAAATTCTGGCAAATATCCACAGCTTAACTGTGACTGAAAAAAATACAAAAGAAAATAGAAAAGAAACCCATACCTGTTATTACAGTTGATATATCAGTTTTAAGGTATTTTTCTGACAAAATGCTTAGTTTTACTTTTTAGAGTAAGTTTCTCTGTATAAAGCAAAATTGCTGTCTTATACAAACCAGAGCAGCTTTATGAATTTTAAATCACTTACCCATAGCACATATATAATAAACTTTGGATGTTAGACACAACTGGTTTGAATAAAATATTTAATTCTCTTTTTGGTCTTTAAAATATTACTTAGTCTAAAAGATATTTTAATAAATGCATAAACCATGTTCATCAAAATGCAAAATTAATAGAGTGCATATTTCTTTCCAGATACTTTTGTGATTGATTTTGCCAAGGGTAGTTTAGCTCAGATGGAATCTCTGTTTGTTCACTGAGGGCCTATGCATTATATTTTATACAATTTCACTGTATTTTCTATATCATGTATTTTTCATACTGTAAAATTTTAATTTTGGCCTTATTACAGAATGCTTCTATTTACTACTATATGCAATATAGCCTTATATGAAAAAGGACAAGAGCAACTTGCTGCAATGAAAGAAATGAACTTGACTGCAGAGAGATGTAGCATTTTCCAGCTGTTAGAGCTAGACCATACCATCTTATATACTAATCTCATGTTGCTCATAAACATTCAAAACGCCCTGGAGTTTTGCTGTTGACTTCAGCAGTACAAGGCTTTACCTCTCGCTTGATGTCTTCATACCTGTGCAACGTACAGAACTGCAATGGGATCTAGCAGTCATGACTACAATAGGACTTGTCGTAACACAGTCATGAGGAACTATCTCGCCTTGGAGGAGAATCAGAAAAAATTTTGGCTAAACGTAAGCATTTAGGGATGCTTTAACTGTCTGGAAAGCCAGCCTGGGAGTACAGCATGCCCAGAGAAATTTTGTTTATCAAATGTGTGGTGGTCTAGAAACGGATTAAAAAGAAAGAGACCAGTAACGTACAGTACCTAGCAGTGTATCTCTTCATCTAAAACAAAAATATTGTATTTATTAAGGAAGAAATAGCTAAAATAGCTTGAGAGGGTTGTTTTGCAAACACAAGCAGAAAACTTAACAGCCCAGCAAGACTAATTTTTTCTCCTTTCTTAGTTGCAATACTCTCCTATTTAACAACTGTACCGCATAATCTGTGCAACAATAACCCAGAGATCTGTTATAAAAATGTTCATATATGGTCAGAGACAACTACTCTCTTCTCAGGGATTCGGATAGCTGCGAGTCAAAGTTATCTCCGGCAATGCCTGACTGGGCTTAGTAAGTCTTCTTTTGACAAGACCTTTCCTAGGACAGACATCACTAGAGAGAAAAACCTACTCAAACTATGCATATGGAAGCTACCTTTTACTGACAAGTGGGCACATATATTAAAATCTAAAAGTACTTTCTAGGAGCACAGAGACACTGTAGTTGCAGGCAAAGGAAGTGGTGAAAATTGGACTAACCATGTCAAAGCTTGACTTGATAGGGGTTTATTGTTTAGCTTTGCTTTCTTTAAAATGTTTTCCCTGTACATATACAAGGAGATTTACCTTTAATAATTTTGCTTTAGCATCTTCAGTTGATTTTACGGCTGAAAGGTTGCAGTCAAAAGAGAAAAACAACATTAGAAAATGATTCAGAGCAACATGCCCTTTTTTCATGCCATGATTTGAATCTACATGGCTCTAGTTTTAAATCTTGAAGAGAACAGCAGCACATGTTCAATAATTCATGCTCTCTAATTAAACACTGATGACTATGCCTAGATGAATTTTATTTTCAAGAGAAGTATGTTCTTAATGTTTTCTGTAACAACAAATTGTCAGAAAAGAAATCGTGTTTGTCTTCCCAGTTGGTTCAGAATATGGCAGTGGATTCAGTACAGGTTTCATCAATTCCTTTGATGGTTTTGTTCATTGTCTTGGGAGACTTGCCACCAAAATCTGACTTTGTATGCATATATCCTCAGTAAGCTGCATATATCAAGGCAGCTGATACTGTGTGTTCTCACTTCATCTTCCTCTACCTAGGATAGAAATGTAGTTTGAGTTAATTCCTATGAGTACAAAGATGTTTGAAAGCACACTGCAAAGAAACCAGCACTTTAGGTTAGCTAAACTTACATTTTGACGTTTTATCTTATTTATTATGCACATCTGCTTTTAATATCCAGCTGTGATATAAATCAGCCACCTATCAATACTTCAGGCTAGTGCATCTACCCTATTCCATCTCATTGCCTGCAGTCAGTCTACCTTTTGCTGAAGACCAGTCCAGACTCATAAACACCATCAGGCTTGTTCATCTTTTAGATGGGGGATGCCTAACTAATGCTTGTAATTAATTACACTGTTGATTACATAGGAGTGAATTGTCTGCCTCTTGTGAAGATTGGATTAAAGGGAAAGACCTAGTCCCTCCCAAAATATGAAGTAAAATACAGGTTTGGGGCATGTGCTGTAATGAAAGGTGACCTTATGCAGAAATATGACAGCTGTGTGTAGTGTTTCATGGACAGTTTGCCTGCTCTTACAATCAAAACTGTGTGCACAGCATTATCTGTTGTAGCTGCATTTGCATATTAAATGTCCTTCTGTTCCCTTCAGAGATCATCACCCATGATTCATCTGATAGTACTCCAGTATTAAGGAAGGAAGACTGGCTATGGGAATACCTAGAAGTACATTTCAGCTTTCTGGAGGAACCACAGCTTAGTTCAGTATTTTTGTATACACAACTGGCTTGTGGTCACCGTAAAGGTAGTTGTTTAAGTAAGAAGATAGTGATCAGAGACCACAGAAAGCTTATAATACTGCAGTGGCAGAATAGAAGCTTTGGCATAACATGGCAAAAGACTGGAATACCAGTTAGCTTCTTTGCACATGTTGAAAAGTTATTTTGTCAAAAAATGGAATAACTTTTGTCTGGTGAAGCAATAGAGAAAGGTGCAAGATTAATTAGTTCCTACCAGTGAAGGCAAGGGACAGGATGACATCTATTACTGAATATAGCTCAAAGCCTTTTTCTGCTCTTTCATGCTCAGAATGGTAACCCCAATATAGGTAATGCTACTTCTGAGTACACAATACTTCTAAAATTATTTTTCTGCCCTTTAGAATTCTTTCCTTCATATTGCTTTATATTTGCAAAGTACCTCAAATTTAAAATAGGACCTTTGAAGACAATGGAAAGCGATAGCCTATCTCAGGGGATTACTTACCTTAGGTAGAACTTGTTTAAGGGTATGTATCCTGGCCACATCAACGAGGATGAAGAACTATTTGGGACATTGTCCCCTATTCTTTGAAGATGATTAGAGGAAAAAAAAAGAAAAAGAACAACCACAAAAAAAAAAACCACAAAAGAAAACATTCTTTATAACAAACATGTAGTTAGAAATGTAAGACTCTCTGGAAAGGTGAATGTTTTTCTCAGATGCTCTGTTTAATATTATCACGTCAAACTCAAGTGATTGTTCACCACTTGTACTTGGCTTTGAATAACACTCTTTCTATTTCCTACGTGAAAAAACGCTTGTACACTTGAGAGTCTGTCTTTTCTTTTAAGTTTAGTTGGCTAAATAAGAGATATTATCTACTGCATAATACTAAAGTTGCATCTTACCGGCAAGAAACACCGTTTCCGTCTTGCAATAATTTCTCATGACAATATTTCTTGCAACTTCCATCCGAATTTCTAAGCCCTAACATTTTATTTCTTTTTGTACTTGGCTGTGTCTTGCAACAGTTAATATATACATCATAACACAATGAAATCATTGAGTGGCAAGGCAGAGTTCACTGGCACAATTTTTTGCATGTCAGAACATTTTTAGGAGCAGCTCGTGAGAGACAGTCTACAGTTTACCTGGAATATGAAATAGGTGACATGAATTTCGCAAGGCCCTGAGTTACCCTGTACAAACTTTTTGAATCAGTTTGTGACACTGTGCAAAATGTACTGTTTTTTCTGATCACAAGGCACAAATTTGGCATTTGATTCAAGGAACAGGGATAAAAAAAAAAAAAATCCCCCCCCCCGAGCGTGTGTGTATTTTTGTACCAATGTTACTAGGATCATAAAGTACTTATGAAAATAAAAATATTCCTCCTTTAAAAATATTTTTTTAAGAAAGAGGGGTATTTTCATTTTGACATTGTCAACTGCTGGCTTTACAGTGACATGTGGATATGTGTCAGCCTAGAGGATATTTTTCCAGTAACACAGTGTTCTGAATAAGTTATTCATGAACACATGAGCAATGAGCTAGTTCCGTTAGCTTCTCTTTTGATTGAGAAAACAACTGAAACAACTTATGCTCTCCTTTGACTTCCTATTCCAAACGCTGTCAGACTAACCACAGATTTGAATGAACTTTCTGTCCGTGGTAAATCCCAAACCAAAACTGACATGATTTAAACATTTTTAGTTAACACACACTGTTATTGAGGAAATTATAAAAAGAAAAAAGAGTAAGAGAAATCATGCTGCATGATTTGCAAAAAAGATCCTGAGGCATCATTTTTTCCCTTTTTGTTTTTCAGTAGGTCTCGCATCTGCTGATTTGCTTAAGAAATGCATTTCAAAGGACGAGGAAACGAAAAACTTGTTAACAGTTAGTAGGTAACTAGAAGGTAGCAAAACCAGAAGGACGGTAGAAAGCTGATTTAGAGTCAACATCTTTTCAAAAGTCCCAGAGGATGGGAATTCATACTTGGCAGACTCGCTCTGTTTCCACCCTCAAGGGCTGCTGTAAGGGTGGAATAATGAAACAACTCTCTCTTTTCTAACTTAATGCTCCGGTATAAGCTTTCATAGCCAGCAGGTGAGGAAGCTCCCTTTGAGAAACATTTCTGGTCTTTTTCCTATCCACTAGTGGTGGGAAATAAATTTCACTGGTGGAAGGTCTTTCATTTTATTTCAGGAAGGGGGATTTTTCTCCTTGCCACAAATAAGTCTACAGATCACTCTGCAGAACAAGTATGTGTTTATTTCAATTTTTTTTTCTCTTTTTGTATTAATTATTTTAAACAGAATGAGGCTTGAGTCTAACAGGCCTAAAAGGAATAAAACTTCCACTTTCAAAATTATTTGTTTTCCCCATCTCTTCCCCTGCACAGGAAACTCTTATTATGTGGCTTAATTAGAAACATATTTCTGGGATGGGAATGTACAAGACATAATGTTAGCCAGCTGAGGAACAGAGACAGACTTCTTTGGAAATCTACTATCTGATGAAACAACAAAGGTTTGGGAATGAATTATTCAAGACCATACTCAAACTATTCAGGAACCCTGATATGGGACTTAAAAAAAACCAACCCTGGAATCTGGTTAATGAATTTCTCCAGCTTGGGTCTCTTGAGGTTTGATGAGCTCCCTACATGGGAGTAAGAGAGAAACACGTTTTTATGATCTTGGGAATGCGAGGATTGGGGATATTATCATTAATGATGTGCCAGCATTTCCACCACTAATTCATATCTACAGAGAGTATCACAGTTACATTGATTCTGCATGGATGCATCTACCATGAAAACTAAATTTCATTTATACACTATCTATACTTTGAGCCAAGCATATAAGAGAGTAACCATGCCTGGACATCCTTTGTGACAAGAAAAATACTCTTGTGTAGGTGTGTGTGCATGTGCTCGTGTATCTGACTTTTCAATGACAAAGTCCAAGTTTCTAAGAAATGCAAACATTTTCTGTGAAAAACATTTTATCAAAAATCTTTTTTTAATGGGAAAAAAAAGAGGAAAGGTCTAGATAGAAAAATTATACTATTAGATCTATAGGTGATCCATATAAACAAGCCATTCAGAGTTCAGGTATGAGCAGCTGAACTCACTCTATTTCCACGCAGACATACATGAAAGCAGACATCTCTACAAGGTCTAGGTTATAATGAACATTCATCACTCAGCTGTGGACCACGGACAAAATAATGAACTCCTCTGAAATTTTGATTTATCAGTCATTTGTATTAGTATGTATTAATAATTGCTTCATGCAATAGCTGTTTTATGAAAATATCTCATAAAAAGTATGTAATCACAGTTTAGAAACTTTATATCAGTCATTCAAACTGGTTTTGCTTCATCAACGTGCCAGAAAGTTGAATAATTAAAGCCATATTTGATTTCAGTTGCTACCTAAATTTTAAAAACAGCTCCAAAGTCATTCCAAGGTCAGCATAATCACCCCTGTAATAAGTAACTCAGCCTTCGTCTCAAAACGAGTAACATTGCTGTATACAGAGATATTGTCTGTCAGCAGTGATATTACCAATTCCCAAATTATTTGCTTATAAACCTTGTAAAAAGTGCCAGAAGATCCTGTTCTTTTTCCGTATCTCCAGAAATTCCAAGTATTTACTTGTTATAGTAGTCTGAGCTTACAGGAGCAATGGCGAGATGGAATCACCGATACACAAAACCAGGACACAAAACCTTAAAACAGGACTGAGAACTGTCTAATCTGAACAGAACTAGGTTTAAACCAATTTAAATCACGTCAGGCAAAGAATCTCACAAGGCACCTACTGGTGAAGAGCAGTATGATCTCCAGTTCTACATTGTTTCGTCATCTTTTTCTGCCTTGCTAGGGTGCAAGGATAAAGTCACTGCTAAAATGGCTGTATTTCAGGATGTTAATGGCCAAATAAATTTGGGTCATGATCAGCTCAGAAGTGGCTGAGAGAGTTAGTTACAGCCATGTTCCTCTGATACGACTCAATCTCTTTGTCTTTTGAGTGGTCTCAATTGCATTGCCATAGTTACTGCCTTCCCCTCATGGTATTGCTTACATATGTTCATACTGGGTTGATCTTGTACCTTCTTTTAAGCTTGTCTTGTATATGTATACATTTAGATACCATGTAATGTAATTTTATAACAATAATGTATGCTATCGATTAGCATCTGGTGTCAAAAGAGCAGTGCTTGTTTTCAGCTGTCAAAAGAACAAAGATGATGAGAGCACTTATAAATGTGTTGGTTTAATACATGGATGAGCCTAATCTAAAACTCAATGGTATACTGCAACTTCTTCAATAAACAAGGCTGTAATACAGAGAGATTTTGGCATTTCATGATGTTTTCTACGCTGAATCAGCTGCTGTAGACAAAAACGCCCGAGTGACTTGAAAGTCTCTGTCCTACAGAAAGTCAGTATGATCTGAGCTCTTCAGTCTCTTCTGAAAATGAGACGTGCTCTTCGAAGCCACTCAGGCACTGTAGAAAGTATTTTATACCTACTAATTTCACAGGCAATTTCATGGAAATGATAATTAGGTAGTGAAAACTTAATTACAAAATGTACGCTTTCATGTTAGAAAAAAATTATACTAAATTAAGCCTGTTGTTAATGGGAAATAACACAGAAATTTCATTAAAATAGCTTGGCTTTGAATTAAGAGAGAGGAGCAACAGTGTTCCAACTTCGGGCATTTAAAACACATGCGAACATTTGACCCAGCTACTAATAGATATAGTAGCATTTACATTTGAATACTTGGTTGTGTTGAAGTTGTAATTGTTGTATAGAGCACATCAAAAAGATTGAAAATTCTCAGTTTTGCAATTCTTAAACTAATTTGCATCTGTAAAAGCAATATTATAAATGTTGACTGGACCAACATTATTTTTCCCTGTCAGTTAAAACAATTTTTTCCTTTTTCCCAAGGGTAAATAACTTCAACAAATACAAAAAAGTTTATTAATCTAAAGGAAAATTTTGTTGTGAAACATACTGTGCATATCTTTTCTTTTTAACATTAAATTTTCTAAACTAGAAATATAGAGAAATATGCATGCAGTTTGGGGTTTTTTTTGTTTGTTTTTTTTTTTTCTTTTTGTTTTGTCACTGGAGATGAGGAAATGAGAATTTCTGCTTATTTGCTATTCTGATTTTGAGACTCTAATAGTCATGATAGTTTCATAGCCTATGAAAAGTACTAGCAGTTTTTCCATGAAATTTGTGTTCGAGTAGATTTAGCCTGAAGGCAACTTTGACTCCTATATCTGGTTGAAGTACCCTGGGAACATCTCCTTTATGGGATGTGTGTGAGATAGGCATAGAATTACAAAAATGAGTTATGGAGCTTTGACTGGGAAAGTTCATACTGTGAAAGAGATCTGCATTGAAAAACAAGCTGTAAATGCAAAGGAGGAAATTCTCTGTGTAAGAGAAGTGCAATAAAAAAACCGCCTTAAGAACACAGATTAGGAAAGGTTGGTTTTAAAAACAGAATCCTGAGAAATTGTAGACTGAGAAGACAAAGTAGCTGATGCTGAATCCTGCCAGAAGATCCTGTTTTCCCCCTTTTGCTCTTGTTCTCATTACTGTTTCGTAATAATCTGTCTCACACTGTATAAACTCAAGGAGTTCAAAGCAAGCTTTCAAATCTATAGCATACAAGGCCCCATTATTATAAAGCACGGTGTATTCACAATGTCCATATTCATGAAGACTAGGTTTAAGTGCATTGTGTCAAATCTTGAATGAAGCCATGCCACATCACAATACATTTAATAAGTGTTTTTATTTACATCACAAAATTGATTTGGCTACAGGAATGATATTAAAGCATGACATTCACGACAGTGGATGAATTTCTGCTAATTTAATTTCTCTGTTGTACTTAACAGTCTAACAGTATAGTCACTTGATGTAACTGTTGAAGTACTGTTTGCTCCAGATCTGCCTTTGCTATGACCATCTTCGCAAGCATCTGCCAGCGCAAGCAAGCCACAAGGCTTACTATTGGCTGAACGAGGACATCTGGAAGGAGGAAACGCTGCCATCAGCTTTTGCCTGTATTATTATCCTTTAAGCTATTTTAAATGGCAGCCACCATCCTCTATAGTTAGAGCAAAAGTGGCCTGAATTGTTGCATGTCAAGTTGAGCTTCAGCCTCAGCAAGCCCTTTCTGTGTTGCATCAAGTAGTAGTTCATGCATCCTGTTTTCAAAGTGGAGGTGGCCGTAGGTCTTACTGTTTTACCTTCTTGTTTCTACCTGACCTGCATTAGTTGCTGAGCAGCGAGTCCTGTGGACTTTGGTTAGAAATACAGCAAAAGGAAGGGTTAATCTTTATGGTCTATGCCTTCTATAGCTTAAATACTACATGAGCTACAACCAAATGAGTTTTACCATCTTTATTTTAATTATGTGTAATTAAATGTTCTATCAGAATGCCCTACAGTATTTCTCCAAATGAATTGCCTCAATTAGTGTAATGACTTTACTGATTTTGTGGACAGCAAAAATAAAAAAGAAAGAAGCAAAGCAAAGCAACAAATAAATAAATAAGGTCAGTCTGAGACAGAATATTTGCTTGATGCATACCAAACGAGGAATAATTTATGCTTGGAATGACAGTTATTAAACCTTACATATTTCATTGAAGTCAGCAGTGATAATCTCTGAAATTCATATTGTTTTACTGAGTGTAGTGAAATACTGCAACAAATAATGAAGGGAAGTTGATGTATTGATCGGGTGTTGTTTGAAGTTGCACCTGTGTGAGTATCCTGAAGGTATCCTCGCCCAATATAGTAAGACCGAACAGGAGGGATTTCCTAAAATAGGAACTTAATGTTAATTTAATTATGATCTCTGCAACGGACAAAAAGGTCATCGCTTCCTGCAAATCAACAGAATGAGTTTACAGTAGAGGTGCAAAAGCCCTGTGAAATAACCCATAACAAGTATCTTAGTCAGCAGAAGAATAAGGCATCATGTTTAAGTAAAATGTTGCCCCTGTGGCAGAGCTAGAACACAAAGCATACCCAGCATGTGGCACTTGCCCCTCTGTCCTGGGTGGTTTAGAGAGAGAAAAAACAGGATTGTCACTCCAAGGCACTCTACCTGGGTCCTGTGTGTCCCAAATAAACATACCAAAACTTTTCTTTGTGTCCAAGGAATAAAGCACATGTAGCATGCCATGGCAGTGCTGTGAAAGAGCTCCTGAACCCTCCCTCCAAGAAGCTTCATGTAAATCTGGGCCCAGGGTACTATGATTTAGCCTAAACTCTGAGCTTTTATTACATACTGAACCTGGTGACATTGGGGAAAAAATGCAATGTCATATTCATCCACTGTTCATTGATAGAAACTGATAGGCATGCATTAGTCTTGACAGCAAGCAGTGAATAACTGAAAGCTGTGTACAAAAAAGTTGAATTGTTGCCATAGATTAAATAGATACCGTGCATAGATTGATAGGTACATAGATTTTCTTTTTGAGGAACAAAAAACAACAACAAAAAGGTGGCTTACCCAAGAACCATATGCGGGATGAATTGGTGACAGAAGCCAGCTTAAAGCAAAAAAGAAAAAAACCCAACACACAACTTTGAAAGTTCCCATGTTTGTACACGTCAAATCCTGACATCTTTCCCTTGAAAGGTTGGCTCATTTTCTAATACAACTATGCACAATGTCTCTGCACTTTTAGGAATACTGATTAGACATCTGAGAGATAAAACAGTAGCTCCTGCAGTGGGCCTGCAAATATTTTTCAGATTATTTTTACTTGTGAGAGGGAAGGATAGGATAACGTTATTAAAGAAAACTAAGTCAGGTAAAGAAACAAACTGAAATTTTGATTTTATAAGGACAAATTCTGACCTGAGTGAAATCAATAAATGAGAAAACTTGATGGTTTTGAAGTGTGGGTTTCCTCCCTGGGTAGAGCGGAATCTGCAGGGAGAGGAGACAAACCTCCCGTGGCAGTGCTGAGCAATAGCTGTGCAAATCGTTGCTCCTCTTCTTCTGCCATCTTCTCCTTTTGAAGAGCGATGTGGGAAGCACACTGGCCTCAAACTTGAAGGCTTCTTCTCTTCAGAAATGGCCAGAAATTACTTTTCCTTGCTCCATTTGCATATGCTGAACTGATGACACAAGATTTTTCTCACTTTTAATAGATTTATGTTTGATTTGTTACAGGTACCTTTTCTGACCTTGAACCCTTTGTCTTCTCACTACAAATAGCTGGCAAAGTCACACTGAACTGAAATGGCAGTAAGTGCTAACACGTCTCCGTACTACTTCACAGAGCTGACTGTGTAAGGGGCACACGCCTGCCGGGAGATAAAAATGTAGCATGGTACGCTTAGCAGTATAGCCTCAAAGGAAATGTGCTAAGTCAGCTTCTGCATTGATGCCCCCGTAACTAAAATCAAAAGGAAGCACAGGACAGGGCTATATATAACAAGTATAGGGGAGTCATAAGAGGCTGTATGTATGTATGTATACAGCCAGCTCCTGATCTGCCTGCCGAGTCGCGTGTACCGGCGACCTGGAGTGCTTGGTTCCCGGCTCTGGATGCGGGGTGGTACTCTGCCGGCGTGCGTCCGTGGCATTTTGCGTCCCTTGTATTCTGAGAGGGGACGGAGCAGCGAGTGGCAGAGCGAACATGCCACGTTCATGCTCGTGCTCCTGGCACAGTGAACATGCCAGGTGGAAACGGCGCTCGTGAAAGCTCCCTGGGAACTTTCTGCCTCCCGTGTGGGCAGAGGGACACTGTGACTCCGATCTCTGGAGTGGAAAGAACGTAACGCATTGAGGTCTGCAAACCATCTGTGGGACATTTGCTTATGGGCCACAAGGAGCTAATTGGTTACATGATACTACTTCTTCCCTTTGTTTCTAACGGGGAAAAACAAAAGGAATGAAAGGAATAAATAATGTAAGGCATAAAACTGGACAGGCATCCAAAAACATTAACACATGCTGCACTACAATAATGGGAAACATCCTCATTTGACGTATTGCTACATATTTCTATGCACCGTGAGTTTGGCCCATTATACATATATATATATATAAAAAATTTTATTTCCCAGATACGGGGTTGTTGTAGCTGCCATGACATTGCCACACTGTTACATTTCCCAAGTGTTTTAAACAGTGACTATAGGTTTGACAAGCACATGAATACATCACATCAAATAAAAGGGTTTACACCAGCAGCAGGCCTGCAGCTTGCCTGCGGCAATAGGCACGCTCCTCCAGGGAGGTTAGGATTTTGGGAGGGACTCTTCCTCTCTGGAAAGATCTCACGGGTTAGAAACAGTCTGGATTACTTCAGTTAAGAATTATGTCTCCCAGGTACAGCTGAGATGAAGAGTTAGAGTCATACCTAGACAGCATCTATCAATAACTTTGGGCTACAGGATGCACAGCTTTAATTTAATTGTACGTTCTTAATTGAGTTTGTATTTGTAATCACAGCTCTAACTTGTAATAGAGATGTTTTCGATAACAAACTACTTTCTTTCCTGAAGAAAGATCTCTAAACTAAGCAAAGATCAGTACTCTGATTAATTTGACAAGGAAGGATGTATCATGAAAGAGTTAGCATTTCTATTTCGTTATTATTGTTTGTTCATCTTGAAATCTAAGCTAGCCCCCAAAGCTGCTACAGAACTTCATTTCTTTTATACATTTTTTTTTATAATCAGTTAGACATGTATGACAGCTACAAAATTTGGAAGAAAACATTCCTTTAAAATTAAATCCATATTTTACTTCAGATTTGAAATAAATAAAAATTAAATCAAGGCTCAGGTGAATATTTTCATTTTATTACTGTTTTTAACTAAAACTGTGTGATCTTTTTTAGTCTTACAAAGCTGAGGAGGTTAATATTTTGTGACTTATCACTTTATGAATACTATTTCTAATAAAGGTTTAGGATATACAGATGTACCTGGTTTTTTGTTTAGAGACGCATGAGAAAAGGGATTTGCACTGAAACGCCAAGTTATGGAGTTTGCTAAGAGTTGTACTGCTAACATTTTCAAGTATATGGAAATAAGATTTTAAATATTGAGTCACCCAGACTGAACCATATTTAACCATATCTGACATTTCAAGGTCTCACTGCGTTTTCTAGATTCCACTGTGATTTAAGAAGAATCAGTGTTGAAACTGGTCATGATGAGCTTTGCAAGACAGTAATGAAAGTAAGTAGTTTCCGAATTTACAAATGGCCCACATTTGTATTGTGCCACCTCAAAACCTTCAATACTCCTATGATAATTCCTTATAATGTATAAAAGCTGGAAAAAGTTTTCCCTAATAAAAATACAGGAATTTATTTACCTAATAGGTCTATCTTATGAATTTATATATATATATAAGATGCTATAAATATAACATTGATTTTCCTTTTTGGAAGAATTAATACATGATTTTTAAGGTATGATATGATCTGTTGGGAGGGTGTTGTTTGCTTTTAGGCTTTTTTCACCCAGTCTTCTGATTTGTTACTTCTTCGCTTTGGATTTTGAACCTGCTATTTCTTAAAAGATTGGCAGGTAACTCTCCTGATGCTTGTTTCTGGTTAAAAGTTAGGGCCAAAACTGCCAGTTTGCTCCGATTAGATTTTTCCAGACACACCATGTGCTGTGAAAAATCGCACCAAATTTTCTTTTACATTTGCAAGTGGCCTGAGGGGCACTAATAGGTGTTACTGGCCCTGAACAGCCTCACCTGGGGCCCCCACCCCTGGCCGTGGACCTGGAGACCTATTTAACCTCCAGCTCTTTCCCTAAACTACTGTGGTTTTTCTAGTCCTTTGCCTTGCCTTGTTTTCTTGCCCTTGTTCAATGTTCGCTGGAGGGTCGGTGGGACCTGCTGTCCCCTGGCTTCCCGAGAGGAACTGCTCCGTGCTTGTGGCCACCTGAGAGCAGGTAGGTGCTTTCCTCACCATTTCACTGAGGGGACTTGGTTGCTGCTGCCTACCTGCAAAAAAATGCCTGGTTTGTTGGAAGTGGGGAAATGTGCTCAGTACCCTGGGAGTTTTTTGAGAGTAAGAACAGGTTTTGGAAATAGGTTGTTGAGGCTGTAATGTTTGACAGGTGCCTTAAATTACTGAAACTGATTGAGTTTGCCACTCTCCACTTTTCCCAGTGCCAGCATCTACAGGTGTCAAATGCTTCCAACCCACTGCTATCGATGAGGGCAGAAAACGAGAGTCAAGGAAGAGTATAGTTACTTGTGAAATATAAAACTTAATGTGGGAGAAAGTTTTTCTAGGTGACTGAAAGAGCACCTCCTTAAGAAATTTAGTGATGAATGAACCCTGCGCAAGAATCTAACAAAAAAAGGGCAAGGTTTAAATTAGCCGTCTTGGAGAAAACCATACAAATGGAAGTGGAAATAAAGCCACTGATAACAGATGTAATGAAGAGCCAAGGCTGGTGGAGAGTATCCACTACACTTCCTTCCCCAGCAAGCACCGGGGGCTCACTAGGGACCATGAGATGAGTGCTTTGTTCACCAAAGCACTCTCCTTATTGTGAGCAGCCTTCCTCCAGCAGCGTTCCCAGCCCCAGCTGCTTCCTGTCGGGGCACTGGCAGTGGGAACCAAGTGCCTTTGATCACGCCAACCCATGCGCTGGCCTCCCACCACGGCTCCGGTTCCCAGTATTCCCAGCTTCCCTGCACCGCCCACCAGAGCTGTGATTCCCCCCACTTCCTCACAGGTCTGATTCTACAGCCTTTCAAGTTATGGAAACTCGCCATTCAGCACCCGCCTACAATCACTTAATTGCCGTACCCTTTCCCCTCTGTATCTGCTTTTCTTTTCTTTCTCATTATCATTCAGCTCTCATTATCATTCAGCTCTCATTAGATGGTACTTAAACAATCTTTCATCCAATCCCAATGGCTAATGAAAAAGTAGCCTGTCATGGCTGGTTGAAATAGGCAAAGAGATACCCTTTCCAAGTGGGATGGGAGAAGGAAAGCTTGGCTGAATGAGATTAGTCTTTTTTCGTTTCTTTATCAGACTGAGATCAGGTGAGTTCCCAAGAAGTCTAGAATAGAGATGGTGTCTTTCTGCTGATGCTGGTTGACTTGATTAATGGTTGACCAGGCCACGAAATGCAGCAGAGAAATAAGTTTTTGAACTGCAGAGACTGGAATGAAGGGTAAAAAAAGTAATACATAGCTTGTGCCATACAGCTGAGGAAACCCATGATGAAAGATTGCTTCTTAATGACTTGTCACCCCAAACTTCCAAGGTCTGCATTTTACTTTTAATGATGGCTTGTAACCTTTCACCCCTAAGGCAATAATGCTGGATATGGATATGATAAAGACTACGTATGGACCTCTTGCCACTTCTGAAAGTAAAATACCGTTTGGATATCAAGCTAAAATTTTTATTGCCTATAGTAAAACTCGTGGGAAGTAAAACATGCCTTCTAGATACTTTCACATCAGGGAACTCAGCTGTGCTCAAACCTTGGCATGTGAAATAAAATGTCCAGACCATGTAATAATAATTCAGCATTGCAATTTCCCCCTTGGCATGCCTAACAATTAGTATTAGATTTAACCTTCTGTGTGTATAAAGGTGTCAATGTCAATTGAGCTCGATCTTGGTTTCTCTGCTTCTTATTCTACCCTACACAAAACTGCAAAACACATTCATTTCTTACACAGGATTCTTGGATTATAACTATTTGCTATTAAAAACCCAAAAGACTGAAGGTGAAACTTTCTGATGGAAGAGACAGTATTTTTGTATCAGCTTTAGTATTGTACCTAACTTGATAATGCGCCTGTAGCTGTATGGCCACTTTGGACTAATAGTTATCGTGGCATTTTTTGAGTGTTCTGCAGTGTTAGAATTTTATTATAAATCAGATATCCTTTCATCTGCACAAAAGATGTTTGCGTCTGTGCTGGGGTATCACAAGAATCTCCAAGATGAGATGTATGAACAAAGAATGATGTATTTGAAGGATGTGATTTGCTCTTGTGGGAGAGATGCCCAATTCTTTTTCCTGTAGCTGTCTCTGTAGTAATGGGAACACTGGTTAGGATGCTGTTTGTACACAAACACAGCATTTAGGACAACTCCTAGCAAAACATGCAAGAGAGATTCAGATTTAATAACTTGCAATCTACCTCTCCAATTCATTGAGAAACCAATATAAAAGGCATTACAAGGAAGCTTTTTGGGGATGGAGCCTTTGATCGATGCGGTTCTTCCCCTGTTAACACCCTTCTCACCCACGTACCAAAGGAGGAATTTAGCAGGAACCAGCAGCCTCTCCTGTTTGCCTGTGATACTGGTAGCCAGCCTAACATAATAGCCTTGCCTACGCTTCGGTCTTCGTGAGCAGCTAGTGGAGGAAGCCCTGTAAGATTGAACTCATTCTTCTCCTGAAGAATACACCTGTTTCTCGGTGACACTGGTACAGCTTACAAGACACAGGGGTCAGATTCCCCAATTGTTCAGCGAGGGAGGGGAGTGGAAAATAACTCTGTCTGTCAGCCTTGCTGGAACCATCTGAGAAACCTCACAGATTGCTTCCTCTTTGTCCTTCTCTTACAGGGTTTCCCATGGGAAAAGGAGAATCTAACCCAAGATCGAGGGATAACTTTCTTCCATTAACTTTGCTGTTTTTCATTATCTGGTAATTGATAATAAACACCTAATAAAAGTTTTCCACACTCCTTCACAATTTCTTTGCCAAGGCAAAAAAGAACAGAAAACTTAATGGTGCGGGGATAGGACTTTGCAAGGGGATTTTTATTTTTTTTTTTGTAAACAAAGACTGCTTCCATATAGGGATAAGAAGATTAAATTTCTTTAATAGCTGGGGAAAGGCTTGCTTGCTTTAAATAACTATAGAAACTTCCTTTGTGGTGCAGCATTCCAGAGTGAGGCCACATAATCTCTCTGTGCATGTAAATTGCTGTGTGAATTATGTTCCAGTTATGAATTTAGAACTTAACTGTGACCGACTCCGAGGGGAGGAAGAATCCTCCCTCCACACAGCCATGGAGGAATTACCCGGACCTTAGCGCTGGGACATGACATGAGTGTTGGCATTGTCAAACGCTTGGATTCTTCTCAAAAGAAAATGCAGGAGGAGAAGTGAGGAGATCATTTTGCCTTTCTGTGTGTCAGCCCATGTACGTGGAAATATGTTGGATTCCGAAGAGCAGTATTGTAATAAGTGCTGCTGAGTTTCCTCTCCTCGTCCTTCCAAAACAGTAAGGGAGTCCTCAGGGGTACGTGGCTTGGCTGACTAAGGCAGTGGGTGCCGTGTTTCCTTTCCCTCTGAGACACTGTCCACATCCCTCATCCTTCCAAAGGCGAGGCCTGGAGGCATGGTTTATTACTTGGCAATTAGCAACTCGTGAAAATCGTTGTAATAGCTGAGATAAATATTTGGACAGTCACTTCATTTTGCCTTTTTCCTGGATGATAAACAGTCTTTATCATCTGAGTGGTCAGAAGGTTTGCTTGGCTCTTGTTTCTTTAGTTAAGTATATGTAAACAAGTAATGCATATGAGTTAATGCTTCTTTGGTGTGATTCAGCCTTCGGCAGTGTGCAGTTAATCTGTGAAACTACAGGTTCTCAAGCCTCTGAACACAGAGTTTCTAATATAACTGTGCGAAAGAACTAAATTTAAAAGGATGGAACCCAGTACTTCAAGTTTAGCAGAAAATAATTTGGAAGAAAAAACTGCATTCAAATGAACATCAAAAGAACATCTGTATGTTTTATTATACTTTGAAAGTAATCATGCATTGCTGATGATGGGAGGAAATCTACTGTCTCTTCCTGTTCAGAACCGGTGTGTTCTCTTAAACCATCTGCTGCGTCCTCTATGCAGATCTACAAAGCACTTCTTGGAGAATAATTTAGCAAATTGGAGAAATTAGACATGGGCAAGGAAATTAGCAAGCTGGAGATGAAAAATGTAAAATCTTATTCAAAGTATTACCTAAGATGAATAAATAAAGCAAAGACTGTAGCTCACTACATCACTATTACTGAGATTTATAGCCTTACTATTTATAGTAATTAATATTCATTTTCTCATTTTAATATCGAAATATATTATCTGTTATATTATTATGGCTAATTTAGCCCCTATTACAGTCCATTTGTGCAATGGCTGATAGCAAGATTTTCATGTCCATTTTTGGTATACATTACAAGTTCCATTTTAAGAGCCACAAGTGTGTTTATGAGCGTTTTTTTGTGAAGACTTATCGTAATTGGCTTTTACTGTGTGTATGTTGTAGGAGGGAATATATTGTGATTTCACATAATTTAAGCTATAATGAGGGGGAAATGTGTATCGTTAAGATTGCAACTGCTCGCTCTCTTCCTCCTTCTCCCTGCAATTGGAAAATAATCCTTTTCATTAACTGTAGTTCATATAAACTGTTTTATTGCACTGTTTCATCTTAGCTGTATTGTGACTGTAAAGCTCAAATATCAATGGGATGGAATGTCATTCTAGATTTCTTTATCTATGCCAGTTATTTGCCCCAAGTGTATGTAGCCTATAGTTTCTGCATGTGTATATCTGTGTCTGCATATCAAAAGTGATTATACTGGATCACTTTGACACCTGTCCTGCCAAATAAAGTCAATGGAAGTTCTGCTATTGACTTCAGTGGAAGAAGGATCTATCCCTAAATGAAAGGCTTTTCCCTGTTTGGAGACTTTTGCAGGATTACATTATCATTCAGTTCAGCTGAGCTTTGGCATATGCAGGTCACTTCAGGATATTTTCATGCTTGGGACCAGATGGAAAATGTCTTTTGCAATCAACAAAAAGCCTGCATTGTTGACATTTCAAATTTTTTTCTGCAACTGTAACTAATTTGCTTTCTACAAAATTTAACAGTGTCCAAAAATGATTACAAATACTTTGCAATGAGATTACTTTCATGGTTCAGAGAGTATGCAGTGTCACAGAAATTCACTTTATTTTGGTATGCTCAGATTCAGCTTGAACTGAATCTGTGGCTTGGATAGCTTAACTGATACATTATTTGACTTCCATGTGGAGTAACTTTATGGTTGCTAAGTCCACTAATGAACCTATCTGAAAACCCTAATCATATCCTGGTAATTGGATTTCTCTTACAAACTCTTCCCTTCTTCACAATTATTGTTCGGTTATACGACAAAAGGCTCCCATCCGCGCAGGCAAAGGAGTGCAGAGGAGCAAAGGCGGGTGGGGGAACCCCCATAACCTTTGCAGATGGATGAGCACCCTGATCTGCTGCATCCTGAGGCTGTCCCAGGAGGGTGGTCAGCCCCGTGGGTCTGGGGGCAATGCCCATCACGATGATTCAAAGAAAAGGTGCTCCAGAGCACCTTCTGGGCTGAGGAGGGTGCTGCCTGAAAGGGGTATGGGAGTCATCGTGAGGTGCAAGGGATAAAACATTAGGGTGAGATCATGAGGCACTAGTGGCTGAAGCAGGTGAGGGTCTGTCTGCCGATGTGATTGCTAATGAATATCAAGCTGGGCTAGTGGTAGGTGGAACAAGCGGGTTGGGAGCCCAGGGTATGTGTCTGGGAGTGAGGCACCGGCAGGAGCTGGCTGCTAGAGAGACCGCGGAGCCTGGGGACTGCTCGAGACCTTGTGTGCACCTGCCCCTCTGGGCGCGAGGGGCTGGAGATGAGAGGATGCAAGGGCTGGCGAGTGAGTAGGCTGAGTATAAGGCCAGTTACTGGAGGGATCCGCCGTGTGGGTCTGTGTGTTGGCTGTGCGAGGAGGTGTGTACCAGTGGCTGGGGTGGGGCTGTGGGCCTCGGGGCTTGCACGTCCAGGTGCCAGAGACCGGGGATCCCGGAGCAGCTACTGGACGGGCCAAGTTGTCTAAGCCCAGCTACTGCAGGGGTGCAAATATACGTGTGTATTTCCCGCTAACAGACCTTCACCCTGAACGGCCAGAGTGGGGAACAGGCTGAGGCCGTTGGTGCTGCTTGCGCTTGAGGGCCGAGTGTTTGATCTGTGTGGTTGGCTGTGCGTATATGCATGTGTTACAAATGCGTTTGTGTCTGTACTTATTGGGAAACCAGGCTCAGCTTGGCTACTGGCTGGACCCAGGAACAGTGGCAGCCTTGCCTCTATGGGGATACTGGATCCAGCAGCCCCTTACCACAATTTCTCTCTTCCATCTGAGGCTGCAAAAGGCTGCTGTAGAAACTCCACAGCGTGTTACGCTCTGTATGAGGCGGTCACTGGGATAGAATGCGCGCCTACGTTAGATATTGGGGAAGCCAAGCCTGTTTGGTGTATAGAGCACTCACCTGGCTGTCAGGTCTGAACTGCATACCCAGGCTGCCGGATGACCTGCTGTACAACGGGGTGAGTCTCTGTACACGTTTACGCCTATTTCCTCTACGCCTTCTTCACATCATTTTTCCTCCTGTGACTCAGGGAAGAGGGATAAATCCTTCTCAAACTCTGTGCTTATCCTGACAAAGGAATCACTGAATGGGAAAAGGATTGATGCTCTAACCTGCAGCTCTGCCTCTGGAATTACAGGGTCTCCTAGTCTACTCTTGTGGAAAGAAAAGTCCCTCACAAAACCAGGGAAAATGACTGGTTGCTTTACTGGACATCTCACCGTATACTTGAATAGACATTAGACAGAGAGACATGTGCCCAGATAATAGAACTAATGCATGATTAGACAGACAGATGTGCCTAGATAATGGAACTAATGCATGAGATATTTAAAAAAAAAGGCGGTGGGTGGGGAAGAGGGAATTACAAGCTGATGCACTGTTTTGAGATTTGCATGTGGAAATCTTCTTAAATTGGCAGCTCTTACATCTTGAAAAACACCCAGAAATTCTTGTAAAGAGAGATCGTTCAGAAATTCTTTTCCAGAAACAGGGGAGAATGATTGTTTTGACTCTGCTTTTTTTTTTTTCTTACTGAGGTAGGAAAGTACCACTGGCTGCATTATTCTACAACACATGCCCAAATCTACTGCCTCATTTCCAGGGTGAAAGGAACTTCTTGTCTCATCTTGACACGGGAGACCTTACGGGGAACTTCCTTCCCTTTGAGCATCAGACAGCACCACAACCCCTTGTTCTCCTCTCTGGGCACCCATGGCCTTTGCTCCAGCTTTCAAATGACCAGTGCAAGTTCTGGAGGTTATCTGATGAAATTCTGTACACTGCTGTCTGCTTGCTCTGTAAACACCTGCCTGCTTAGCTGAATACTAACACTATATGCTTTGGAGCATGTTTTCTGCATCTGGGAATTTAGCATCAGGTAAGCATTTGTAACCTGATATATTGAGCCAGTGATCAGTGATTTCATCCTTAATCTTTAACATATTTAGCTATGCAGACCTTGTGATTTTTAATTAGTAATACAAAATAAATCCATGCTTTAAAATGGGTAACATAAGTTTAAAATAACTTCTCGTATGAAAAGAAGAATAAGAGTGATTGTGACAGAAGATGGTCATTAAGCATAAGTTCTTTTTCTGCCACATGGCAAACGCTTAAACAGGCTCTGAAATCTTATAAGATGATTCCCACCTGCGTCAACATCAACTCAAACTTACGTGCAAGTCATTTTGGCCTTGGTTAGATTTCCAGCTATGTAAATCGGTTTTCAAATTCTAGTAATTTTTACAGCAATTTTTTTCCGTGGGCAGCTTTCAGCACATTAAAATAGTATACATAGTAGAAAACTATTTCCTTTTTTTGTATTAAATATAAGAAGATCGAATCTCTTCTGCTTAGGCAAATTGATTGTCTTCAGTTTCTAATAAATAAGTAGTGCCTAGGTCTAAAGTCAACCACAGATTGAGATCATTATTTAAGCAAAACCTGGATGTAAAGACGGGCACTTTCTCAAGGATTTCTCTACTTGAAAGGGTAGAGACAAATTTCAAGCAGATGCTCTCATATGAGAGATCAGGATCTTAGCTCACATGTGAGAGATTCTCCTGTTTTGTAATCCGTGTGTGTACACTTGAGATTTTTGCAGATAAGTGTCATGCATTCAACTGTCAATGGTATAGAAGAAATGGATGTAGGATCTCCTTGCATTCTTTGGCTTTCCAGAAGACAAATTAATCTGACAGCGCAAAGCCATCTTCAGGCTCAGTGTACATGTCTGTCCATAATTCATCTAAACTCTGTAGTGGTGGTATAGTATTTCCTGAAACTGGAAAAAAAAAAAGAAATCCCACCCACCCTTCTAGTTTTTAAAAGCTGGCTTTTTTCAATGAAATGTAGCACATCGAAGAGTTTCAAGAAACAGCTTGCAGTTAATACTTTACCTCTGCAGAGGAAGGATCCATAATTTTGTCTTGCAGCGCTAAGGAAGGCTCAGCAGCAAGGGCCCGGGCCGGAGGTTCCTCACAGGTTCAGAGTGTTTTTCCCCACGTGAGAAAGGTCTCACTAGAACATAATGTTTTGGCTTATCTGTTAAGAATGAGAACAAAATATGATGCTTCTTGACAATGCACGTCGAAATACTGTATAATCATCTCTTTAACCTCCCAAAACTGTACAATCATCTCTTTAACATCCCTTCTTTCCTTTTCTCAGAGACTTCACAGTAGGAAAAAAAGCTTAGTTTTCATTTCACACAGGTTTGGGTGTTGTTTTTTTTTTTTTACTTACTGATTCACTGGAAACTTTATTTTCAACTCATTGCAAAACAGTATTTTGTTTTGCTTTCAGAAATTGTCAAAATAAAGAACCGATTTCTGCTGTGTGCCCCCCCCCTCCCACCCCCCGCCCCCCCTCACGTTTGTTTCCAGAATAGCTTAACATGGACTCTGCAGTTGAGGCTGTGCACTTTAAGCTTTTTATCCCTGTATAACAACCAGTTCTTGATAGATACCTAACTTAAAGAAATAAAACGCAAGTTCTCTACCTAGGAGAACATGGAAATTTGTCATGAGTTGAAAATAAATGGAAAATGGGGCATAAAATTACTGTAGTACATAGTTAAATACAGGGCTTTAAACACTTTTTTTTTTTTATTATTGTTACTCAAGTTTCCGAGAGTTTATATGACAATCTTTCAAAGTCAGATGCCTAAGATGTGAGGTATTTCATGTTACAAGAAGAAACGTAGTGTTCAGAAAGCCCATTTTAAGCACCCGGAGGGGGAAAAGGTAACCCCGTCCTGCTGTGCTTGCTGCACTGGCAGAAAACAAATGCCCTCTCTGTTGGGCTGAGGCTGACGACAGGCAACAGGAGAGGGATGACTCTTCTCTGGAAGATGGGTGGGAGAGGGTGGGGGACACATAGCTGTTTTCTGGGAAAGCGTGATGACTGCTGTCGCCGAGTCATTCCAGAAGCAGTGGATTCAGAGCTTAATAAAGGACTGGTACTTTTATTGCTCCTGGAGAGAAGGTGTCGGGGCCTCATTTGGCGATTGCTGAGTTGCCATTTGTTTCTTGGCTTGCTCTTGGAGCGTTGTGGTGCTTCTCTTTGAAAACGGGCAGGTGATAACGGCATAGTATTTCTGTGATTTGTCACATACAATTCTACTTGCTAAAATGGGCTGAATATATCTACTTAGCTGGTATCTTTCTTGTGATTTATATCGCTTGAGACTTTTTAATGTTACCTTTTAAGTCTGATGGCTCTTAAATTTTACTTACATTTACAAGAAAGGCTGTCTTGATTTGAAGGAAATATTTGAGTTATAGGCATTCAGTTGTATTATTTTCCTGCTTATTTTCTAAGATAAAAGGAACTGAGGAAATGAAAGATTGATTGTAATGTTAGTGAGATGTCCGCTCTGAATTGCCGAGTTACACACTTGCAGTAACGTATTTTGTGATGATCCTTGGTACATATTTCAGATTATAATCCCGAGAATTCTTTTGGTGAGGAAAACATCATTGGCAGTGACTGGGGTTTTAGTTATATGAATGAAAATATCATTTTAATCGTTTACATTCACTTTCTTTAAAGTGTGCTTATGCCTAAGGCTTTTAATTCACACGACCCTCACACATGACTCAACACAGCCCTGACAATAGATGGTACCTGGCAGGTGCAGTGGTAGTAACGCTGCCTCTTTTTTTGTTGTGTGTTTTTCAACCTACTTAGGGGAGAATGCCTTAAATTATAAGTTATGGGTGGATCTGGAGTCCTTAATAGAGGAAAAACTGTTGTAGCTGTCCTTAGAAATTTACTTTAGAAGGCAAAAGGAATAACAGAGACTTAATTTGCAGTGAAGATTATTTGATGCCTCCCTAGATAAGCTGTGAAATAGTTATACAGCAGAACGCTACTTTCTGTGGCAGTAAGTTTTGCCTATATATGTGCATGTGCACACTCATACACTAACTCTTCAGCAGTGATCCCCAAGCTAGCAGTAACCTGAGCTGACGCTTCCATAGGACGCAGCACTGTGCCAAGAAGATATTAGCCTGATTTCTCAAAACTGTGTAAAGCCTGAATTAACAATTGCAGACTTTAAGTAGGAGTAAACAGCTCAGGTGTTGTACAGCTCTGTGTTAACATGCCATGATTCTGGTTTGAGGGACAGAGCATTGGTCTTTGCAGAACATACCCTTGTGTGCTGTAGTCTGGAGCTGGTATGTCCGTCTCCTTTGATTATCTTCAAATTTTTGTCAGACATGAAAAGCAATCAAAAGAACAGACAGGGATGTAATAAAAAATGTTTCAGATTAAGCTGAAAAATAAAAACTTTTCAGTCCAGGGGAAAAAACTGAAATGCACAAGTACTTTTTTTAGTTGATTTTTCTTTTTTTTTTTTTTAGTTTGAGAATTGTCTTAGTTTTAAGGCTTGGTGTATTTGCTTTGGGTTTCTGTTGTGTTTATGTATTCCTCTACACTCCCTCCTCCCCCCCCCCCAAAAAAAACCCCAAACCCAAACCGCTTCCCTTCTGGAAGTTTTAATCCACTTCTGGTCCTTTAAAAAGTAGAAAAATGTGAACAACTTCAGCATCATAATCTGTTGATTGATGCAGGTGAAAAAGTAGAGCCAGGTGCTTACTGTCCTCTCTGTCTGCAAGATGTTAACAAAAAAGGTTAGGATAGTGATACTTGAAGTTCCTTACACCTTTGAATCTCAGTTAAAATGCCACAGATGTGCTGTAATTCTGTCAAATTATGTATTTTTTATTTCCTCAGACAAGAATGTTGTATATAAAGGATAGAAAAGTGTACATTTTATAAATGGACATAGAGCATATAAGCAACATAACACTTTCACTGTTACTGCTTAGATTAGTTTTTTTGTTTGGAAATGAGAATTTAATTCACAAATGTATACCTCTTCAGGATTTGTAATATTTCCTTAAATTCTTTTGTGTTTTGACCCAAATATGTGTTATGGAACAAAAGATTATTTAATGTGCAGTCTTTTTCAGACACTCTTGCAGTACCCTTTATAGCTCGCACTTATGTAAGCTCTCATACTGTGCTATGCAATAATATCTAAATTGCCAAGTTTAAAAACGAGATTTTTGCAGTAGTCTGTTCTTCCCCATGGAAAACATTCAGGACTAGAAATTTGAAAATATGTACTTAAAAAGCTTACTTTTCATCCTATTTTGGCTTTTTAATCTAGGTAAAGGTGTTTTTTTAGTCCTGATGTAATAGTATATGAAAGTGGGTATATGTTTTGGGATGGTAAACCTCTCTCCATAATGGGTTACTGGGAGAGGTTTCAATTATGTGTTTTTCATCAACTAATTCTGGGTCCGATCATTCCAGCTGGTTTATGATTGCTAGATGAGCTGGACGGAGCTTGAGTCATCGTGGCCGTCAGATAAACGGCTTGAGGAAAAAGGGCTTGAAGGGTGGAAGCAGAAACGCTATCATCACTCTGCAGCCTGCCTCCATGTTGCGGCGTTGCCTTCAAATAGCGTTGGATCCCTTCCAGAAGCAAAACAGTACAACAGCTGGTCCCAATTATCCTAACTACAGTGTGTCTACATGCACAAATGGCCAGCTTTTCTAATTTGGCTCTGTGGTTTAATGAATTAGTTATTTAATAATTTGACAGGAATGCTAGTGTTGTGTTTAGCCACTTGCTTCTGTTTAATCTTATCTTTGGAGCTGTGTTCCTACAGTCCTGCCGTGATCATTGGCTGCTATTGTAATTTATGTAGATGAGAAAGCAAAATACACTGGCAACACACAGCATATAGGTTTTTTGTTGGTTTTTTTTTTGCTTTAAAAGGCCTAAAAGTTGGAAATCTATCACTTGGTAACAGTCCTTTTCTTTGCTAATACAAGTTGTCACTCAATACAGCTACGAATACAGAAATTTGACCATCTTTTTTCCCTGACTCTTGGAAATTAGAATAAAAAAATTAACACCTGAAAGACATACCCACATTCTACTTACCCTTACACATTCATTTACTTCAAGGGGTATATTTTCAGAGGCTTCTAGATGAGCTGCCGCAAAATCTACCTGTGTGAGCACAAACAGGAGCTTACTCATGCAAGCGGCGCAGAAAGATGCACAGCTGCCGCGCTGGGATAAGGAAGCATAAACATTTGCACAAATGAGAAAGGGTGCACATGCTATGAGCACGCAACGTAAACCTGCAAAGAAATGGTCCCAAATATATTGCAAATTAGAATATGCACCTCTTTCCTGTCAACACTTGGCTCCTAATAAAGCACCAAGAGGTTATGGTTACCAAGCAACCAAAACCCGTTAATTTATTGTGCACGATCATGAATTCCAGCTGACTTGTAAGGATGAGTAGGAATTGAATGATGCAGCTTGGGGGAAGGGAGGGAGAAAAATTGTTTTGAAAAGAGATTTATTTTTTTTTTTAAAAGCCACAGTAGTATGAAAGGAAGCAGCCAATTCACATTCTTTCTGCCCTGTATTGTAACAAAAAAGTTGTATTTTGTCTGCGAGATCCCAGTGGGTCTCTGATGCAATAGCTGCAAATTACAAAAGGCCTTGAAGGGACTGAAAGCGGGGTAGGGGTGTGTATCTGCACTTACTCAATGTCTTCTGTAGAAGTAAGCCTGGGACTGTGGGTGGGTCCGTGCTCTTCCAGTGTCGTAAAGCTGGAAAAACAGAGCTGGGAAAGCTGGAGCCGTGCTGTGGCTGAACTGGACATTTACTGGGCAAACAGGTTTGATCCCATTTACTGGCCAGGGACTTGGCCTGTAGGATTACGAAAGTTCGCCTGAATCAAAGGGTTTTGCGGGTGAAAGACTGGAATATTTGGGTAACACGACATTTTCATGGTTTCATAACGTGTGTAGTTCTTGTGTTGAGAGTCACAAAAATCACTGGAGTTGAAACAAGCTTGAATTTAGCTTCTCTTCATTTTAGAGGTATAAGGCAAAATGCTGTGCAGTGTGAAAGTCAGATCAGATGCAAATTATGAGCTAGAAGCACAGAAAATTCAACAGCAAACTGACTAATAGAGCACATTACTATCCAAAAATAACTGAGAACAGGTTGCAACAAGGAAAAAATTATTTCATCAGCAACAAAGTATCTGTTTCTCTAAAGAAAAAGAAAATATTTAAATACAGTCTCTCCAAATATGCCACCACAACAATAATAAACAACACTTAGCCAGCGGTAAAAATGAGCAAGTATTCTCGTAACAGACTTGGGGCAAAGTTTTTTCCTTATTTCCCATCTTACCAAAACAGATGCAGTTAATATCAAATTCCTTTCAACTTCCTATATTGCCCAGTGAAAAACAAATATTGATCACCTACCTGGAAATAGCTATAGATTTATTATCTGCAAGCTGTGTTGCTTATCAGAGTGTTTGGTCCTAACTCATGCCATTTCTGAGCTTTTTCAAGGATTTAAACCTGTATTTTCAGGTAACTTGTGAGTCCTTACAGCAAGCTTGGCAGCGGGCAAGGCTTGTTAAAAGAAATAGCAGAAAAGGCAAAGAGAAAACTTCACTACTTGTCTGTCAAAGACACCTAGAGTTTCCATGGCAGCAGGAGTATGGCAGGGTTAAAAAGGAATTATGGGCTGTAATGCAATCTCTTGAGCTACAGAAATAACCACACACGCTATGCAAATGCCAGGAATTGGCAATGGACTTTTCTTTAACCTGAGCTAAAGCTCTCCTTGAAGGAAACTATTTTCCAAGCGTTGCCTGTAAAGACGGCAGCAATTATTGGGGGAATGTAATGTCTGTCAGGAGGCGTGTAACACATCGACACGCCAGAGACTGAAAGTTCACGATTTTGCTTTTCATGACATAGGAAGCTCATGAGTTCTGCTTTTTAGCTTGCTTTGTTAGTTCACCTCACTGGGTAAGAATGCAAATTATTTCCTTTCCAGAGTTTCTATCGTAACAACATTATCACCAAAGATTAGTATAGAAAATGTCTGACTTATGGCAGTATCCATATAAATGAGATTTATCAGAGCACTGAAACTAATATTGGAACTGGTGCTCTGTTGACCCTCTCTTTCTGTGTATACATTGACAGAAGCTCAAGACTTATAAAAAGGAGGTAAAATGGTATTGTGTCGGAATAACTGGCCTTAGGAAAGAGACATAAACTGCAGTGTAATTAATCCTATTGGTGAGGATCTATATTCCTTTTGGGGTAGAAGAAAAGCCCATTTAGAAGTGTCACATCAGAGAAATATTTCTAGAAAAAATAAAAATAATGAATTAGAACAACATGCTGAGGAACTGGAAACGTTTGTTCGAGAACAAACACTTTCTTTCAAGGAAAACATGTTTTTAAAGCAACTGTTTGCTTTTAGAATGGAACAGGAAAGTATTTTGAACATGTGGGTTTTACTGCAGTGGAAAAGTTAGGTTTTATGCAATTCTAATTGGGCCACTTGCCACTGACTTCAAAGGGTTCTGTATTGACCACAGTATGATCCAAAATATGTTCAGACAATCTAAATATTTATTTGACTAAGACAGAAACATTTTGCTCTGTGGATTTACCATAAGCATAAAGTTATCTTATGTAAAATGCCCTCTTTTCACTTTTACTAGCTCTTGCTTAAATACATATTAAACAAACCTGGCTGAAAGAAAAACCTGATGAAATTGCATATCGTATAGCCATGAATACAAGGGGATCTAATCATGATTACCTGGATAAGCAGTTTAAATTCAGTTGTTATTGCTAAACATGGCCAATTTCCTTGGGAAAAATTCAAATTAGACTGCGAGGATGTTATTGGAAAAAAATTACTTAAACTTTAAAGACTCGTAACAATTTGTAATTATTTCCCCTCATTACAAAATATTTGTAATTACAGGAAATTTTTCATTGTAGAACAGTTCATGTTGACTTTTAAAATTACAGGTTGTATGCAGGTGCACGCAGAGATATACTGCATAAAACTGGATCAAAAAAAGTCATAGGCTAAAGAATTATTTCTTTCCTGGTTTACTAGTGGGTTTTAGTACTTCAAAGTACTAACTTGTAAGCTGCTACCTAAAGATGCTTATGCAACTGAAGGCAAACAAAACACCTTTGGGAAAGCCTTTGGGTTTTGTGTTTAAAAAAAACCAAAAAACTTACCACAAACAAACAATAGGAATTGGCTTACTAACTTAAAGATTGATGTTGATTTTGGCCTACTAAAAATTGTGCCGTTAAATGAAGTAAAAAAAAAAAAAAAATCCAAATTTTAGAACAACGTCAATTGACAATAGAAACGCCTAAGGCTTGGCATCCGCGGATAACTGCCTAAGCTCCCGCCATGTCAGCGGTGATATTGTCAGCGCAGCTGCAGAGTACGGGGCATGACTCGACTGTCCAAGCGCAGGCCTTTGCTCTGGGATGAGCTTGGCTCCCTTGCTTATTTAAAGGGACTTAATCATACGACGATGGCCTAAATGTACATGACTTGTGCCATGTGAAGCGCCCAAAGGTATTCACAATGGCTGTGAAGTACTGGTAGATATGACGTAAGGCCTTTGAAAGATTTGTACCCTTCTGGGTTGTCAGAGACCAGGTGGGATGCCTTGCAGCAGCTCAGATAGGACCAGCCACCTGCCCGTAGGCAGCTAAATCCTGCCCTCAGCATCTACTTGTTCCAACTGCAGCTACGCACTCGGTGCACACATTGGTATCGTAATTTTATCATTCAGCCAAATCCCAACTGGATCGTTTGATTTCTGTTTTCTTTTTTAGATTCCCGCCCCCCCGCCCCCGAAAACATCCACCCATTCTACCAAGCTTAAAAAATATATATTTTTAAAGGAGTCCATATGGCACAGAAAATGGATAAAAATATCTCTTTGTTACTCTGACATGCACCACAACAGTTTTTCAAATATCTAGTGAAAGACAAACTACACAAGACAGATTTGGGACGTGCTTTGGTAATATTTATTTGATTACTACCAATAGTTTTGGAGTTCTGCTATTCCCTAAATACATAAGCTCATCACCCCAAAGGGAATATACCTCATTACTTCTCATCTGAATTATTGTTGGAACCTGCTGGCTTTAACTAAATTACTTTTGACTTCTTACAATTTTTATACCATGTTAACATTTTCAGAGCAGACTCTTTCAGATTTTTTTAAATTTGAAAATTTTTCTTCCTTCCAAATGTTCTTTGTGCTTTTCTTATAAACATAACAAGATGAAAAAGTAACAATTGAAACAAAACATGCAGATGATCCAAAATTAACTCGTAATGGCATGTTTCAATTGATCTCACATGAAGCAGATGAAAAGTCTTGATGTTTTTTTCTTTTTAGACTCAAATCTGAAATACAAGCACTTAAGATTTCCATTCACATCAGGAAAGCTGCTTCCTTCAAAGACCAGAAAAAATGGTTTTGCCCTGTACACACCTTGTATACATGAAGTATGCAACTCCTGATAGGACTTTACATTCTGGGTTTTATCTACTGCTGGCCTTTCAGTAATGTTACTTTTCGTTATTCTCTAGTATAGGTTACTTCCCTTGTTTGTAAAATATAACAGTGCAATACCAAAACATACCACAGACTCCAATAAGAACGTTAATTATATTTTATTCTATTCTGTAACTAGCTTCATGCCCATGGAATCCATGGTTTGCAATAGTATCTCGTCGTTATTGACAGTGTTGGTGCTTTGGAAGATCCTAAATTTCTATTACATTGTTCTTATTACTTTTAAAACTCTTTCTCTGTATCTGTTCTGGATCTTTCCTGGTGTCCTTTGTCTGTTACTTAATAAGACAGACCTTCCCTTACTTTACTTAATAAGACGGTACTTCCCTTACTTCACTGAATAAGACAGACCTTCCCTTACTTCACTGAAGTAAACAAATGCACTGAAACATAAAGGGTTAGCAAAATAGTTAATATTCACTGAGGACAGCTTATTTAAGATGCAGCACCTGATTACATTAACTTGTACCTTTCCTTCCAGTGTTACAGGTGCTAACAAATGGCTCGAGCATCAGGAGATTGACTGAATTGGCCTAGGTTACTCAAAGAAGTAGTTTCTGCTAGGACTGTGGTATGAGGTAAAAAGTTCTAGCCACTTGCAAGTTCTAAATGAATTGTATTATGCAGGAAGGCTTTTTTGACAGAACAGGCTCTACCACTGAAAAAAATGATAGTGCAAAACAATACAGAAGGAGCAGCACCTCCTGACGCTGCTGTCATAAATGTTTAGATTTGTAGATACAGGTTTCCAGTACCATTTTAGATGTCTTGGGGTACTCTACCTGGCTGCCAGATGTTGTTCCAGAGATAACAGGTGTCCTCATTCTCTGTCATCTTTTCCACTATACTGAGGTCTAAAAGAGGCTAGAGCATCTCAACCAACACTAAACGCCTATGTTTAAGGAGGTAAATTGCTCCTATGTATGTTAATACTCTGCTTTTTTCATATAGGCACCTAAATGCACAGCAAAATCTATAGCCATAGTGTCTCTAAACCCTCCTATAAAACACATGAGCGACTTTGTCCTCCTGTGATCCTAGCTAGAGAGGATGGTCCCCAAAATCACAAAGGTAAACTGTGACAAAACATGTCATTTGATTCTCTTCCATTTCAAAAGATAATGCTACAATAATCAGATTGTTCTTCCTATTCATGGGTTTAAACACCTCGGAGCATCATCTCTCACCGCAGTTTGGTCTTCTGCCAGAAGCTATTTTATTTCAAACCAAGAAGGCCAGTAAGACCTAGCGACATAAAGTAATCCCAGATTTGAATTGGTGTCTTCTGAATGCAATTTTCTCGTGTCTTCCTAATTAATTTTCATAACAGTCTCATTTGGGAGTAATGAAAAGTAACAATTAGAATGTGGTACTTTATCCAAATCGCCAAAGCTCAGAAATGCTGACATTTGGAGTTCTGACTTGCACTTGGCTCTGCATTAGCTTTGAGTTACCACCCACTTTTGTAAAGAAGTGTTTCCTGAAGCTCATATGGTGAGGGTCTCCGTAGCTGGTTAAATATGGATATAATAAATGAAATCTAAATAATTGCTAGTAATGAGGTAACATTTAACTATGCCTCCATTCCAATGCCTCCTTCCTCTTCTCTGTCTAATTTGCTTTTTCACCCGGACTGGTCCCGTATCTGCCTTTTGCTACTGAGGCCCTTCCCTTGCAGCTTCTCTGAACTTAAACCTTGACAACTCTCTATATGACATGCTAAAAGGAAAAGTTTTATTACACCCTTAAGAGGTCTAAGGTCTTCTGGAAAAGGTGACAGCAGTCCACAGGACTGGCTAGTAAGATCATAAAGGCTTACCAGATATATCTTTTACATTTTGTCATACATTATATCACACCCATTTTCAAATCTGTTATAGCAAACTTGCCACCCATTCCATTAGCTACTGCCCAGCTAACAGGAAAGAACTTGCCTCCCCATGTAATAGATAAAATTCCATTGTTCTCTGAGAAGAGAAAATAAATTAAGTCCTGTCACTGTGCTAGCAGCATCTTGGCTTCTAAGGAGATGATTCGTGCACCAAATGCAAAAATGTCATGCGTTTATTTCTGGGTGATTAGTGATACCTGTGTCAGCACTAACACTGCTGCAGCAGCCGGCCTCGTATCTCAGGAAAACTGGGCAAACAAGATGGCACAGCACTTTTCTCTATAAATTCTACTAAATGTGCAAGTAAGAACATTGCCTGCTTTTCTCCAAAATGTGTGTATTTGTCCCAAAACAGCTTTGGCAGAGCAGCTAAATACTAAATGGTAGGTCCTTATCTTTATAAACTCTCCTGATTTCCTTGTCTTCAATGTAACTACGACAATTTGCTAAGGTTGTGCATATTTGTGTACATATCTGTATGTATATACAAACTTACCACGTGCCACAAGCCTAACAATGTTCAAGACTTACCAGGCTGCTTGGTTTCGTTTGTTTTTCCAGTTCATCAGGATAAAACTTTAAATACGTTACTTCTAATACTTTTGCATCTGCTGCATTGTCTGGAGCTTATTAATTTTGTATTTCTGAGGTGCTTCCTGAGAAAATAGGTAGAGAGCTGACACTGCAGAAACTTCCTGTGCTTTATTTTTAGCTAAGTGCATACTACTTGAGAATGCTTGGGATAGTATGGCAGAGATCACTTTGTAACTCTGACTTGAAAAAAGAAGAACGGTGAAGAAGATTCTCAGGGTTTCTATGGCATTTTAGATACTTCTCAGTGGTGGTAGGGTGTGTGTGGATGGCATCTTTTTTTCCTAAGATGTCCAGGAAGTATGTTAATTTGCAATAATGGCTCAGAGAAACATTCTCTGATTTCACCTTCAGGAGTTAAGTAGTCAAAAGTGACTGCAAAACTCTCTGAAAATAGAAGTTTTGTGAGGTGGTTTGGGATGTGGCCCCCAAAATAATTTCCTTAGTTTCCTCTGCTCCACTCCCACCCGAAACTTCTCTGGATTCCTTTAACTCTGCAGTTAAGTGTATAACTGATGCCCTTCTGAGAATCTTTTATGGCAGTATTATTCCAAGGTAGGATAGCTGGAGATGCGTTGGCCCCATCAGTCTGGAGCAACAGATTTCTCTCGGGTTGACTGAACATCACCCTGCCAAGGAGCTGTACCAAGCGCAGGCTCTCTGAGCCCTTCCGTGTTCCGGAGATCCTGCAGCACCCCAGGAGCTGCGTTATGTCTCAAGGGCAAGAGCTTGGGTCACATCACACCTTCTGAATCTAGGAACGCATGCTGTGCGTCCCAGGTTGATACCTGGGCTAGGTTTAGAGGGAGAGGAGACAGAGAGCCTTGGCTGAGAGCAGAGCACGCCTGCCCTTCTATTCAGACACTGCTGTGGATTTCTGTTTCTTCTGCCTTAGATTCAGCCCCAGCAACTGCTGACTTTGCTGTCATGAGGTTCTTTTTACAGGGTTTCAGAAGATCCTTAATGTCCTCAAAAACTATTGGCCTATGGCATTTGTTCTTCTCAGAAGTCCTTGGTTGTAGTCTGATGGATGTGGTGGATGAGATTTGCACATCCATTAATAGAATCCTTCAGCTGCCCCTTTTATCTAGGGACAGTCCACCTTCCTCCTAAAACTAAAAGCACTCGCTTTGCCCTGCACTTACACCTGCATGAGGTATTCTAACAATTTTTACTCAAAATAACCACTGTTAAGTCTTCTGATATATTTCTAGAGTTCCCAGTAAGTTACCTTACTTTGGCCTGTACAGATTGAAGTTTGCAAATTTTTCAGATTTAAAACCTAGTCCCTACTGAATACAATCTATTTTGGTATAAAAATAAATCATACACATTTCAAAATTAATTTGGTGTTAACTTGCTTCTGCTTCTTTCCACCACTTGTATCAATTTTCTGAACATTTGAATGTCCGGAGACTGTTTTGCTGGCACTCATTTGCTCAGAGATGGTGAATTTTCAGCTCATCATCTAAAATGTTGCCACTACGATGTAACGTGAAATACAATATTGTTTCCAACAGCTCTTCTTCAGAGCCATGAGCAGAAATAAACTTGATCTGGGCAAGGATGTGAAAATACCCATTATAGCCAGGACAGTGCATCCATAGGCAGTTGCTTTGTGTGAATGTCATCAGAGAAAATTAAGTCCTGCACATAATATAGCTTAATAATTTGTACCTATGAATTTTTACCTAACAGCAAGTTCCTCATAGCTCAGAACTGAGATGCTTCATGTTCCCTATGATGTATTACTGCTCTAGAGCTGCTGCCTGACAGCACGGATTCAGAGCCCAAATTTCTTCTTCCTCTTATTCTTACTCCTGTAATCAAAGGAAAACAAAATTGCATGTAACCTATATGAACAGTCACATTTAACAAAGCAAGCTGAAATATTAAACATTTGAATGTCAGATGCTCACAACAAATGCTTGTTTGCAGTCCAAAGATTTAAAATAAAAAATAAAAATGGCCACAGCCAAATTCAAGTAACTTGAGAAATGTTGCTAAACATTCCACTAACAGAATGAGACCTTTAGTTTTAATCTTATGCATAACCACATGTGTATTGAGCAAGACCAAATCCACCTAAATATAAAAAAGAAAATGAATAAATGCAGCTTTAGGGGCTTTGAGGCGAAATTACGGAGCCCATGTAAATTTTTCTTTCAATTCGATATGCATAACATTTCAAGTCTACCCATATAATTTATAGTATATACACTGGTTTTAATTTATCTAAACACAAGGTCTGTTTCATGAACATCAAAGATGATGAAAATGCCCTTTTAATTAATCTGTTAGAATCTACATGTTTATTCCACACTAACTTCCTTTATTTGTCAACCTCACACATGAGAAATGACCCCTCCTGTGCTGTCCCTGCGTAATGTCAAAGCTGCAGGGGAAAATGTTTATAACATTTGCTGCATTCTTTCACTGAGGACTGGCAATTAACGCTGCATCTGGAATCAGAAAACTTCAAAATGTTTTTCATGACTACCTGTCTGGGTGGCAGGGAGGAAATGAAAAGAAGTTTTCTATTCTTGTCACATCTAGTTGCTGGATTTACTAGAAGCAGACCTTGTTCCAGTTATAGGGAGTAAGATTATACCAAAGCTGCTAATCTGTTTTCAGAAGAATTGTTACAATCCTTGAGAGAAATAGCTGGGAGTAATAGAATTTTAGTGGAAATGAATCTGTTACTAGCTAGGAAAAAATTGCTACAGCCAGATAGACCTGAGGTGTCATACTTGCAATTTCAAGCACGGTAGATGAAATTATGACTAAGAGGAGGGAAAATATATTGAAAGAAAGTTCTTCTAATCCAAAGCTTAAACCCCCTGCGATTTGCCCCATCTTATTCTTCTACCGATAGTTCCCATCAAGTGACTATTAGACCAGGCAATGAACCTCTCTTTTAAGTCACTTCACGCTCAAGCCTCGGTCTAGATTAGCTAATCCACGCAATGAGGAAGAAGTTAGATATTTCATGCTTCCCTGCTACAGCTTGGCAGAAAGCATTTTACTCTCTGGGACCAAATCTGAAGACTTGAGGCATTGCAAAGAATTTAGAAGGGGAAAAAAAAAAGCAAGCCCTGCTTGGGTGTCGCTTCACTTGGATGAACCACTTGGGTTCATCACTATCCAGATTATCAAGGAAATGTTGAATCTGCTTTCTCTTGTCCTTAATGTCTTTTGTCTGTCTCTCATCAAAGGAGACAGTCACATGTTATCAAAAGGAACATTATTCTGTATTGCAAAGACTGGCAAGATTTTTTCTGTTTTGAATAGCGCAGGAAATAAGTAATTTCCATCAGAAAAATAAAGTGCCTTTTGGGTTTATGCTAGTAGCCTTGGCATTTTGGGTGCTAAAACAATACCTCTAATCCAAAAGAGATGTCGTTGTTGTGGTGACAGGATGTATTAGCGTGCCCATGGCAGGTCAAGGGATTGCCTACCTCTCCATCAAAATATTTCCAGTTTTAACTAGTCTTATAGAAAAATATATATATATAAAAAGTATTTTTCTGCATATAATCTCTAAAAGAGCAAAATTATTTCCTGTATGCCCAAATAATGGCCTCAATTATGCTGTCTGGTAAAAGGAAAGGGAAGTACAAGTTATCCTCTGTGCTCTTGAAAAATGGACATAGACATTTCCCAAAGTGCTCTAGTTTATTGGCTTTATATAGAACAAAGCAGGCAATGAAGGAAGGTATGGGCTAAATCCCAAACCACAGGTGAGTGCACTGTGATGAGTATAGAAATTTCTAGTCAGCAGCCAGTGAGTCACTATGACTGATGTGCCCACAAAGACGTAAATGCATAAAGCTAAGCGTATTGCCTCAAGACCCTCTGCCAAAATGGATGTGCTGCCACAGTCTGCGCATACCAGACATAGTATTGACCGAGTTACATCCGCAAACATGGCAAAACCTTAGCTTCTGCTACAGCTGAGGGGTAACTGGGATGGGCTATAGGTTGAGGACAGTCTAAGGACTGCACAGTGCCAAGCGTTGCCTCAGGACAAAGTCCAGATGCGCAAAGGCTGTCACGTTAGGAAGAAAAAAGCACTGATGGGGGAAAAAAAAGCATGTAATCAGCTCATGGTTGTCTTATGTGCCTATAATCACATATCCCAGAGTGCTCACATATTTTCATTTGTAAGCACTCTGTCCAATAATATCAGAATAGAAATAGTATGAGTTAACTGCACTGTCTTGGTATCCTTGCTCAGAAGGGTCTACTCGTCTTTTCTCTCTTCTGTGATACATCTGATGTTGCACCTAATATGTCATTGAACTGGTATAACTGAGAACAAGTAGCTTCACATCCCAGGAATATTACCACTCTCTACCTGAATGAAGTCCAGATAGAGGAACAAGGAAATGTCAATTTTCAGGGAGATACTTAGATTTTGGCAGAATTCAAGACAAAATCAGTAATGTATGGCTCATGTCCACAAGAGCACTGATGATTCTAGAATCCAAAGCCACTTGGATCTTTAAAACTGCAGGAATTATTGGCACTTCCGATCAAAATATTAAATAGCCTCATATCCAGGATTCTGGTTTGGGGGAGTGGGGAGTGGTTTGCTTTATCTTGTGTTTGAAATTGTGCTTAGATTCACCATAACTTGATCTTTAAAAAAATTTGAAAGGAAACTGTGCAAGACTGATAAAAAAACCCTTATATGCAATACAAATGTTAAAGGGGGAAAAAAAAAAAAAGACGACGATAGATTCCTGGATCCCCAAGCAGCCCCAGCCGCTGTGTTGCTGATAAAATATCCATGCCCTGTTGAGTGGACATCAGCTACGTAAACAGATGTTCCTAAAAAGAAAAGGAAGTGTTGAATAGCTGACTTATTTTGTTGCAGTTCTGCTCAGACTGACAGTTATGGGTTTAAAGGGTGGTTGCTGTGACCAGCAAATCCAGCCAGGCTTTAAGTGCAGCTAAATCCAATAGAAACTCTCAACTTTACACTTTTGCCCTAGAGACAAGGTCGATAGTTTTCTGAGTTATTTGGGGCTAATCAGAAAAGCATGTGCTGATGCTGAAAGACTGAATTAATACCTCTGGAACCTATTCAGGTGATTTTTAAAATTTATTCTCATTAAAATTTTTTTGTTATTATTTAAAATGGCACTAAGACTGTGGCAAATCTCGCTGACTTCTGAATGAAATGTAACTGTTGACTTTCAGTGGACTAAGCAGAAGTATCCTGAGGCACAAGGAACAAAACAGGATGTTTATTATATAGCAAATCAATACTCCCATACTTTTGTACAACTTTGTCGTAATAAAAAAAGGTGTTGCCATATAAATATCACAGACACCACTTTTCTTGCTTGCCAAAGTTAGGATTTATTTCGGTTTGAAAACAGATTACTTTTTTTTCTTTTTAAAATGCCTGCTTTTAGAAACATGATACAGACAAATCAAGTTACAAGCATGCTAGGTCTAAATAACTAAGAAATACAGCAAACCTTATTGTAGGCAGCCCTTAAACATACTCCAGGAGAAAACAGCTTCTGCATATTGAAATGCCATGTCTCTAAGCTTTGGAGCTCTGGACCCTCACAGAAGAATGCGGTTGTGCCTTTTTTTTGTTTAACTAAGAGAGTCCTAAGTAAGTGGTTGAAATAGTACAGGGTGTATTCAGTCTGCCACACAATGCCGATCAGGAGTGTATTTAAACGGCTTAAAGTCTTGGGGAGGGCGAGGGGCAGACAAAGCCCAAGCTGCATTTCGAACACGAATGCTGAAAACTTTGTCAGCATTTTAAAATTAAGTTTCATCTATTCATATGTTAAGACTTTAGGGAGATGAATTGAGACAGCTGAGAAACTGATTACAGCCTCTTGCTGCATTTTTTCTCTTTGCTGTTCACGTAGCCAAGCTGACACGGCCCCTGCTGAAATACTTCTATCTCGTGATACATGTATCAAAAACGAATAGATAGGATGGTTGATCTTGTGCCTTTCTTGTTCTGCCACACGCTTTTACTTCGAACCACATGTCATTAATAGAGCTAATGGGATTTTGGCATGGGACCAAAGGGGTGGGAGGGGAAAGCTGGGCGGGGGGAGATGGATGGGAGCGAGATGAACTACAGAGAGAAGCACTGCTGCCTTTCTTTGCACTAAAGCGATGTCAGGTTTATCAGGCTTCTCTTTAGTCCTTCCTGACAGGACTGGAGGCACTTCTCTATACATGTATGTCTCATGCATTCATGAGCCTCTTTGACACTACTGCATCTTTTGTTAGGAGCTGAAAACGCAGATCATTGCTCTACCCTTCCTTCAGCTGCCATATGGCATTGTGGAAAGGGGCCCACAAAGGAAGGAGAGGGAAATGAAAAAAAAAAAAAATATAAGGAGGGGGGGAAGAAATGAAACTACCAGCAGATGAAATTGATTTATTTTCACCATTAGGGAGCAGGGGGTGGAAGCCTTTTGGAATATAAAACCTTCTCGCAGAGCAGGCAAACAGGCTGCCTGTATGACAGCTCTGGTACATGTTAAAAAATAACATGGCTTGAAAATAGAAGCACCATTGTTTTGCTTAACTACTGTAACAAATTTATATGAAATGGAATGCATCATCTAAAGTGAAACAACTGCCAAGGTTGCAGACTTCTATTTTTCCCCTTTGTCTGCAAGAGGTAAAAACCATGAAACCCCAAATGCTACATAGGTGCAACAGTTCGGCATCACTGCGTATTTTTCTAAAATCTCTCAAAATATCTTTGGTCTAGTCTGCATTTTTGTGGACCTAAGCCTTTCCTAAAGTAAGTAGCAATTAGAGTACTTTATATAATTGCTTTAAAAACAAACCAAAATTGTATTTGAGAGAAAGAAACTTGGTATGTCAATCCCTTGGTTATTTTTCTGTGGGTCTTTGCTTTATGAAACACTAAATAAAATCTTTAAAAGGAACACAATGCAGCATGTGCTGTGTATTAGCTGAACTACTCTTACTACACCAGGTTTACATTCCCTCCGATATAAATAAACACAACTCAATCTGGTTTTAAGCAAATTCTGCTTTTCTAACTGTAGATTGTACAAAGTTAAAAACATAAAACATTACTTACTTTAATTTAACCACTTTAATGAATTTGCTTCTTCATTCCCTTCTATCTTTTAATTTTGAAGTGGATGTCTGTGAAGAGGTGGCTTTAAAAATTTCCATTCTATACAGGAAGGTATGTCTATATTTTTTGAGGTTTGCTCTCAAGATCCTGTTCAAGAAGGTATACAGTACATGGTTAACTTCATGGAAGTAAATTTGACGCTTTGGTTTCAATAAACTCAAGAGTGGGTAAGTGATCCAAAATCTTGCTTGATCAAGAATTAGGTGCACAGATTCTACACTTAGTTCACTTGTGTTCATAACAGTGTTTTGGTTTAACTGTTTTTAAGACCGTTTTTGATACAATAGTTTATGTCTGTGCTGAGATTTCTTCTTCTGGATGTTTGGCATGTGCTGTTTCTCAGCTGAATATTTTTTTTGTGTATGAAAATATTCCTGAGCAAAATAAAATAGTGTTCAATCTTTTCCATTCACAAATGTCTCACCACAGAGCTTTCACGAAAACAAAGTCACTAACACCTGTTACATGCTGTATTGGCAGTTGTACGTGTCTGCTGATGAACTTCCATGTTGTTATATTCCTGCAGAATTTAAATGTTAAGATAATGATTTGCAAGAGCGGGGTTTAATTGCTGTCTCTACATTTCTGTGCTGAAAGTGTTAGTTTTTCAAGTCTCCATTTGCAAAAAGGAGTCTTTTCATTCCTCCTTTCCGAAACGTATAAGGCACTCAGCCCTGTCGATGACAGGGGGGAAAAGAAATAGGCAAGCGTCTGCCTTGCAGTTGTATACTGCAGTCTGTACCAGGTTTCAGTTCTCCTCTTCAGTTTTACTATCTATCCAGAGCCCGCTGCACTTTTCTCCTAGCTTACACACCTAGATTTTCCATGGGTGAAAAGCCAATCAAAACCAGGGTATAGTGAAGAAGCGGGCAGATAACGCGTATGAGTGAGCCAAATCCTGGGCATGTGGGCTGGTAAGTCCATTTGGAGCCCCTGTGCAGGTGCGAGCCTTGTCTTTAAGTTTTATACCATGATTAGGTGAAGATATCTTCCAGGAAGACTTCCACTTTAACTTATTTTCTAGTGCTTGTTGGTTATCAAAAAAGTGCATCTTCCAGATGCCTAAGAAGTGTGATGAGGAATAGACTTTGTTTCTGGCTAAGGAAATGACCCAAGTCATAGATTCACTAAACTCTTATTACTTGGGCTGACACTCATGCAAATACCTTCTTGCTACCCAAATGTTTGCACTACAGTAGCGCCTAGAGTGTTGGACTGACGTTTGATTGCTTTGAAGCTTGGAGCTGTGTTATTCGTAACTCACAAATACTCTGTCAACTCCAAAGTACTCATGAACATTTTCACTTATGCGTGGATTTTATTGCAAACTTCTGAAATTTCAGACAAGAACTGGCTTATTCATCACATTCTTATTCAATAATACTCCTGTCATTCGTAGAACAAGGGACATACTGTGACTAGCAGGGAATAATCCATACGTTGATAATTATGCATGGTAAGTATTCATCAGCTTTTGTTACCAATCTGAAAGCAACTTAGATAAAAACAGAGTCCATTCATGAATGAAAGAACAAAATCCATGGCAAATGTTAGTCATAACAATAACCTACTACTACTAACATTTATGAGTCTTTGTGCATCATTAATAAACAAACGTTAGAAGTAATTTTGTCTATAGTCCTCATCCATTCAAAGTTTTATTTGATGTTCCTTATGCCTTGAAGGAGCAGGAATGAAAGAGGTGACAGCATGATCAGGGTTGAACATATGTTTATAATATTCTGTATGGGAAGACTGGGCATGGCCCCAGCTCTAAACAACTGTTTTTGATTCTGTTAAAACTTTCTTTTGTGTCAGCTTTCTTCAGAAACAAAAAGCTGCCAGCTTCAAGGGTGAAACACATGAGAGTAGGAGATAATTTTGTGAGCATTTTCCTCCAGACTACAGAACTCCCTTCTAAATGAATGACTACAAGTGTGGTTACAGATTTCACTGTTTTCAAAACAGAATATAAAGCTCATGTCTTCAGTTTAATCTACAGTTTAATATCACAGTAAAAACAACAATGAAAAGGAAATAGCATGAAAACAAATCCCACCAGATGTTTTGGAAAAAGAAGGGAGCACACCAAATCCTACCTGGCTCTCTCTAGTATGGAAATGATCATTAATAGTATAGTTAGGTGCTACTTGTGTGGTTAATCCCAAACACCAGTTCTCAAAATGCTTTTCAGCTGCTGTCTAATTCTGAAATGCTCCCACTGTAGGTCCTTCTTTTGCAGACATTAAAAGTCCTCAGGTTCCCTTGCTTGCACAACTCGGTACCCCTGGAAGAAGTTTTAGATATTGGGACTATTTGAAGACCACACATTGGCTAGAATCAAACATTCTGTTTTTTGGGGGGGAAAGTTAAAACTCATACTGCCTACCTGGAGGAAGAATTCTCACAAATTAATTTTAGTCTAAGCAAAATGATGAGCAGTCAAAACTCTTCCATTGGGCACATACAATTAATACTTTGGACTGGCAAGAATACAAAATAGCTTGAACATGACTATCATCTGGTTAAAGCATTCCAGCCAAGAGGAAAGGGGGAGGGTAAGGATTTTTGGGTACCAGACTCTTCTGCCGGACATTTTTTTACATTATTCACTAGAATAAACACAGAACCTGCACTGAGGAGGAAGGGGAATGTAAGACCTGCTCTCCAAAGAGTTTCCTAGACCTTCATGCTCCACTTAATTCTTTCTTTTATGCAAAGTGTGACAGGAGGAATAGGGAGTACTTCCTTGCAGCAATTATAGCTGTTCCTTGGAGGTGTGGGTCTGAGTTCTGCTGTGGCGAAGAGAACACTGTATATGGGGCTCTTGACCTCACTGGAATGCTTTAGCAAATGAATAAAACAAAAGTGGATGTAACTGTAGGAACAGGAAAAACACCACCACTACAGTTTCTGGCTGTGATATTTTAAAGAAAACGGCTCCCGATTTTTGAACAGAAGACCATAGGCACTAAACTTCAGCAGAAGCACCTACAATATTACTTGACGAAAAACATGGCTTTAGAGCAGTTGTGCTGAATTAACCACTCTTTTTTTTTTCTGTTTTGTTCTGGGGGGGGGGGGGGGGGGGGGGGGGG
>JAVKLA010000007.1:18327972-18422448 GCA_034782735.1 Sagittarius serpentarius | reverse complement strand
GCAGGAGAAGCTGAAAAGTCCTTGACTGAGTCTAAACACGACTGAGCAACAACTGAAAACATCAGGGTGTTACCAACCTTCTTCTCATACTGGACTGAAAACACAGCGCTGTACCAGCTCCTAGGAGGACAATTAACTCTATCCCAGCCGAAACCAGGACATCCACTTTGAGCCGGATGCAGCCATCATGGCGAGACGCATCCATTACGATGGCCACTGGTGGTTATCACTTGAGCAGGGTTACGGGAAATACAGGTCAGGTTGGGGTGGGGGGAGCACACTGCCACAGAAACCAAGCTGGGAGGATGAGTTTTTTTGCTATGGCTGACAAGGATGCTCTACTTCTATGACATCTCCTAACTAATTATTCCTGTTATAATGCTGATAACATTCCTCCTTCATTTCACTTTTTATAGGTCAGAGATACTTTTGTTTATCCTCAGTACCCTCTGATAACGTGTGCAGAATAACTGTCTATTTGATTCTTAATGCACTCAGTAGTTACAGTGTCACTAAGGACTAAATCCTACATACAGAAGATCAGAACAAAGTCTGAATTTCCAGTGAATCAGAGTTATGTCAATGTCAAGGAAGAGAAATGATTGCTCTGTTTTAGATATATTCAAGGCAGATTATAGTTTCAGAATTGCCGTCTCCAGCTGTCTCCCGTTTATAGTCTGTTTTGTTCTTTATTGTCTGTATGCTCTGAATGTTTTGCTCCCTTGCTTTCTATTTTAAACATTGTGCAGACAGCTTACAGCACATTGTTGGATGTGGGGTTTTAAACTGACAAATTTGTTCTTTTTATATCCTCTCCAACCCTTTCATTGGATTTCATGCTTTACCTTTGCAAATATTTGTGAAGATCATAAAGAGATCAGGGAGAGAAGTGTTCCAGACAAATGAGACCAGTAAATTTTTTTTCAGTATATGATTTGTTCTTGGTGTAGTCACTGTGTATTTCACGAAAAGCCAGGAAGTCTGGACATTATGGAGCTTACACGGAAACCATGATATATAATATTATGAAACTTGATACTGACTGAAGTTACCAAACAATGAATCTGATGAAAAGCGATGACCAGGGAAAGGACCGGCGGGTGATAGAGAGCAGGAAATTAAAACCATTGGTACACTAATTGGAATCTGTTAGTGCTAAATGATTAGGACAGTTCAGTATGACACTGTAAATAGGTCTGGTGTGATAACACAAGAAAACCTGTGTGATCATTAGGTTTGAATCCAAACCTATCTCTGCATCTTGGACCCGTTTTTACTAAACGTTTTCCTTCGTGAAACACAATGATGAAATTTGAAATGAGCATCATTATCCGATGCAATAGGCTATATACCTCTGTTCCTTATAAAGGTTACAAACACAGAGCTACTGAAATAAAAGGATACTGTATCAGAAAATGGAGTTATGTGGGAACTTTAGAAAATAAGATGTACAGGCTGGATTATTCAGTTTAACAAATTAATTTAGGACAAGATTTTCTCTAACATAGAACCAAAGCAGTAAGGGAGCAGTACTGCAAAATTCCCAGTGGGTAGGGGAACGATGACAAAGCTGGTGAAGGTGACTGTGTCAGAAGCTCTTGTATCTCAGGGATGAAAAAAGATCACAAAAGGAAAAAAACACTGAGGAACATGGTACTGCATGGAAGATCCCGGGCTGTATGGCAAGAGATGGCCTCAGACGACCGACAGTATAAGAGTTACAGGTTCAAATTCACACTCCTTCCTTTCTTTTCCTTATTCTTGTATTAAGGAAGGCAAAACAATCTCTAGAGAAAGATTGATATTGCCTGTTTTGGGGGATTTCTTTTAAGCTGAAACTTTTTTAAAGTCCAAACGCATTAAAAAAGATGTTTATTAAAACCAATGTACTTTAAAAAAAAAATCATGTTCATTTGAACTCCAAAATATAAATATAAATCTATGAAAATTAAAAAGGTCACCAAGAGAGGTTAGAAAGGGGATTCAGGTAAAAGTTTCTTTATTATACAGTATATGAGAAAGTACATAGGCAGATAATAAGCTGCTAGACAAGGAAACACAAATGAACTTTGGTTTAAAAAATCTAGGCATTAGAAGTGTTTTGGAAGCACTTCTTTATGCTAAGAATGATAAATGCGTGGAGAAAGTCGAACCTACCCTTATACCTGGAGTGAAGTAGATACATGACACTTATCACAGAATTTCAGAAATACACAGCATTTTTGCAGTTTAAATAAAGAGATAATTCACTTTAACCGAGGAGAAAGGGGAAGAGAAGTAGTTCAGCTGCTGTCTCAGTAACTGTAAGAAACTGGCAGCTGAAAAGAGAGGAACTATTTAACAGTTACACCACTGAACAGTAAAATAATCAATCACAGTTAGTCACCTTGCAGCAGTCTGCAAAATACCTTTGGCCCATCGCTTACGTAGCTTACATCAAGATATGTATTGTCATATAGTGACCAAGAGTAGGCTTACATGAAACTGTTTTATACTGGGAAATCAAAAAATGAAACCTGCATGTATCGCCTCAGATCACTACCTCTTAATGTGAATGAAAAAAAATCAGAGGTCTAAAACTAAAAGCCTGTGTGCTTTTGTTTAGAGACCTCTTGAATTTAAAAAAACCAAAGATAGCAGAGACAAATCTAAATAAACAAAACAAAAAAGGAGGATGGATTGAAGTTATGGTTTTTGTATTCTTTTATGTTTCATGCACAATCTTCATGGGGCTGCTAGTCTTGTGATACTTTACTGTACAACAAATGTCCATAAATATTAGGAATACCTGTGGTATTAAAAAATAATCATAAGAGTATTTGTAAGTTTAAACCTCTTTCAGTTACAAACAGGTAGCATCTCATTCCTTTCAGGAAAAGACACGTAAGTGGAAAAGATACCGTAGTCATGCTGCTACATACTTATACTGTGTTTGTACACGTATGCATTCATGTTTTGAAGAAACTAACATTTTATTATTTTAAGAAGGACCATCTTGGGAACAAGAACTACTTGAGCTTATTTTCTAAATTGTTTAACATTTTTTGACAAAAAGGTACGGTGTTTTTTTTCTTTTCCTGTGTAAATGTGGCTTTTAGGGGACCATGACTCCAATCAGAGACCATGAATATCTGTGGACAGAAAATAGGACCAGCTGGTGCCATTGCCTGGTACTTTTTACATTTTCTTTAGGGTGCTGGTTGGAAGCGGGGGTTGGTGGACAGCTACGCATAGAAGACAAGAAACAGAAGTTGTGACTGGAAAAAGACTCAGAATTGGCTCCAGCAGCACTCCACCAGCTGCCATTACAATGCGTATTGTGTACATTTGCACGGTGTAGAATCTAATTCAGTTTTACAGTCGGAAAAGAATAGGAGGCAATCACCAAGCATCCATCACCAAACAGCATGATAAATAAGCTGTTATTTGGATCATGTATTTAACCCAGTCAAGAGATTTGGACTGGAAAAAAAGCGGACAGAAAAGACAGGATCAAAACAACAAAAAACCCTCCTGTGAAATAAAACAGAAAGACAAAGAAGTATCTTCCCTGCTTCTTTGGGCCACGAACACTGACAACTATACAGAAGTAATATATGATTATTGTTTGTGAGTTTAATCTGAGACTTAAAACTGCAGTAGTGTGAAGTAAAAGAAAAAAACCACCGGTTTTGTGAGAGTTCTTTGACAAGTTTGCAGGAAGGTTGTTGATGTTTGGAATAGTGAATTATTTGCTTATTGGCAATACTTTGAAAGTAATCCTGCAGTTAAGCAAAGATACAGAGGGACATAAATGTCTGAAGAAGATGAGTCTATTTTTCAAAAGTAACTTCTGCACTTAAGGCCAATTTTTAATGATATTTAGCCCTTGACAGATTCAGACAGGTTCCCGGGTAAGTGTTTCAAAACCATCTGTAAAGCTAGCTCCTAAAGGATATAAGGTGCTTGGGCATTTTTTTTTTTTGTGGCATATCTTTGTTTGCAGGCATTTAAACAAAGCATCTCTAATCCAGTCCTACGTGTGCATATAGCAGCCAAGCCGGCTTTTAAAATGGCTAAACATCGCACTGCTCTAATATACCCTCACGGAATCTTTAAATAATCCATGAGCTCTTACGGCACACCAATGCTTTTTAATACTGTGCACTTGACAGCCTAGCTGAGGGTTCGGTCCCAAATCCAATTAAATCAAAAATCACTATCTGTGATTTTAGATATATGACTTAGGCACAGTCTTAGCATGTCACAAATTTCAAGTAAGAAATATTAGCCCCTTTTATTGTTATTTAAGTTAGTGCACATTATGTTACACATGCTGTGAGCTAGAAAAAAAAGCATATGATTAATCACAACTCATCTGTTGCATGATAAGGTCAGAGCCCTGAGGGTGCTAACAGGACTTCCTGGCCCTGACCAGCCTCACCTGGGATGCCTGCACACACCTCCTCTGTCCGTGGGCCCAGGAGCCCCATTTAAGCCCGGCCTGTGCTGTAGGAGTGTTGGTCCCTAGCCCTGCCTCCTGGATGGACCCTGGAGCTGTACTGCAGGTAGCTTTTCTCCTGTGTGCGTCCCTCAGATAGGCACTATAGCTTGGCTCAGGCTCAGGTCTTTTGCTTCCTGCCTGGACCCCATGAAAGGACCTTGCTCCGCGCCTTGCAGTGTCAGGGGCTGCCAATGGACCCTGTTACCAGCTGGGGGGCTCTGCCTCCTGCCCTCAGAGCCATGCCCTGCTGCTGTGGGCAGAGCCGGGTGGGCTCCTGGCTCCTTCCCTGGGCAGAGCTGTCCTGGTCCTGCTGTGCCCCGACAGGTAATGTGGTAGAGGCAGTCATCTCTGCAGCCAAATATCCACGTTGGTTTTGGAGCAGATGTGAGGATCCTAAATAATTTCAGAACTTGTGAAAGGTTGGGGTTTTTTTTGTGTGTGTGGATATAAGGACTGAGAAGGCTGGAGGGGGAGGTGCATTAAACTCTTCTGAAAGCACATGGCTTTGCCACCAGCTATCAGTTCCACCGATACATTTGCAAATACTGGCCTTTTTAGTTCAGCAGCCAAAACAAAAGAAATCTCAAGCCTTTGTGAAGGGTGGAGGGAAGCTCTCTGGCTTGAAATGATTGCTTCAACTTGAACTGTTTCAGAAGAAGTTATATTTCTAAAAAAATAGCTCAACTGAAAATTGAAAGGACCACTCTGAAAGAGAATACTTAAGTTGTCAAAATAGAAGCATTCTTGGCTTTGCATACATGTATTTTTGAACTGAAGTAGTTCTCTAGTCTGAATTTAACAATGATTTTGTTTCTTCTGAAGCTGCACTCTTCAATACTCTTGTAATATTGACTGTCACTTTTAGCTATCTCCCTGACAGTCTGTTGGGTGTGGTTAGAATGCATTCTTTCCACTTCTTTTAAAAGAAACCACAAAAAACCGAGAGAGAATTCTCTCTTATCATCAGTCTGAAATGAAGTAAATATATCGAATGCTTTCAGCCTTGTGTTTTTTATAAGCCATTCTAGCAAGATCATGCTCATGGTGAATGTGGCTCTGAGGTTTACAATGGAGGTTGTGCATCATAATCCACATGTCAAATAAAGTTGTTCAGGTTCAGTGTCTCAGGGTTTTGACTTTAGGAATCGATCTCCAGCTATCCCATTGCAGACTCTGAACCCCTTTACATAAAACCTCTACATAACGCTTAAATACTTACTTAAATACTGATACAAAAAAGGAGGGACTGAGGTAGTGAAGCTGCCAATCCACCTCCTACTCTCATACTGTTTGTCCCCCAAATCCCAATTCTTTCCCTTTATCTCGGGGCTTAAACACCCCAACATCTTCTATCGTACCTGTCCCCTGTCACATCGTCTTTCTCATCCTCATTCCAGTACCTCCCCACGCAAATTTTCCCATCTCAGGCTTCCTTCTCACCAGCCCACTTGCGAGCCCTTAAAGCTCCCTTCACTCTTCAGCACTTCCTTCCCATATTTTTGTCCCGTATTTCCTCCCACTCTAATCACATCCTTTCTCCGTTTACAGTTTCCACACCTGCTACAGCTATTTGCTTCCTCCTGTTCTTGCTGGCTGTGTGTAGCCGTTATTCCTTCAGCCTTTCGCTAGCAATACTCTCTGCGTGGGCACTCCGCCCCATGGCCTTTGCAGCCAGCCAAATTCTCCTTTTTGCTTGGCTTTCGGAGGGCACGCTCATCTTCTGCTTTGCTGGGTTTTCGGAAATCCAGGCGTATTTGATGCTTATGCAAAACTCGGGATGGGACTCTGAGGGCAGTAATGGGGAAAATGTCAATCAGAAGTGGATCTACGAAGGCTTTAAAGGCAGTGAAACTTTAAATTCTTTGTCGTGCAACATTTGTGAATGAGTTGGGGTTTATGTTTTGCCAATAATTTAGAAACACAAGCTGTTAATGATAAATTACTTTTAATTAAAAGCACACTGCTTTTTGTAGCCAGTTTGCCATTCTAATGCATATTGCTGCTGTCAGACATGTTCAGTAGAATAAATTTAGCAAATCAAAAATTAAGATTCATGGGAATGTGAAAACTTTGAGTAGAAAATATTCTGAAGTATTTGTCAGTCTAGTTCTAGCTGTTGTTTATTAGTGATGCGACAGCCAGGATGGGGCTACCTCAGCCTTGCTGGCTGCTACTTGTTCTAGGGCCTAACTCTTGCAGTACATGCTCAGCACAAATCTATGAATATACTCTCCAGAGAGGTGAGAAAACACCTTCTTTCCCCAGGCTTTCTGCTACGGCATGGAGCGTTTTGACAGCACTTGGGAAACTTTGGTTAAATGGTATTGAATTACATTATATTGCCCTGTATTTCTAGCCGTTCAGGAATTGCAGCACACGATGTCCGCGTGCTCCTCTCCCTGCTCCCCACACCCAAATGCATATAGACGCAGTTAAATAAAGTATAGGTGCAGCCCAAGCCGATGTAACGGCAGTAGGGGCGGCGAGGAGACAGCTGCTGGCTGCGTGGCCAGACAGACCTTGAAGTGCTGCCTGTCACACACAGGGTTTTTCTGAAGTGCATCTCCCGACTGGGAAAAGACAAAGTCAAGCTTAGGAGTTCATTGGAATCAGTCCTGCAGCTGCAGAGTCAGGAGAATCTATGTAGCACAAATTAGGCTATAAAATGTTTTTAACACCTTTTTACTCACATGAATTACTGAATTTGTTAGTAGGGCAGGTGCTGAGAACAAGTCTGCTATTTTTGTGTGTGGGTGACAACCTCTCTGGCATTTGATACAATAAAATCACAAAATTAACTTAATTATATGATGGAGGAAGAAGTAATTAAACTGAAATGAGGTGTGCAGTCAGTGAAGTCAAATGTACATATACATATGTTTTAAAGGCAAGTGTTAAACCCACAGGAAAAGGCATGAGACTCTGCCAAAAATTGAAGCAAAGAAAAAAATACTTAGTTGAAAATTGTTCTTAGGAAAACAGGTACATGTATTAAGAATTAGAAATAACATAAAAGCCGAATGATCTTACTCTGAGAAACGCTGTTTTCAATTTTTTTGAAATCTGATATTTTGAAATTTCTCCAGACTTAGATTCTAAAGAAGAAAAATGAAATACCTGAAATCGCTAAAGCATTCCACTTCAAGAACTGGAAGACTGAAAAATATGCTCAGTATAAAACTGCTAAACACTTTATTAAATGCCAGATAAAAATAGAATATTCAAAAGTGAAAAAGTTACACTACAACGTGTATGCTTTGTCTCCAATTCCAGATTTTCAGTTTCCTTCGGTTTGTTAGATATTAACTTATTTGCAGAATTGATTGAAAACACCCGTTTATGCACTACAATGCTTAAATGCTAATAATCAGTAAAATGTACAGAGGTATATGATCTTAGGTATACTCGATACCTATTTGGCTGTACTCCAAACTTTATAAACTTACCTACATGGAAGTCACTGGTACATTAGAAATACCACAGACACTAATAGGGCTGATCGAATAATGTCCAATTCACTTAATAATGAGTTTTTGTAGTCTCATTCAAATGGTTATATAGCTGATTTGATAGTGTTTCATTGATACCTTATTTCACTTGAGGACATTTCTGACCTATAGCGTATTTCCTTTATGGTTTTGGAGGTTTTCTGGGTAGCAACTTGTTTGTTATTATTTTCTAATAATAGATACACTGCTTGCCAAAGGGAAGTATACATCATAGACTTACAGTATGTTCGTTTCTCTGCATTGAGGGGTAGTTATGCCACATAATTATCTCCATTAGGTGTTTGGAGGATAGTGTCTTTATATTCCTAATGGAGTAGTCTTAACCTCATAAATTTGTGTATCTGTCACCTTCCCAACACTTGACCACTGACTCCCTTGCTGTTTCTCCAGTGAAAGCTCCAGTTCATGCTCAAAGAATGTATGGGCAACCGAGTGCAAGAATCAGGCCTCATGTTTTGAGGACAAGTCCTATATATAGTCCTTTTGTTCTAAGTGTGTTCTTTAGACTTGATTGATTGACAGATGTTATATCGCAGAACTTGACTCAGCACAAATGGAAGCAACCCCATTTTTCTTGACTGCTAACGCTGCAGGATCAAAGAACAGCAACTCCTCAACCTATAGAGGATGGCATGTGGTTGTTCGCCCTCTGTCTACCTGTTTAATCCCAAGAGTCCACAAAGCAAACTCGGTTTTAGAAGTCTCCTTATAGTGGAGAAATACATTTCTCTATCCTCAGTCATAATCTCTAACCTTTTCACTAACTTTGATGGAGAAAGTATCAGTCTGAATGTTGTTGAGGTTCACCAAATCAAGTCAATTAACATTAAATACTAGTAGCCAGTATTGGTACTTCTGCAAAGTAGCGCTACACAGAAATTGCTCTGAAGCAGGCTAACAAACTATTTCAGTCAGGAAATACTTGGTAATCTCTTTAATAAGATCTAAAAATAAATATTTCTGGAGAATTTAACATATGATTGAGAAATAAAGAAAAATAGGAAAGGTACTTGGAAATGATTTTTCATTAATCTTTGTTACTGCAGTTTTCTCTAAGGTGTATTGACGCTCACGGTATGTCAGTCACGTTGATTAGTACATGGATATATTTAGCTGAAGTGATTTTGTAGCAATAGTGGACCATGCCCTCATGGCTTTTACGAATTTTTATCTCTGGAGCTTGAGTGATATCAAATTGAGATTTATGGTAAACTGGGAACTTGAAACTCCCAGGAAAATACTAATCCAGTGATGAACGGAATGCCAAAAGAGTAACTGAGCATATGGAGGCACAATCTTGTACAGAAAAACACAGGTGTGCTGAGGTATACAGAATCCTTCCTGGTGGAGAGTTACTAGCCAAAAGAGCTGAACTGAATCTGGATAATTACCATTTATTTCTCTCTTTCAACACTTACGATGTAGATCACTTCTATTTGTTGAAGTGAAGACCTACAACATTCTGTGGTCTGGAGAGTTCTTGCCTGCCTGGTGGACGGACTGGCAGTGGTTTGATGACCTTTTTACATACAAAGACATCGTAAGGACATAGGTGTCTCTTGTATGTATGCCCCACTCTCAAGCTTCTGCCCTTTGAGCTGCCATCCAGTCACCGTCCAAAAGCTGAAATTCCTTACCTGTGTAGTTGTTTTGAGTTTTGCCACCAAATGTCACAAGGTGTCTGAAGTTCTGGTTCTGAACAATACGTCCTTTCTGATTGACCTAAACAACTTGCCGTTTGGCTTGCTTTACCGTTCACAAATGCAACTTCCCCATCTAGCAGAAAATGTTCTTTTCATTGCAGTTAGCACTTATGGGAGCTGGAATGTAATCAAGTTCCCATAGCCACGGTAGCTGACGAAAGCTAAGTTTAAAGATCCTACAGGTTAGGTCTATGAGCTAGCTGCATAGATGGTAAACATTAACAAAAACTAAATAGTACTAAAGGCACTGAGAAATGAGGCAGACCTTTAAGAGCACACTGAAGATGACCATTATTTGAGAATGTTTTTAGACTCAAAAGCTATGGTGGTAGTTCAGTAACATAATTTTTATACTTTCTCTGTGGTAAGGCATAGGCAACCAACACTAATATAGACTAATCTGACAAGGCACAAGGAAACTTCAGTCTGAAAACATAAACAAACTAGGATACAAACCAATGAACTGTTCAGCGTTTTCTAAGGTACTGTCTGTTCTGGACTCCTCACTCCCCACGTATTCAGAGATCTTTGTAGACAAAGTTTCCAGTATGTGTCCCCTAGTGATAGACGGATCCACCGGAGAATGAGTAACTGAAATTGAAGATGGATGTTAGCATCTATTTGAGCCTTCTGAGAGAAGTATTGAGCTTTTTTCATAGTCACTTTCTACTTGCATAAAATTAACTATTTTATTCTGTAATTGGTTATAAATTGTATAATGCAGACCCACTCTTCTCAGTCTTTCTAAAATGATAACGCAAATACTATGAGGTCTAAAAAACTTACCAAGCAGGGCTAAAAAATACATAATGAGAAAAGACCAAATACACTCTTATATTCTTGTATTTAAGAGGCAGATGTAGAAAGCAAGGTGGACAAATGGAAACACTTTTTCTAAATGCTAATATTGATGCATCCAACGAGGTTGGTGGAGGAAAATCAACAAGATTCTAGTCATCAGGTATGAAAAATGACAGCATAGATCACTTTGGAAGAATTGTATTATATCTTTAAAAAAAACCAAATAAAACCAACAACAGAACCAACCAACCAAAAAAACAAACCAGAGGACTACATTTACGATGTCTTTAAATGACTACAAAATCAATTCAGATTGGAATGTCATGCTTGGGGAGGGTGGGGAATAGCACTGGGGCTTTCCAACTGATTTTGTAAGAGGTACTGAAAACTATGGAAAATCAGAGGAAAATTCTGCTATATTATTACCATGTCAAAGGTGACGTCACCTAAGTGTAAGCAGACTAGAAGAGTGTTAGGAAAGAATAAAATGCATAAGCTAACACTTTTATGCATAATGAACTTGTATGTTAGGAGCAACTAACGAGAGAATTCAAAAGCGGGAAAGCATTTCTCAGTTAAGCCCTGGATGAAGATATATTAATGAAAAGCCACTCTAAGCATGGTTGTAAGGTATTCAAATTCAACACTCTTGTAGAAGCAAAAAAGTCCACCTAATAATAATTCCAAGTAAAAATGGAAACTACATCAAAATAAGGGTATTTATGAATAGAATATTAAAGGATCAGCTAAAGCATTTAATTTTGCAGGTGTCGTGCAGACTGTCCAGGGGGATGCGGCAAGTGAGTTACTGAGGAAACGTTCTATACAAAGAAAAGGGAGGTAATTAAATTGTCACTGGCAAAGAGCACTGCGGTCACCAAAAATATAAATGGATTCAAACAGTGCCTCATTAAAATTCATGGGAAAACATGCTAATCAAGGGCTATTAAACAGTCATCTGGATATAACATCTGTCTAAAAAAAATTCAGAATCATTATTTCTCAGCAGTATCAGTAGAAACAGGAGAAACTGATAAATGATTAGTTACAAATCGCTAGACCTAAATGGCGTTCACACAGAAGTTCTACAGCTGACGATACATCCCGAAGAAAGCACACTTCTTTCTCCATAATACAAGGTCCTCTTTCATTATAGAACTGTTTGTACAGCAGTGGGCATGGTTAAGGGGTGTTAAGGTCAAACCTGCCTCCCGTAGACTTCTAGGATATCCCTAGAAAACAGATTCAGCTATATGCTTCTGTCTTAGCATCTGGAGGCAAGACGCTTATTCTTTTTTCCCCACCATCACCTCCATACACACTCATTTAGTAAAATGGTTCCTTTGTAGTAAAATCGGCAAAAATAAACACTATTTAAATTAGACTGGACTGGAAGTGTTGCAACAGACCAGAGGAGTTCTGTGTCCCTTCTTCCATGCAGCCTTAAGAATAAGATTGGGAGGTACAAGAAGCTTCATTTATGAAGCTACTTTGCCAGATAGTATTTCTCAAAATCATTAACTTTGTTATATATACATAATGGCTTGTGCTAAGCATCTTTCAACAAGACTTAAATATTTTTGATACTAAGTATGGGTTTTAATGTGTCATGTAAATTACACAGTGAATGTTTATAGAGCCTGTGTACTTTACTAAAACACATTCTGACCTGTGAGTAAGACAAAGAAAATCTAAGCTAAGTGACAGGCGAGCTCTCCTTTCACCCAGCCAGGAACTCATGTAGTGCTTAGTTAATTAATACATATTCACTTTTTTCCTTGAAGTCCTACTTAGTAAGTGCCAATGTTTTACAAAAAAAAGCATACAGAGTGACTATGGAAGCCCAGAAGAGGCATGACTGCTGGAAGCACAAATAAAGAGGACAATGACATGAAAACATATCTCCTTAGTTTCCCAGGGGATGGCAGAACCTTTAGAAGTAATTTTGCTTTGCAGAGCAATTCTATCCCCTCAAATTATATATATTCACTGGAAAGATCATTTCTCAAACTTGAAAGTAGATCTACCATTCCCTCCCTAAAAAAACACTAAGAATATAATACCAGGTACTCATTATGATAGAAGCTGTGTCAAGTCCCCTGACTTTACTTATTCTTCATTTTAAGCCATTTTATTTTTGAAGAAATGTAAAACTTTAGATTAATTCAGCTTTGAACTAAAAGAGTTTGATTATGAATGGTTTGAAATGGGGGAGAGAAGTAAAAAGGAAGGAGAGGGAAATTCCTTTATGTGGTAAAGGATACATTTATCAATAAAAGGTTTGTCCTTTTATGTTAGGAGATGTAATAACTTTATGGCAAAATTACTTCAGGGGGATATATAAAACAGTTTCAAGATAAACCTTGTCTTATTAAATTGCGTTCAATGTTTTCAAGGCAGGAGTTTCCAAAATATGCAATGTATGCATAACATGCAGACAAGGTTTTGCTGATTACAGATATAGACTTTAAAAGGCACACAGGTCTGCACCAGCCCCTATTGACTTTTCATACAATTTAACATGCAGTAAGTCTCTAGAAGAAGTAAAGATTTTTAAGATTAATAGAGATACTTCATAAATCTGTTCACATTTGGGGACTTTGCTACGTTTTGAGACAGCCAAAAAGCTTTGGCATAATTTCCAGAGCTCTTCATATATCTCTTATCAGTGCTACATGGCTCTTAATCTGAGTCTTAGAAATTTCCCTTTTCGAAGGAAAACTCATTATTTTTTTAGGCACAAAAATAAATACACAATTTTCCCATGATTAGAATATTGTCCTTATTATTCTTCTCTGTATGGAAATCTCTTCCTCCATTACTACAAACTTTTTATTGTTGATACAAGTTTCCTGCTGCATAAGTGTAAATTCCAGTTTGGGGCCAAGTAGTTCAAGGAGCATGAGTTAAACTTTAATCATCTCCCCATTTTCATTCTGCTACAGTATGTGAATGTTAGCTATTTCAGCATTATTTAAGATAATTAAGTAGGAAGGCTATGCTTGATGCTTGAGCTAGTTTCAAATAACCTTGATAAAAGGAATTTACCAGACTTGGACAACAAATCCCACATTTTAGATTTGTTTTTCCCAGGGATTAATTTAAAAAAAACAAACAACCCAAATTGAGAAACTAAACTAGTTTCCCCCCTTTAATGCTAGACATAAAAACTGAATCAGTTCTTCCTCATGGATTTCCCTTGCAACTCTTAGCACTATTTTAAAAGTCTTCTTCAATTATAGCCTTCATCATACTGCCAGAACTGATGTTGACAGCTGGATAGCTTTGCACTGGTATCACAAAATGTATGTCACTAAGTAATAGGCTATAAAAATAAATTGCTATTCATCTTGCAAAAAGATCAGGCACCAGTGAAGGCTTCTATACCATGTAATGTAGAAACTTCATTTATTTATTGTAGATATTATACCATAGAAGAACATGAAGTAATATAAAAGGGATGGCTGTGTGGATATTTAGAAGGAGTACTTCTCAGGAACAAGCTAGAATATAACATCCATTCATTCTGAATAGGTATAAGCAGACTTCTATCTAACTCAGAAAAGAGGAAATATAATGAATAGAAATTCAAAATGAAGCTGATCTGAAAGGTTATTAGATATATGAATAAGGAGAAAAGTGATATTTAAGTACAAAAATTACTTTTTCCCATTTTTCTCATACTTCTGACTGCAAAATGTATTTTCCACAGGACTTCTTTCCACATAGTGTTTTGAATTTAATCTGTATCCAGTTTTCCAGCAATACAAATATTGTGGTAAAAGTGCAAAATTGCTTTAACACCATTTCTGCCCTGACAGGTATTCTGTGATCATTAATTGCATGCCTTTGAAGCAAGTTCCAGCCTGATAGGCGCATTTGAAGAGTTAACTGCACAAATGCTGGAGGTAATTTTTGTTGTCCTCTTTTCTTGGATGCAAAAATGCCAGAACTGGCTCAGAGAAAAACAATTAGTGGGAATAGGAATAGGAATCAGGTTTTTTGCTATAAAAACATTACCTTTTCTTGTAGCTCCTTTTTCTGTAAATATCATGTGAACACTTTTTTGTTCTGAAATAAGAGAAATTCTCGGCTGACTACATCAAGACTTCCCTGCATTGCCAGTCATTTGTGCAGAAATTTTCTAGCTGCAGAAATTATAAACTTTAAACCAGTTTTATTCTAATCAGAAAGCTTGTATTCACTTTAAATAACCTTGTTTTTTATGCCACCCAAGAAGAGAAGTTTTTCATATGACATACTAAGAATTAGGTTACTTTATTACAGACATCAGTAGGTTCAGGATCTAAAATCTTAAATCAGTTTGCAAGCCCTTTATAAAATCCTGCTCAGATTCGGAACTAAAATATCAGTGGCATTCATATTCCTGCCTGGGACAGTTTTTAGAAGAACAACATATTCAGTTACTACAAGATAACCACTTTTAGTGTATAATGGAACCAGATACGACCACTGTTATCTACCTTGAACAGGTACAGGAATAGGGCATCTATATAGCGCTGTAATAAGACTGGAAAGAGCGTGTTACCTTTTATAGTATCTATTGTTTGCATACATGGTCACTTTTCCTTATGAAAAAACCTGCAGAAATATGATATTTTGTCACTTTTGCATGAGATGAAGAATATGATGGAAACATTAATAGCATTTTTTTCCTGAAAAGGAGGGGAAAAAAAGTCAGCATCTGGATCAACTAATATAATCAAGTAACTCTATTCTCAGTGCATACAAACTGATATCAAACTATATCATACCATGTCTTAGACTAACCTGTTGCTTAAGAAGATCTTTACCAGAAAGTAACAGTGAGTATGTCTTTTTTTTCTTTTTTTTTTTTTTAATTCCGGAAGTCTGTCCTGACTTCTCAGCTTTTAATTCTTTCCCTATGCCCTTTATTCAGATGCTGGTTGCTAAAGGGCACCAGAGCATTAATTAAATAACTCTCGCCCACAAGATTTTAATGTTGCTGTTTGTCTTTTGACTTTTGAGACCAGTGCTGTAAGATCGTTATCAGAATGGCCTCATTTTTTCTGCTAGAAAATACCAGTTTGAAAGAGACATTTCCCAAGAGGACGTTCCTGGCAGTGAAGGTTTGCTTTTGAAATAAAGACCACGATAACCCATGGGACTGTGACCCTACTCTTCCATAGGGAACCGTACTATTAAGTGGGACTAATTGCCTGTGTGACTCTGTTGGCAATGCCACCATCATGCTGCTTATTGGAAAAATGTGAAAACTACTTTTTAGAGTGTAAAGCAAAGGGCCGTGTAGTTTCAGGCTTGAAAGTGTAGCTTCCTCAGAGTTTCAGAGGACAGTTGCTGTGTCTCCTTCTCCACAGTAACTGTAAGCAATGCACCTGCCTCTTACCGCCGTTTCTAGAACCAACCCTTGTGATAGGCAAGGCACCGCTAGCTTACAGATAGCAAATGAAGAAAATTAATGCCTCCAGTTTTCCTGGCTCCTCCTTTTTTCAGTCTTTCTTCTTAATTTTAAAGCATCTTCTCTCTTCTGCTGCAAAATTGGTACAATTTGCCAAGATACTGGCCAAAACAGCATTTTACTCTACTCTGCCTGTCAGGGCTGCCGGGCGGCTCCATGAGGGGGAACGAGCTGGGAGATGAGGCTACCCCAGTGCAGGCCATGCCCTTGGCCGCTGTCCCACAGCTTCCACACACGGTGGGCAGAAACGGGGACTGGTAGTGGGGCCCACGATGGCCGCTGGCACTGTGAGGGGGTGGGCCAGGCCAGTGGTCCTGCTGGGGGGGGCTCCAGGCCGGTGGAAGCAGGGGTGTGAGGCCTCCTGGTGAGGCTGGGCACCCTTATGGCCTGCTGGGGCCTGCAGGCCCCTGAGCTGTCTTTCCTATGTCGTTGGTAAGTAGGGAAAAGCAGACAAGTAGTCTAGTTATAGTAGAAAGGGCAGAAAAGCCAAATGGTAAATAATGCCTTTTGGCTTATGGAGCTCCATGAAGTCATTGCCCAGCTAACAGTTTGGGCACTAGCTGTCCCTGGACCGCTCTTTAAGCTACCATGCAGACATTTGTCTGCTCCGAAACAGTCCTGTTAATTCATAACGCTAACCAGACATTTATCAACCAGCTAGACAAAGTGACCTGATCAAACTTTCAGGCTAGCATGGAAAAGTCAGAGTGAAATTTAATTATTCTAAACATTGCACACGGTATGAGTGTTCTTCCTGAAATAATGAAAGTTATTTTTCTTCAGGAAATGAAAAGACACCTGTCTCCTTCAGACTTCAGCAGCAATGAATTGAAATAGTGAACATGGTGTTTAGTGATGAACACAGAGTTTTAAGAGCTCTTTCTATCTACTGCCTGAACAGAGAAGTAACTATAAATCTTTCCAATATCAAAAAGGAGAGAAAGGCAAGGAGTGTGTCAAGACTACAAAAGAGACATTACAGTGTCTTTTAGCAATAATCTGTAAGTATGTTATTTGTCTTAACTATACAGCTGTGAATACTTTATGTACATATTTTCTTGAAAAAGGTTTGAATGCTTTTTTTCACTTTTCACTTCTGGTTAACACTTGCAAACTTCTCAAATAATTCTGTGTTCACTGAAAGAGTTTTTACTATGATCTACATATTATTTTCAGTAAACTTATGAAGCTTTGAAAACTAGAAATTTCAATGATGCAATTGGTAAGCAAAATTATACAAGGCAAACTTCTAGGGAAGTTGCATCAAAACATTAAAAAGGGAAGACTTTAAATAAGTAAAAATTGCATAAATAATGGGATTTTTTTAAAAACCAACCCCCAAAAAGCCTATCAAGATGTCAAAAAAATGTGGGCCAAATCAAAATTTCATTTAAAAAAATCACTTAGGAGGAAAACCAAAATTAATTTGGTTAGTTATATTTTTAAGGGAAAAATTCTCTTTCTTTTCAGGTTTTCAGGAGCATAAATTTCTTTGAGTCTATTCATCTGCGTCATAGTAATAAGAAGGCATATTTTAAATTGCAAGAAATGTCCAGGTTTTAGTTTTGTTCAAGGAAAAATTATGTTCATGCATTATGGCTAGGCGGATAAACAATGATTACTATATAATTGAGATTATCTTGATAATAGAAACTCATGGTTTCTATGACTATTTTCATTACTATATCCCACACCAAAAGTATACAATCTCTTGCATATTAAGCTGCTAATGTGGGACTTCAATGTTTACATACAGAATATTCTTCCTTTTTGGCATTTTCCATAAATAAGGAGAAATATGTATAGAAAGGTACAGGCTGCCACTCTAGTTTCAAAACAAAATGTTACTCACATAAAAAAATTTTTGGCTGTGTCCATGAAATAAAAACATACAAAATAATAAGCATTTTCAAGAGGAATTGCCCTCAAGCCCATGTGTGAGACTGAGATAACTCCAGTATTTCTAGCACCTGAAGGTACAAATTAGCTTTGCTTTCTGCTTACCCTTTTACACAATATTTTATATGGCCTAATGGTCACATGAAAATAAGTTACATTTATGCCTGGAATTACAGAAGAGGTGATATTTAGAATGAAACTATACCCTATATGACAGCTTGTTCAAGTAACAAAATATACTATGCTGAAAAGTTAGATATCTCATAGGAACGCACATTGTCACTGCCTCAAGAGTATTGCTAGAGTCAAGCATTTTGTAATGTATCTGCTTTTGAACAGGCTTTCTCTTTAGGTTTGACAAAGTCTGAAATCTTTTACACCACGGTTGCCTGGAACTTTAAAACTGCTTATGTCATATTGCCACGTCTCAGTTTTGTTATCTAATTTCAGGGAGCGATATGAGACCAAGCCGAGAGGGAAGATTAATGTCTGTCAGCTTCATAATCTGATCCATTTATTTAGAAGACATCTTTATTCTCTTGGACAGAAGTAAGTGGCATACTAGCAATCTATGTCACCAGTTCATCACAGGCTCTAAAAAGTTTGACTGTGCTAGCTTCTTTCTAGCTTTCACTGTAAAAGCTGTGCTGTTCCAGATAAAGCAATTGTTGGACTGCCTAATCCAGCAGCTCTCATGACTGCCATAATTGCTGATGTAGCAAGACAATATGGGGTAAAGCCTTAATTGGTGGGGTTCCCTCTTGCTTAAGGACAAGGAATATTTTATTTCAAGGACTGTAATGAGTTTTGCTTGATATTGTATGTCTTTTATAGAGCCCTCAGAAAGGGTTTTTGTTAATGTGTTTTGTGCCTTGCCATAAAAACAAGTTTTACATGCTCCTTTCAAAAACAATTCTCAGTCTGCTTCCTACCAACCTGTCCCAAGAGAAGTCGCCTATGATATTTCTTGCTTTCTCAGCCTGATCACTGCTGTAGACCCAAACGTCCCTGAGCACAACATCTTTGAGTCACACACCCTGATGTGGGCATGACATATTCCTGTCTCTGCTTCTCTGCATATGGATGACTGCTTTGTTTTTTTCTCACTGTTAAAGACACATGCCAACGGTGGCTTCTGTGTTCCAAAAGTGGTTGGCTGGCTAAGAGGGTGAGGGGAAGCTCAGTGCACAGTTTGCTCAGTCCAACAATAGCTTTAACCACTTGTACATGGTCTAGTAAATTAATTTCAACTAAATGTGTGTCCAAAGTGTGAGAGTTTTGCTCTGTCTTCCTCTACTTTCCTGGAACAGAGAAGTTCTACAAACTTGAGGCAAGATCCTTTTCTTCCACTTACAACACAGTTGCAGAATTGTTAATAGGTCTGTCAAACTGGGTTCATTTATAATGCTGAAACTTGATGTAGGACATTAAGCATGTTTTTAATCCCAGGATGACATTAAGATCATTTTCATAGGCAAGATATTTGTGCAGAGCTGCTAGTGGCTAAAAAGGAAGTCAGAAACAAGCTGCTTGTGTATTCTGGCACAAGCAGAGTATCTTTGTATTTTGTGAGTATGAGTAGGTTGGTGGCTTCAATTGCTAAAAATGTCAGCAGAGTATAAGCAGGCAGTCCTGCATTTTGGGAAATATTTTTGTTAGAAGTGGAGTGTGAAATTAGAATAATAGAGGATTTATGATCTTTTGAGGGGGGAGGAAGATAAAGTGAAATCAAACAATTGCTGCAGCAATTGTGCAATGTAGGAAAGCGAATGTAGAAATGATAGAGGAGTCAAGTGCAGCTACATAAAATTTGAACATATCTTTTGTAAGCAGCATATGACGGGTTTGAATATAGTCAGCAAATTACAGAAGACATTTACCCTCATCAGCATAGCTAACTTTGAAACCAAGGAAGATTTTGGCTCAAAAAAAATGGTATCATGCATGTTTCAGAAAGACAATTAAATAATGTGTTATTGAGTGTTTTGTAATGGACTCAGTACTTGCAATATATGATTGCATATGTGCATATTTGATAGAGTCTGCCCATATTTGAAGTGTTCTAAACTGCAAATGGTGACTTAAGATGCCTTTAGTTTTAGGTAAGGCACATCATCAAGGCACCAGGAGATTGTGAAGTATAGTATATGGGTAGGAAGCAACTTAAATGCCAGAATGAGTCTAATCTTGAGCTTTTAAAGGATCTGGAGGATAAGATGGCATCTTCTTCTGTGTGTTGAGAAGGTGTTTGGGATACACTGTGATTTAGACCTATACTGCAGACTATGTTCTCTAGGACAGGGCAGCTCCCCAAGGGCTAATTCTTGCAAATGCTGCATCATGAATCAAGAGAAATCTTAGCCATTGTGTCCTTTTTGCTATTCCACTGCAAGAACAGATAGCATAAAAACAGTTCTAAAATTTGTTTTTAATAGCATAGTGTAAGTGGCTTTCAAAAGCCAACAAAAATGGGCTTCTATAGAGACATTTTTTGTGATATATTTTGCAAGATGTTTTTTAATCCATAGTGTTAAGCATGGAAAATAGGAATAATTGATTTCTACACTTGCAATGAACTGCACACTGTGTATATACACATACTGTATACCACGTACTGTATTACTACATTGGCACCAAATGTAGAAATAGAGCAGGAAGGTATGACAAGCATACAGAACATCTATTCTGGGACTTATTCCCTTGTCTGACATTTTCTCCTTACTAACATGAGATGTTAAAGATATAAAGCCGTCAGGGAGATGATTAATGACACACTATTTGCCTTCCACACAGAGATTATTAAAAAATATATATAAAACAAAGAACTATATATCTTAACCAGTGTTAGAAAAGTCACCCTCTGGTACTAAACACTGAGCGACATTTAGAAAAAAAACATTAGAACTTTGCTCAGTCATCAAAATTGGATATTTTTATGACGGTGATACCATTGAAGTAATGGCAAAAGCTAGGCAGGGTTACATTACAATGTGCTTGTGAATAAAGAGGTTTCTGGCTTCATGCCTGACTGTCTCTTTAGGCTGTTTGCCTAATTCTCTCTGACTTTTTAAACAAAAAGCTTTCACTGTAGTTTCCTCTTACTCCATGATTTACAGAGCACCCCCTCAGTTAGAACATTAGGAAATCCAGGGCCTCAGAATCCATGATTCTAGAAAAACTTACGAGTCAAGGCTGGATGTTCACATTCACTTCATGAAGAATGTGTTTTGTCCTAGGGCAAACAGTTGAAAGCTCCAGTGGTCCTTTGACCGATTTCCTGAATTGAATAAAAACAAAGTCTTAAATATCAAAATTCTGTGCAAAACAGCATACTTTCTTCTACATGAGTTTTATAACACTGTACATGCTAGTGAAGAAAAGACCTCAGTAACTGGAGTATTCCACATGACTGAACCTTTAGTTATTAATATAAGTCTTATATTCCTTTAAGTATAAGTATTCCTTTAATTTATACATGGTCTGTTTCATTTATTTATTTTTTTCTTAGGCTCTCTCATTTTGTTTGTAAACTAGAAACAGAAGAGAGAAGCATGATTCACATGTATTGTAGGAGCAAAAAGGATGCTTCAGGAGAGTTTTGATCAGGTATTTACATGCTCAGTATTGTGTGTCTAAATGTATGTCTAGTTAATCCAAACCCGAAGATAAGGTTGTAGTCCACATGCAGCCACTATGTTTCTTGGTCTGGCCGGTTAAAAAACATCAGGGAAGTAAGGTGTCTGCCTATGGCCACCATGCTGAACAAAAGATTCTTTGGGGTTTCACTCTAGATCAGCTGCGTCTCTTGTGAGACCAATGGCAAGTCCTTTGACAATTTTCATGCTTCGGAATAACTATTGTAATGATTTTCCTCCAAGGTTTTGAGTTATTATGCTTGTCATGTTGGGACTCTCTAAGCAGCAGCCAGTGAGTCATGCTAAGGGCCAGTAAGAGTAAACCACCAGCCTTTTCCCCAGGCAACTGTTTCCAGATGTTCTAAAACACCCATGGAAGGAGAGGTGTGACCAAGTGCACATTATTACTTCTGCTTCTGGCCTGCCGATGTTCATGCTACTCTCCTTCAACTGCTCCTCCCTCAAAAGGCTCATTAAAAGTGCTGTTGTTAGTCATTAGGTTTTTAATGCGACATCTGAGATTAATGCTTGGCACATACGGTACTTGAAAGCATTTACACATTTTAAGTACGTGTGCATTCCTTTTTAAAGTTTTTTAATAGCTGTCTCTATCAACATTTTGTGACAAAGAAAAATGTGAAACGCCACTATATTGAATGCATCTGGCTTGTTCCCTGTGACAGGTCAAAACCAGCAAAGGGAAATGCGTATGAAAGCTTTTTTTTTCTTCATTAAACAAGCAAATAAACAAAGCTTCTTTCTCTGTGAAGCTTTTCTTCCATAAATGTTTTTAAAGTAGTGTTTTTCGTCCTATAGGCAGGGTACTAGCACCAGTTTGATCTGTCATAAAAGCAAATAAACAGAGTATTACTTGTTCCTAAAGAGAGATTTCTCTGCCCCTCCAGCTATTTCAAAATTAACAACATCTTTCCTGCTTATATGCCAGATCTCTGGGCAGCACTTGCAGCTGCCCTGGAGATGGCACTTCCCAGCCTGTAACACTGCTTCGCCTACAGTATCCTACGGATAACAACATCTGGGCTTGGTCCCTAACCTAGAGGGACTGGTTTTCATAACCCTCCAAAACAGAAGCTGCTACAGTGAAAAAAAACAGCTTTCTCCAAGTGGCTGTTTCCTTTCTTGGCCCTGATTGGGTTTTTTTGTTGTTTGGTTGGGGTTTTTTTAATAGGATTAGACCTTAAAGTATGACATGCTGTTTTTTACATCACTGGAGACGGTGTTTGTTGAGGTAGCCTGCAGTTACACACGCCATCTCAAGCATCGTTTCAAAATTTTAGCCATCATGTGTTGATGGGGCTGAGCCGGAGCCCACGCAGCCACCAGTGGCCCCATTCTGCCACTACCCCTGGGCAGACCATGCCTGTCACAGTGACAGGGCTGCAGCCTGGGGGCACGGCCAGGCCACACGACTGCTCTTGGATATGCTGCAGGACCAGCAGTGGCCCTCAGCTCTGGGCTGGGTCCAGAGCTTGGTCCCAGGCCCTCAGCCATGGGGTAGGTGGGCAGGTGGGCTGTCTGGCCCCATGGTTCTGTCCTGCGGTGGGCTACGTAGCCCTGGCCACTGCCCCTAGTACTGAGGGGGCACTGTCAGCCCTCACCGTGCCTGAACAAGTACCTCGTGGAGATACCCTTACTGCTAACGGCTGATGACCTGCCATCATTATCTGTGCACCAATTATAGCCATAATTTTAGTAAAAACCTCATAAACAGCAATTTCAGTAGCTGCATGCATGCATGGAGGTATGAGTAGATGCCATTTCTGTTGTGCTAACAAGTTTTATTAGCTGTTACGTGTCTGAGAACGCACAGTGGGATCCCGAAAACACCCAGCATTCACAATTTGCTGTGGCTATTTTAAATTCTTCATGTCAGTGTCAGCAATTTTAGTGGCCTCATCCTGCCGCAGTGGAGCAATGCTAGAGCTGAACAATTCCTGTACATTAAAATTAAAGTGGTGCACTAGTATGGTAAGGAAAACATTGCCATTACCCCACACTTTGCATTTTGTTCGAAAAGCTATTTAGACGGAACACTTCCAGAGTCTGCTCTTTAAGCAAGTGTATTTTTTGGATACATGTTGAAGACTTCTTTCAAGTTGTGAATCTGTCCTGAATTTTATGCTGTATAGATAGGAATTATAGAAGAGAGAGCAAAGGGTCGGAAGATTATCTTTCAGGAGTCAGGCTTAGTAGCTTGCAGGCATCAAAGAGTCAAGGACTGGCCAAAGACATGATGTATTTGTCTACCGGTGCTCCACATTTCAAAAGTCTTTGGTGCCTGGGGACCTTAAGCAGTGAAAAATGGGGTGCTCGTAGACCTAAAGCATCACATTCCACCCAGTTTCTGCTTTGAGAGCCTTAGGTTATACCCAGAAGTTTACTGCCAAATTTCACCTGAATTTTTTCCACTGTTTTTGTCAAGCATCTTATCAGAAGGTCTCGATAGCCATGGCTCCTCATTAGGAAACTTTTCTTTATTCTAATTCACCAGTGGTAAAAGTTGGTTGTTTATTTATGGGGAGATACTGAGGTTAAATAGTCCCCAAGAAAAGCAGTTATAGTACACAAAGGTAAGTGGACACTAATGCTTCCCTTAACTTAATTTCTCCAATGCCTTTCATGTTTCTGTCTTAAAGCTGTCAGTGATTTAATGGCAACAGGAAAAAAAGGAATATCAGTCTATAAAATCAAAAGATGTGTCTAAAGTAGAGAATAGAGAAAGTTCCAGACTCCTTAGAGCTCATTATGGACTTTAATGTACTTGATTTCATTTGAAAGTATTTTAAATACTATGGTGACTGATGATAACATAAAACTGTATGTAACAGGTAAATATTTCAGATGTTTCTAACTCCAGGCAAATTTGGATTAAATGTTTTGTTTCAGGTCTCAGTTTTCTTTTAAACAATGGGAAAGGAAAGACAATGCAAATTTTTTAATCCCATCTTAAGAATGTGGCTTAAAAATAGTAATAATATTTCTCAGAAAATCATATTAAATTATTTGGGTATATCATTTCTAATATACCTTCAAAAAGTTGCATTTGCTTTACAACAAAATCTCTTTGTATTCAAATGGAGCATTTTTTCAAGACCGATTGTCAAAGTCAGTGCTCACGGTGAAAGCAAAATTGAGCTCCTGGCTCTGGCTGCTAGGCTGATAGCTGTAGGAGTTAACTCTGTTGATGATAATGAGACTGAGCAGGCAGCAGATGCTCACGTGCCTTTACAATCCAAATCTACCAAAAAATTCCTCTCGCAGAAAATTTGAGGAATGTCTGGCGCCCTGGAGATAGTGACAGACTCGGTATTAGCCATATGCCACCTGCTAGAGCCATTGTTAAACAAACTACAGGATTTTACGGCACTATACCAAGTTGCTTACTCACAATGAGACTTCGTCCTATTCCAAATTTTATAATTTTCCCTTACAACAGCTTTTTAAACCACAAATCATGCTAAGCTGTAAAAATAATGAATTTGTTACAAAAATATTAAAGAAATTAATTTAAGAATATTTTATGAGATGCGCTATTTACAATCACCCATGTACAGGAAAATAGTGTTTGCTGTGCTGTGTTATTTTTCCTGTAAAAGCTCAAATACTATACACCTACTGTTTCACATTTACGATTTTAACATCTGTTTCCTTAAAGGTTTTGCAAGGGTTTGTTGTTGTTTTCATGCATTAGCATACTTGATGTGATCCTGAGCCAAAAATCTGTTCTGTAAAATATGCAAAGTTCTTCATTTAAAAAACCCGTAAAAGAATGATACCTCACTGTAAAGAGGAACACTTCTGAGAGCTGCAGAATGTATCATGCATATCTGTGATGCTTTGCATGGTAAAAAAAAAAAAAAAAAAAGAGAGGCATATTTTTCATCTAGTCTGCAATTCTGGTGTAAGTAGGTAGAGGTAAAAAAAAATTCTCAGAAATAGCTGATACTTTCTGAAAAGAAGTATCTTCAGTTATGAGCTTAGAAGCTCACATCTCGGAGACTAAGTCATTGAAAATTTGGCCAAAAATTCTCTTGAATAATTGGAACTTATTCTTGGAGAAATGTGTGTTTATTTTGAAAATACCACAGGAAAAAATATTACGTGAAGGAAATAAATACCATTCATATAAAGAAGAAAAAAAATCTCTCTTTACATCTAAGACTGTCAATTCCTGTGACATGAGGCCAGAAACCCTTTTGGTTTCTATTGGGCAAGTGTAAGGATCTTCAAATATGTACTCTAGTCACCATTTAGAGGAGTATTTAGGGAGAATCCAAGAATGATATAGAGAATGAAAAAGTTAAAATAGAACTTAACAGGTTACAGTGACGAAGCTCATGAGACACATGGCTTCAGATGATCCAACAGCCCAATTAGATTCAGAGGTAGAAGAGGTTTGAACTGAGAACTGCGCAGCAAAGGCCCATTGAAAACATAGAAGAAAATTTTGTCATTCAGAATCACCACGGGAGTCTGGGACAGTGAAAATTTAGCTTTGCTTCCAAATGGCTGAAAGCTCCTAATAGCCTAACATGTTGAATATTCCTGTCACTCAGATGCTAAATTTGTCTTTGGATAGTCTTTATTTTATCTCTTATAATGTTAAGAATGTGAATCACCAAAAAAAAAAATTGCTCAGCTGAAGTTGAAGCTGAGAACATCTCTGGTTTAAATATAGGAAGGCAGATTAGGGCTAGGGTTTAGTGCCATGGGCAGTTTAACATTACTGGAGAATTCATAAGGTCTTTTGAAGGATGAAACTACATATAGCTGTTTGTTTTAAATTTCAAGCTTCAGCTAATTCTGAGTTACCTTAACTAAAAGAATAAACAAACTATTTTGTGATGCAACATCTGTAATTCTTTCCTCAGAGTCATGAAACTCAGGTGTAGCACTTGGTAAATACAGACATTTCATTTCTCCTCATTTCCCTTGCTTCTTTTGCTGTATTAATCTCCCTTTCTATAGCTGAGATGCTGAAGTGTGTTGGAATACATTTTGCAGGATTTTTTGGCCTGGAGTAACTCATTCAGATTCAGGCTGAGATTCATTTCAGCAGGAAAAGATTGAGGCTTACATATTTTAGAGTTTTATCTCCAGCATGAAAAACAACCTGTTTGTTTTATAGATATGTTCCAATCTCAGGGATTTTTTTAGTGTTGAGCAGAGAGAAAATTGGAATGAATGAAAATTGGGAAAAAAAAGTGCTTATTTATCTCTGGATTCATTCTCATCTTTAATACTCTGTCAACTTACCATACAAACATTCTAAGAAGCTCCAGCCTTTGCAAGAGCGTTTCTTTTTTCCCCTCTGTGCATGTTTTTTGTGAATAAAAATGGTTGCAATTCTTCTGTTAGAGAAGTTTATATTGAAAAATGCAGAAGTAGAAAAATAATTATTCTTAGTACTGACTCTATTTCTGAAACATATATTCGTGACTATTACCAACTCCAGCTCCAGTTGCACAGGTCAGCAAAATGATAACTAAGAAGAGAGACTGGCTCACAATGTTGTCGGAAATATGGGTGGGTATTTTTTGAATATATTTAATCTGGCAGTTAGAAGATCCTATAATAATATTCCTAACCATCAATACAACCAGGTACAATGCTGTCTTTCAGTAGAGTCCTTAGGGAAAAAACTCCACTTATTAGTTTTAAGATAAAGTTGATGTGTTTTTTAAAAGGTTTACATGGTGCGTTACCTGAGATAATAAGGTACTGTTCGTTAAGAGACAGAAAGCTCCTGCTAATCCTGTATTTCTAAATACAATTGTATTTCTTTGTACTCATTCTCTGATTATGCTAAGTAGCGACTACAAAGAATACATTTTGTCTTTTGAGTATTTAGGTAGCTGCAGCTCCAGGAGCTTATCATATTCACTTCAGAACATGCAAAGTGATATTCATAGCACAGAACTGCAAATCCTATATGTGCATTAGTTGGAAAGCAGTGAGTATGTCATTAAAAAAATCTTGAGAGATCCCTATTCTAAGGCTTGCTCAGCTGCAAGACAGCCAGATAGGTGCTGACACCAGCTCTCTAGTTTTACTCTAATGGAGATGTTCTACTCTGCAAAGCATTCACTATTGCTGCCATTATATCTCTTCACCTTATACCTACTGTGCAGAATGACTGATTCAGGAAAATTGAACTGTTGCATGAACAGGAAAATTTTTCACTTGTTACTTTCACATCTGGTTATTCACTAGAATACCTACACAAAAGAATGTAGAGTTAAGATTATAACTTATCTTCAGGATTCAGTACTGATCAGGGTTGGTATTTTATTCTCATTCCACTATGCAGAAAACTATTTCTGACCTCATTTCAGAAAGCTAGAGATTCAGCACATCGGTTCTTGTCTTGGGGACTGCAACAAGCCACTCCAGTTCCTTCAGGGAGGAAAGAAATCCTTGGTTAGTAGGGTAGCATCCTAAATTATTTTCCTCCCATTTTCTTTTCTTTATTCTCTCTCACATTCACAAGATCCTCCCACGCTGTTGTTGATCTAATGCATTCCCCCTGTTTCCCAACTACTATCTAGACCCTTTGCTTCTGTAACCACAAGCAATTCTTCCTTTCTGGAGGTCCACATGGGACTAAATAAGATAAATATAATCAAGTGGGAAAAATAACACAAGAAATTATTTTTCTACCCAGATGTTTGTTATACATGGTCTTTTAAATAGAAGTGCCAAACATTTTTTTGAATTAGATTTTATAACATCCAGACACTGAATGTTCATTTGCTTATGACAAATCTATTCACCTTACTTCTGGAGTGTGTGAACTGTAATAAAATATTAAATATTGAATGTTATATTTCCTTACAGTATTCTAAAACATTCCATATAATAGGTAAAAACATAGAAGATGATTATTAAAATATCTCAACTTCTGGGTATGGTTTCAGTAATTTGTCCTTGATTTGTATCTTTTTATCTTAATGTGCTTTCATTCTGAGTTATTCACTCCTTCAGAAGCTGACAATGAAATTAATATAAATAATTTTTTCTTTCAATTGAAACAATGACAGTATAAAAACTGTTTAAATCAATTGTGCTTTTTTCTTTTTCTTCCATTTGCAATTATGACAGTGATAGATTTTTTTTTTTTTTTTTAGGCAAAGATATTGTGAGGGGACATTTATCACAGCTTTAAGAAAAGCTCTGAGTGATAGAATTGTATTATCTTTGAAACATCTCTTCAGATGGCTACTAAATCCCTTTTTTATTTTCTTGATCTTTGCAAAGTTTCACTGAGAATACTGAATTGATAATATTGCATCAGATTGTTAGAAAGGTACAACTGATAGCTGCAGCTTTCAACAGCCCCCATTTTTCATGTCAGCTTTCCTTGTTTGCATTTTGAATTGCAGAATCAGGAACTGAAAAGAGTCAGGAAAAATAATATTCATGGAAAAGTTATAATTTATTTTTTTTTTTTTAAATAAGGCAACATTTTAACTGACTAGGGGACTCTGCTATCTTACAGGGCTATCTATATTTCTGCCTTGTAAATGGATCCTGGTTGAAGTTAATAAAAAGCACATTTATATATTTTATTTCTTTTGAAGTAAGAAGACTAATTAATTAATTGAATTCTAAGTCATAGTCTGTACAATAGCCCTTAACAGCTTAGTAATTTAAGGTTTAAGAATGGGCAGTTGAGTCTAGCTATTCAACATGTTTGTGGCGGCTGTCATAACACATCCCATGAGCGACAGATATATCGCACAAGTTCTCTGGCTTTCGTGCTTGTTGGCAGACCGTCTGTGTAGAAACCGGGAAAACAGTGAGATAGCAAATGCTTGCTATTAGATTCCATAGGACATTGTGCAGCAAATATAAAGTGTCAAATTGTGCTCTGCTTTACAGAAACCTGTAGAATGTTACCCATGAAGACATAAAGAGTCTGTGTACTTGTCTATAAATGAGTAGGGGAGAGAGATGACAGTACTGAAATAGGAACTACATATTCCAACACACCTAAGCTGATGTTGTGAAATGTTATAAATAGTTTCTAGTTGTATGTTAAAGGAGGAACACGTCCATCCAAAACTATAAAATAAAGAAAAAAAAAAGAAAAAAGAAATCATAATTCTGATCTTAGTTAGCTACATTGATTTGGCAATTTCATAAAATTATCTTTTTTTCTTTTTCAAATTGAAAATCTCCTTTTTCCTTTTGTTGGAATTATGATTTTCTTCATAGATTATAGTTACAAATATATGCCATTGTGTAGTTAGAGTGGTGAGTCTGAGTCTGTTCTCTGAATTTTAAGTAGCCATTTCAGCAGGTTCAGCTATTTCAGATAGATGCGGTGTATCATCTACAGAACATCATGACTATTCTCTTTCACTGCAGATCTAGGTTTCCACAATATTTGCACTAAAAGCATGTTGAAAATGGATGGATACCTATTTTCAAAGATAATGAATTCTTACTGACCCCCAAATACCATTTTCAGTAAAAGGAATTGAAGAGTAATGTTCTTACTGATAAAGAAAAGAAGAAGCACAAAAGGTTTAGTTTGCATATTGCACTGATTAATCCTTGCAACATCATTTTAGTTCTTTTAGACAAAACCATGAGTTGATGAAGAGGAAAGATTTTTTTTTTTTTTCTGTCATCGTTATGCTCTTATGGTCATAATTTTAAATTTAAAATTGCTGTACTACTTTTTAAACCTACTTATGCTGTTTACTTTAAACATAAAGAATAATTTTGTTTCTCAGTAACATTATCCCAAAAAGAAAACTAGAGTGATAAGAGGAAGATTGACAGGAAAAAATGTGTCAGTCTTGCAGATTGTATATACTTGGTAACTGAGAAAGAAAGGGTTTGCAAGAAGCACAAGGAAAGCTTATGGAAACCTGACTTCTCTACAATTTAAAAAAAAAATTGATTTGATTTGTATTTCAAACTTTATTGCAAGAATCATTGAAAGTAGGCAAATACTACTAGAAAAATTATCTAAGAAATCGCTGTTCACCTTCAGGCAGAGCTAGTCATGGATTATTTTGGTTCAAGGTTTAAAGATAAAACAAAGTTGGAAGTTCTTGCTAGTGTATGAATTCAAAGGCACAAAAACTTTTATACATTATAACCCCACACATAGCTGATGGTAACCAGCTCGTTTTTACAGGTTTCTACCATCATCACAGCACTATTCAGCTAATAAAGGAATGGTATTTGGCTTCAGAATTGTATTCCCAGTGGATGAACTGGGGCAGAACAGTGAGGCTAAGATCCTTGGGGTTAATCCTAACCACAAGAGAACTAAAATTTCTTATGTCAGAAGGTATGCTATGGTTCCTCATACTGCAGAGGTAGATCTACAAAACAGTATTTCTAGTAAAATGGTATTATTTAGATAATGAGTTCCAGCCTCTGTGTGTCCTTCTGAAAATGTACTTTGAAACATACTTTGTACAAACAAACATACTTAGACTTGATTTTAAATTGGTTAGGTATTGCAAGGACTATAATATCCTTTCTACCTTGCCTTTTTATGCACACACAAACATAAACATGTGCCTAAAGAAACTTCAGTGCTGTTCAAAAGAAGCACTGAGAACCATAACTGGCCTGAGATAGACGAACAGCTTTTTCTGCCAGAAGGGCATATTGCTGGCTCGTGTTCACTTGATATATCAGCCTTTGGATTAAATGCTTATTTGTTCCTTATTCTGGCTGATATTGTTCTGCATAAAATATAGAAGGGACGAAGAGAATTTAGCTGACTGAACAGAGCTGTAAGCAGTTACTGTGGAAAGTAGCATTGCTAAAACAGGTTTGCATGGGCATTTTAAGGAAGTTTTTAGAGTTGATGGTGAAATATAGATTGCCAGGGGCTATTTGAAACTGGGAAAACTTTTAGAGGATGCTGCTAACAAGTTAACATCATGCAATTTTTCCATTTAGTCTTTTCCTGCTTGCCAGAAGATTACAAGATGTTGCATGGTATCAGTCCTAAAGCTGATGTTTCTAATCTCTCCTTTTGTCTATTGTTCCCGTATTGAATATGATCTGTTATGCCATAAAAGACAGGTTTAGATTTCACAAACCATACCAAACTTAGAAGTTAGCTTCAAATGCAAAGCGAAGTTACATGTCTTGAGTTTGCACAGATACCTGACTTCCTCCAGGTATCTAATACATGCCACTGTCAGCACCAAAAGTCAAAAGATTCACTGGATTATAAAATGAAAAGCTGGAAAGTCAGGAGATGACAGATTTAATTTAAAATCTTCTGTCGCCGCACACATGCTTTATTTTGTTTACTAAAACATGCCATAACCATGTCTTTGCTGTTGTCATTGCACCATGTGGGTGCTGTTTGTACTGCTGAAGGTCTGAGTTTTAGCTGCTCCAGCAGTAAGTGGCCTTATGATCCCCTTACTGATTGTTCTGACACAGGGATACATTTTTGCTGAAGATTGTGAACAACAAAAGGAGTACAACAAACTTTAATCTCAGGAAACACTGGTCAGAAAAGGTGTTTCTGTAGCCTGAAGGCATTCCCAGCCACCACTACTTGCTACCAACAGCAGAGTTCTTAAGGGTTTTCCAGGGAACAGGGTAATCTTTCCTAAAGGAAAGTAGAAGGCAAATTATATCAAGGGAGTGCAGCCAAGGCTTCTGGTATGTTTTGGAATATTATGTAGTGGAATCATAAATTGCAGATCTTATGAAATGAGTATCAATGTTAAGAGGACAAGATTTCAGATCACAGGAGGCCTGGATTAAAACTGTTTTGTTGGATGTCAAATCAGGTGTCTAATTTTTGTCAGTCATGGCGGAAGTATCACCCAAAACATGAAGTAATACTTCATTAACATTCATGCTTGTTCATATCTGTACCTTAATGAATATCTGAATGCCTTTGTTACAGAGTGATTTAACAGCAGTATTCTTGGTAAATAACGCATGCAACATTTATTTATTGAGCAAACATGAAATGATGTAACAGTACACAGTAACGCATAGCTGTCTTGTCTTGTTATATGATACGTTTCATAGGAACTTGTGTCTTATAGTTAGCACACAGGAAAAGCTTAGAATTTCAACACTCAAGGTAAAAATAGCACAGTAGGTTATTAACCCTAATTACAGCTGATGAACTATTCATGAATTTGAAACCAGAAAACAGCTAGAGAGGGGTAGTAATACTTATTTCTTTATATTGAGAAATAGCCATTTCTGTGGAGAAAAGTCTTACCCTATAAGGACATGACCAATACAAGCAAGGAAGACTATTTTTCTGTTTATTGTTACAGCCCCACTTACCCACTGTTCCTCTGCTCAAGTTCCTTGTTTGTGTGTCTGGGCAAGCACATACTTTGCATGGTTCACAGCTATGCAAATATTGACTTGCTAGGCAGTTCAAGCTTGCAAAAATGAAATGTAAGACCACTTTAGAACATGTTTGTGTATTTGTCTGCCAAATTACAGTTTTTACATTTAATAAGCACACATTCAGCTCTCCTGCAAGTTAACCTTCTAAAAGGGCAGATTCTCTGAGTTGTTGAGTTGTGCTGTCTTCTTTTTCTTTTTTTTTTTTTTTAACTTTTCCTTTTTCAAAGGTCAAGAATGAAATGCACAGTCTTTTCAGATCACTTTGATGACAGCTTATCAGTGAGACCTGAGACTGCTGAGTGGCTTTAAAGAGGCCTCTTTAGCTGGTATCCAACTTTTTTACTTACCTTGAGTTTGAAAGACCAGCCAGCAATTTCATTCAGGCCAGCCTGAGAAAGAACATCAGAAAATAATGCTCCGTAACATCAGGTTGTAGTACACACTCCAATTTTCTTATATTTTCATATGTTTTAATAATCAAGCCTATTCTTACTATCTTTCTTGTTGGTGGAATTTTGAAACTGTAAAAAGAGATACCAAATGCCATTTTAAAGGAAATGTATCACAGGTAAACATGCTTTTAGCTAAGGAAGTTTTTTCTTTTTCTGTGGCAGAACTTTCTACTTAAGTAGTTTGTGTTTCTTACAGCTTTATGATTTGATTGCATAGCTTGCTTATGGATCAACATATATCATTTACCAGTGCTGCTTTTCAAAATGGCTTATTGTGTGTAGTAACTTGTTGATGAGACTGAGCATTTTGTTAGCTAACCAGGTATAAGGTTTATCTTTTCTGTGTACTTTGCTGATTTAGCTCCATTGTTTCAAGGCTTCGTTTTTATTCTTACAGACTGATTTCTTAAGCTTTTGACTCTGAGTTATTTAAAAAGCAACTAGAATATTTCAGTAGTTGAATTTTCAGATGCTTCTCTTTGACAATACCACATACTTAACTGATTCAGGCTAGTCTGAAATATTTGGCTGGTGCTATTTTACATAATTTGTTAATTGAGGTATATATTTAAACTGAAGACTTTGACATTTCAGTAGTCAAGCATCTAGGAAAACAATTTATCAATCAAGATTCAAGTATTTCTTGAGTAAAACTCTTCTCTGTAATGATTATGTGTTGTTAAGAAGTGTTCAGAAAATGGAACAGTACAGTTTAATAACACATTAAAATACAAATAACAACACTTTGTTAAAGTACATTTTATAAATTAATTTTCCTATATTAATAACATTTTAGAAACAGGCAGAACAGAGGCTGTGTGATAAAAGAATGATAGGACACTTGTTCCTGGGGAGGCAGGTAAAATTTCATTGTATCGAAGCACATTGCCCAAACCTAGGGCCAATGCAACTAAATGTAAAGAAATAATTTTCTCCAAAAGACGTTCTCCAAACAGCTAGTTACTGTTTTGGGTTTTTTTGCTTCTTTTGTCCTGCTTGTTTTTAAAAATATTTTTTAATTTATTTATTGTCTCCGTGACTTCTTTAACATCCAAATCATCTGCATCTCACCAATTTGGCTATAAAGGTAGTATGGAAGACAGTGGCAAAGGCCTCACTATTGTCATGGTAAACTATATATACATTGCATACCTCTTATCCACAAAACCACTTATCACAGGGGTCAGGCAATATTTGACCTTGGTAAATCCATTTTGGCTGTTCTGAACCACCATTTTGTTCCGCATATGCTTGGAAATGACTTTCAGATTTGCCCTGTAATATCCAGGGGACTAAGGTGAGTCTGACTCACCTGTAGATCCCTGAATCCTCTTTCTTGCCCTTCTCCAAGATGGGCATAATGTTTGCCCTTCCCTCATCCTCAGGAGTCCCCATCACCATGACCTTTCAAAAATGATGGAGAAAAGCGTGACAATAACATTGGCCAGCTCTCTTAACACATTCAGATGCATCCCATCTGGTCCCATGGCCTCATGTATTTTACATTACCACTAATGTTATCTATCCTGGGCAAATACATACATGACATCCCTAGTGCACAATTATTGTGCTCAAGGGGGCTGGATTTTCACAAGGCTACAGCAAATCTTTTGCTCTAAATAGGTGATAGCACCTTACTAGCCCTTTAGTTTTTAGAAGAGATATATGGTAATTTTGTATTAGATACCTTTAGAATGATGTCATGTAATGACATCATTTATGTCAGTGGATGTTGGCATGTGATGTGGTAGTCTGGTATTGTGGTTGAGTTTGGAATGAAATTTATCGATATAGGGTATGTCATGATTGCTTTCGTCTTCTACTGAGCGATGAACTGGCAGTATTTTTAAATTCAGCGAAAATGTGAGGCATTACAGGTGTACACACTATGCCGTGGAAATTGATTTTCAATTCTTTGTCTTGTCATCATTATTTGTTAAAACTGCTACCACTCAGTTCCAAATAAATCCTTATTCTCTAGGAATATTTTAAGATCTATACATTCATTCATTTCACATATCGGATATATAATTATATACAGATACAGAGGTGGTTTAGGATTAACACTTTCTATTAATTTTTTTGTTTTGTTTTGAGACAAATGCTGTGACTGGGCCTTCTCTTGGCAGTTATGTAGTTATAGCCATGTGTAGTTATATGCCATTACTACAATGGGCACAGTATTGTATATGGTAATGAAGTAAAGTTGTGGAAAGCTGTTTTTATGAAAAGTGCAATTGAAGAAGTATAGAGTGGGACTGAACCTTGTGTACAGTGGGCTAGAGGTAACTGAGATGTAGAGGAAACAAACTAGTGCAACAGAACAGCCATGCCAAACCATATGCAAGAAGACGAGCTGTGGGGAGATTAGTTTGATATAAGCTTGATTCTTAGCTACTTTGTTTGGTACATTTTTACTTCATAATTCTTGGGTTTTTTAGAAGTTTAAATATTTTTGATTTTGCTGTTCTGGAAAGCTGTAAGTACCACCACAAAATTCTATCTCTTATTGTTATCAAATCTTTATAAATATATCTAAAAATTTTCTTAGGGATTAGACAACAATATTTTCAATGTAACTACATAAGTTGCAGGAAATTCCTAGATAAAAGCTCTAATAAGTATTAAGTAAACTAAAAATTAAGCTTACATTGGTGTGTGTAGCTTTTGTGATTACAGAAGCTACAGAGTTGAGGAATGTAGAATACTGATGCTTCTTTAAAAACAGAAAGTTTAAAAACTATAAATTACATTTTGCTTAAGTATTTTGGGGATTTTGTCCTTATATCAGACACCACTTGCACAGTAGTGTGCATTTAGATATTGGGACAAAAGAGGAGTCTGATTCCCTTCATCCTTCTCGTTTGATACCAAATCTGCAGAATGCATACATGAATTATTTATTCAGTGGAGAATTCTGATTTAGTTTGGTAGGATGTTTCAGTATGTCAGAGAAGGACATAGGGGACTGACACACGGCAGTTGTGATTTTTAATGTAATGTGCCAGGATATGTAGAGATAGGGCAAATAAATACTGAAATGGTAGTACGATCACAAGGGGCATATCGCAGATGGGAAATATGACATTCAACTGGCCTGAATAATTTGAGCGCACAGTGAATGATAGTATCATCTGGTATCTTGATAGTAAAGATGCAGTAATTCAGCATAGGCTGCACTGTGCTTACTGATAACATTTCAAATCAGATACTGTGTGGCATTTAAGTATCTACTGGCAGGGATTTTCCATCAAGGAATGAAGACAAGCAGAGAAAATCTATAGAAATCTTGCACTGATATAATGGAACTATTCAGCACAAGAGTTCTATAGATTTTTCTGTAAACAAGCATTTATATTCTATTTTTTTCCTATGTCTATATTTTAAATGTCCACATTTCATGTTTTCAAAATAAACCAAGAGTTTAAATATCTGAAACGCGTTGGCATATACTACGTGAAGTATAGTATAGGACTTTTATATATGCACACCTTTGGAATCGCCATTGAGACTGGGAAAGAGAAGAATATACAATGATTTCAGTGCAACTGTGGTTGAAAGCAACACCTCTTCAGACATTACAGCTACCTACCTGGATTCCTATTGTATGTAGGTAAAGGTGCTTAGTATAAACATACCACAGTTTCCAGCCAATGAAATATTAAGTAAATAGTAGTGTGAACACAATATTAAAATACTATAGATCTCAAATACCACACTCCTTGTCAAAGCCCCATTGTGACAGGGTTACATGCACATTTACAGGAAAGGAGCCTGGGGGTTAGTTGCCATATTAGTGCCAGCTGGGGTGGTCTGCACTTACTGTTAAATCACACCAAATAGTAAATTTTCTGAAGCACCTGGCTTTTGAAAGATGTCTATCATATGGTCACAGGTAGGAGACGTACAGCTTACATCAAGATTGTTGTTGACAAGTAAACAGTCAACTTTGTCACTGATTTATTGTCTGAAATAATATAAAAACCTAGAATGTGGAAAATCATGTTTTCTCACAAGTAAATTCTGTTCTATCTGTACTTCAGACTTACAAATTTTTAAGCACCATGTTCTCCTTCGCGAAAGTGATTTCTCTTGTCTCATTCATTTAAAGTGAGCTAGAATAGCTCATTTATTAATTATTAAAACTGTCATTGAGTCAAGGCTGGGGAACCAGCAAGGTCTGTGCAAAAGACATAAATGACTTGAGGCTGGGAATCAGGATGGAATGAAGGGGACATCTGAGGAAGGGAAATTGAAAAGAGTTAGAGAGAGGAAAAGCCAGAACTTGTACTTTCATTCATAGAAATGCATCTACCTTATAGGTACATTGAAGTCTTTGATAATTTTCACTAATATTATTTCTTAAACTTCCAGCTTTAAAGATTGTGTAAAAATGCTGTGGAAATGTAGACACTGGAGTTACTCTTGCCATTGGAGAATTCTTTGTCAGGGAGGATGTTTTTACTGAAAGCCTTCCATTTACAGAGTTCTTGCCATGAATTTATGTTATCTTCCGTTCACACTAACTTACAGGTAAGTATCTGTATGAGAAGTAATCCATGTGTAAATTTTCTGGACTTTAACTGTGCTGCTGGAATCAGTAGATACAAGTCTTGGTTGTTTTGGGTAGGTTTTTTTTGTTTGTTTTTAACAGTGTGTGAAGAAGGAATAGAAAACAGAACCACAGGAAAAAAAAATGTAACTATTTTTTCCTTTTGGGGGGCTGGTGTTTTTTTGGTGTTGAATTTTTTTTTTTTTTTTGAGATTTTCCTGCTTTTTAAAACATACTTTGCATTACAGAATTGAGAATGTGGAAAGCAGAAAGGGGCAGAAGGGAAGAGCTGGTATATATAAATATTTGGCTTTTACTAAATTTGTTAAGGTTTCAGCCCAAAGAAAAACCCTGTTGGCAGGTTAGTTTGAGAAAGTTGTACTTCAGTACTAAACAATATTTTTATCAGTGCATTACTTAATCTTTTTTTTTTTGTGCATGCTTGTGCCTGAGGCTTATCTCCTTTTTATCTCATCCCTGATAGAACTGTCAACAGTGATCAAGTTTTCTAAACACACGTGAAAATTGACTTGTTCTCAGCTCCACCACTATCGCTTTTCAATACTTACATATTGTCTCTTTGCTCAGTTACAAGTGCTCTGTCTTCATGGCAGTTTTTGTAAATCCGAGTTGACTACACCAAACTTGTAAGGTAGCAAAGAGTATCATCATTCATTCAAGCTTGTCTAGCCAGTTGTGAGAGGCCATCTGCATAAGCTGTGGAGATTAACTCTCGATCATCCAATGTCACGCCGTCCAGCTCATCTCTCCTTATGTCCAGTTTCAGAGCATGATGGAAAGTGACACTGATTCTGTGTCCCTTTGTGTTCCACCAAACCCTGACTTGAACCAGCTGCTTGATTTTCCAGCAATGTTGTGGTGTGGAAAGATTCCTCCTGTGTAGCTTTTACAATTGCAACTGGGGTAAATTGTCAGCCTCCCCCGTCGTGTGTCTCTCCGCCCCGGTACATAAGATGCATTAAGTATTTTTCGCAGTTCTATTCAGGTTCTCAGCCTGTTCCATTACCATAGAATCCAAACACCTAAGCCACTTAAGGCTATAATACCTTCAAATGGAGTCTTTCTAAGGGTTTTTCTGCTAATACTTATGTAGCAACAGATATTCTTACACTCCATGGAAAATAACTGTGACATACGTGCAGGGAAGCGGGGAGAAGGTATCAGACACCATGAGAAGTAACAAATGAAACACACTTTGAGCTTCTTGGTTATATGTAATATGCAATGATTTTTTTCTTTAGCTACATAAGAGAATTCTTACAAGCACAGCAGTGTGAATCTTTCAAATGCAAAATTATTTTATGGAAAGAAAATGAGAAGCAGTGTAGTAACAGATTCTTTTGCTAAGAGCTACAAAGTACAACTGTATTACATGCTATATCTATATTTGGTATTAAAAAGAACTCAAAGATCCCCCTTAAAGCCTTTTTTCTGACAAGATTTTCATTAAAACCCAGTTCTTGTTATTAAGCACATTATTACATAATTAAAATTAAGCAAGTCTTGGGGGAAAGTAATAATTTGACAAAAAAACACCCTTGATTAAATTTCTTTTTTTGCTTTGAATGGATTTGTTCGAAAGAGAGATTCAGTCTGAGAAATAACATGATAAGTTAAGCATGTTTTCATTATCTTACTTTTTAAATTTATATGCTCAGAGGTATTGCATGGATATAGTAGTTTGAAAAATGTTTAAATTATTAAAGAAACCATTTGCCCAAAGCTTGTATGCCTTCATATAACCACAGTGAGTTGTCATGTAATATTCAAGGAATAGATTATAGAAATCGGTCTTTGGCTTGGTAACATTGCCTTCATTGATAGTTGTATTGACTTTTAAAAAATAGCAGACATTAAGATTTAATTAACGTTTTAAAAATGTCTTCAAATGTCACATACTGTTAGAAAAGCAGGTGCATTGGACTTCAAAGCTATTTCTTCACTACACACAGCTCTAAAATGTTGGACTCGGGAAGGGAGTGGGGGGAATCAACTGAATATAGACTGTCTACTTTAGGGTTGGACATCCACCTAAGACCATGGGTTCAGGACTACATGTGAGATGAAATGGGTCTTCATGTTACAGTTTCCACTGTCTTTAAGACTATCCTACCTCAGGATAGCTGGAAATTACGTGGGCTGTCTGCAATGGGCAAAGTTGTTATAAACAGGTTCTTGATCTCAGAGTTGACTGCTTTGGAATCTAATAACTGAAATGGTTGGTAGATGTGCATTCTTTCATGGCATAGGGAACAAAGCTGACCTCAGTGCAGTCTGGCATGTGATGGGTGGTAGAACTACGTGCCATCACGCTGAATCTCTAGAATATCAAGTTATTTCAAGAGGGCTTACCTCTTGGGTTAGGACCTGATGGTTCTTTCAGAAGGGCTCGCCTGCCTCCTTAAAACATTAGTCGTGATTGCTTTTTGAGCCAATATTTCCATTGGTGATTTATTGAAAGTAATTTTGTCAGTCTAAATAACTTTTGCATTATTGTAGTACAAAGCAAATGAATAAATTAAAAAAAAGTAAAAATACCTATATTCTTCTAGATCTAATAAGAAATCATTGAATATTCTTTCCTCCATCTCCAAAATCTCAGAAACAGTCTCCAATCAGAGAAAGAAAAAAAAAAAATCTTAAAAAGACCATGCTGTACAATCTTTACAAGCTGGTGAATGAAAAACCATGTTTATCAGTAATATGTTGGTATATTTTTGGAGTAATACTTTAATTGTTTTCCTTCTTGTTTTGGATTTGTTTGGTTTTTTTTTTCTAGAAAAAAAATGAGAAAAGATAAAAGTAAGCTTTTTTTCTGAAAATGCATGAGGGTACTGTGACATATGAAAAACTGAGTGCAAAGCACTTGGTACACAGAAATATGCTTGCGAGATAGCTTTTAGACATCGTTTTACACCTGAAACCATGGTCATCCTTGAACTTTCACAGAGTAGTCCGCATTTATAAGGTGCATCCCTTCAAAGGCATTCAAAAGACCTCTCAAAGATGTATCAGGCTATGTTGGATGTGAGGTTATACATTCAAAAACCATACAGCACTTTGTAAATCAATGCTTACCTCAGTTGTTTCTTGGGAAATTTACACAAGGTCAAATGTGTATACACAACCTTACTCTTCTTTTTAGTCTTTCTTGTTACCTATCTTGAAAACAACAGGAAACATGGTGATACTTTTTGTGAAGTGAAACAAAAATTCACCGTCTGTATAAGTTCAGGCATTAGATTGTGAATGTAATCTTTTTTGGAGAGAGATTATAATTCTGACTTTAAACTTTTCAAAAAATGAGATGAATACGTCATGATTTTCCTGCAACACAGCTTTATTAGTTATCTCACCAAACATAAAATGTGTTTTGTCCTACATGTAGAACAGTAACCATTACAATTGATTAATATTGTGCTGCAGTTTTGTTCTGGTACAGAATAATAGAACTTTGTTGCAGAAAACTCCTGTGCCAGAAGACAATCCTCGTCCATGGTAGATCACTCAACTAAATTCAATTTCCATTCTTACTATTGGTTGCCTGTTAATCTACCTGATTGAAAAAAACCCTTCCCTATCTCGATTAAAAAATTATGTAGAGTCAAAAAAATTAAGAATAAATAGGTGTAGCTCAAGTGATCAAGATGCTACATGGAGATACTGGATCATTCATGTTAGTCATTGAGAATAGTCACTGATCGCATGGGAGCAATGTTTTGCCCTTCTTTACAGATGTGTTTGGCAGCATTTTTGTGTTCAAAGGAAAGATTGGTAGTACTGCACCACGCTTCACGCAGAAAGTAGGTTCTACTGTAGAAACCACAAAATGATCTTGGTTCTTTATCCTGCAGATTCTCACAGTTTTGGAAAATTCATATGGAGTGGCTTGTAGGAGCTTTTCAAGTGCCATATGAAAAAAACAGCAGAAAAGTTGGGTTGCCTAAATACATAATTCCAACATAGTGAAAGATAGCTAAATTGCTTTTGCTGTATCACACAACTTATATGCTCTCTGAGGAGCATGTTAGTTCATAGGCTAATAGTTAGCTCATAGACCAGAAAAAAACAAACTCCAAAACAAAAAAAAAAAGAGAATGTGAGACATTTGGAACAAGAGAGCTCAAACCCAATTGCTTTTTCTGCTTTGCACGATTCTTTCTACAGCAAGTGTGTGGGGTGCAGACTCACCTGCGATGTTTACTGTTCCATACTCTAAATATCATCGTAGAATGACAAAGCTCTTTTCTCCTAGTTATGATTAGTATCTGACAATCATATATATATATACAGTTTTGTAACATTTTGTGGCAGGATACTGTTACATCAATGAGGCTATGACATTCACAGCCATAAATTGTTAGAAAAAAATATGCTTGTTGTGCAAGCAAAGTCACTTCTCCTGGAGACTCTACAGCAATTTTATCATTTCCTCCTATTTGGCAAGGGAAATTTAATTCAAAATGGATAGAAATAGAATGGTTCATAGCCAAGTACGAGACCAACCTGAAGGGTCGTGTTGAAAACTAGTAATATTTTGCATACTGTCTATCCAAGTTAAAACTCACATCTGGTTAGAGACTGGTCATACTAGCTTTTTGTATGATCTTTACATATTAGCAGTCATGTAAAAGACATACTGAACTGATCAACATGATTATCATAGTCAGGAATTATAGGAAGCTCTTGAGATGTGTGAGATCCGAAAGGAATCAGAAATAATATAAGTAAACAAGCATAAGCTTTTCCCATGTTGGTCTCGGGCTCAGGAAGAGGAAATCAATGTATTACATTTATCACAAAGGCAGATTGCAGCTCTGGTAAACTGTGTGCAGTGTTTTGCACAACTACAATGAAAGTGGTGTGAAGGGAAGTTCACAGCGCGAAGTGTGCATATTGCTAACAGACTTGCCTCTGGCAAGCATTAAAACACTCCTGACCAGCAACGGTGGTAATTAACCATTTGGTCTTTTATATTTTTCCTGACAAGAGCTTCCAGCCTCTTCACTTTTTCCAAGATGAACAACTGATTGCCTCCAGAGGATGTGGCTACTTTATCTTCAAAAGTGGCTTCCTCACAGTTGAAGTCAATGACAGCAAATGCTGTTCGTTCTTTTCAGGTCCCAGTAAAGCTTTAGGTTTTTTTATTCTGGAGACGTGAAAACATCCAGCATTACAGATATTACTATGAACAGATAGCATCTATCTGTTCATAGTAATAAATGTTAATTACTACAATAAATATCATTTATTAAGAGAAGGCAAAGCTGAAATTCTAAAATATTTGAGTAGCATTTTAGGACAATGGAAAATGGTTCAAAAGAAATGGATTAGATCTGATGTTTTTGATCTTATATTTCTAGGGACCAACTTTCTCTTTAAAAAGTTTTTGTGTGCTTTAGCTTTGACAAATGTCTCACTTCTGTACTGTAGTCTAATTGTATTCTGTTAACAGCATTTATATATGTGTTTATATTTAATACTCAATTGACAAGGTATGGTTGATCATACAAACACTACTTCTGCTCGTAGCTGCTTAAATACGCAGTGTTGGGCAGTGTGTAACAAGATGCACGTCCCTACTTAGAGCCACTCTGTGGCTTCTGGCCACTGTGAAATTATTTTGAACTTTTAACACCACTGAGAAAAAGAAAGAAACCACAATTTAAATTTTGCATCACAGTAATTATTTTATTATTTTATTATTTTATTTATAGTAAACAGGGAGAGAAAAAGCAATCAATTATTATAATTTTGCTAACAGAAGAACTCAGGAAATGCTACTTCAACCATTTCATTTGAAATATTATAGGGTTAGTTTAATTCCATCTAAAATTCCTTTTCAACTACCCCGACTCTATGGGATTCTGCAAAATGGCTGGTGTTACACAGAGTAGGACTCTGGATTAGCCTGTGACCAGTCTACCTAAGAGATGGACTTTGGAGCTTGGCTGTATGTCTGGAAAAACTGTCCCTGGAGCGAATAAACTGCAAGACCTCTATAGAAACCTGTCTAGTGGGACCCAGAGGTCAGCAGCTCTGCAGCAGACCAGGCATACCACACTGAAGTTCCAAAAACCTTCTCTCAGAGCCCTTTGTAACCCTAATTTTAACCAAAGGGTATTTCCCAGCTTTGCTAAGACCCTTTGGAAGCCAAAGTTCAGCTAAAGCCAGGCTTCTCCCTGTTTGTGGGTGGATGGATGCAGAGCTAAGGACTTGATTTGTGAGATAGGCTTCTAGGAACCATGGCCAAAGGGCTATCTGTGCGTGGTAGCTCTGAGAGACGCAGGCTCCAGGAAACTTCCTGGAAAACAGGAGTGACAGCATGCAATACCAATACAATAGTATCTTTCTTCAGCATAACTGTGGCTATATACGCTTTGTGTTTTTTAAGTGAATTGTGCATGTGTTATTTAATTTGAAAAGCTTAAAACGTGTATGAAAAATGAAACAAACTCACTGAAACATCTTATGAAACCTGAGATTTAATAATCCTTCAAATGTTTCTTCATTCTTCAGCTGATAAACTCTGACACATATATGTGATCTTGGAGGAAAAAGAAATCACAGCACTATGTTGAATATACATGAATTTGCAGTATTACAGTCAAGTTTGAAGTAGAGAGAAGCAAGTGTCTCTTAGAGGAAGTGAAGGGTTTATTAGGTCAATGTTAATGATGTTAGGCTACATAAGACTACTTTACAATCCAGTGACAATTTCTGTTCCACTACAAAACTACAGAATCAATACCGGTTTCAATAACCCTTCAAAAATCTCGATTTTTACAGAAGGATTAAGCAAACACACAAAAAAACCCCCAGCTCAATTCCCCCAAGTGCAAATTGTAGGAAGGTAATAACCTGTGGCAATCTGATGTTTTTATTAAGGACTGTCACATTTTGACATTGTCATTATGCATTTTCAGCGAGTATCTAACTGTACAGGTGTAGGCATAGATACAAACCCACGTAGTGCATGCATGCAAGAACTGAAACCATAGTCATTCAGGCAGGATAGAAGGAAAAGCTTTCTCACCTTGGGTACAGCCAAGCAGCGTAGCAGGCTGCCCAGAGAGCTTGTGCAGTCTCTATTCTTTGGGATTTTCAAGATAAAGACAAGATAAAGCCCTGAGCAACCTGGTCTGACCTCAAAGGTGACACTGCTGTGAGCAGGAGGTTGGAGTAGACACCTCCTGAGGTTCCTTCCAACTTGACTTACCCTATGATGCTAACATTTTTTAAAAATTAGTCAGATGGGTTGAATGCTGAGAATATGACACCTGAACATTTTCAATCCTAAACTTCCTTTGCTAAATCTTCCTATTTAGGCTACATCTTTAAACCAGGACATTTTGAAAGAGTGAGACCTGATGAAAAGCAGAGACAGTATTATAAACACTCTTGCATGTGTTTGTAGTTTGCATATTGCATATCTCAAAGCACATCAAGAACAGCAACAGTCTATTCTCATACATGTCTTCTGTGAGAAGACACACAATACTTTGGTGTCAAGTTAGGCACAGTGACTAATAGTTTAGCTTAGAAAATACTCTTGTCTTAAAATAACAGAAGAAAACACCACATCCATTTTATACCTTTAAGCCTGGAATGCTACAAAAGAATAGTTGTCACCGGATTGCAGTGAAGGTCTCTACTATAGACTTCTTTGATAATTCTAGGATCACCAACAATTGCAACCAGAAGTGTCAGCTGTTACTCCTTTTACTAACTGGAATAGCCCTGATTTTCCAAACACAAAGTAAGTAACGAAATAAGCATAATGTCTGTGTTGGTCTGATTTTCAGGGAAGCTGATGCAGCCAGCCCAGAACTTCAGTGGATCTATTCAGCAAGGAGAAAAAGGACTCCGTCCAGAATGGAGGGATTTTGGCTGAGGTAGTCCCAGTCCGAGTCATTTGAGACTTTGTAATCTTGCTATAATGTTAACTTGGTGACATGGGAAATAAGCTATAAATTAAGGTAGTTCCGATTGTGCTGGAATTATGATGCAGCAGTAGCATGGCTATTGTCATAAACATATCATCCAAAGTTACCCCAGGACAGGAGTAATGGAGGGCAAATACCCCATACCAATTTCCCACATGTTTGTGCCTTTTCAATAGGCCCAGAAGCCTTACAGAGCCTTTAGTCTTCCTTATTTCACTATATGCAAGCACAGGCCAGGCTGTAATCTAGCCTTCTGTGAACAGAAAGAAATAAAAAAGGCTGTAAAAGTCATACACAGTTATTTTGAGTTATTGAGGATAAATATTTACAAGCTGGAATACAAACTGGATTAATTTATTTTTCCTTTCTGTTTCTGACTAATGTTTAAGTCAACAATTTAATTTTATTTAGAACACAGCCTTGGTGGGTTCTTATGTTAACTTATTTTCTAGTTCTCCTGGCCTTCTTTACCTACGTAGTGGTTAGATATAAGTGAAATTACACTCTAAGACAAAAAATAGGAAAACATTTCTAAATGTTGGATATGGGCATTGTGGGTCCTCAATTGATCTTATTTGCAACAGTTCAGAACCTAGTATTTTATTTGAAGGTACAGCCAATACTGTTGTATCTTGTTCCCTATCTCTGGTTAACCATACAAAAGGTGTAATCTTGATTCATACACCATCTTGGTGCACAAGTAAAATAATATTTAAAAAATCCAAAGACAATATACTTTTCTATATTACTTTCTTCCTACTTCTACTCTCTCTAACTGTAGAGTTAAATAAGATGGTGAGGCAGAATGTGGTTTTATTTTAAAACTTTTAAAAATATTTAATTAGTATTTAACACATACTTTTTATGTCTTGCTTTAAAAAAATAAAAAGTATATGTGACAGCTTTGTAAAGTAAACGTATTGCTTGTTATAAAAGCTTCAAAATAAGCACCGAATATAGCTTGCTCTAAGCTTCAAGCATGTTCTTTAATACTTCAAAATAAGGGTAGCTAGACTGTATCGTAAGGAATAGGCCATTATTTTTTAGAATTCGTTTTTATTATGAAAAGTGGAGAGTGCTGCAGCAGTTCAGTATACAATTCAACTACTGCAGTGCTGAAGAAGTTGACTTCTTCAAAGCAGACTTACGAATTTCTGAACAAGTGCTGTTGGCTCCCTCCAATGGTAGGAGGTTACTATTGCTGGGGCCATGATTTTTCTAGACAAAAAACTGTTACAGATGGAAACGGCAATCCTGAAGTACCAACAACTTTGTAACTCTGGGAAATGCTTCATTGGTTTCCTTATTATGTACTACTTAAAAAAAATAATCTTGTGGGATTTATGACTTGAACAGTAAAAAAGTAATGAAGAGAGGATTCTTTTTCTATTGTAAATAAAATCTATTTGAGTGTGGGAAGAAATATACTGATGAAATGTATTTCTCCACTGATGAAAAGTGATTTTACACCATCAAAGGTGAAGAACTTACAGAATATTTAGATGTTGAAGTTTGAGACTGTGCCTGTTCTACAGCAGATCAGTACTACAAAGATAAATTTTAATGTATTTTGTTTTATCACTTAAGATAGGACAGTTGTTTGTCACCTGTGTGAAAGAAAACTTGAAAAGCAACTTATGAGATCATTTTATTAAATACTAATTATCGTGTACAAACAAACTCAAGTGTTCTGTTACTGCTGAGACAAATTTTGCAATGTAGTTCACACTACACAAGATCGAGGATTTTCCTCAACTCTAAATTTAGCCTCTAGTCAAAGTCTATCAAGCAACTTAATTCCATTATAAAATGTGAGAATTAAAAACTATTTGTTATTTTCAAAGAACATCCTCTTTGTTGGCAATAGGGGATAGCACTTTACAACACTGAATGTAACTGATGCTACTAAGAATATACCAGGTAAAATGAGAAAAACATCACAAACTCAATCAGACAAAGAATCATTTTAGGTAAAGATGATTTTATCTCTCTTCAGGAGAGTCTTGCACTACTTGCAATGCGTTAATCTCCTTCAGAACCGAACAAATTTGAAGTAACTTGCCAAATCCTGAATAGTATTATGACACAAATTCCTGATGAGTAGCTAAAATGTGCATTTCTTTATTTATATAAATGCCTGTGGAACAAAAGATTACTGAACTGAGAGTATACCTGATTTCTAGTTATCAATATGTAAAAATAGTCATATAATCAACTTCTTAACCCAAAGGCCCTTATGACTACTTCCCCCCCCCCCCCCTTAAATATAATTTTCTTATGGTCATATGAGTGTTAATATTTGAATAAGGTATATGGACCATGGTACTTCTACTACCAGATGATCCTTCCTGAACATATTTTATCAAGCATTGACTACTTTTGTGTATGGTGGTTTTTGAAGGTTGTAGTGCTGACTTCTGGCCCTCACGTCTCTGTTCCAAACTTTTATCCTCTGTATCCTGGGAGTTACTGCTCTCATCTGTTTAATATCCTGACCTCTGAAGGATAGCTATGAACAGATTTTTTTGTGGGATTCTCAAAACAAGGGACCTTATAATAAATGCTAAAGTTTATATGAGTGCTAAGCAATTAATTGTAACATTACTTGATTCCCCTGACCCTTCAATATTTCTTTTAGAATTTAGACTTTTCATGCATATTGCATTTTTTATCTTTTCTTTTTTTAAACTTGCTCTGCTACCCACCAAAACATGTCAGCTTTTGTATTGCCAGCCCATCCAAATGAATAGACTGACTAAAGTGATTCTTGCCTCTTGTTCCATACTCCCTTCTCTGCAACAGGTTCTTTTTTCTGGCTAGCGGGTTGGGTTAGGGTTTTTTTTTTTGCTTTTCCATTGCACAAATATGTTAATGAATTAACTTTGTACATATTAAGTCTCACATCTGCTCTTCAGCTCTCCAGCTCTTCAGTTCAGACTATACCACAAGAGCTTTAACTTTATTTTCCCAGGTTACATCTTCCCTAAGTCCTTTAGTAGGTTGTTTTTTTTCTTACTAGTCATTAATGGTTGGATCTTCTTTTTCTTCTGTACTGGGAGAACCATAAATACATTTTACTTTCTCCAGCTAGGGAAGAAATCCACTGTCATTACTGATGGCTTTCTTGACTTCTTGCTTTTCATGATTGGCATTGCATGTTTACTGAGGAGAGGAATATGTGGGATTTACATAGGAATGGTTAAGGGAACAGAAATAGTTAACTATTCAGAAAACCCCTCCAGGAAGTATCTTTCTCTCCTGAAGTTGGATAGAACATAAGATTGATATAGCCTTGGACCTCTTGAATTACTGCCTCAGCCAAATAATAAAGCTCATAATCCAAATACTGCTAATGACCTGTGTACCACATATACAAATTTACTTCAGTTTATGTAGTATGATTTACAAAGCATTTCTGAATGTAAGGAAAAACAAGCAGACAGCCCAAAATCCCTGCATTAACAAATCGCTAATGAAGACTGCACACATTTGTGATAATCGAAGCATTCCTACAATAGGAAGTATAAGAATTATTTCTACTGTGTACATTTCCAAAGGCTTATACTATTAATTACTCTGCAGCCATATAGTAACAGTCAATCCTTGCACAAGGAAACTATGGTCTAATGTTGCAACAGTGCAGGGACAGACAATATCTCTTTAAACATATCGGTCGTCCTGATCTCCTCAAGCAACAAGGTATTACTCAGCCTTCGTACTCAAGCTCTTCCTGATGTTCTTAATGGCAAGATGATCCCTTATGCCATATGTTCTAGATTAAGTATATCTGTTTAAAAAAAAAAAGTGATGGATGATCTCTTTGCTCTTAATGGATCACAATGCCTTTCTGAAATAGTTGATATCAAATTTGTGGGTCCTGCATCTGCACTTGTCTTCCATTTTCCTGGGAAAGCCCAGCAGTTTCCTGGGGTGCTCTGCTCTATCAGTGCTCCCAGATTTACTACTGCCTCCTAAAATGTGCTTGAGTCTCCTTCCTCATTGCTGCCTTCTGTTTTGGCAATTCCCTGCTCTCAAATCATAATCCAAGGCACATCACAGTTACTATGATTCAATTATTAAAAATAAGTATATCCCACTCACTTTCCTCCCCACAAACCAGCTGATGATCTGTTCAGAGGGTCAATACAGATGTCAACCTCTTTGCCTTGGAAACCTTTGAGCAAGGATTATTGGCAGAGTTGTATATGGTCACAGCGACTATCACAATCAGAAGAAATGATAGCACATAAATAAAAAATGATAAAATCTTCTTGCACAATGCAACAATTTTTAGATTCTTCTGACAACATCTTTGCTGGAACAATCACTTTAGTGAGGATTGAATTGCTTTAAAATTGCAGAACATGAAGACACCTGGGCAGCTGAGAACCCTGACACAATCTAAAAGCAGTAATGTTGATGACTTCTTAAAACTGTTACAAATACTATGCATACTATTACACAAGTCCCTACACAGAATTAAGAATTCTTGGTTTCAGTATTTTTGTTTCCATGAATTTATATAACAAGCTCTTCTTTTTTAAGTATTTAGTTTCTTAATTTCTATTTTCTTTGGTTTTCAGTATGATATGAGCAAATTTATTATTGATTATCATACTGGATAACCTGCTTATAGCTGTAAGTTTTTTACAAGAGATGTATACATTTACTAAAAGCAGAGTTTTCCAGCTACCCATAAATGGTATAATTCTGTGAACTCATGCACACTGTATTAGTATGATGAATTTTTTTTTTTTTTTTTAAGAAAACATGAGGTTGGTTATTAATGGAAATTGCTAAAATTGTTCTCCTACATCACTGAAATTGTGGAGCCTCCTGGTAGACTTTTGGAAACAAACAAGAATGATTTTCTGTATAAGTGTAGTATTCCCCATGCTATAAAATGCTGAGTTGAGATATACTGAGATTCATTTCTGCTCTTCTCTCAACTTCCTTTGAAAAGCATGGTCAGACAATTAAAGAAATTTAAAACAGGTCTATAAAAATTTACTTACTGTTTAGGAAGACAAAACAGTTTAGTAGAGAGTGTTCTAGTGAAATTTGATGTTGAAAAATGAAAAACTTCAAACATTAAATGTTCTATATGTTCTAAATTCATGGAAGAAAAGTTTTAAGTGTTGTGTACAGCTTATTTTGACATTTTAAACAACAAAAATCCATGGAGTGCTATACGATGTACATCTAAGACAAGCAGAACTAATGCTTCTGAAACTTAAAGAGGCTTTTTGTGGCTCAGACAGTTTACTTTTGCTTAAAAAAAAAAAGCAGACAGAATTTTGAGAAGCAAATGCAATGGCTTAGTGTTTGTGCAGAATTCCTGTGGAATAACTGTTTAGGCAGATTAGAAAGGTGCTTAGAAGACATCGTAATCTGTATCTTCAAGAAAACATCGTATGTGGGGAAATGACAAAGTTTTTAAGGTCTTGGATTGGCAGATTATTATGGATCATTACGGAGGAAATGTGGTGCTTGGGACAGAAACAGGGGAACTCTTGGAGTCTTCTGTAAAAACTACTGACTAGCACCTGTTTCCATATTATTTCACTGCCTATTATTCAGAGAAAGTGTGAAGCACATTACTAATTCTCAGAATAAAGAATTGCTATGCGTGAGAAAACTACAGCTACTGAAAGATGTCTGCAATCCATTATTGTACCCCTCTCTTGACTCCTAGCAGCAAAGGAGAATCTAAGAGAACCGGCACACACAATTTACTGAGAGAATTCAATCTTCTGCATGTAGCTCACTAAGGAGTAGAACTAGGGTCCAAGCAGCAATTTAGACTTGACAAGACACCTCAAAGAAATACTGTTACTTTAATATAAATACATTATTTATATGTCTATTAAAATTGTTTAAGCTATAATGTGAGTGAGGTCACCTAATTTTTCCATAACTTTCTAATGGTTGTGGTAGCCTACATGGAAAATAATAAAATCAAATGCCACCTTCTGTTCTTATCTTTGCAGAAGCTGTGTCTGCAGCAAAGCCGGTTTTGCTATTCTCTGCTATTCTTTGAATTTGGCTGCCTTAGCAACTACCTGTTCTGCCAAGTTACTTGTGCTGATAATGTGGAGTGGATACTGAAGGCGACAATGCCAGAAAAAGGTCTTGAGAATCAGAAATGCCTTTGAGTAGTTGCAGGTATCTCATACTTACTTATTTGTTTATTTTAATCGGCCCATAGACAAAGACTTAATCCTGAATGTAAAGTTGGTGTGAGGTATTAAGGAGGCTCTAAGATCCTTTCAGGTAAAGGAAGCAACTCATTTATTTTGAGCTGCCTTGGATATTTTTTATTATTATTTTCAGAATCTATTCCTTATATATAGAAGAAATTTTTTATATGTTCAATGTATTGTAGTTGTAAATAATAGTACAGAGTCAATCAGGAAAGACATAGTCAACAGCCAGGAAGCAGGCTTCTAGACAAGAGACAAGAGCAAACGTACAGGTGGAAGGCAGATGTGATCTATCCAGAAACGGCATCTACATTCAAATTATAGTAAACAAATTCTTCTACAGTTAGTTAAATCATCATCTTTTAAATCAGCAATAATTTTTTGGAGGAAAAACTCATCAACCATGAAAGTAAACAAAAGGAAACCAATGCAGGTGTGGTCAATGTCAGAGTACAAAAGGTAATATTTCTGGCAGCTGGGGTTAGCAGCCATCCTTGTACATCACCAAATTCAACCATTTCTAACTGAATGTTAAGAGCTATGATTATCTGAATTCTAAGGACAAAATGTAGGATGTTCCCACTTGTGCAATGCTGGTGTTAGCTAATGCTGCAGTATAAATCTCTCTCCCTCTCTTTGGCTTCTATAAATTACTAGGAGAACTAAATTCTCATGACAGCACTGTCAGAGTCGGACCTGATGCCAGCAGACCTTTCTCATGCAGTTCTTCACTCTCACCTTCAAAATGCAATTCCTGCAGATGTCACTGAGCTAAAATGCGATATGCAGAGACCTCTAGAGACTGGAAAGCTAAACTACACCTAATGACATGCAGGTATAGTTCGGTGGTATGTAGTAATGAAATCACTTGGGGAGCTATAAAGCAGACTATAAAGAGAACAAGGTAACGTTCAGACTGTTTTAATCTGTGTGGTAAAAGTCGTGTTCTTGAAAGTGAAATAGTTTAGCTTATTTTCTTCAAAAGTAGTCAACAAAGGTAAAATATATCTCATTTTTATAATTAAAAAAAACCCCAAAGCCTAAATGCATTAGATGCTTTCCTTATGTAAAAACACAATGTTAAATAACAATCTTCAAAATATGTGTGACTTCAACTACTATGCTGCAAGCTTCTGAAATCTGGAATTAATTTGTGAACCCATTGATATATGACGGCGCTTGTTTTTCATTTGCCTGAAGTCTGTTTAGAGGCTGCATCTCTTAACATTGTCTGAGAGATGCCACAAGGTTCCGCTTGAGTTCAGAGCTAATTACAACTCTGAAAGAGACCTTTGCAGGATTGTCATTAGCCATGCTTATAATTCAGACCAAGGTGTTACCTCATTTATTTTCCCTGTGAGCGGCTCTTGATATGTTTGACCATGGAAAAATGTGCTCACCTTGAAGTAAGTACGCCGAAGCTTGCAACTATAGCTACAGCTTAACCTCTGTGTTGCTGCTTCTGTACTTTATAGTGCTATTCAATTTTTCCAAGTCGTCCGCTATGTGCTGTATAGAAGTCATCGCTTCAGTGGGTCCTTTTTTATGTCTGTTTCAGCACAGGGAATTCCGCTTAGAAACAGAGAAGGTATCTTTGGCAATACTCTTTGGCTGAAGTGGTCTTTCACGCAATTGTGACAATGTATCTGTCCTCTGCGTTTTTTCTTAGGCCTCGATTGCGGGTGTACCGCTGATCCAAGTATTGGGCATTTCAAAGTTCTGATTCTGTAGAGACAGGGAACACAGAAAATTGTGGTTTTGCTGGTTGTTCAAAGACCGTCATACAGATCCAAAACCAGATCCTAATTATTTCAACACAAAGTGTTGCCACATTCAATTTTTTAAAGTCCTTGCCCCAAAGTGGAATTGACTAAGCCAAATTACCAACTCTCTGCAATGTATGCAGAAAAGCAGAGTTAATTTTAGAATTAAATGATAGCCAGATGCAGGTAGGAATCTGTGTCTGGCTTTTCAAGTCTAAAATACTTGATAAGCTTATGTTTTGCTAACATTACTTCATGGAGCTATCCCTGTCTCAAGCAATTTTGATTGCTAGCATGGAAAACTGGTGACTGCATCAAAGTAAACAAAGATAACTGTTGACAATATGTAAGCAGACAAAGTAGCATAAGCCTGAATTTCAACTCTGGAAATGAGTTTTCATTTGGCATCTACGATGTTTTCCACTTCACATCTACTTTTTTTGCCATTTTCACCATATGCATTAAAGCTATCACGTGCACATCTAATGTCTGTAATGTCTGATTGCATTATACTTACAATGAAACTTTAAAAGTTTATTCCTTGAAACCCTTTGCCCTTCGGGCTATTACATGGGTTTTTAAGCCAAGGATTCTACATTTACTTAAGAAGTCAGTATGAATGTCTTACGAATATCCAAGAGAGCTTGGGAAATTAAAAGTCTTGCTCTTAAAATTGTATACCAAAAGCTGAATTTCCCTTTTTGATACTTAAGACTCTGTGAATTAGACTTTCTCTTTTTGTCTAGAAAAACAGAAGAAATAAGAAGCAGGCCTATTAATCTGTCCTCAAATTCCCCTATGAACAGAATTTCTCAAACTTCTCTCAAAGAAACCTGGCTAGAAAATGAACTTGCCAAATAAATGTTGACAATAAAATACAACGTGTGGGAGGGAAACTAATCTGCTGGACTATGTCTAAAACAGTCCATTAGAGTTCAGTGGACCTTTTTCTCCCAGAAGATTTAAGCCTTGCTGAGGGCAGGCTGGTAGGTACTTCTTTGTGGAGGTGGTCTGCCTTGAGATGTGTGTATGTAGACACTGCAAATGTAAAGGTAATTTTCATAGGCTTTCAAAATGCATTTCAAGAAATCGTTCGTGTACTGACATCCGAACTTTCAGGGTCACTTCTCTGAGAACCCTCATTTCATGCTACCAGTCTTCATGAACAGCAGCACTGTCCTTCAGTAGAGAAACTAGCGCGTTTGATACATGCTTGTAGTGATTAATTGTAAGGTGCATTGACTTTAGCTTTGCTTTGAGCACCCAACTAGAGGTACTGAAAAATGTGCTCATTATTTTACACATTTTTATCTAAGTACTGATCTGGTGGTTGGTGCATCACTACCTGTCAGTTCTTGTGTTCATCTATGGTTTCACCTGTAATGAACTTTAATTAGGGGCACTGGGGCTTAAACAACTTTTTTTTTTTTTTTGAAGTCTAGCCATATGACCCTATGTTTTTTACTTTTCCCATAAAGTTAACAAAAGATACACTCATGGGAATAAGAGGAATTGATTTCCACTCTCCTTCCTCACCCGCCATCAAACCATCTTTTTGGGGTCTTCATTTCTGTAAGTTAAAACCAGTCAAGAGTTCAGACTTCAGAGTAGGAAAGGAAGATGTCTGCTGAATTGATACTTTTATATCCTGGAGTGAGCTTTGATGAAATCTGAAAGCCTATAGTATAACAATAAAAAAATCTAGTAACTCTATGGTTATTAAATTTTCTAAAAAAAAAAAAAAAAAAAAAAGGCTTGTGGAGTTCTCTTTGTTTTGTTTCAGTGGATACTTCAGAGCTAATAATTATCAGGAATAGATATTGAATTAAAAAAACAGACAAATTTTTAAAAAATAACTAGTGAGAAAGTTAGAAAAAAATGTAAATACTCATCCTGAAAAAAAAAAAAAAAATTAAATGAATGAACCCAATGAATTTTTGACAGATTTTAGTTCAGGATCTATGTGACTGTCTATGTCAAGTCTTTACAATAGTTACACTGGGGATATCCTGCTGGGTGCTCCGAACATCTCATCCGGCAGATGAGAATGTCCCAAGTAGATAACAATTTTGCAACCAAAAATAAGAAAAAAGGAAATTGAGCTCATCTGTCCCATTTTATCCAGGTTTCCAGGTCACTGTTTTAAAGTATTTTAAGACAACATCTTTTCTTCTTCCTTCTTGAAAATACAGTACTGAAGTTGAAAGTCTTGGTTGCACTTTGTGAAGGGACTAATGTATTTACTGCACTTCTGATTCTTTGTCAAGAAAGTCCTGTGTAGGTTAGGAAGAACTGAGTAGGAATTTCACTTCCTTGTTTAGTCTTGATCTTCTGCCTTATGTGGTTGTTTGAGTAAGCCCCAGACTGTAAATAATGTATAGTTCTGGCACAGTAATCTGCAGATCAGTATTTAATGAAGTCACTCTCTGCTTCTCTAGGTGGCTTGGACATGCATGCATATGCAGGAGCACCTGAATTGATCTGTGCATCTATCTTTTGCCCAACTTTCTTCAGAATCACTAGTTTAAGGGGAGAGAAGAGCATCCTAATCACCAGGCTATGCTGGCAGAGTGGGAGATCAGAGAGGGGAGCACACTATGATAAAGTGGTGGAAGGGTTTATGAACAGCGAGCAACAGAAGTATGCCTCTAAAGTCTCCTGGTAGGATCGGTCAAAACTGAAAGAGGCTAAATTCCTTTTCCACTCTTTACATTAGACAGATATTGGGTAAAATGTGACAAAAATAGGGGTGTGGGGGGAAGAAGGGAGTCTTATTCTTTATATTAATAATTAGTCCCTAATCACTAGGCTCAGCAAGTTCGTGCAGCTTACACTACTTCTAGTCCAAAGTCTGCTATGTAAAAGGCAAATTTCTACGGCCACTACCATCTATCATCTGTCTCTGTCCAGGGAGCCCACAGCATTCTTTTTTGCCACCCCATGTCTTCAACCTTTCGATGTAGCTTGCAATGTATTGCATAGATTTTACTTAATTTAGAAGTTAACTAAAAGATCTTATTTTATTGAAGTAAGGATGAAAAAACTGACACTATCACTGAGCAGCAGGAAGTTGTTCAGTAAAAAGCTGAAGATAAAGAGAAAATACTGTTTCAAGTTTTATAGATTAATACCTTGAATGCATGAAGTCCATTGACCTTTGGAACTTCACCAGCACAAAACTGACTGATTACCTTTATTGGTTGTCCAGTTTTTGAGATTGATGAAATTTGATGAATGAGCTAAGGATGACCACTGTTGGCATTAAGGCAGTCTTTTTGAAAGTTGCTGAAAATAAATCAAGACATAGGTCATTATAGCTTGGTATGTTTAATGAAGGAACAGAATTAAAATAAACAGTTACTGATACATCCCAAATAATGTATTGAATATTTGGCTAGAGTTATGGTGATATAACCAAAGTCTAACATTGCAGTAATAATGCAATAAGATGATCATGGCCCAGTTCTGGGTTTATAGCTAAATGTCAAGTCAGGAGGATTGTAAGTTGAGCACTGTGTAAGCCTACTGACATCTATGTCTAAAGTCAAAATGAAAATAGCTAATGCGGTGACTATAAAATTGCCACCTCTTTAGGCTGTTGGCACATCTGGGATGAAAACCAGAACTGCTGAGCTAAGGTAGAAGATGTTCTCTTCCATCCCAAGTATATTTATCTTAAGGACATTCAGGGTAAATCTGTCTGTTACTGTTCTATTGCATCACATTATAACAGTAGCCTCTTGGTGATTCTGAACAAGGTTTCTATAAAACTTATTTCTATAAAGCTCTGGAAGATGAAAATCAGTAAAAATCTCCTGTGTCTCAGGTAACCATTGTGCTATATTTACATTAGCATCTCTGAGAAGCCTCAGTTCTCAATCTCAGAAAAGCCATGTATTCAAGGAAGAAATGCTTTGTTGCAATATTTCTGACTTGCACAAAATTTATTGCTGTTGTATTGTATGTTATTCAGATACAGATTCACTGATTTTCATTACTTCCGAAGGTCTTAAGAATTTAAAATGAAAGAAGTGAAATATTTCAGTGAAATTTCAGGCAAATATCTTAAATGTTTGAGTTGACTGTATTGCAAGTGTACCTGAAGTAAATGGGATTACACTGTTGGTAAAAAAACGTAGCTGTGAATTCAGCTCTGCTACTTCATTATGCTAGCAGTTGTCCCAAGCAATTCATCCTAAACTACAAGCAAATATATAAAAGCAAGCCATCAGCAGGTATAATCATAGCTTGTAGTCTTATTGATTGAAGCTTAGGGACTTTTTAACACCAACTATTTTATAGAAGCTCCAAAACCCCAAGATAAAGACTTTCAGAGACTGAGTTGCAGAATGCAAGCTGCCTTGTCGGCCACAGTACAATGAAATTTCTCCCTGTTTTTCTCCCTCCACTCCTGTTTTACCTCATAATTTTTCCATCAACACTGGCCACAAAATGAATTCAGCTTGAAACTAACTCTAAAAGAATACTTGTTGTCGTATGTTAAGCATACGGGTACCAGCAAAAGGTAAGAGAGGCCTGTAAGGCCTTGTGTCACAGCAGCATGGCAGCCACAGCTCAGATGCTCCTCGCTGCCTTGGACCTATACCCCTTGAGTTGCACCCATTTTGCAAGCGTAAGACACAGTAATGGCTGAAAGTAGCTGCTACGTGCATCCTCTCACAGTGCTACTTATGCTCACAGTGGCCATCCACTAAGACAAATGTAACTGCTTGCAGTGCTGCACTATAGAGAAAGCTGATCAGGTTTGTTTTGGATAAACTAGTAAGACAAGGGTGTAAAGGCTGATGGAAATATGACCTACTTCTGTTAGCAGGGCTGCTTGAGGAGTGATCCTTTTTCTTACAGTATTGGAAAGTGAAAGGACTAGCCAGTCTTCAGGAAAATTATAGCCTTTGAATATTTGCAAAGACGTAAATGGAAACATAATATGGGTGACAATGAAGACAGCGAATCACCCCAGTGGATTTGCCCCAGAGAAATGCTATTGTACTCCTTCGGTGGCAGCACTTGCTGGAGACAGCTTCTCAAAGATACAGACTGGCATAGATGCTTTCTTCTGGATAAGCCTTTTATATATTTCTCGGTGACATAAAAGTTCTCTCACAAAGTATGGAGTGGTCCTCCAGGCATTATTTTGGTCTATTATTTTGTTCCAAAAGAATAATTTCAGCATACAGAAATTCATTATGCCCATAGTAGTTAGATTTGATGCCATTTGAAAAACAAACAAACAAGAAAACAAATCATAGAAATTAAACATAATTGTGTACACTAGGGTTGTCCACGTAATATTGCATAGCTGTGGACTTGTACTGTGGACTTTTGCAAGTCCATTCCTCATGACAAAAAACAGAGTCGATGAAAATTATTTAGTCGTGTATGATGAGGGAAAAGCAGATGATGTTAAAGCTGTGCACTTCCATGCATGGTTCTTCAGTGTTCTGTAGTAGTAACCCAGAAATGTTTAATAGTCACAAAGGAGAAATTAACTGAAGTGGAGAAAACACTGATTGGCATATTAATTGTAAGGTTGTAAGGAACTGGATGAATCAGACATAGCAACTGGTTGCGTTGAAAGGGGAGAGTATCAGGCTGCAGGATTGTTACCCGAATAAATCTTAAGTCATTTAATTAGTTATCTTGGCACACAAGAAGAAGGATGGTGCAAATGAAATTTACTAATGACAAAAAGCTGGAAGGCCTTGCCTTGACAGAAGAGAATGAAAATGTCAAATAAAAAACCTAGAGGAACTGAGTAAGAAAAGTGGGCTGAAGTTAAGTACTATAAATAAAGATTGCATTTGTATTACAGGCAAGTATCATTCATTCTGCCATGAGAATGACCAACTTAATTTGACTGGAGGAAATAAAACATGATAAGTTTAAAATTCCAAACTTATTGCAAAGGACGGATGTTGAACATTAATTCTCTTTCCAGGCACTCACTCTCTTGGAATTCCTTCCAAATGCTCCTGTATACTCCCAGGTAAAGGGCTTCCTAAGGGTTAAGATTTGTCTGTCACTTGTCTGCTGGGTGGCTGTGGAGGTATTTGAAGCTTCTGAAGACCAATGGTGGTGGGTAAAGTCTCTAATTCTTTCTGCCTACCCAAAACAAATCTGGTTTTGCATTACTGTATGTCGTCCTGTCCCCTCACCCCATCTATTCGGTGTTTTCCAATAGTTATCCAGAAGCATTTATCAGTCAGTCACATGGGGACCAAAACCGTATGTCTACTAGCAGGCTTAAAAACCAGAGAATAAGCTCTTTCCATTTCTTTGTAAAAATGGCTAGGCCTTAGGATCACAGCTAGATCTGAATGAAAAACCTTTCCACAGCTCAAATGACTTCTGGCAGAACCAGCGTAGGTTAATTAATTGAACTGGAGGCTAATTAATTGAACTGGCGAAAACACTGATAAGCATGTCAATTATAAGATGGGGAGGAACAGGATGAATTATTCTTTAGAAAGTCTTAGCAAAAAGGCTCCAAAGTTAACTTGGAAGCCCCCAATTTTTTTCAACTTAGAAATAGGCTTTCATCAAAATTAAGGGTACAACAAAACCGTTTTTAAAGTTTTATATTTTAATTATGTATTTTACCTTAAAGAGCTTTGATTCTTTATTATGAACATATGTAAACTGAAGTGTTTCCATATAGAAACATAAAGATAGAAAGATACATCCAAAACGTGGATGTAGAGCATTTTAGAAATAGTTGATGTTATTTCTTGCTGGAAATTTCTTTCTCCCCTTCTCTATTTTACAGTCATTCCAATTAATAGCTTACAGTTAAGTGAAGGGTGTTGTGATGATATTTCACTGCATCATATATTTACATGGAATATGAAGTACAGACTGGAGGATTGCTGAATAGCTTAATTTAAACTTCGCAAATATTCCTGAAGTGTTGCATTTTGTGTTGAGGGTAAGAATCAGAATGAGGAATATTTACTGCTAAGGGTAGATGAGGATTTTTAAAGGAGAGAGGCATTCCATAGCACTGTAAATATGTTGAAATAGTACTACAAAGTACAAAGTATAATAATCCTGTTTACTAAAAAGGAATTCAGAATGTGTAGTAAAGAGGCAGATGCCAGCAGTGTAGGAATCATGGGCATTAAGAATAAACATGTCTTTTTCTAGTGCAAAACATTTTAGTTTCATTCTTCAAATCCTGTTATTAAAAGCGTTCCATGAATACTGAAACTTTTGTTTCCCACTTTTCATTTTATATACTTCAGAGGAACTTCTTAATGAGTCAATTGTAATTAATACTCGCAATGAATTATAGTCATGTTCTTCAACATTGCTCCACAGGGAGATCTACAGCACAAGGAACAGTCTGTTGAGCACCCAAATTGTTTGCAATAGATCACCGAGTACTGTGAACTGTTTCCTGTGAGCTTAAGGTCAAACAGTTAAAAACATAAGCTTCACTCTGACTAAAGATTGGGAAGTGACTTTTTAACAACCGTTCAAACTCACTGTCATAAGTAACACAATGGCGGTCATTCTGAGGTTGGAGAGTTAACTGTAAACTTGTAATCCCCTCAGCGAGCAAGTTTCCAGCACCTCTCTCCCTTAGCAGGACTTCAGTGCAGCAGCAGCAAAAAAAACCCCCCACCACCAACTAAAACCAGAACTGTACTGACATTAAGACCATTCAATACAATTTTTAATAATCACAGATCATGTTTTTAATTACTGTAAAATGAAGTAATGTATTTTCTATTGTTTATTTACCTTTTTTTTGTCAGGGCTCTGTTGGAATGGAAATAATGAGACCTTTTCTTTACTTGCTAATGAGAATTATCTTTTCATATGAACTCAATTGCTTTCAGCATCCTTATCAACAATTACCTCTGCATAAGGGCGTATTTCCATTATGGCCTTTCCTTATTTGTCATCCTAATTAGACTCTTCTTTTCAGAAGGCTTCTAAGAGATGAAAGAATGACATTGACATAATTATCAGTCTGTCTCTTTTTAAGGAGCTGCCTACCCACCAGGTATGTTCAGGATACCTTACCTATTAGCTATTGCACATGGAAGACTCCAGGTTTATTTCAGCAATTTCACACAGAAATAATTGGTATTGCGCAATTAAATCTCATCATTAACTTTTCCTAAGAATGTGTCTGACAAGTGGAAAATATAGGCTAGTTACTTGCTGATTATTTCCAATTTTGCCAGAAGTTTGGTTGCAGGTAGCCCACAGTGTTTTAGAAGCAGGATATCCCAATCTTTTCCTGTATAAAAACCCTACTGTGCATTAGCAAAGCAATCTCAAAATTTAAAGAAGTGTTTGTTCAGGGAGAAGCATATGGGATGAAAATACATGAGGACAGAAAACAGAATGAAAAGTGCGTGCTGAGATTTTGGTTTCTCCAAAGCCAGTAGGAGCAGCCAGTTATTTGATGCCCAGGCCTGCGGAACTCAGGGGAGAATGGAAATGTAGGTGAATCCAGTTGCTGGTTGAAGGCCTGGGTTGGTATTTCTTTTTGTGAAATAAGGAATGCAGAGGCTTTCAGTGACTTGTCTGGGATTGCCATCAAGCATTCTGTTTTTCTTCATCTCCTGTCCCATTGGAAAGAAACATTCAGGTTGATTTCCCTCTCTGAGGCAGGACTCTTAAAAAGACCCTGAAGAATTTAGTAATGTTTTATTCCTGGCAGTGTTGGTTTTACTCCCCAAACCTCCCAGAAGAAATTCCTCCAACTGCTAGACATATTGTTGTAGCAATAACTTAACATACCTGTTGCATAATCTGTAAAATGCCACAGACCTTTAAAATGCAGACAACATGCCTGTTTTGAAAAGAAGTAAGAGTACAATTGGCCTTTTGGAGAATGCCAAACATACGTATCTCCAAATGATTTCCTTTTCCTTACTTAAATATCTAGTACTCTCATCTTTCCAATGTCCCATGGTGTACTACCTCTCTTTTTTTCTTCCACACAGTCGGTTTCTAAAACTCAAAGCACCTCAGCAGCCAGAGCTGTCAATATCCATGGACTTCCTGTGTTTCTCTGGGCATCTTCAGCTACTGTATGGTTCTGTTTCATTTTTCTACCTTGATAACAGACATATAAATGTAAGCAAACATACAAGTAAAAAAGTTCCAGTGAATCATATGTTATTCCTTTAATGGTAATAAGCTTTCCTTAGAAACAGATTTCTTCTTTTCTTAGTATTTTAATTATTAATGAGACCACTTACAGAAATAACTTGGAAAATTATCTCGTATTGATTTGTTTCCATAGTCTGCAGAAAGTGATCTGAACTCTGATGCTTTATGAATAGGGATTTAGTAATTTTCCTAATTTTCTCCACAGCCAACATTAATACTAAAATAATCCATAACACTGTATTTTCTCATACTTGAACAACTGTAAATACTCTTGTATTGTAGTGTGCTGATGTCCTGTGAAGTCACATAGGAGACCCATACCAAGAGACCTATGTATATATGTCTCCAGTCATACTCAGTATGGCTCATACTGAGTATGATTACTCAGTATATAATATTTTCTGCCATCATCAAACGATTGGAAGCAAACATGGTCATTCAAAGCATCTAGAGCATATGGTTTTTTGGCATGAAAATTTTGGGCATGTAAATGCATATTAGCAGACTGTCCCCCATTCTTCGTTCTCTCCACAAATTATTTCATTCTCACAGACAACAAATAGTGTGCATGTACCCCATCAAACTCCATGCTGTCCTCTTCCTTTCCATGAAAAGTGGGCAAAATTTAAAGCAGCTTGAAGCTGAGCCTAGCTCTTGGTTGAATCTAAGACAATTTAATTTTACAGAGTAATTCCACACTTTTTGCTGCCAGAGTGTAGCTAGCTGTTAAGTCAAAAAGGGGATCAGAAATCATACCCTCCAGCTTACCTTTCCGAAGTTAAGCACCCTCAAGGAAGATAGGTATATTCCAAACTGTAAGTCCAGGAAGAGGTGTCCAGGTTGTATATGAAACAGTTCTGCCTTCTCTGAAGATTAACAATTCCATCAGGTTTCTAAGTGTTGGGAAGAGCTATTCACAGCTTTTGTTGAATTTATAGGTATTGAATACAAGCGGTAGGTAGTTTAAGATTAAGAACACACAGATCATGTTTAACCTGTCTTTCTATCTGCGGAACAGGGTTTATTTTAACAACCATTTTTTTTTTTTTAAAAAAGAGAAATCAAGTTTTTCTGTACAGTCTTGGGATACTTTGATTAGTTCTGCTGACAATTTTTTCAGCAGTAAAATTACCCACTTTATAATATTTCTTATCTGAAATTATGCTGTAACATACATAGAATATCATGTACAATTTATGCCGTATGGAGGATGATGCTATAAAAGTTTAGTATTTAATAATAGTTTGATAAATCAAAGTAACATATGTTCATTATATATATTTATACATGGTCATAAAATACTTTATACTTAATGTTGTCTGACTGCTCATAACTTAGACGCAACTCTTAAATGACTAAGAAATGGGAAAGTATGCTATGAAACTAATCAGCAGATAAAAACTGAGGCTGCTATAACATTCGGTTCTGCTATCATAAGAGTTCTATAACGGTAACTTACCACCTTCTTAAGGAAAATGAGCCCACACAAGGAGGCTCATATCTATGCATCAGGTGCTTTTATCAGCACCCAACTTGCCTGGGCACAACACTCCAACTGTGTTGGCAGAGCCATAAGCCAATTTAAGGTAGACCAAGGTATTTCCAGTAAAACGTTCAAAGCATGTAAGGCTGTCACTTGCTAAATTTTTTTAATCTGTACTTTCATATGTTTATGTCAGCTATCCATCATGAGCCCAGCTATACAAACATCAATATTAGAAAATTTAAGGACGAGAAAGCAAATGCTGCAGCAATAGCAGAGAATTTCAAAGTGCTCTTTTTGCCTTGCATGGGTAACAGATGAGATGTTAACTGTTGCTAGTGAAGGACAGAAGTTTTTCCACGTGTTACCTGGGTAAATTTTAAAAGGAAGCATGTACGCTGAGGATGTATTTAAGTAAAGGTGTATAAGTGTTATGAGTTGGAGCCAGTCTCAGGTGTGATAGAATAGAAAGCAGATGCTGACTGATGCAACTGAAGCACATGGAAAAAATAGTGATTCTCACAAAACCAGCAATTTGACGATCGCGTACATCTATCAAATATGTATGGTTTTGCTAAAAAAAAAAAAAAAATCTCCAAAAAGTTACCTGTTCAAGTTTCAAATTTCCACCTCCAAATCTCATGACCAAAAATCCATTTTATTATCTGTTATTAATGATATTGTATTTAAGACAATTCTTTTGTTTAAATTACTCTTAAAGCTCTGGAAAAAGTGCTGAGAGATGTCTGTTTGCTGCTGACCCAGGTTGATATAAAAAATTATTATTTGGTGGGAGATACATATAATATTTTCATCACTCTAGGTAGGAAAATTATCATTTTTCCAAAGCAATTCAAACACAAGACTGATTATTACTAGGGTTGTAAAGTCAATATTAATTTTGAATGAGTGAAGTATAGGTGTATGTCTACTATAAGTGTACGCCCGCAATCTTTTTAGTAAGAGTTAAAAACCATTCAGTTCTAGAAGAGGAATTTAAAAAAAAAAAACCCTAACCAAAAAAACCCTAACCAAAAAAACCCACCATACTCAGAGTTTTCATTTGAGGTGTGAAATTGAAAGAGGATTAGCAGGAGGAAGAGAGAGACAGAAGGCATAAATGGGTCACTTTTTGTACTAAATTATTTTCCTATGTGGGAGTGAAAACATGGGATTTCACACCACCTTTGGCATTTGAGGCCTCCATTGGTGATAAACAAAGGAAGCTGAGAGCAGACAGCTTCACAATGAACAAAGGGAGTTTTGTCCTTTGAGCAGCAGATCACAGACTTCTGGTACTCCTTGCCAAAGCAGCTGTAGACGCAAAAAGTGTATATGGCTTCAGGAGGAGAACGGGCAGTCACTTAGAAAAGGGTTTCTAAATGGAAAAAACGCAAATAGGATCATCAGATTCCTAGAGATGAAAACAATCAGAGGTTAGTAGAGTATCAGAGGGGATGTGTCATATTCTTGCTGCCTTCTTACTCTTTTGTAGACATTTTCTTTTGGGTAATGTTTGGGAAGGATATAGGAATAGACCCTTGGTCTGAACTAGTGGATGTGTTCTGATATTTTTAGGATGCAAAAACCATAAACAGACTTAGTGTATGTTGTTCCACCCCTAGAGTCTGCCCAATTGTGTGCATGTAAAGTGATCAAGCCTGTGTTTAGCAGAATGGAGTCTTGCTTCTTTGGCTAGATGTTATCCAAGTTAGCATCCAGTACAGCTGGGAACATAGATAAATCTTATCTCATAGGATCATAGAATAGTCCAGATTGGGAGGGACCTTGACAGATCACCTGATCAAAACTTTCATGGGAAAGGAAGCCCAGATGAGATTACCTAGCACATGGTCTAGTTGCACCTTGAAAACCTCCAGTGACGGGGATTCTACCATGTCCCTGGGGAGGTTGTTGCAGTGAATGATTGCTCTCACTGTAAAAAATGTCTTTCTTATATCAAGATGAAACCTATCCCAGTGCAACTTGTACGTGTTGCCTCTTGTATTCTCCATGTGGCTGTTTGTGGAGAGACAATCTCCATCCTCTTTGTAGCCACCCTTTAAGTCCTGGAATACTGTGATGAGGTCTCCCCTGAGAGAAAAGACCTCACTCCTTCAGTCTTTTCTCATAGGGGAGGTTCTCCAGCCTGTTAATCATCTCAAACACAGTAACGTTAAACTATTGCAAAAGGTTTCAATTTTAATTATCCCAAAGCAGGACTAAGTAAGACTAAGTTTGGCAAAAGGACTTTGAAATAGAACTTTGAATTCTTTCATATTACTTTCATTATAACCAACAAAATACCTTTTTTTTAATTCTTGTCCATCTGACATAGTCAGGGTCTGGTTTTGCCATATTAAAATTCTTCTTTAAAGTTTCATGAACTTTAAAGTTGAATCTGTTATGGAAGGTAAATATGAAAAAAAGTGGTATGCAAATATCACTGTACTTTATGAGAAGAGGAAGACAGTTTATGGAAATACCATATGTCATTGTGCAGACACTATCTTGCAGCATTTCTGTGCATATTTGACTAGTAATAAAGAAGGAAGAACATTTGGTCAGCTGATATTAATGGTGTATCTTGCACTTACAATGCTGCATTTCTTGCTGCTAATGAAATAATTCCCATCATAGTTTTGAATGGCTCTTGCACCAAAAGGTCTGTCTTACTGCTCAATATGCAGCGGTAACTGGGATAGGTAGATGGTTCAACAGATTTCTGTTGTTGCCCAACATATTCTTCCTCTCATTTATGTGTTATTGTCTCCTATTTTGCCTACCTAATAGAGGGGGAAACTGTGCACAGCAGGAACTCAGAAACCTTGCACTTTGACAGTATTTCCTTTTTGTTTGGGAGGATAAGAGTAAAAGGAGAATTTCACTGATTCATATGACAATGATAGATAGTACCTGCTGAAAAGTGAACTATTTATTTGATAACAATGTGCCATCTAATAATAACTCAGCAGGTAAGTGAACTAAGCAACATATTCATCAGCAAAGGGGATTCCCAACCAAGTGATTATCTGCTTTCCAAATTTTATGTTGAAAGCCGACTGCTGTGAATCGCTACAGTAGCTGTCATTACTTGCAGTCTATGTAGACAGCAATCCTTATGCACTGTGAATATTTATTGTCATAATGAGAGACCGAGTCATCTGATAATCTCAGTTCTAGTACCAGATATCCAGCATGAAATAACAACCTGTGGAATGATATTTTCTCTCCCTTGCTGTTTTTGTTGTTGTTGTTGAGGTTTTGGGTGTTTTGTTTTTAATTCATGGAACTGATCTGAATAATTCAAAGGCAGCAGGCAGCAATACAATCTATTTTATGTGGCTGAGCCAATTCCATTTGATCATGTTCTCTTCCATTTGTGTTCTGTTTAAGTAGAACTCACGGCATGCAGCTAAGTATGAACCGCGTGACAGACAGTGCATCCTTGTAAAGTTGCATGCTGCTGGGAAAGCTGAAATTCTTATTTCTCTGAAAAATAGTTTTCTGTGTTTTAATGTGGCAACAGACAACAGATTCGAAGTGTGGTTGTGTTACTGAACTTGATAAAATTATTAAGGAATTCCATCAGGCATAATTGCTTTTCCCCATAAAGTTTGAACTGTAAACTATAGCCCCGATCCCGCAAAGGCCACCACCTAAGGGTGACATTTACACAGATTTCTCCAGCAGCACCACTGCTGATGAAATCTACAGAAGCGCTGGTATTTACAACTACAGGCAATAAAATAAAATAAACAGCTTTTAAAACACTGAAGTATTCAAAACTGTAGAAAAAAAATGCTGATGTGAATAATAATTCAATGATAGCTAGGGTCACAAACACTCAGCTATGGTGTTTTATAGCTGCAACACAGGACATGCACAGGCCACCAAGGTCACGTGAGAAATGGTGATGAATCTGTGAAGTAAAATCTTTATACCAACCAAAATGAACAAGATTTTCCTCCATACTAATTTTTTCTCCCAGCTTTCATTCTTGATAGATAACAAGTAAGGTGGTCAGAAGTTAGTCTGACACGTACAGACACCCACATCATGGCTGAACTGGACTCTACACCAATTTGCTTTCCCCTTTTTTCACTTAATATTAAATAGTAGTGAATAAATTTTTCAGTCGCTGAATTAATTTGCAGATAATTTAGCTATTTTTCCTCCCAAACAAGAGGGTCAATTTGTTTCAATATGATTGCATATGACTGATCTGTTTTACTTCAAAAACACACCCATGTTTTAAAACAGGTAAAAACAATTGAAGTTGAAATAAAACTCTTTCCACTCAGCAGTAAGTTAATGTTGAGAAATTAAGCTGTGTTTTTTTGAAGTTGAGACTATTTTCTTCTGAATTTCAAAATGTGTCTGCATATATTTTCTGTTTACCGTAATACTTACCTTTCAATACAGAAGAACAGGCAGAAGGATATGGTAATGATCTGTCTTTTAATGATGAAGTAGCTTGTCTCTGATTGTCATGAGAAAAGCCTTCCTTAGAACCAGTACTGAACATGGCAGCGCTTCTTTATGTGCTGCATTACAGAATGGTGTGATTTGTCTGTGCTTACACTAGGCTTGGATTTGACCAAGTTATAAGTTCAATTAACTTGAGTAAACTTGTCACGCAAAAGTTGGAAACTGATCGATTAAGTGAAAAAGTAATCTGTGTTGTTTTCATTAGTATCACATTTTCCTTGCATACTAAATTTGAAAAGATAAACTCAGGAGCACTCTAATGAATTGCTAGGAATATGTGGTAGTTATCTAATGGTACCTTTCTTTTGGAATGTAATTTATCTTCTTCAGTTTAATTGACTTGTTTAGTCAAATATCACACTGCCAAGCAGAGCTTTTGAAAAAGATATTTCAACAGTTTGCTAAACTACGAACTCATACATATCTAATGAGACTTCAAAGCAAAGCTTAGTACATGCGTGTGGTGTAGTAGGAACTGTTCCAAACAGAAGAAACTGTTAGACAAGGGTAAAAGGGACTACTCTGTTTTGAAGTTTTCTTGTTATTCAACAATGTGTATATCCTTAGCAGCCTTTGAAAAGAAGACAAAAAAAGAAAAGCTGCAAACAAAGTTAATTCCTTACCATCAAGAAAGTCACATATGTTCTTCTGACACCCAAATATTTTTCTAATAAAAAGATTTTTTTTTTAATTGGTGAAAGTTAAAAGAGGAATGTCTCCATTTATTATTTTTTCATAACCATGGAATTCTAATGAAGATTTTTGGCTGACATTAACAAATATTTGGATTGTTGTTTTTACGTATAAAAAGATATGTCTTGATTATCAAGGAGGACTTTATATTAATGAGACAGCTAATGAATTTCTGTTATCAAAAGAGATAAAACACTTCCAAATGAAAAGCTGAAGGAATTATTACTCAGACTATACAATATTCATTGAGTTTTGTTTGTTTTAACTCTATGAACTTTAGTTCTTGACTGCTTTTCAGAAAAAACTTCATCTTTCTTAACTGTAGTGACAAAAAGCTTAAGTCTCAAGATGATAGATTGCATGTTTTCAAGCAAAACTAAGAAATACTTCATCTGACTTTCCTGGAATAGATATGACTAGACAAGTAGTTGACTGAGCAAGGGAATTTTTAGAAGATGGGTTTTGCTTTGTGTCTCATGGTTGGGTTATCCTATATCTAATAAGAGACAGACTCTGTTCAGTGAGGTATTCCTAATCTCTCTCTTCCATGTATAGTTTTAATAATATACCTGACCTCACACTGCAGACATACAGATAAATGTGAGGGCAACATGCTGCAAATTTTCCTTGGTGGAAGTACTAATCTGTTTCCATCTCTCCAGTTGAGAGGAAATTATCCAAGAGATTGAAAAGTTATTGGGCAGAGAAGAGACAGAGCATTTGTATAAACCTTGTTTCCTTAAGAAACCAGAGGAAAAATCTCCATACAAATGTGATGGCTTTTATAAGGATTCAATCAGATAAAATATTCGGTGAAGCAATATTATCATCTGCAATGCAGATCTACATCACTGTCAGGACTTTGGTTCTTCACACCTGGGTCTCAACCTTTTGCATCACACTTCTCTTCAGAGCAACAGACACAAGATATTACTTGTAACATTTTTATGTATCGATAAATCCATTTCGGTTATAGGATAATCTTATGGCCTCTTGCTATCCGATTTTATATATTTACTTCTAATATTCAGATTCTCCAGTGATGATCTGCATGGATGCAGTTCTCCCCACAGATGTGGAAAAGAATTAATCCTGAAGATCTAGAGAAATAAGAAAGCTGTACGAGATCTGCATTTTGATAATATACAACTTGCTACATTTTCATTTGGACAGCCTGGCCTTTTCCATTGCGTATCTAACAACAGAATTTAGTCAATACAAGAAAGGTCTTTGATTAAAAGATGTTGAGGGTTTTTTTGTTCCCTTTTTTTGACTCTTGAACTTCCTCCTAAGAAGAGGAGGCATTATAATGACAGTTGCCTTTGAATTGCCATGATATTTAATGCAATATATGTAAGAGCAACGTGACCGAGATCTATACGAATCCTACAAGCAGCTGTTCAGATAAATCTGCATATTTTATCATTACTAATATTCATTTCATTTCCTAAGCAAGAGCAGGTGTCAGTGTTGATTCTAATCTGAGCTTTCACTGAAGTCAAGTGTACTCAGGTGGGTTTACAATTCAGATGTGTAACAGACAAACTTCATCACAAATAAAACTCTTTTTCTAATCAGGGAAAAAACCCATAATTTACTATGTATGTTACATTAAGCTGCTAAAAGCAAAGGTTCTGCAACAAAGTTGCAACAGTAAAAACAAGTTTTCTGTACTCTTCTCCTTGTGCTGATTAAAATGTTTGTTGTACGTCCTCACCTGTGAAATGCAGGGAAATGTAATGATGCAATCTGGTGAAAGTCAAATCAAGTGGAAATAGTGATGCAAAAATTGCCAGAATTCTTGTTTTATCCTTTTGTGCCTAATAGGCAAAACACTGAGTGTCAAAAAAGGTGTATCTCTAGAAACCAACAGTATTCATGCTCTGTTCCTGATATCCTCCTGTAATTCTTTTTTTTTTTTTTATTATAAAAATATGAGCAAGTTCATGAAAAGTATTAAGGTAGTCATCAGAACAGGACAGAAAAGTTAGCTGGATGGTTTTGTATTTCCATTAATACCCGAGTAACAACCTTTGACTATTAAATACAACATAAATACTTGGCTCTATTGAAGTTAGTGGAAGTTCTCCCATTAATCCCTTTGTGCTCCAAGGACTCCAGGCACAGGTCCTATTATAACTGTATCTGAAAAGTTATTTCATAGATTTCTTGATGTAAAGTTTACTGTTACACAAGCAAATGGCATTGTGATAGCTGACCTGAATTTATTCTATAAAGTTCTGTTCTCTTTTGAAGTCTGTTAATGATTTATTTTCTGTCACTCCGGAACCTACCTTAATGCACTATTATGCATGGCTGATGTTTCAGATGTATTACATCACTCTTTGCAAGACTTAAACTTTATGCTGGCATCAAGTATTGTCTGGCACAATCCATTTAGCTACTGTATCTCAGTCCCTAAGCTTTTGATGAATCTGGAATCATGACTTAAATATTTACCATTTTCTGTGGAAGTGTGTTACAAGAAAGAGATTATGCATGCAGAAAGTGTATAGGGAGTTTGAAGATAACAAATGATACATCAAGCACAGCCTAATGTGGTTTTACTGGAGTAGAAACAGTGGTAATAAATCACCTGCCAATGTTGATAATAAAATACTGCATTGGCCTCCATCAGCCACAAGAGAAAGGTTAAATGTTATTTCTCACAATAACCATGTGGTCTTCATTCCTGACATCTTTGATACTAAATTCTGTCATTATTTTTGGTAGAAACTGTGATCTTTCTAAAAAAATATTCCATTAAGAACAAAACCTGATGCTTGCTAACCTCCAATATCCCTGAAAAACCGTCACCCATTTTATGGTTATTGTACCACATAAATTGTCTTCCATTTGGGGGTAAATACAGCCTGCTCTGCAAAAGTCAGAAGGTAAAGCTTGGAATTCACCATGACCGGCTTTGGTTGACCTCTGATGATTTGTTTCATAGCCACTAGAGTTGTTCTGAGTAGTTTAGTGCTTAAGGAAGTTAAGAATGGCATCGTTAACCTTTATGATGTCATTTATTTATTTATTTTCTTGTTTATTTGTGAGATGACTTGTTAGATAATGTTCTGCACTGGGGTGGGGGAGAGAGAGATGGAGCAGGATTCTTTCTGGATCTCAGTAGGAAAAGCCCCCAAACAAATGGCTTAATAAGATAACTGATTTGATAAGACAGAATGAGAAGAGGAATATAGACAGTGAGTAAATTTTATGTCCCTTCAGATGCTGGGCACCTTGTGTTTGTGCGGCATTGGACAGAGTCCAGATGGACTTTCCCATGGCATGTTGGACAGACCAGAGCAGAGCAGATCCTGTCCGTGGAGAGAAGCTCCCCCATTTTGGTCCTTTGCGCTAACATATTATTTCCTTACAAGAAAGCAACCCTGTTCCTTAAGGATGTTCTCATGAGAACTTCTTACTGCGCTTTTAGCTAAAGGCAAGGCCAGGCAGGTGGTGTAATGGCTGGTACCCACTCGGAGCTGCCCCTCGGCTCCTCTGCTACAAGGAGCGGGTTGATGTTATCCTGCGGCCAAAGGGCTTGTGCCACACACCACCGGCCTGTGGCTACTCAGGTTAACGATTCTGTGGATCACGGGCTCCTAAGCGTGCAATGGTCTCTTGGTCAGGATCAATACAGATGGTTCCCATACAACCTCAATATTACAATAAAAATTAAAAAAATAGACTAACGTATTGCACCCCCTCTCAGTTAAAAGCAAGCTTACAGTGGATGCTGCAGAAATAACCCTTAAATTAGCAGATAGATGCTGAGTACTATGTAGTTGGTATGATATATAGTAAAGGGTGAAGTCCGTTTTAGAACAGCTGGCAGCTTTTGGGGACAACAGCCTTACGAGACCTGGGGAAAATTGCTTCTTCAGTTCATATTCCCGCTGTTTCACCTTTCTGTTTTGGCAGTCTGTGATTTTGTCAGCACAGAGCTTCTATTTACTATTTTAAATGCTTCTGTTCTACTTATGTTTTCCATATATTCTCCCCTGCTGGTTCCAGGGACCACATCAGACACAAACCTGAAAAACAATTAAGAGCAGGATGTATGCAAGAGAAGCTCATCACTCTGTCCTTTGCAGTAGTGTTGTCTTCCAGGTGCACATCTATTGGGCTGACCCAGCCCACCTTCTCAACACACAAATATTATCCAGCAACAGCATTAAGCTTTTCTCATTGCAAGGAATTTTAGTGAACACTCAACAGCATTTCCCGTTAATGTTGAAACACCACTGATGATCCTGGAACAGTATGGTTTTATTCTTTTTTTCTCATTTTCATAGCTATGACGTAAGGCTCAGTGCTGTTTCATCTTACGACGCTACAAGCTGCATTAGTAAACTGAGTGAAACATCACATTTTCAATCTTATCTCTAGCAAAGTTACTGGAATTGGCGTTTGCAGAAAATGGGCCCTCTTCTCCCAGACCAAACCAGTGGAGTCAAGCCCCTTTTATACTTCATTTCCCAGTTTGCACTACACTGTTCTGTCTAGCCATCTCTCTATTCATTACTTAGCTAACAAGATAATTTAAGGTACTTTTATATCTTGATCAGTGTATGAATGAATAACTATGTCTATAAGAGAGGTTACGTTCATGTCAGATGCAACTGGGAACAAAGATTAACAGGAGAAAAGGAGAAATATGAGAAGGCTGAAAGGGAAAAAGAAGCAGAAATCTTTTTTGCAGAGTGAAAGAAATGAGAATAGTAAAGACAGGAGAAGGAATTAAAAACATAACACAGGCTAGAAGTTGTTTAGATTTCACCAGAAATTAAATGGAAGACATTGGGTTTACAGAGCTGTAGTAAATTAGCACAGTAAATGGACCAAGTCTGTATATGCTGTTAGAAATATTATAATGCAATTCTCCAGTAAGATGCTCAGAGTACCTGAAAAAAAGAAAGAACATTTTTAGTTTCCCTCTTCCTTCAGATTTTTATTCTGTATTGTATTAGAATTTTTCTTCTAAAATATATAAAAAGAGACTATATCTCTTTAACACTACTCCTTGTATCCTCCTTCAAAATCCTTCTCTGAGCTCAGAATTCTCATTAGGACTATAAAGGAGAGCAAATAAGTCATCTTTTATTCACAATATGTTAGTGTCTATATTGCCTGTGACACTGGAAGTGTCGGCTTTGCAATGTTAAGTTTAATTTTGCCAGATCTAGTTTCAGTTGCTTAAACCCCAGTTTATTATGCAAAAAAAGACAGATAATAAAAAGCAGTTAGAACAAACTATAGAGTGACAAGAGAGATTTGCACTATAAATGCAATAAGTAAACCATTTAATTCTCTCTATTACTTTAAGGAAAGAAAAAGACGCACCCAGTTGTATAAGTTAAAATTGAATTAAAATATGTCAAAATATTTTAGTGTCTGATTATTCCTTTCACAGAAGCCTCTGCTTAGGTTTTAGTGGAAAGAGATGAACTTCATATGGACATGCCACGTAATAGGTACAGTTTCTCCGTTGACATTTCTGGGTGTTTGTAGAGAGGATGCTCGAGATCATTGAAAACACAGCTTTGATATTTAGTAGCTTCTCTTTAAACAACTAGCAATCTAGCGTACCCCTATATTCAAATTAGTTTACATGTCTTCATGGCTTCCTAATTATGCTTCTCCATCATATTCCTAATCTCAAAGGCAGGAAAATCTTAATTAAAGGAATAGCAATTTTTTATTTTATTTTATTTTTACTAATGGAGAAAGGTTTAGATTCTTCCCTCCAAAAGCTCCCAGCCTAACAGGTTGCTCACTTAGAAAGCTAAGCTTTTATTTCACCTGCCAAAGGCATAAACTTCACAACATTTATCAAAAAATTGGTCTCCGTGTTACCTGTGAAATTCAAATGTAAGAATGTACATTGCCAGAAATTATGGAAAGGGAAACAGGAAGTTCTGCTTATAGTCCTCATTAATAAAAAATTCAAAGGCTAAGCTGTTTTTCTTTTACAAAGTTGCTTAAAGCACTCTGTCATTGATCATTCCAAATGCAAGTGCATTAATGATGCTATATATTCATTTCTGCATGAGGGCAAAAAATGATCATTTTAATTTGACAATACCGAAGTCTTTGAAAACCCAGTTTGTAGGATTTTTTCTTTCCAATTCATCATACTGGAGAGGAGTACAGGACTCCATAGCTGAGAACCATACTGAAAGCGTTATTGTTTTCAAGTGATTATTTCTGCTTCTCTTTCTAAGTTCATTTTTCACCATCTGGATAAATCTCATCTGACTCCTTTTACTTGGTAATTTTATTATAGTTAGGGTCCTTTGACATCAGGACAGCCCTACCCTGATTTTTAATCTTCCCATCTTTCTTGTGTGAAAAATGCTCCGATAGCTTCTCCAGCCTGAAATCTCACTGGAAGAGAAACAGTCTGACATAAAAGATCATTTGTACAAATATGCTGCAGAGACTGGATGATGTTACCGTGAGCATAGAATCACAGAGCGGTTTGGGTTGGACCTTTAAAGATCACCTTATCTGACTCCCCTGCCACTGGCTGGGACATCTTCCAGTAGATCAGCTTGCTCAAAGCCCTGTCCAACCCGGCTTTCATCAGTTCCGGGGATGGAGCATGCACACCTTCTCTGGGCAATGTATTTAACTCCATGTTGAGAAGTCCCATGTTCAGAAAACGTTCCCTGGTCATTTTAGTGAAAATAATATATGAAAAATGATCAGATTATTCACTGAAGAAGGAGTTCTCAGTTTGCTCCGTTATGGTGTTTTTTTCTCCAGTCCAGGCTACTACTTTATGAATTCTACTTTCCTTCCCCCTTCTTCTCCTGCCTTGGGAATATAAGCGCATAACTGTTCAATACCGGCAATTTTACCCAGTGAGGGAAACTTTTCTCTATTTATTCAAGTATATATCACTTGTAGGATTAGGTTCACCAGTATATTTTTGGGTTTTTTTTTTCCTATTTTTCTAACTTGTGATGTTTATGACCACCCTCCCATAATCACTGTCATTGTTTTTCAAAGCTCTGGTACTGCTCGGATCTCATATGGAGGATGATATACAATTGCGTTGCTATAGAATAGAAGACGAATGCAGTGAAGTGTAAAGTGGAACGGAGGTCTCAAAATCTTGCATTGTATCCTGAGACAGCAGGTTACAACATACGATGCCAGAAGTTTCCTTAGAAGTGAACTGGGGGTGAGGAATGGAAGAGCTAAGAGAAGGAAAAAAGAAAGAGCAGGAAAAGGGTGCAGATAGGTGGCTTCCTCACAAGATCCTGCTGTATCATTTAATTATTTTCAGCTTGTTAGACAAAATATGTTTTACTTATGTTTTGCAGATGACATTTGTGCCAGACTTAATTAGTCTATTGGAGTCTGTCACCAGTTTTAATCAGATTGTCAGAATCTAAATTCTCTAAAGCCATAATGTAAACAATTTACAACAAGCTAGCAAGGTACTGTGTGAAACATTGAAACATCTCGGCATCTGTGAGGCCTTCAGTTGCAAACCTTCCTGATTTTTTTTTTTTTTTTTAAATGTGGAACTCAATTGCTTCTGCAAAATTTGATCAAAGGCTCAAACTTTTTGTACGAATATAAGTCCATTTCCAGGACCAATCCATACTTTACAAGTTCCTGGAAAGAGCTTATGCTCTTTCTTGAATCCATGCATAAATGCTGTGTTTTCAGGTAAGATTTATTCACAGTATTCACATGTCAGACTCTAAGAGGAAAGACTTTTAATGTAGCATTTTAAAGAAATGTGAGATTTATTTTGCAGTTACTTACTGCAGTGCCCAAGATCCAATACTGAAACAATATTTCTCAATCTACAAACTTGCACCAAACTCTTTGCAGTTGACATTATTTATATTCTGAAAAAAAGAAAAGATATATTGTGTTTTGGGTTTGTTTCAGAATATTGGCCAGTCTTGTTTCACTTATTGCCATTATTTATTAATGGAGTATACCTGCAACTACTGATTGTGGTGGGTTAAACACTTTACATTTAGACTTCAGTTCAGAACTTTGGAGATTCTGCTAAATCTATAATCATGTTTTTATATTCCTCATAGAAGCAAGTTTATGCCATTTTCTACAAGGCATACTTCTCTTCTAAGAAAATCCACTAAACTTTTCACTGAAGAATTTCATCCCTTAAAACACTACTTGACCTTTTTTTGCTTTAAAACTTATACACGGTTACATTTTGGATCAATGATTTATCTGTAGACATCTTCAGCTTATTTTCAGTCAATTCACAAATGGAAAAATAGATGTAGTTTATTTAATAGACAATTCGCTGCTAGATCCAGAGAACATCAATGACCCTATACAATAAAGCTATACCAGTTTTTTTAATCTCTGAAGCAAGAAAAATTGGAGACTTGCCATTGGCATATAGAGCTGTATGAGTTAGGGCTGCTTCCAACTGAGATATGAGGGGCCAGAATCAGTGTTGGAATAAGTTGGGATGATTTCATTAAATACAAGTGGAGTTGTGCCCAGGTATATCAGCAGTAAATTTGAGAACGTATCCATATGGTTTCTACTTTTACAAAGGAGAGTCTCCAAAACCAGTAGACCAGAGATGGCAAGGATTAATTCAAGCACATAATTTTTATTTCACCGATCTGAATAAAGTAGATCTTCCACAAATATGCGTGAAAAGTATTCACACATCTTTAGCAACTATTCTCTGAGTTATTTGTTGAGTTATTAGCTGGATGAATTCTCTCTGCATTTTGGATGGGGGGGAGAGCTTTGTCTCTTACTTCACTGAAATGTGAATGAATGGAATGTGTGTAAACTTTAATGGAAAAGTGTCTATAATTCACATTTAGCTTATAATTGCTTTTACTTGTTACATGTCTTGAAAACATAGCTTGTTTTTTTCAGCAGCCTATATGACTTTTCTCAAAGCCTTTCTCTTTATACTTTATCTCAAAAGTTTGTTTTTTTCCTCATTCAATCGAGTTTCAAATGCTCAAAAAATAATAAATTCTCACCATTCTATTGATTCTAAAACAATGTATAGCCATGTAGCTTTTATCCAAGACCATATGCAGTTAATGTCTCCTTCCTATCTCTTCCCATTACACACTTTGACTGTAATGGTGTGACATATTATATCTAAAGACAGGTATTACAATTCAGACTTCACCCATCATCATGTTGCAGTGCATACCTTTCGGTGTCTTTGCGTATAAGAGAAAATCAAAATGAATGCATTTCTTCTTAAAGGATCTTGAACAAATAAGAGTACTATAGACAGTGGTGACTATTATCTGTATTTAATTTAATTTCTAAGGTAATACTCTTTCCTAATCGTATTATGCTTCCTAAATATTACGGACTTAGCTGAGTTTATCATTCTTTGCCGTATCAACTGAGCAAAGATGGGACCTTGCTCATGTAACCTATTAATGTTAAAGGATTGCTGGATGCTTACTTGAAACAGACCTAGTCCTGTTACTACAGGCTTGGTATCCAGGTTGCAAGAACTAGAATTACAGTTGACACAGGCTGAGAGTTACTTGTTTTCTCAACGAGAAGGGCAGCTGACAAAGTGTGTGGAGACTGAATTATCTTTTTCCCCTAGAGTTTTCCTGACAGGTAAGGTTGAGACTTGCAGAAATGTCAGGAAGACACTGGTGGCCAGAGGATACATTTCCTATGTCTAAAAAGGCTCCTGTGTATCAATCCCATTCTTTTCACATATACATTATTTTCAAGACATTTTTTTTGTTCGTGCTTGGTTTCTAGTAAGGGACAAAAATATCAGTGGAGATCTATGAAGAAATATTAGTAGTTTCTGTGAACCCCCTTTTGAGTAAAAAACCCACTTGTCAATCTGTGCAAATGCTGTATCTCAGGAGCTGAAATTTGTTTTAGTCTTTCTCAACCATGACGCCAAGTAAGTTATGATCTTGCGATATTGAATTCTTAATCCATTATACATTTAATTAAATAATAGGGTTTAAATTACTTAATCATGTTTCTCCAGACTAAATAATTTTTATTAATTCCTTTCCAATTTTTTTCCCCCCACAAATCTATGCCCTTTCTTACTGATGTTAAGTGTAAGGCTTTAATTCAAACTTGATTGCAAAAAGTCCACATTAGTTAACACCAAACTCACTTTTCTACTATGCTGTAGAGAAGATGCTATGAAGATAACCATATTTAAAAGCTCCTTTCAAATAACCATGTATACTAGGATTAACAAAGCCACATGCAATTTGTTTCCAGAGATATTTTTATGTACACTGGAAATAATTTCTGAAGTAGGAATTCTTGTTATTTTTTTTCTTTCCCTTTGTTTTGCCCAGTGAACACCTCCAAATTTAAATAAGTTTATATAGTAACCTCTACGAAATTCTTTTTGATCCACTGGGCCTAATTGTTTTGAATTCTTTTTGGACATACTTTTGCATACTTTTTCACAAACCACCGTGAAAGAAACAGTAACTGTGAGTTTATAAATATCCTGAAGGTTATCTACTTGATAGTATTTTCTACTTGTTTGAGAGTTGTGATGATGTTTTGTTGAACTCACTGGAGTTTTGTGAGGGAAGTTCATGTAAATGTAACTCCTGCTTGTAACAATGGGATACTTGAACAGGACACTGTTTTTGACTCCAGTTGATACGGCAACAAGGGCTTGTGTCATCAAAAAATAACCGGTGTCCCCCAGGAAAAAAAAAAGAAAAGAAAAAAACAGAAAAGGAAGCATTTTGAACAAATCAGAAGACAAGAACAATGGAAAGAGGGATAAAAGGATAAGGACTGTACTTGGTAAAGCCCTCTGTCAGACAAATCTTGTTGCAGACACAGAAACTGTACAAGTTGTTCAAGGACTACCAGAGATACTCTCAGCCAGAGACTCACATCTTGTAAAGAGTCAGGAAATATCGTTGCCAAGGTAGAGCAAACTCTGTGGTGCCTGTCTGTTTGGAAATACCTGGTCTTTGGTGATTTTAAAATTATTTTATTTAGCAGTTCCAATACTTAGAGCTTGGGAGAGATAGTTTCAGATCTTCCTTCTGTTTTATTGGAAAAGAAAATAGAACCAAGATTTTTACCCCTCGTTTTATTTATTTGGGTATATGGAATATTAGTCTGTTTTTCTGTCTCTTCTGCAGAAACTGTTTTACTTAAATAAATATTCATTGAGACAGAGAAAATTACTTTGTAGCCATTTTTTAGGGCACCTGTGTGAGAGGTGAAACCCTGGGCTCTTTTTTACTTTTACTTAGTAATAAAACACTTTATGCAATACAGACCTCATGCAGAACACCTTATAGCCCATTAGCACTCAGCAGTAAAGTGGCAGACCTCCATTTCTGTTGTGAAGGAAGTAAGCAGACAAACATGAACTTAGGTCTCCTTTTGCAGGTTCAACTGTCCTGTCCTCTTCTCTGGGAGTGTGTTATTTCACAGTTCTCTCTGCTGCCATTTGAAGATGTTAAACCCTGCTGCTCATTTTCAATTAAAATTCTGCAAATCAAGTGTTTAATTCCCATTCCTTTTAGGTGAGAAATTCTGAAAGATGCTACTTCCATGTTAAGTCAAAATTAATTTTTAGGGTTTTTTTAGTCAAAGACCAAATACGGAAAAGTCAAGCTGTTGTGTAATCTATTGCTCCCATCAGAAGGAAGAATAAGAGTCATCTTGCAAACTGAAGAGAGGGTTTTTCCATAAGGAGACTAAGCAGGTTGTATGGAATGCAGCAGTATCACAGTGTAGAGGTCAGCTGTCATTTCAGCTTATGTACTGCCTAAAAGCTGTCCAAAATCTTGACATTAAGGATCAGAATTTGATAACTGTACTTGGTTAGTTAATATACAGATAGTTTAGGTAATAAATGGCAGGACTAGTATATATGATTACAGGTCTAAAGAAAAGAAGTTTGTTAGCAAAAGATAAAGCAAACGAAAATGAATGTGCTTTCAAATCTTATATAACTTGGTTGAAAACAATTAGTATCATTCAGAAAACAGTTAGTGTATTCCAGCAGTGTTCCAAATATTGTATAATATTTAATTAAACCAAGTAAAAAGGTTTTGGTTTACTTATTTATACGAATACTGTAATGCTTCCTATTTTAGAAAGAGCTTAAAAGAAAAAAAGAAACGTTTGGGTTTTATCTAAGCAGAAATCCAGGTAGAATATACTCTAAAATTAAAAATAACTTTTTTTTTCCCCAAAATAAGCCCTTCTGTTCACTGAATCATTTCTTTATAGAAGTAAACATTAAAAAAAAAAGTAGCAATTTTTTAAAGTATGTTCTTTTGAGCAGAAAAAGAAAATCATCATATATGTTCAGTTATGTTTTAACACTACTTCCAGAAAATTATGCATTTATACGCCTTCTTCCGCCATCAGAAACATTTGTGGACACTTCAGAATTCAGTGGAGCCCTACTATATGTGCGGAATCAAAGTCTGCATAGTCTGCTTGAACACCTGAGCCGTCCGAGAAATTAGTTTTACCTCGGATGCAGCCGGTTGTTCACCAGCCTGCTGCAATGCCGGGGCACAGCAGGAGTGGGAAGGGAGCCAGCAGCCAGGGCGCAGCTCCTGGCGCCTGAGCTCGGTCGGCAGAGCCAGGGTGCCAAAAAGAGCATCTGCCATCGGCGTAGGGCTGGAGCATCAATTCTTAGTTGCCCTATTATGGGATACGCTTCAAGATTTCTCTGGTGTGATGTGTTATTTGTCAATAAGGTTTGTTCTGTCTATCTGTTTGTGCAATGTATTTCCAGTTTCCTTACTTCACTACTAGTTCAGTTAGAGCTATTCTGGGCAAATTGCTGAACTTCTGGGACATCAAAAAATGGTCTACATGGTCTCTTTCATTTGTAGAATACTGTTCAGTTACTGCCTGTTCAACCTCAATTTCTGCCTGTAGAGCAGCTACCCAAAACTTCTCTGCCCATTCTCCATATAGAGTTTAAACTAGTCACCTATTTTCTGAAAACAGAAAAAAAAGAAATCTTGATGGACAAAAATGTAGGGAAAATTGAATAAGAGCAAGAAATAGAAATAAAGTATGTCAAATCTCTCTTGAGGGGAAAGGGACCACACTGGAACAGAAGGGTAGTAGAGGTGAATGTTAACACAGATGTTCCTCAAGAGGTATTAGAAAGGACTGTGAATACATACAAGCCCTAGGAGGGTGGGTGAGGGGTGAAATGAGGGATTAGATGCTGTAACCCTTCTGCCATGGGAGGAATGAAGTCTGGGGGGAGCAAAACCAAAAAGGAGCAACAGTTGCCCTGCTCATTTTGTCTGTAGAGTATTAAATGGATTTTGTTTTTTAATTGATGGAAGGAAACATGGCATGGAAAAATTCAGCATACAAAAGATTGTATTATAGTGTAGGGCCTAAGGTGGGACTTATCCTTAAAGCCCATCTGTCGTTTCCACCTTCCCCTCAGTGTATCTAGCACAGGTGCTTTGAGTTGGGCCACCTGAACAGGATAATTAGCAGATCAGGCAGGTAATTTTAAATAGACCCTCAAAAGCCTTTGTAGGAGGTATGTTAGGGAGAAAGAAGGTTCTTGTAGTTGTCTGTCAAGCAGCCAGTCAACAATGAGAAGTTCTAAGTTTACTGGAAAGTGGTCTATAAGGTGAGTTTGAGGATTCAAAAGAGTTAGTAGTGATAAAATTAATAAATTAAGCTGAATTCTGAAGAATAAATAGTGAAAAAGCTTGTGGTGTTGGTAAGGCATTGAAAAAATTGAGGTGAAGCTAGAAAAAGCTGTTTATCTATGGAGCTGGGGGTTTTTTTTGCTTTGATAGTTTACTTTTCAGCTTCTATGCTGACATGTTTGTATGTGTGCATATGTATCTATGTATCTGTCTTTCTAGCTTAACTGTACTATGAGGCAGAACTAGAGCGCAAAATCATTTCATTTCAAAGGAGTATTCTGAGGTGTACGTATTTGAGAGGTCCTGACAAGTATGAGGATGAGTGGTTATTACCTAATACCAATAAGCAATGAAGATAAGTATTTTAAAGCTTTGAATCAGTTTTGCAGGTAGATTAAAGGTCCCAATAACTCAGCACTCTACAGGAAGAATGAGTGCTTCTATGGGCTTTTCAAAGTATTATTATTATTATTTATTTACTTGAGGCTTTTTCAAGCCTTAGAAGATGAAGCTTTAGCTAAGATAGAGGTTTTCAGAATATATAGAGAAAGGCAGGAAATGAAACCTTGCAGAAAACTCCTTTCCTTTAACCAAGGAGCTGATGCAGAGCTCACTAACTGAGGGTGCTTATTTATGGGAGGCCTAATTGGAAACTAGTAATGTGTTGCCTTTTGGCAATGTGTATACACTTATCAGAAGAAATTTTTGGGGGGCTAAATAAACATCTCTTGAATCACTCAGGATAAATGATGTATTCCAGTATCTGAATTTGGGATCCTCAAAAATCCAAGAGTTGGTATTGAAGTGGCCAGAACTTAAAAGCTGGTTGAATACTCAAAATGACCCTTTTGCAAGATTCTGGTAATAGAGATGTTTCTGAGGTAATAACCATGTTGCTTTGTAATATAATACATAAATATAATGTACTGGACAGTATAAATAGGGGAAAAGATACTCCCCTGTTCTTCCATTTAAAAGAATTGGAATGCTATGATTTTTGCTATCTGCTTTTTTTTTTTTTTTTTTTTTTTTTTTTGATTTTTGCCTGTTGCTCTGCTTAATTTGAAGTTTTCTAGTTGATGTATTGTCGGGGATCACCAAAGGAGACAGGATAACCGAGTTACTTTCTCGAGGGAGAGTTTTTCTTCCACTAGGAATCAGGTTTATGCCTTAGCTGAATTTGGTAGCTTTAGATATATCTTTAAGGTATTAATATAGAGATGTAATGTGTAATTTCCTTTAATCCCATATAAAATATTAATTTTGTGCACATCTTTTGTCTTTGCAGTGTACTGGATTTATGATGAAAATTCAAGTGAAGAATTCAAATGCCCTGCTTATTGCAGTACACCTGGATCCAAGGTAAATCTGTTTCTGTTGCTGTTCAATATGGTGTCACTGATTGATTGTGCCTAACTAACTGTAAACCTGTATCTTCATATTACTGACAAAATGTGAAAGAATTAACTGAGGCAGAGAAGCATTCAGAAAGAAAGAAAGAGAAAAACTTTAATGAATGACAAATGCAGAATTTATAAGCTCAGGTGCTTAGTTTACTGTAATAACTATAGCACACACATACTTTTTTTCTGTGGTGGAAAACTGTCTGTAGAGAGATATGTCCTAAATTGTATCTGATAAAAGAATACATTTAGAAACAAACTGGTGAACTAATACTGAGCTTGTGAAGCTCTTTTCTCACTCCTTAACACGTACAGGCTTACTAACTTTTAGTATTCAACTCAAGGTTAAAATTGTGACATTATTTACAGCTGGAGGGATGTCGATATTCCCAGAAGAGTTCTGGAAGTACGCTCTGCACTGTGTTGATGTCACTTAACATGCATTTAAAAGAAAAATAATCTTTTCGGTCTCCTCAGGAGGGACCATATCTTTTTTCCATCCCTTAATAAGGCTTTTTGAATGTTAGTTTAATTAAAACAGAGAGATTACTTAAACAGTGGCTTTCAAAATGATTTCAATTAAAAATAAACCAAGATCATGGTTTATTTTAATACTTTGGTTGCCATTGGTTATCACTGCATTTTTCTTATGACAGTCAAATATTAGTAATAATCTTCTCTTGACACTGAAGGTGATGTATAAAATCCCTGGAGTATTTAAAACGAGAGAGCTCCCAGCACACACTGGTGCCATGGAAACGAATATTTACTCTGATATATCAAGAATAATCTGACATCTGGATTTGTCAGCGGTTTCGCATTTTATATAGGGAAACATGTGCTCATCATAGCATGACATGAAATGAAAAAAATCAGAATAAAATCAAAGAAAATTCCACATCATTAGATAGAAGCAGTGAAGAGTTGTTGCTAAACTTGCAGTATGTGATACTCAGTAGTGCGACATTTAGTATGGTTGTGAATGTGTTACTGCTTGATGAATCCCTACAGTCGACATCTTAGTAGTGTGTTCTGCTTCTGGGACCAACAAATGAACCCTCTTCTCTGTTCATGTCTTCTTAAAATACTATGGGGAGTGACCAGTTCTTAGTCAGCTTGGTAGAGGAGAGAGGGGTTTGGGTTTTTGCACACCTGAGGAGAGATGTGCTATCTAACCCATTAAACTACTTGGTTATTGAAGGTTTACCCCTGTGGCTAACCAATTGCCATTCTGACTAATATATTTCTACAAAGATGGAAAGCACAGCTAAAGTTGAGACTGAAGTAAGTGGTGTAAATAGTACTCAGACATAGCTATACTTCAGGCACCTACTTAAGGGAACGGAAATACAATTTCCTCTCATACTGCATGTGATAACAATGAAACCCAAATTTTGAGAGCTCCCCCTTACTTTGAGAAGTTTCATAAAGTATTCACTGGAAAGCCATTCTGACTAAGAACAGGTTAAATCACAACTATTCTGGCACGGTTGCCTAATTTGTTGTAGGTGTGCTACAATAAATGGTGTGTGCAGGTAGTAATAAATATTTGAAGAATAGTTGCAATTATGCATGTTACTTTTTATTCAAAACAAGAAAATTGTAAATGGTTTTGGTGTTTGCATTTGTTTCTTTTCTATTACTTGCATATACCTAGTTAGTTTAAGATGGTGACTGAAGGACAAAATAGGTCAATGGTTGGTTGTCGCAATTTTCCGTTTGTTAACGGAATAGGATATGACCTACTTAAATGAGTATTTGAAAAAAATTTGGCACAACACAAAAGAGAAATCAGTTGCTCTCAATATGTCCAATACAGCTTCAAACCAGCAAGACTGAGTCTAGTCTTGAGCAGACTGAATTGTTCTCAGCCCCAGGTCCTGGTTAAGCAAAAGGAAAGGTCTTGCTTTTCTGTGTAAGAGGTGCACAGTATAATTCCTACAAGGAGAAGGGTTGAAAACCTTACATGTTTTTCTCTATGGAATATTCTGCAATTAGATCACTTCATATCAAAATGAAGAGCAGCATCCTGGTAGCTGCTTTCTGATAGCTAACTATATCAGAGCTATGCCCATTTAAAACTTAAGATAATGGAAATACAATTTGGATGTTAAGACACGTTGACACTGACCAGTGCTATAAAGCACAGTCCCTCTCTTGTCTGACTGTATAAGGTAAGAAAGTTCCGGTCTAAACAGGAAATATTAACGTTTTATGAAACTTTAAGCAAAGTAAATGTTTGCTCCATCTGGTAACTTACAACATTTTCTGCAGTATTATCAAACGCCTACTTAAGTCCTCATATAGGGATGTGATTTAGCTGATGCTTAACTGGAGGGGCCTCTAAAATTAGACACTAAATCAATGACTTTCACTCAAATGATTGACTGTTGGAAAACCTACTACTAGTTTTACAACAACGATTGACGTTTCAGACTCATGGTTGTGGGTGGAACTTCTGTCATGATATGAAATTTCACCTCTTAGTTCAAATAAACAAACAAATGCATATTTTTAAATTGCAAAGCTTTCACATTTCTTGAATCTATATATGTAATGTGAAACAAAATACATTGGAGCTATGTGTTGAATTAACAGTGAAAAATCAAGTGACTTGATTTCAATGTGCCTGAAATATGTACAGGTTTAGTACAAAACTGTATTTAAAAGTGACTAAAGTAGTATTATTGCTTTGGCCTAATATGAAAACTAGGGATGTACTAGTGATTTTTCTGTGTTCAGACTAGATCATCACTTTCATAGTGCATATCTTTATCAAAGTTTCCTGTATTTAAGGGAGAAAAAAAAAGGGGGGGTTGGGGTAGAGGAGCAGGAAAGAATTGTCAGGTAGATCATGGCACCCTGACTTTAGGATAGTCAAACCAAATCGCTGCTTTGAATTTAGCTGTTTGCAAATTCTTTAAAACAGACCTTAGCTTTTTCAAACAATTTTTCATAACTAAAAAGATAATTATAAATCTTTTGTAAATGTCCTATAGGCTTTGATAATTTTAAGCTTCTCGGCAAGTAACTATTTGAATGTATTATCTAAATGATGAAACGGTTCCGACAAAATTATATATGTTGTCTGACTTCATGGTATTAAAGCTAAAAGATAAGTAGCATAGAACTTCATACAAATACAATAATTTCAACATCAACAAGCCTTCTTTCACTTTCTTATGCTTTGTATGAGGTGCTATATCTTAAGGTACTCTGCACCTTGAACTCACTGACTCCTCTATCTGATTAATTATGTTTTTATCAGAATGAAGACCAACCTGCTGTCTTTTGACATTGCTAAACACATAAGTAGGGCTCTTTTTTTTTAATGTCTCTTTGTAAATCCTGTGAAATGGTGGGGGGAGGGGGAATCACAAGGTCTTAAATTTAGTGAGTTAATGACAGCTGTTCTTGTGAAAATGAAGTTCTTGCTGCTCTATGTGTACAGTCTGGGATTAGGTGCAGGTCCCAAACCTTCAGGGCTATTGAGGTGTAGAGCCCTGTGAAAAATACAGAGGGCATAACAAAATAAGCATCAGGATGAGAGCTCAACAAAATTGTTAGTGAAAGCCTTTTTCACAGAAGGCTAACAAGTGAAACATCTGCATATGATGACACTAAGGAAAATGCCTCGGAGTCAAGTCTGTTGGCCTTAAATTTTCCCAGGTTTGTTCAGTCAGGCACTCTAAGCCCTTTCCCAAGAGAAGCGTATGTGACTGTAGGAATTCACCTGCTGTGCTGCTCTCTGAGTGGTAGAAGTTCTTGCCTTACAAATGAATGGAAGGACTGACTTCCATTTCTCCCATAAAATGCACAATATTATGCCATCCCAAGTGGTTTCTTCTGGTTTTGTTGTTTTGTTTTTTTTTTTCCCCTGGCAGTATTTAATTATATCAGAAAGGTATTCTTTGAAAAAAGTAGACACACCAGAATTTCAGTGATGTAACAAACCATCTGTTCCGAGTGGAACAAAATACAGAACAAATATTGTAATGTGAGAATAGGTTAGTTGTTTTGTAGGTTTCTTGGTCTGTCAGCTGTGTTGCTAGTGTTGGATATGGGGATTTTGTTTTACCAAAACATTGAAATAATGTATTAGAAAACTATTTTTATGGGCACTTAATGTGGCTGAATCAGATGCATAAATTGTTTGCTAAGCTTCAATCACCACTTGAGTTATTTCTGCCCCTTATTGATTGTTAATATCTGTGTTTTTCATAGGCTGCAGGTTTGCCCTTAGACTAAACAAGGGAAATGTGTCATTCAAGAAAAAGGACGGTACTTGCAGCTACAAAGGTTTCTTGGCACATTTCCCATGTAGTTAGAATTGTTCCTATCTGTCTTCCTAGTGACTTAACTCTGTGGCAACCACTTAAATCAACTGATTAGTTGTTGGCCAAAGGGAGTAACATTTTGGTAGAGAAGGCTTTTTCTATATGCGCTACATGTGTGCGTATACATGTACCTGTCTCCTTAAGGAGAATAGTTTTGATGAACAAAGGGGGAAAGAAAATGTAGTGTGAAAGATGATTGTGTAGTAAAAAACCCCACGTCTCCGGGTTCTGGTATCGCTACTTCAGAGACAGCAAAGTAGAGGAAGGAATAAATAAGATACATAGTGTCCTATCCTGTCGTACAGAACAACTTCTGTCTATAGGTATTTAGTTATTCCAGACCCCAGCTCTGCAAAACACTAAAATACACAGCATTCTAAATGGGAATATACTAAAAATGAGTTGTACTACACTACTGAAATAGGTCTGATATAAGTGGGATAAAGGGTTGTAGTAGTTGTTGGGAGGAGCCAATTTACATTACTGGGGGGAACAAAACTCAAAAAAACCCTGAAACTTTTGGATGTTCAAAGATGTTTGTTAAACTTCAAGCCCCAAAATAGTACTACTTCCAGTCAGGTAAGCTTATCTATTCCTTTTGCCACTATCTTCAATATTTAGTCGTAGAAAAAACCAAGTAGCCTATAAAAAATGGAGTAGGTTCATTTGATCTTTGCAACAGGTACTTCAAACAAAAACTTGATACAAACTCATTTGTTTTGGAGGCTAGACATATTTGTTCAGCAACTGAGTATATTAGAATGGTAGTACCACTTCTGTTCTTCCTGTAATTCAGTCGAAAGTAGCACGTTAAAGTAATGAGTAATGCCAGCACTGAGTTTTGGGCCTTGGCAGACTGATGTTTCAGCAGGATCTAGAAACCCAGTAGGAAAAAAAATTATTTCTTAGCTGAAGAGGATTCTATTTTAAACTGAGAACATATTTTCACTTTCTAGCCTCTGTCACCTAAGCTTTTTTAGCTAATTTCCTGTGCTTGATGAGCTAAGGATGTTTGAGAAGCTGGCTTTTGCAATACTAATAACTGAAAATAATTTTAGACTCTCCAGATGTATTGGAAGTATTTAGTAATCTGTGCAGGTTTGAAAGTTGACAGAGGACAATTTCTGTTCATGTGAGATTTATAGCATAGGGCTATAGATACTGTAATATCATTGGGGAGGGGGAAAGAAAAATGGTCCCGTACTACTGATGTAGACATTTTGTGTTACGTATCCTAGTATTGCACAGGTAATCTGTTTTTGAGGAACAGTAAACTTGTTTTGAATTTTCCTTTCGGGTGAGACACTTGCAATATAGCCACATTTACACAGAAACCATTCTTTTTCAGCTGTGTGGTTTTATTACTCTGGGCAAGGCTGGGGAAAAAAAAACCAAGATGGCTTTGAAACACTTTTTAAATTTTATCTATCATAATAGCTTTATGAAAAATGTTACCAAGACTTTAAAGTGGTAGGGAAAAGGTAACAGGTAATAACTTTTGGTACGTGAGAGTTAAAGTGACTTAACAAACTCTTAATTAAGGTTATTTATTTAAAAGTAAAATTTCCTGACACAACTTAGTGAATTAAATGCCTCTGACTTGCAGAAAGTAATTTCTCAGACCTCCAGGCTGTGATCCATCAGGTAAGGCTATAGTGTCCCTAACATCAAGGTTTCTACTTAGCAACTTGGTTCTTGCAAGTAGATATTGAATTGAAGTTGCTGAAGAACTGTTTTTCTGGGAGCAGGGACTACCACAATGGAAATACTTTTTACAAAAAATAAATAGTTTGGTTTAGGTTAAAAGACAGACATAGAAGAGATGTAGCTGGATAAGCAGGTGTTTTGTCAACCTACATGTGTGGATAAGAAGCAAGACCAGTTTCTTGGTTCTGTTACTTTTCCATAGGTAGCATATTCCTGGATGAAAAGAATAACCCCACCCCTGAGTCTAACTGATCTTTTTTTGCCATTTTTACAGTCTAATGGTCTTTAAAGTTTTGGTTCAAATAACTGTAATTTAAATTGGTCATCTTTCACTGCTTTCCCCCTTTCCTTCTAATTCTCCTTGCAGAGTGTATTGAGGTTTGTCTATAGAAATTCTCTTAAAATCTATACTAACACTTATTTCAAGAAACTCTGTTATGGTGCCTAGTGCAATGAAGCAGTCTCTCTAAGTATTCATTCATGTATGGCATCCAACATGTTTCATTATTTTTAAAGCCTCCATGACTTTCATATCTCTTACAAAACTATCTGACCTTATCTTGTAGGAACAAACTCTGCAAGTGCAGAGAATCTTGTGACTTAGATGATGTCTTATAGAGGTCAATAATGTGGTCTGTAGAGTTTTATTTCTTTGGTAGAGTGATATATATATATATATTTTCAGAAAACTCTTTGCTGATGATCAGGTTTTGTACTCCAAAATTTTTTTTAAATCAACATATACTAGTAACATTTTCATTTGATTTGAGCATATCTTGTTAGCATCTTACAGGGAACTGGAAAAGTGGAAAGTTCCATTCACTGAGGGAAAGCCTTTGTAATTACAGGCGTTGCATGATAATCAGCCTTGTTTGGTAATGAAGTCAATGAGTGCAGTGAAATATAACTTTTCAGGTATTTTTGGAGAAGTATGTTTAGGTAATGGGATCAGTAGATTAGGCTATTAAGCAGCTGCTTTTGATCTAATCTACTTCTTGATTTTGGCTAATATTGATACTGTCTGTAGTTTTGCAGTGGAGAATCAACTTTCTTTTAAAAGAAATTGTTTAATGCTCTATGACTTTGACCAATGAGAATTTCTTGGTCGAATTTTCTTATCTAATTCCCCTTCATACTAATTAATGGCTTCATATTTAGCTTGAGCAAGATCTTTCTGTGGACAAGAGGGACAATCTCCAAGAAGCCCTAGTGACTGGGAAGTGCCAGACACACGTGCTGGTATTACTAATGCCTCAGGTTTGTACCTGTCACCCTAGTAATCCAGTTCCTGTCACTTCTGGCAACAGCATGTCACTGGAATTCTGTAACAGGTCCTTGCCAAAGTCAGGAAGTTGTGAGTTTACTACTACTGTGAAAACCTGTAGGATGGCATGTAGCTGCTTGTTTTTCTTTTGATTGGCTAAAAATTATTCTGTGTCCAAATGTGGAATTATGGGAGACATCCATTTTGAAGAAAGTAGCAGCAGGTTAACATTTCTGTAGCCGCTTTTTTGGCATGCTTGTTTCTTAGACAGTGAATCATAAAAATAAAGCCAACAAGAATGCCAACCAAGAAAACCAGCCAACAGTGGCTTGTTTCCCAACATACTTCAAAATTGTATGAGATGTTCTCATGTTTATTAATATTCTCAATTCTTGCTGTATTTTTAATCTAACTATGGCATTCTGTTTTGAACCTAGATATGCTTTTACACAAGAAGACCTTATCTCTTCTCCATGAACATGTGTTTTAGCTGTGCAGTAATTTTCTTTTTTTATATAGAAGACCACTCTACCACTTTGTATTTGAACTTTTTATTTTTACAAGCATTGAAGGTATGCAGACCACACTCTTTCTTTTCATTTACAAAGAACAATCAGTCTGTGACCTGCAATAGATAATTAAAGAACAGAAAATAAAGAAAAACTGAGGAGGTGTAATATCTCCTGTGGACAGGCTGCAGCTGAACAAAGATGATTTTTAGTCTTTGTGGATGAAGAATATTCTTTATAAGCAAAACTTTTCAACAGGAGAGGTATAACACAGGAAGTCGTGACTAAACTAAATTTGAGTCTAGGTGTCTGAATTCTTGCTGGGGCCTAGCTTTCGCCATTCTGTTAATAGGAATAAAACAACAGAACTCTGAGGCTAATTCTTGAAGTCAGCCTCTCTGCATTTCAGAGGAATCTTTCCTAATGTTATTGTTTAATGCTTCCCATTACTGCCTTTTTCATGAACTATTCAGCAGAGTAAGGACATGTTAAGAACTAACAGAGAAGGAAAAAATTGGAAAAAAAAGTTGCCCTAAGAATTGTTAAGCATAGAATGAAGCTAAAATATTTGTCTACTTAGAAATGCAAGACGACTGGTATTTGAAAGATGTCACTGTATCTATTGACTTTTTGGCATGCTCTTGTTTATTTTGATATATTTTTATTTTGAGAACAATATCTGCATGCATAATGAAGGCATACATTGATTGGTCTGTCACATTAGAATGATGTATAATTGTATTAAGAATGGAGCGCTGGAATATGATGGTTTATAACATACGGGGTTGTAAGCTGTGGTTAAGACTACTGTAGGAAACAGGTTGTGAACATTACCCTTGGATGTCAACATGGAACAGATGAAGGCAAGGAAAATGCAGCAAAGGCCGTGGCCTCCCTCCTACAGCTAGTATGCAGCACCATCAATACACCGAAGTTGCATCTGAAATTTGTAGGTCTTGTTTTGGATTTTAAAATGAGCTTTACTTGTGGTGGTTAGTTAGAATTTTGACAGCAGAAGTGGAATTCTGAAATCTGTCTAGTGTTGATTTTTTTTCTTCAGGAAAATTCAGAAAATACTTAATCACCAAAGCACTGTCAGATTCATCCCAAACAAATAGAAGATTGTAGAGAGAGTGGATTCCTATTCACAAATTTTCTCTCTTCCCCCCGCCCCACTTTCTCCCTCAGCTCTCTAATAAGCAATTCACTTCAGCGCTCTTTGTTACTTTTGAGATCTCTTATTCTTCTCTGAGACATTTTGGTGAATAATCAGTCTAAAGTTAGAAGCTTCTATCTTAACTCCGATTTATCCATGTTGCAGGACTTATGGTTTTGGGAATAGTAGTAGATGATAGTGTTTTTCCAGACCATTTAAAGTTCAGTGTGTTCACCCTTCCCCTACCACAAGAATGTTTTTGAAAGCTTTATTTACCCTTGTGAATAACAAAAAAAAGAAAAAACCCAACCCACAACTTCCAGTGAGTTTCTGGCCCTTTCTTTTCAAAAAAACTAGAAGCTCAAAGTGAGTTTCTCTCGCCCCAGGTAAGTGCTGTTACAGAAGTATTGTAAAGAACACTTGCTATTCTGGTCTCTGGTCTCGAGCTGAGCATCCATCCTATACCAGGCAAACATGGTGTTTCCACAAAGCTTTAACTTTATCAGTAGGTCATTTCTGACTTGACTTGATATCCTCAATGCTCTTAATTACCTACCTGGCTAATGAGGTGTGGTAAACACCATGTGTGAGAGACTGAAGGAGTTATGTCTTGTACCTTGCAGTGGGGCAAGCTCAGCCTAACGACAGACTCTGCCTAGCAATGGACCCTGCCCAGCAGCTCTGGGCCGGGGAAGCAGAGCCCAGCAGCAGAAGACCCCCCCAAGCCTGCCCAGCCACTCGTTTCCCAAAAGTTCTGGAAGCACAAACCGCGCATGGCACCTAATTAGCCTAATGAGTACGAGTGCCCGCCCGAAAGG
>JAVKLA010000007.1:18291831-18309020 GCA_034782735.1 Sagittarius serpentarius | reverse complement strand
ATGGATTTTTCTTGATTTTTTTGTTGCTCTCTGAGCCGATCTGCGGGGATTTCGCTCTTGATTCGGTACTGAAACAATGAATGCAACATGCAGGCAAAATAAATTTAGAAAATGCAAAGCCACAGTTCAACAGCAGAAGCAGTCCTGGAGGACTTTCTGTTTGGACTTAGGCTCCAAAGAGGTGTCACCCTATCGTGCCAGTGCAGAAGCGAAGGGAGCTGCTTGTAAGAACGTGTCGCACGCGTGCGCGACACGACACGACGCTGCTTTCAGCCTTGGGAGCTGTGTGTGCAGGGGAGCCCCCGGCTGTGCGAGGCTGGAAGGAAGGACCTTGCTCCGGGACGGGGGAAAACAGTGTGGTGTCCCTGAGGCTGTGACACTGTGAGAAGGCTGAGCCTGTTGCTCAGCTCCCAAAATTTAGGGTGGTGAGGCTGCCTTCCGGTTTGATTCTTTCCTACCTTCTGATTTCGTCAGTGGTAGTGGCTGTACCTGGCTGTCAGTCCTGACAGCAGCGTATTTTTGAGTAGTAGAAGGCCTTCCCAGTGGGACAAGCTGCAGCAGAGAAAATGTTTTGTTTTTCTTCTGTGTTCACTTAAGCCTCACAAACCTGATGATAAGCCTGGTATTTTCTGATGTGGAAGGATTAAAAGGAAAATTATTATGAGGAAGTAATACTAGGGTGAAGAGTATGCATGAAGCCTGTCAACTGATATTTCAAGAGAAGAAAAAAAATAAAATAAGGTTTAGAACAGGCAAACCAACTCTAGCTCAATAAAATAAATGCCTATTATAGTATGAAGTCATCTCTCATCTCTATACCTAAGAATAAGAGAGAAGCAAATTCAAAGCCAGTTACCGTGACTGAGGATTGTCTAAGGAAGCAGAGCTCCAAGCGGCCTTTTGAAATGCTGAATTTAGAAATGAAACGGTAAGGAAGGTTCTCAGTTGTTATTATAAGAGCAGTTTATAGATGAACAAACAGTGTGCTTCAGATTCCTGTGCACTATGTACTTGGGGAATATTCGTGTGAATGATCCTTTTCCTTTAAAGGCCCTTAAGTAAAATAGCTTCTCCAGACTCAGCTGGGAAATTATCTCCAGGACGGTGAGGAATGACAAATTGTAGGCACGGATGGGGAAGGAGATAGCTTCCAGCCTGGAGCTGAACCAGTGTGCCTCAGCTTTCGATCGGGTGTAGTTCAGCTGTGTGGAAGTTGTGGGCCATTGCAGTGATGAAGACACTGACTTCTTAAAAATGGTAGTGCTGGCATGACAGTGGACTTCAGGGCACTAGGTTTCTCTTCAGAGGCAGCTATAGACTGGCTTCTGCTTCTCCCTCAGAAACCCAGCACTACTAGCATTTCATCATAGCACCTTATAGCAAGGAACTGACTTCATGTATCTGCCCAGCCAGAGGGCAACTGCGGTATAGTACTGCGCTCCAGAATAAGTAACGTCAGTTTGGTTGCAAGACTGGGCTAATAATGTATTAAAAAAGGCTCTTGACACCCTGATTTGCAAGGATTTTTTTTTAATATGTTGCTATTTAGTATTACAAGTTTTCACATGTCTTGAAATTTAGACTAGGTGCTTAGTATATATGGGAATGCATCTACATTTATACCTTGCCACCAACAAACAATAAGTTAAATAATTGATCGCTCTGTAAATGCTGTCTTCAATATGGTACAACTGCAATAGCTGCAGATGTCACTTTTCACCCACCTCTGTGGCTAAAACTGAAAAATATGCTGAGTTTCTGACTTTTGAATACAGTAAGATTAACAGCCATGAGGACATGCATACCTTGACATCTTTTAAAATATGAAATCACTTATTTTTTCCCTGGAGTCTTTATTCTCTTAAGCTATTAATTGATCTATTGCACTGAAATTAATAAATGCTCCAGCAGTTGTTGAAGTATACACCAGATTTTCTTAGTTTTTTCCTCTCTTCTCCCTTTCTCACTGTTCCCTTGCAGCATAAATTCAATAGAACCAGAGTCTCAGGTCTTCTATCTAATGGGGCAGTCAACAAAAACAGTTGAAAGGGCAAAGCAGAGCTAGGCTGGTTTGCATTACGCTTCTATGTCATGTTTTTCCAAGAAAGTTTCAATTCTCCACTGCTTGCTGAATCAGTCTTGCCTATTCAGCATCCCCTACTACTCTCCAGAATTTAAAGATTAAATGAATTCTATCTAGTTCTCCTTTCTGTGTGTAAGTAGATGTAATGCATTGTAAACATAGGAGGCAGGTGATGTGGAAACCTATTTGATAACAGCAATTGTAGCTATTTTCTTTTATTACTGACAGCTTTAAGACAGACTTTTTTGTTTAATGTTTCTGTCATCTGTCAAAGTTAGAATGGGAAATCAGATCAAGACAAATTCCTGATGCATACAAATCGATAGGCATCAACTAAACTTTAAAATTTTCATCAAAAAGTGCCTTCAAAGGAACTGAGGCTTTTCTTTTTCCTCTCCTTCCCCAGTGGATTCTCCAGTGCTGCTGAATGCTCCTCTGAATGCCTCTTTTTGAGGAGGCAATTCTTTTCTGAAGCTGTGCAGCCAGTTTTCCTCTAGATGGTGGGATGACTTTAGGCTTCATAGTAACTATGCTGGCCCCTGGTCCTCAAGGTGGTACTGCCAATTTAGTTGCTGGGAGAACTTCATATATGGTGAATAACTGGGGAAGGGGTAGGTGCGAAATAGCTTATGAGCAGTCTGTACGGAGTACTTGGTGATGTATCTGCTGCTCTGACATTTTCCTGTCTCTCCAAGCTACTCTTAAGTGATAGAGTTTACCACAGAAGAATATACTGAATATATATATATATATTCAGCTTCTCTTACATGTTCACAGAGCACGAAAGACAAATTTCAGGTGCAATAGAAATTAAACCTCTACTTATAATCTTTGTGTGTTACTTTGTTTAAAGAAGAACAGGCAACATCAAGGTATTGTAGCAATCAGTGGTGCATTTCTCAACGCAATGGTTGCGTATTGTTGGTATACCAAGTCACCTCCCCACTGTTTGCTTTTGCTTGTTTTGTCGTACAGTAACAATTCTGCACAAGCAGCATCACTACCACTGCGGCTGACACCACCCCTTTCTTTTTTACCATAATAGCTGCTTTCTTCTATCTTGAGTAGAGAGAATTAACCTGCTGAGATAACCCAGGGATTCTGTCGTGAAAGTGGGATTTAAACCTTTTGGCATTCAGCACTGGTTAAAAGATTTAACTAAGGAACCAGTCTTGTTTATTTTCCTTTCATGTGCGGTTATTTTCTTTATGTAAAATGCTGACAAACAGTATCTTCTTCTTTGAGGTGCTCTCCGAGTTATCAAAAATGAAGGAAACTATTTAGTCAATACAGCAAATTGGGAGGCTTGGTTCAGGATCATAAGTACAGTAGTAACCCCGTTTCCTAACTATAGGTGTCTTGGTTACCATTGAAGGAAGCTTTTTAAACTTTTAGAATGATTAGTAGTAACACCATTTGTAATAGTGTTACTGCAGGCTGTACCTAAAATGATTACCATTGTAGCCTGTTTTGAAAAACAAAATAGATGAAATTAAGGAATTCAGTAAAGCAATCTGTGAAAGTGGCACAGGAGTGCCAAAGTGATTTTGCTAATGTGCTATTAATCGGCATGAGAAGCTCTGAGATGATTCAAATGTTATTCAGGAATTTGAACTCTGCTTTGATTATGCTCATATATTTTTATGATACTTGGACCAAATTACAAACTCATTTGTAGTTGATACTTTACTGTCCTTACTAGGATTAAGTTAATGTTGACTCTCCTGACGATTGGGCCAGAAGCAGTGTTCTGCTTGTTTCTGTTTAGCATGAGTTTAGGAGGAGGGTTGTGTGGAAATTGATAAACTTTTTCCTCAGAGATAAGTAGTTGAAAAATTCAGTTTTCCCTTTCCTGACAATGAGAAGTCTATAGAGCATGGTAATACTTAGGTCTGCATAATTTATAGCTCAGCGTATTCCTAAAAGCTTTCTTGAAGCTCAAATTTATAGATGTTTCCTGACTGTATAAATTGAAAACTATACTTCCAGTTTCAATCTAAACGCCCTCCTGGTATCTTAAACAACAAAATCATGGCTTTATGAAGCCAATATTCCATGCCAACACAGAAAGAAGTATCTGTTCCTTCCGAAATATAACGGTGGTAGAAGCACTGTTTCTGATGCTTTTGTTGCAGTGGCTTGCGCATGTGATCTAGTCGACTAGTAAAATATATAATTATAAGAATTGCATTAATGCTGTTTGATTTTGTGAGTTGATTAATGCAAGGATGATGATGATGATGAAGATAAGCCTATGTAAAGAAGAAACTTCCAGAACTTTCATGTTCGTTGTTCAGATAATATTCTCAGTACTTACTTTGCTTCTTATCAACTAGATTAACGTTTAGGTTGTTTAAAAATGGTTTCTTTTTTTTATGAGGTCCTGAATAAAAAAAGTAATCTGAAGATAGTAGAAAACATAAAGATAACTTGCGAAGACCTCAGATCGATGTACATAGAGCACTACCGTTGGCAAGCCCATGGAAACTAAGACCTCTAGTATTTTTTTTATTTCATACTTGAGGTTGTGTTATGAGAACCTTCTCTGAAATTTCTATTCTTTAAACTCTTAATGAAATATCATAAAAATAGATAGCTGTGAAATGTTTCTTATCAAAATCTTTTGTACATCTTTTACATGCTTACAAATAATGTCTCTGAGACTCGTTTAAATGGTACCATATAATACAGTAAATTTTTTTAGTCTTATGATGCATTTTATTTATTTCAAGATGATAGTAAAAATACTTACTAGACATCTAGAAACCTTGACTCAAACCCTGACTTCATTGGAGAAAGAGGAATATGCCATTTTCCCTGGAAAGAACTGATGTATTCAAGCTTAGAAAGGCAATTACGCTGTGGGAAACTTGCAGAAAATAAGGACTTACTCAAACCAGTTTCAATTTCTGTTATGCAAAATGAGTTATCTCTGGAAGTGTACTGAGTACAGGAGTTAAATACGTGAAGACACTTTAAGCATTCCATATGTAAATACTAGGGCAGTGAAATTCTGGTTGCCTGTGCGCTACTGTGTTGGATACTCATGAACTGACTATGCTACTATAACGGCTGTATGAGAGTAGTAGATGAGTAAGCCAAGGTAACTAATAGGTCATCAAATTATGCTCAAAGAGCGACAACATCTTTGGAAGTCACAACCTTAACATTATAAAATAAGTTGTAATTTTATTTCTTCAGCAGACCACTATGTAAAGGCAAAAAGGTTCCAAACTGGGTCTGAAAACTCTATATCCAGCCTTCTTTGGAGCTTGCAAAAGAGACTGTTTCAGGAATGACAGCAAGTCTTTCCCAAAGTTCTCAGGAGCCTAGTACTTATCCAAAAAGCTGAAGACTATCCTTTCTTTCTTGCTTTGCTCATCATGTTAGTAGCTTACTACCAGGCTGGAGGTGACATGGAGGAGCTCTGTCCTGCTGACACTTTTATTCACTGCACTTACGTCTCTGTTAAATGCCAGCTGAATGTCACTGCTGCTCACTAGCCAAGCCAGCAGAATAAGGGAAAACCTGTCCCCAAGATGTAGCAGGAAGTGCAGACAGCTCCTTGGCGAGCTGCAAGGCTCTAAAGCACAAGATGATTGACACCTTGTCACTGGTCATGCTGTGTGCGCCTTTAGTACCAACAGTTACAAGATGCGCTGAGTTTACTTACTGCTGATACAGAAAACTGCAGTTCAGTGAGTTTAATCAGGCCTTGTGTGGGTTTTTGCACACCTGTGCTTTACAGTTTTGTTCGGGTAGGACTTCCCTTCCAGTTTTCTCCTCCACCCTGACCCCCATCCGTCAGACTTTAAGGGCTTCAAGCTGCTATGTAGACCCAATTTCTTACATGGAGTCAGAGGCTTCATCGCACGCTAGGGATGGTCGACGCTTGTTCTGTTGTTCTTCCAAGTTGAAGTCATTTTACTGCCCTAATTCAGTTCAACTTGTCTCTGAGCTAAGTTATGTTCAGGTTACACCAACTTCTTCGTTCCAAGGTGCTTTTTCTCAATTTCTTGCTGGGCAAATATCTGCCTGGTTTGCTTTGGCGCCTGCAGTAATGGCTCTGAACACCAGGATGTAGTACCAGAGGGAGGGGTAACGCCCAGGTCCCAGCCTTGCTCCAGCATTCAGAGTCTTTGACAAAAGTGGGGACAGTATCAGTAGGAAAGACGGAATAACCTACAACCTTCACCCTGTGCTGTTGGAGGAGGGAAGTGAGGCGGGGGAAGGAGATGTGAAAAATATTCCCGCTCTGTGTGAACAAGCAGAGTTCGAGACAGAATTCAGCGCTGCGGCCTCCTCTGGCAGGAGCAAATGGTCATTGAGGCAAGGTCCTTTTTGAGGAAGGCATAGGGTTTCCAGTGGATCTGAAGAAGATAAGAAGCGTTGCTGTCAGTCAGTGAAAATGAATATATTTTGGAGGACGGAACTATGTGGGAAGGATCTAATGCTTTTTAGGCCTCCGAAGTTGATGATATTTTAATAAAATTGTGTAAAATTAAACTTGATTTATTTATTAAAATATAGGTAATTGATTTAAAAATGAAAACCTGTTGTCAGTTTGATGTGATAAAACAGCACTGTAAAGGCGATGCGAAAAGAAAGTGAATGTTATCCAGTCCTGGTTTGAAGACTTTTGTTCTTGTTATTATCTATCCTCTGAGAAAAGGCAGAAAAAACATGATGCAAAATCTGTTTATCTTTTGGATGGACGAAACAAATTCCTACAAAGTGATTGTTAGGTTTTGTTCAATAGACACAGTTGTTAATTGTCGTACCTGATTAAAAAATGCCAAAGTACAGTTACCAAGTCCTTCTATACATATTATTCTGCATAGTATGTGTTGTTGCTGCTATCACAGAAGGGTCACTGAAACAGCAGTTATGGACTTACAGGGTAACATTTTTGTGTCCTTCTGAGATATAGTTTGATTGCTGCAGTCTTCTTTCCTTAAATCAAACAAATATTGAAGTAATTTTTCCTTATTTGTCACGGTTAGAATTTCATACCCTTCTACTCTTCCAGGAATTACAAGGAAAATACTAGGAAAAAATGTTCTGCTTTTTCTTTAGATCTTGATGGGGGGAGTGGAGGGTTTTTGTTTGTTTTTTACCCTGAAGTTCTGATACTCAGGTAATGATTTCAATGTATGGGGTGTATGAAAATCTAAATATGAATTGAATTTATATAGCAGTTGCAAGGGGAAATAATTGATGCTGCAAAAAATATGCTACTGTAGTCATATTGAAAGTAATGACAGGGAAAAAAAATCTTCAGTTAAAATATTTTAGCTCACTTTACTCTGGTTACTTTCTTCTGGACTTCAGAACTGCATTAGGTGCTTTAAACAGTTCTCCAAATCTTCTGAAAATTACCTCTAAGGACTAAACTGTGCATTTATAATGAGCGATGCCTTGTCTAACAACCTTACTGAAACAAAATCTGGTTCTTGCATTTCTACAGCCTTCAGTGTCCTGTCAGTTTTGGTGTCAGCTGAAGCGATTGGTGTTGATCTCTGGGAGTTGTTTATTGTTAGACTCTTGCAGGCTTGCTGCTTTGTTGTAAACCATATTGGCAACTTTAAGAAAAGCAGAAATGCTCACTTTTACTGTTTCTGTTGAAAAGATGAAGGCAAAACGTTTTCAGTACAGTAGTAATGCAAATTCTAATCCATGCAAAAGGTTTATGATCTTTTGAAGTCTTTGAGAAAGTCTTTCCTTGAAGGCAAGGTGGGTATTACATATTTTGAGAGGAATTAATTTCAAAGTTAATTTTTAAGTTTGTCTTTACATCCTGAAAGCCTATAGCTGAATGCATTTTTTTATGTTATAGGGATGTTATAATTAAGAAAATAATATAAATTATTCAATATAATCCTGGATTTGAGAAGCCTGCAATTATTAAAATAAGATGGTTTTAAGTACTTCAGATCCCATAAAATAAGTTAGGAGCACAGCAGTGTCTAGGTTACTACAAAATGGTCTGGGGACAAATGGTCACCTGCTTCAGTATGAAGAGTAAAATTTTACTAAGTTATAATATCATACACGCTAGAAGTTAAGTATGGAACCACTAAAAGGTTATGAAATCCTCTAATAAACAAACAAACATGCGGGGCTCTAGATGAGTAGTTGCCAGGTTCTCTCTGTCAGGACCGACTGGATGCCCAAGTATGCCAGAGGTGCGCAATGAAAACCAAAGAAACTGAACTTCTCAATTTGCATTTCAGTCACGGGGGATCTTGGAGGCAGTCTCACTCAAAATTATCAGTGTGCGTATGTGTAATACTACGGTGAAGAATATTGTCAATAGTATGAAGTACAGCATCAAAAGCAAGTAATTTGACTTCTTAATTACCTGCTAAAAGTCATGTTAAAAATGCCTCATAACAGAAAGCTAACAATGACTTTGAGTGTGTGTGAAAGCTCTTTAGAAAAATTTCAAAAACCTTCAAAGTTTTTTTTGTACTCTCTATGTACTAGTCCTTCCTTTTTAATAGCTTCCTCTCGCTCTTTCCATTTAGCTTTTCTTAACAATACAGTTCTTTACGGTTTTCAGCACTTTTAGTCTTTTTCTTTACATCTTCATTTTCTCTGCCAGTCATTATTTTGTTTGTCTTCGCTTCTCTGTTTTTAAAATTGTGTGTCTATGTATATATGGCTAGCATTGAGCTTTTTAGGGAGCATGAGCTTATTTCTTCAGAGAACTCGGGTAATATTTTAAGCTTATTATCGATCTTATCCACTTAAACTTGTTGCTCTGAACAGTTCTAATGAAATGCCTCAAAGACGTCTTTTTAGGAGGCTTTTGTTTTATGAATCCCTCAATTTTGGGTCTGTACTCCAATTAAATAAAATAATGCATCTGTTATCAAACACCATGTTATTGACTTTTCTGACTCACTGGCAGTTGAAAAAATAAATTATTTTTTAACGCTTTTGTGAATCTCTTTCATGGTGTGAAATTTGATTTAAACTGAAGTCTTATACTGCAGATCTCTTCACAAGTATTTTTTTTTTTTTTAGGTGCCACATGCATATTTTTTTCTTTTCACAAAGACAAGCCTTTGACAGAATGGATCAAAATGAAGTCATGTCTTCTGTAAATTACATTCTGAACATAATACAACTTTCTCTTTAAGTGTGTTATGGAATAAATGTTGGACTAAAACTAACATGAAAAAATCATACATGATGAAACTACTGGAATACTAGTTACATCAGGTATGAATTTTAGTATTCACAGAATGCCATACCCTTTAATTTGAGTGTGAACGCTTTTATCTTAAGTAGTCTGCTGTACACAATATTGCATTTAAATAGAAAAGCAAATAGGTTTTAATAAAGGAGCACTTGAAAGTGTCTTCTCTGAAAATGCTGAATTTATGAATATTGTTATATAATCTAGTACAAATATAATGGAAAATATTTGTTGTGCAATACTTTGTATTGACAGTGAGGAACTGTTTGTGGAAGTAGGTATCCATATTGACCAAAAATTTGTATTTTGTGAGAAGCTGGGGACAAGGTGGGCAAAGCCTGTACCTATCATACTGAGCTCTAAATGATGGTCTTTGACTGAAACTGTTATGGTGCAAATATGTACTTTGTTGCAATGAACGTGTAATTAAATCACCTAAGAGAAAGCTTAGCCTTTATTCTAAAAACCAGTCAGTTTCACTTTCAAGGATTTTTTTTTTTAAGGGGCACATCACAAGATAGTTAACGTGCCAAACTGAAAGTTAATTCAAGGTGTAAAATGACCAATGATTATGTGCAGTAGAACAGTAATCTGCTTTTCTTGAGGCATTTTTCTCATCCAGTAGTATTACTGTGATTAGCTAATACACAAAGAATAAATCATAATAAAAAGTAAAATACTTAAGAGATTAAATTAAGCAGTATAAGAGTTATGGAATAATTGTATTAATATTTAAATATCTGATCAAGCTATGGCGTTCTTGCTGACAAAGTTGTGCATTCTTACACCCTCAACTAGTTTGATTTAAATAATCAGTCATAATCAGTAGTCTGGATTTTTCCAGAAATCCACTTTGGATCTTGACCAGTAATAACAGATTCAGGAAAACCGGAGGCAAAAGAAGTGAATGTAACTTGATTGCTAAATTATAGAGCCTTTAACAAGAAAGTGTCGGCATGCTCGGAGTGCAGCTAAAAATCACAAGAACAGCTTTGGTGTTAGGATAAAATATTGAAAAAACTGTGATAGGAAAATGGATGTGCTTCTTACCTGTTCTGCTGCTTTAAAGGTGATGCATCTTAGTGGTAGACGCGTGATCAGCGTAGACTGAGCACAGTAATATAAAGGTAGACCACACAGATTCCATTGGATTGTCCTTTGCTTGATACATACATCTGCTTGAGGCTAACTGGAGTGCAGGGGTTATATTCCAGGAAATAAGGACAACTGAAGATTGATTGTTAAAGCTAGATTATTATTAGGTAGGTCTGGCAAGTTCACCAAACGGAGTGAGTGTGGGTTCGAAGATGGCAGCAGTGGAAAGACTCTCGGCTACCGCAAGCTTTGCTGTTTTACTAGCTCAGCTTGATGTGTTGTCCCAGTTTCAGCTGGGACAGTTAATTGTTTTCCTAGCAGCTGGCACAGCGCTGTGTTTTGGGTTTAATATGAGAAGAAGGTTGGTAACACCCTGATGTTTTCAGTTGTTGCTCAGTCGTGTTTAGATTCAGTCAAGGACTTTTCAGCTTCTCTTGCCCAGCCAGCAAGAAGGCTGGAGGGGCACAGGGAAGTTGGGAGGAGGGGACACAGCCAGGACAGCTGACCCAAACTGGCCAGAGGGGTATACCATAGCATGGGACATCATGCCCAGTATATAAACTGGGGGGGTTGGCTGGCAGGGGATCGCTGCTCAGGAACTAACTGGGCATGGGTCAGCGAGTGGTGAGCAATTGCATTGTGCATCACTTGTTTTGTTGTACTCCAATCCTTTTAATATTGTTGTCACTTTCTTGTTGTTATTGTCATTATTAGTTTCTTCCTTTCTGTTCTATTAAACTGTTTTTATCTCAACCTGCGAGCTTTACTTTCTTTTCCGGTTCTCTCCCCCACCCCGCTGGGTGGAGGGGGGAAGTGAGTGAGCGGCTGCGTGGTGTGTAGTTGCTGGCTGGGGTTAAACCACGACATGTGTGTTGTAAACGGAAGTCAATATTGCACAAGCTATCAATTCAAATACAAGTCACTACAAAAATTCACTTGCTTTGTCACTAGGAGCTCATTACTGACAAAATATGTTGGAAGAAGACGAAATATTTAATAAAAAAATTCAGCCGTCGATTGCACAGACCTGCAGAAAAGCTTTACCTGGTTTTAGCAGGATGATCTTCAGTTGTGGCAACGAGTTACAGTATACTCATTAATAAATTATTCCATTGAACAGGGCTGCTCTGTTTGAGGAAAGGATCAGGAAGGTTATGGGGCTTAACTCATATTTCTTGGCAGGGTACCACTGTTCACCAGTTTATCAAGTTTGCCTTGTTGAAAGGCTTTGGAGCAATTTTAGAACTAGTGGCAGTTCAGTGAATACCTTACACCTTTTACTCTCACCCAAGTAGAAATTCTCACTATGAGAAGCTGCTAGGGTGGCACGACTGCATGGTGGTATTTTTGAGCTGGAGATCTCTGGGTGGTTTCAGGCTTATGGACAAGTCCTCATGTCCAGAATGGACGCTGGTACTTCTTGTAGCTTCTATCAGGTGAATAGGGATGTAAAGGCTTCCAGGTCTTGATGTATTTTCAGGCAGCACCATAAGCGCTGCGTCCAAACACTACGCAGCATCTTGTGTGCTATCATGTCTGTTGTACTTTGTCAAAAATATTTTTGGTATTTCCAGTAACTTCTGCCAAAACACGGCATCTGATGCAGCCTGGTTTTGTAAAGGCAGTTGTGGTAGAAGAGCCATAAAATTCAAGAAGGGCAGTCTGGAGTCTCTCATGACAACTTTAAACAGGTATTGTGTGAATAATTCTGTATTTTCTGGGGGTCTGTATAGTTAAAACCACTTGCCTTCTGGAAAACCCAAGTGATGTTCAAGGCAGCTTTGATCAGCTGGAATAAAGTCAGTTCTGATTCCTTCTTTAGATGAGTGCAATAACTTGTATCTAAAAAGTTTTAGAGACTGCAAGGGTTTCTGTGCTTGGAGCTGACCTGTTTGCTGACCTGCCGATCAGATCTCAGATCATGGTATTGAAAATGAAACTGAAACCTCAGGTTGATGTGAATATATACAAAATTTATGCCTTTTTTTTTTTTTTTGCCAACTTTGAGTGTAATTTGACTAGTCTAACAGATTCTGATACTATAACTTGATACATTGATAGGTGTTTTCTTCATATAGTGGGAAGTTATTTGGGTCCATTTCACATCTTTCCCATGTCCCCCCACCCCCCATATTATTTTGCTGTATTTAAGTCACTTTGTACTTCGTTGTTAGTTACATGCTTTGATGTAAAGATACCTGTAAAACATAAGCTGCAATATAACTTCCAAACTCTTATTTTAGTAACATTCAGTAATTCCTAAAAGTAATATGAGCAGGTAAAATCTGTGGGTTTAATTTTCTTTTGAAAGATAAAATGTTAAAGAACATATTAGTACTTTGTAAAGAAGAGAGAAAATTCTTCAAAGTAGAAAATATTTTTAAATAAATAAACTATGCAAGGCATTTAAAAGCAGGGAACAAATGGGAAAGCATATTTGGTAACGCTTTTGTAAGGAAAGTATTTAAAGCAGTAATTCTTCACTGTTACAATTTTTTGTCATCTGATGGATATCATAAAGCATTAAGAAGTCTCGGCTAATCAGATAAGATTATCTTGCTCTCAAATAGTGTTACATAACTTTTAAAAACATATTCTTTTCTTGCTTTTGATATATGGTTAGAAATCTTCAGCTATTTCATGGAGAGCCTGATCTACCATACGTTTATTCCCATAATGTTCCTTGTTATTACCAATACATAAAAAGCTCATGTTCTAAACTTTGTTTAAGTTTAGTTATAATCAGAACTGGCTTCATTTTTGTACGAGAATATATTGTGAAATTGAGGGGTTTTTTTCAGTAATCACTTAGGGTAGATTTTTTGTTTAAATTGTTCCTGTTCATATTTGCATTTTGTAAATACTCAAACAGAGAGTAGCTGTGGAAAATAACAATTCCCCTCTCCCCCAAAATCCTAAAATTTAATAAAGAGAAACTTTCTTTGATACATAATGCAGTTTGCTTTGGTTTTTCACATCAAAGAGAACACAAAATTAATTTAGGTTAGTTTAACTCTCTTCCAATTGCCTAGAGACTAGGAAAATCAACACTATCTATGTAAAAGAGTACAGGAATAAGGCAAAGTGTATACGATGCTTTCTCTCTATCCTTCCAGTCTCCAGCTACTTGCTGCTCAGGGTGGTCTTGACAGATTTCTGTTTTCAATAACCTCGGCTGCATTTTTTTTTTTTTTTTTTTTTACATAAAGTTTGAGAGACTGGCCTTTCAGCGTGGACAAGACAAATTTCTCCTTGGTTTAATTATGTATTGCATTAACTTTTTTGGTGTTTCTGGTACTGTTTCCTGATGGCTGGTTTTGGTGCCTTACTTACATTGGAAAAGAGTAAATTACTCATGCTTGATGAGTCTCTGCCCTGTTTGCAATTTTACAGACATCATATGTGATTGATTCTTCCTCTGTTTCAATATAGTACTCCATGTTTAACAAAGTGATAGCGGTCCTTTCTTTTTCATGCCAACAGGCAAACAGTGATAGACAAAGGCAGACACCTTTGCAGATGGGGGTGAAAATCCCTTTAGGCTGCTGATGTGCATGTGTCTAACTACTATGTGTGGAAAAAAACCCCCAACACGTAACCTACTTTGTTTTTGTGGAAGCGTAACAGAGAATTCATGAATATTCCACTTCGTTCAGTTGTAATTTCATGTATTTTTAGACTAACTTTAATAGTTTTCTACAATTAAGTAAAGAAGCAAACATGTTTGTGTGACAGTAATTCTGGGAATAAACTTAGAAGGATTTGAAATCAAGGATACTTGAGGATCTTAAAATGCAAAATATACATATATTTTAAAGAAAGTTTCATTTAAATGGTTGTCACCCTCTTTTCAGCATGATCCAGTAATTCTGTTTAAGACTAATAAGCATATTTCAGGACATTAGCATTAGCAGCAGCAATTCAGTTCTTGACTTATTTCTCCTCCTCCTGTTTTTCTTGCCTTCTGAGCAATGTGTAATAGTAGAGCAGTATTACACTTGACCTGAACTTGTGTTCATTTTGTGCATATGTCCATGCAGCAGCAAAGTAAACTTGACAACTTAATTCTGTGTTAGGGGAATGTTTGCAGGGATAATCCTATTCACACTGCAGGATAAGTGTGCCCTGCTAGTGGCTTTGGCCTATAAAACCATTAGCTTTAAATTGTGTACTGGCTTCGTGATCTTCTTAACTTGTAAACCAGCTTTTTCGTAGCAGTTTATTGGTGAGAGCAGGTAATTCTATGACAAATTCTCCAAGCCCATGCCTACTTTTTTTTTTTTAAGTATAGTTGACAAATAGATCAAAAGCAGGAAAATCTTCACTTCGTATGGATTTTTCTGATAGAAGACACACGATACTACGCTTTAAAGCTGTAAATGGTTTGGATGTTTAATGACAAAAAGACCAGCTTGGTGTGGAGGCCTAAGGATAATGTTTCACAGGTCTCCATGAGTGAAGGTAGAGAGAAATAAGTAGACAGAATATATTTTAAGATTTTTCTCCTGCCTCTGTCTGGTTAACTGTCTTACAGCAGGCCAGTATAATTCCTCCACGCTTACAAAACTTACTGCTATAGCTTAGTTTATGGTTTTGCTTTGTTTTTTCATTACACTTTCCTGAAGGTTCTTATTGGAGATGGATCTAGTAAGTAGCTTGATTATTTTTATTTTTTTTTTTAATACTCACCTTAATACAAAGAAATTCTGTCTTAAGAATCAACATAAGTCTGTAACTTGTAGATAGAGGTATAGAAAAAGAACAGCAAATATATTGATACCATATGTTCAAATAGATCTACTTCTGGTTTTCTTCAGTATTTCTAGATCTTTATTTGGAAAAGCAAGTGGTAATAGACTGTCTCCTTTATGTAATCAAAGGCTGAAATACATTGCCTCCTAAACACCACCAGCGTAACTGAAATTTTATAGTAGTATGTACCTTGTTGATATCTTGTATGCAGTATGGCCACATTTAATCTTATCTGGAGGTCGTTGTTCTAGTTTCCTAGATGTGGAAATAACAAGAAGGAGAAGGCTGACAGGTTTTGAGTGAAGCAGTAGATGATGAATGGTCCTTGTGTCCATTTTCAGTGTTAAACACTGAGCAAAGTGGGTGCTTGCTAAAGGGCAGATGCTACTTCACTTGGTCTCCAAGTGATGCAGGTGAACATGCTGCCCGTGACTACGTTCAACCAGAATGCCCAGTCTGGCCCCATTTGCACACGTATGCAGTCTCTGGCAGTAGAGGGAAGACACTGATACTGCTTGAGTCTTTTGTGGCCGCTGCCTACGGCGTATGGTATGCTGCATATTTTACTGTATTTTTTAACCAGTCTGTTTTGGACTGCTACAATCCTTGTATATAGACCCACCATAGCTCCTGTTTTTCCTAGTGTAGCTGCAAATTATAATATTGAATTCAGTCCAATTTGAGCCTCCCAGTCAATCTGAATTCCATGTAGGTGTTCAGTAGAAAGTGCAAATTAAACCTTTGGCTTCTACCCTGCAGAGGTGGTCCAAAGTCCAGGCTTCAGTGCTCAAATCTCACAAGCTGAACAGGAGATTGAACTCTGCAGAACTTAAGTACACACCTTCCATTAAAAGTCAAGACTTGCATGTCTACTGCATTTCTAAGTGCTTTCTGCATGCTAAGACTGAAGATTTTTTTACCCAGACCTATACTCAGGAGTTAGCTGTGTTTATTGGAACCAAAGGTCTGTTGTGGCTCATGGTTTTGCAAGGTAAAAGCCTCTCTGGTACGTAACAGAAGCTTGAAGAATTGGTAATGAACACAACAACCAGTAAGAAATAATCGGTATCTCTTTAACAATCAGTAGGAAACCCCTGAACTGTGATTAGAGTTAAGTTTTGCCTTGGGATTAACAATTGCTCAATGTCTAGGAAGCTTTGGGAAGTAGAGTGTATGATAAGAATATTTTTCAGATATCCTGTACCAGATAATACCTTTTTTTTTCTGTTTACAGAACTACTACTGTTTTGGAAATGGGAACTTTCTGCATTGCCAATCCAGTAGCATCTGAGAGAAGGAACAGTTATTTTACTAGTAATGCAGAAAAAGAGAAAGGAAACAGAATTGAGAGATGAGGAAAGGAAAAAGTTATGGCTGCAGTGCAAGAAATTAAAAACCTAAACAAAATAACCTTTCTAAAAAAAGGATTATGCTTTTTAAGGTCCCTGACAACTAGTTGGTGATATGCTGCAGACTAACACTTGCTGAATTCCTTTTTCATGTGTGCAGTATCTTTTTATTGTAGTAGCAATGAGGTACTTCCTTGGTCTGTGTACAACAAATGTAACCCTTTTCACATTTGTTTTTGTTTAAATTTATCAAAGTATCATTCGATATTATGAGTGGAGCCTCCTTTCTTGTTTGAGATAGCACGGTATTTTTAAACCGCATGGATTTATGTGGAATTATCGCTATTTTGGATAGTCTTGTCAAAGGGTTAATGACAAAATTGGGTTTTTTTCTTTTTCCAGAAAAAGAATACTACCTGCCTCTTTATGATGCATATACTGAAGTTGTTAAGCTTTAGTAGTGTGGGTTTGCCATGTGACCTGTTTCAGAATAAAGTTTAGTGGACAGGTTTTTGTGATTTATCATGGCTTACAGTGCACAATAATGCTCATTCTGGTAGGTAGCAAACTATAAGCATGGTATGCAAGCTTTCAGTGAAGCGCTTATTTTTATCCAAATATTTCAGAGGGCTACCTTGGGGGGGGGGGGGGGGGGGGGGGGGGGGGGGGGGGGGGGGGGGGGGGGGGGGGGGGGGGGGGGGGGGGG
>JAVKLA010000007.1:18230375-18282425 GCA_034782735.1 Sagittarius serpentarius | reverse complement strand
GCAGGAGAAGCTGAGAAGTCCTTGACTGAGTCTAAACACGACTGAGCAACAGCCGAAAACATCAGGGTGTTATCAACGTTCTCATACTGAACTGAAAACACAGCGCTGTACTAGCTCCTAGGAAGACAATTAACTCTATCCCAGCCGAAACCACACTTGAAATATTTATTTTTAATGAGAAGTTTTTCAGTTTTCTTTAAAAAGGTAATCAAGAAATGAGACATCTAGGAATTCCGTATTTCATTTTAATTTCTGAACATTGGAAGGTGGGTTTGGATCAAAGTAAATGACAAAGTATCCTTGTGGATATGGATGCATTGGAAAATAAAGTACCAGACTTGTACTTTCTATAAAGCAAGGAGTGAAAGAAAAGTTTCCTGTTAGACAGTTTCTCATGCTATTGATTCCAAAATGTTTATGCCTTGTCTGTTTCACACTGATTTTAAATTATGATCTTATGACTATATGCAGGTTACATCAATGAAACAGATTTTCTTCCATCCTTGATAGCAAATGTTCCTTTGGGAATTTTTTTTTTCTTGCATTGAATCTTCTGTGAACCGAGTGTAGAACAGCACTCGGAATTGTTTAAATTGCCAAATGGTCTTGAAATGGCAAAATTATTTCAACAGTAGGAAGCCACACATTGGTAAATTCTGGAAATCATACAGGTAAATAAGAAAAACTTGCACTTAAAAGATTAGTTACTTGGGTTAACTTGAATCACTATTTTGAGGTTATAAGTTGCATTAAAAATTTAAAAAAAGGTTAATACTAACATGAAATCTATTTCTAAGCTGTATATTTCAATTCAGTTGTTATAAGACTAGAGACATTTTTCTCATATTTAAAAGCCTTACTAAAGCATGGTAAATATAATTTTCCATTTATGTGTTGCATTACACACAAGTACAAAATCAGAGAAAATAAACTAGTCTCTTGCCATCCCCCATTGGTGGAATATCCATAAAAAATAAATGCAGGCTGTTCTTAGGCCAACATGTTTCATGGATACTGAAACAGAAATTACAAGGGGAAGAACAGAATGTCATTTCAGGGTGTTCATATAATAATGTTCTTGATGTTGAGTATACTACAGGAGAAAGCTTTTGGAGTTATGAAACATTTGAGTTTCACTTTGCTTAATAGTTCTTAAAAGCCATTTATTTCTTCCTGTGCTCTTACCTCTGTGAATTATTATTTAAATAACTGTTATTAAATTTTAAGATCTCCTTTATTTTAACACATTACTCTATGCAACTTAAAAAAATAGTGAGTTATTGAAAACATACTTATCTGAGTACATACAGGTGACCCGCTAATAGGCAGTCTGGTTGCTAAAGGATTGTAATCTCTGATTTTTTTTTTTTCAGTCAAATTGAAAAATTCAGAAAAAGAAAAAAGGGGAGAGGGGGAGAAAAAACCTCTACCAAAAACTCCTCCTTTCCTTCCCTTTTCATTGCTTCTTGAAAAATTATAAAACAGTAAATAATACAAAAATTTATCTTCTGCCTTAAGATTCAGTTTAGATGCCCCAAATTCTTAAGGATAGTTTCCTGGTTATAGTAACTTCTAGTGATGAGTCATGTCTTTTTCTCATGAGAAAGGAGGAAAAAAAACCCCCTCTGGTTATGTTTTAGAAGTAGAAACTACTTATTTAGAACTGTGGTTTTTAGTAGCCACAATCCTTTGGTGGATAAAAGGTTAGCATATTAAGGAAAGCATGGGGATTTGTTAAGAGAGGTGGTATGCAAGATAAGCATATTTGATAAACACAGGACACACTTCTGTTTCAGCTGTATCCCTGTTGCCCTTCTTCAGGGTAAAATCAGCTGTAGGATAAACAACTCTATCTGGCTTTGTAATGGAGTTTGATTTATCACAGAGTATAATACACCTCTCCTCAATATGGAAGCGTAATCACCCTTTGATTTGGCCATTTTAGTTGCCTTTCATGCTCAAGCTAAACTTTGAATCCTAAATCATGATGCAAATGCAAAGTTCAGCTGTCAGTTTTAAGCTTTTCTTCTAAGGAATGATTTGAGGGCGTCATAGGTTCCCAGATACAAATCCAGAGAAGTTTTAACAAAGAGAAAATGAAGTTCCCAATGAGATCATGGAGTATAAAATTTTTTTTCAGTAGGTCATTGCAGTACTCTCAAATTCGATAGCATCTCAGATTACCCTTGAGCTTACTTAAAAACAGATTTTGATACTAAACAGAGCACAGCTGCAGAAAATAATTTATGGAGGGATTTGAGTGAGTTTGTCTTTCTCCTACATTTTGTCCTAATTAAAAATAATTTTACTATCATTAAAACACCCCACATAAATCTTATGTAACATTCTTGTAACCTACTTAGTATCTCAAGCCAAGAGTTTTATTGCATTGATTTTTTTTTTTTGGTTTTATTTTTTTGTAATGAACCTGTCTAGAAAGAACTATATCCTGAATATATGTGTATCTTAAATCAGAGAATTTTTTGGTCTGTCTTTTGATGTATGCTATTCTAATACATTTATCTAGTACACTGGAATGAATAGCTTTGAAGCAGCACTTTACATTCATAAAGTGTGGTATTATGGATCCTCTGAAGCTCAGCATTGCAGAAGTTGGCCGTCCATTTTAATTTGCCCTTCAGAAAGGGTAAACTTCCAATATTTCACAACTGTGAAGTGTATATTCATAATTAAGGAACCAGAAATTTTCAATTAACTTATAGTGTCGGTGAATAGTGTTTGTCCCCTTCTTTGCTCTGCCATTTGTCTGTAGCGGTACCTGCCAGTGCTGCCAGAGCCATGCAGTGTGGCCCGGGGGCTGGCGGATTCTAAGAATCTGCTGCCAGGGAAAGGCGAGTAAAATCCTTAGTAAATGCTGAGTAAATCTAAAAATTCTAAAATAAATTCTAAATAAATCTAAAATTCTTAGCAAATCTGGAACAAAGGCTGTATATGAGTGAAAAAGTTTTCTCTTACAGTATTTGCACTTAGGGGTTTGCAAATATATTTAGACATACTTTAGATTTGCTTCATTGTATAAACTGCAGTGTGGCTTTTGTTTACATTTCTCTAAGTCTTATGAAAAATTGTATAAATGGACAACAGATACATATGTTTCAAATTTTGGTAGCTCAATGGAAATTACTTTTGCTCCTGTAGAGGAGCTGCTTGTTTCTTATTTGTTTGGGTTTTTTTCTTTATTCAGGTATTCACTAACAAAAGTATTTTGAAAGTATTTTGTGGTTTACTTCAAAAAAAAAAACCAAACCACAAACAAAACCTGTGAACGTGCTAATAATGATTTGAGATCTACATTTTACCTCTGCATGTACTTAGATAATAATCACTTGTTTCTCTTTAAGCTAGTAAGCGGCTGTAATGGTGAATGTTAAGGAAAAACAAACTGAAAATTGAGTGTGTATATTGGAATGAAACTTATTTGCACATCAATCATTTCCCCAAAGAAGAATCTAATAATTGTTCATATTACCAGAAATACTGTTTTTGTCAGTGTTTTTCTAGCACTATGTTTCCTAGAAAGAGTCAGCACTTTTGCTACAACATAAATTCTCCAAGTATGATCAATTGTGTTTGAAATGATACCCTTTTTTCTTTTATTTCTTCAGTTGTGGTCGACAAATACTTACAGAGTGGTATCACCATTAAGTACGGTTACATTGTCATGTTTCTGGAACGCGTGCTCAGTCACTAGGAAAATCGTGTATATTTTGGATCCATTGTTCTTCGTTTGTTTTTCACGTAAGAGTGAGCACTCTGGTGGCTCAGCCCAATTTTTTTTAAGTCAGTTAAAAATTACTTTTTATTTCTGCGTCATCTAAATATGTAGTCAATTATACGATTTCATTTTTTGTTGATAGTTTTGTGGCTAGTAGTTGCAATTACTACAGGTGTGGTAAATGTTATAAATTGAAGCAAAAAACCCCCACAAATTTGGAGACAGCAATACTTTTGGATAACTTTTAAAGACACCTAATCTGTCTAAATTTGGTAACATCAGTAGCCATAAAAAGTGGTTAAAGAAACTAGTGTTCTGGATGACTGAAATCCAGCCTTTGAAATAAGGGAGGAGAAAGAAATAGGAGTAGCTATATTGTTTTATCAGCTGTTATTGTCAAACAAAAAATGAACCCAAGAGAAAAAAGGCAAAAACTGAGCGTAAATGGAGACTGAACCACAAGGCATTCAGAAGCCAAGAAATGGCTCAGTAGGCGAGCAGAAAGCTCAGTTTTAAAATTTCCCTAGAAGTTTTTGCTACTACAATTACTTTTCCCTCTCTTTTCTGTGCTTTTCTTTCCAAACCTCTGTTTCTGTCCTAACTGCTAGACTGCTGTTCCAATACCCTGGCATTCAAAGAGGGATATAAGATTTAATCAGAGTATTATGTAGCTTTAAGGCAACGGATTGAATGACTCAGAGGTAGAACTCTTAAGGCTGTGGTTTTTTGAGGTCAAATGGTGTTCAAATACGGATTTTAAAATAGATTTAAAAGATAGACTTTAGTTACTGCTTGTACAAAAAAAAAGTGCCATGGCTACTTTACATAACACTAACTTTTAAAATCTGACAGCATAAATTGACCTCAGAAGCTGAGGATTCCATTTCAGCTGAATTAACATGGTTTTCAATGGCATCTTTTTTGACAGTTATTTCCTGTATACTTATTAACACTTTCCTAAGCGACTTGGAAGTCTTAGTTTTCTGTTTTATTTGGAAAAGATGACTCTAACTTCCTGCAGAACTTAAAGTAAAATCAGAAACTTTAGCCTCCTGCAGAGGGTTGCTTTCTAATAAGTAATGATGTCAAATTTACCTTTGAACCGAATGAACATGCTTATCAGTAGCATCAAAGTTCCACAGGAATAAATCTGTTATTTTCAGTTTTTATTAGCTAAAACGTAGGATGATACAGTACTTCTCACTGATTGAAAAGGGTTTTTTTTTCCTAGTTTTTTTTTGTTTAAATTCTAGCTGTATAAATACATCTCTTTATTAGCCTCTGTTTTTCTCGTCAAATGTGTTGAAATAGACTTACAATTGCAAATTCTGACATCTATATCAGGATTTCTGTCTGGTATCTATAAGTTCAGGTTCCTTCTGGGCATGACACAATGTTTTAATTTGTCTAATAAACATAGTTTAGAGTAGGAAACACACTTTATTCCTACCAATTGTCTGTAACTTAGGCATTTATGACATTGCTTTCTGCTTAGCTTTATACCTTTTGGATACGAATACTTGCCAACAACTTTGAAAACTGTTTAAAAGTTGTCAGTCTCATACTGCACACAAACAGGGAGTGACAGAGGCAAAAAATGAGCCTTCCTGAATATTGTCTATAAGCAAAAAAACTTCTAATGCAACATGGAATAAACTGAAGTAACCTTTCAGTCATTGCCTTCTGATGTTCTAGTTTGTAGTTACAAATTACTTTTGTCAGAACACAAGATGAGTGATAAAACTGATTGCCTGTGCAGCAATAGTATGTACGTCAAATGGCAGTCAAATGTGGCATCTTGAATTCAAGTTCTGCATTGGATTTGATTTAGATACATTAGATTAGTTTTTCAATTGATCTTATAATGCCTTGCTATTTTTTTTTTTTTTTAAATTTGCCTGAATCTCTTGAATCTGCAATGCTTCCCTCCTCACCCCTAAATTTTACTTTGGAAAAGTTATCTGGCAGTATAATTATTCACTTAAGATTAATAACATAAATTTACGGTTGCTGCTTCAGACTATTTAAAAAAAAAAAAAAAAAAAAAAAAAAAAAAAAACCCAAAACAAAAAGCTTTCTTGATGCATAGGAGAGGTTTCAGAAGATATTGTTTGTTTCATCAAGTCAAACTTTGCTGCAATCCTTTTTGTTAACATGTTCCAGGTGTGGCATGAAAATAACAGGCTAAATGGTGACATTTTTAGATTCCACCTTTTTTCTACTGCTTTGTGTGTGTTGATATATTGGAAACTTACTGGGAAAGGAGCAGTGATATCCGGCTGCCTTGCAATTCTTTGTGGCAATGATACTTAAAGGGCCTACTATTTCAGATACAACACTTCTTTTCAAGGAAACTTGATGCTCTTGGTGATGTTTTAGAACTTTTTTGCTTGCTGTCATTGATAGAAGTATTGTTCTGCAAAGCCCAGATAGCAAACACTTAAAAACATGTTACTTCCTGATGTTAGCAGTCATAGATGGATTATATTCGAGAGGTATCAGTTCAAGCTCTTATACGAAAAAAGGAGTTTATCCGTGGCAGCAGTAATTAGGCTTTCTGGTTTTAATCTGTAGTCCAAAAATTCTTCTTAAAAACCAGAACAGCCAGCTCCCCTACTCAACCCTCAAAACCGGCATTCTGTAGGTATGCATAAGGGATGGAAGCTAGATCATTGCCTTTAATGGAAGACTTTTTGTTATAAACCGGTATAAAATGCGTTATGGGTTCATTCCCATTTTCTTTTGTACAATGGAGTGTTTCAAACTGTTACCCGCACTTTGAAAAACAGCTTCACAAATCTTGTGCTATTTCCTTCTTCGAAAAGCAGATAGTAACACCATAGCCCCTTTATTTGTTGTGAAAACAAATGATGCCCTTAAAATGTAAAAGTGAGGAACTCTTAACTTTATCCCAATTTAAGTGCCAGTAGAACAGTTTTATGCCAAATATTGAAGGCTGTTTTACCTTGGGATATAAAGCTTTTCACGTGGGCCTTTTTATTCATGTTTCTACTCTTTTTTTCCACTTTTCCTCTCATTTTGTGTTTTATCATCTCTTCTGTATGTAAATGCCTCTGCCTTTATTCTTAGAAGAACTTTTAGATTGAATGGCTAATGACTTTTGCTCACAACACTACAAATCTCTATTATTTTGCTATCTGGCACTACTTCGATGTCAACTTCTCTGTTACTGTTTTACATCGATGATAGATGTGGAAGAGGGTTTATTTTTCACTGTCACAAAACATGTTGCGAGATGTGGAAATTGTTGTCGACTGAGTGAAGTCAATTTTTCCAAAACTTTCAGAATTGGGTTCTCAAAGAACAAACTCCTTTGCCCAGTCAGGAAAAAGTAACGTTTCTTACCAATGGTACAAACTTCCTTAGTGACATTTATGAAAGTCCAGAAAACCTGGTGTTGGCAGACCACTGTTGGGCCTTTAAGGTGAGCTGTCTGTTGCGCCACATATTAAAGCCTTAACCGGCATGCTAAGCTTTGAATACAGTTTGTGATAACACCATTTTTATGATGTGAGTACTTCTTGCCAAGGTATGAATCTCTGAAATTCATTTCTTCTAGGTTATCAAACTGGCATAAGATATGAATAGTATTTCTTCGTCCTTCATGAGGTGGACTTTTTAAAATTGGAAATTTGGAGAGTAATGTTGTCAGGCTCTTTCAGACAGAAGTTGTCTTCAGTTAGAAGAAGGGATTAAAGGGAATACTCAAGTCCTGACAAGTTAGAAGGATGTAGAGGAAAAGGTGTAGAGATTGGTAGGTCTCTCTTTGCTTCTGAAATAATTTTCAAAGGTGCCATTACAACATAAAGAAAGAAATCTTAAGCTGTTCTAGCAAGCCAAATTCCCAGCTGCATCCAGCTTTATTAGCTGAAGGTTATGGGATTTCCAGTTCTGACATAGATATGTTGCTGCTTTCTGCTCAGTGCTAATACGAAAAGCTGCTGCTGTTGCAGATTACTTTCACACTGGTTGATTCAGAGCCACTGGAATTATTTTCTGAACGTATGTTTGAATATCTCTTTCAGAAACCATTAGCAGAGCTAATTAGATATTAGCCAATGAATCACTTGAGACCATTTATGTGCCTAAAAACAGATGTCATGGCAGTCCGTGTATTTTCAGTGGTGGGTTTTTCACTCTTACCCAAAATACATTCAGAAGTTGTCTGCTGATGAAGGTGAGATCTGTAGTCAGAGCTGTCCAATAAAACTTTCATTACTTACAGTACTTGCATATGATACTTCCTGTTGTTCAAAATGAAGAGTTATGAATTATATAATTTCATGAGGAATCTTAATTCTGTTAATACTGATAAAATACATATACCATTTCAGAAACATTTTGAAAAATAATTTCTGAAATGCTATCTTTAGTCTACCATGACAGTTAATAGCATTTTAACTACTTGTTATTTTATCTTAGATGATAATGTTGCTTTTTGTAAGCAGTTTATTCATCCCAGCCTCAGCTTAATAAACCCTTCTTACCTTTATGTCCTTAAGTACTATTTCCTACAATATCTGTACAGAACCTCTCCTGAAAATGAATGAATAATAAAAATAGTCAAATATATAATCACCTGTGCCATGCTATCTCTAGCACGTGTGCATAAACATTACAATACGGTTATTAATTACATGACAGTGTTATTTCCATGGGATCTTTGCCTCATTTAGCATGCAGATTGAACTGCACACAGCCAATGACGCAGCTGTTCAATATTTATTTTTATTTTCACTGTTTAATGAGTGAATACCTCCCTCATTCATTTGCTGCAGTCTCAAAGATAGTGGTGAATAGGCATGGGAAACTCTGGTTCCCTGTCTCATTCACTACCTATGCTCTTCTGTCTATTGAAGCTGAAATTGGCAGTGCTACGCTGATGTAAATGGAGATTTCTTATGTTTACAAATAATAAATCAAAGGAGTTCATTTGCGTAAACACAATTTGGCCCAGAGTAAAAGCCGATCAAAAGATCCCGTGTTACTTTTATATCCATGTTCTATTATTCGCTGTGCCCCATTGAGTTTGATTTTTGCAAGCTGCTGAGCTCTCTGAAACCAGTCTCACAAGACAATTCTAAGTATTGGAATAATCATGATGCTATCCTTAATTTTAAGCCAGTGATTATTCCCCCTAGAATCAACAAAATTCTGTGCTGCTTTACTTTGCAAGGCTGCTCATAAGGGCTGACTATTAAACTTGATAAACTTATACCCTTAGCGTGAATCTAAGCCTCATGGAAATCAGTAGAAACACTCCCATTACAAATACTCATGAAGGTTCATCCTGTAAGACCATCTTTGGAACTGAGGAAAATCCATAACTTTCAGCTCTGTAGAAACTAAACTAGACTCTTTCTGCAACTTGTAGGGGCATAATTGAAACAAGAAGGTTGAGATAAACTATTGAAACGCAACTTGCATCTGACTTTGTGGATTAATGGAAATGGTCTTAATATTTTCATGCAAAATGCACAAATGTCACCGTTTCAGAATTTATTATTCAAAAAACCCAAACTAAAATTCTGTTTCTCTTTCTCCCTAATGAATCCTGGAATTTCTTATACAATGAAATTTCAGAATTGGTTCTGTTGGTATGCCCTTTAGCATAATGCTTGAAGTATTTTTAAAAATTTTTCTTTCATCATGCAAAGTTGATTCTATTGATATTGTATTATTCAGTTTTCTAGTGGTCATATATGCAGAAGCAGAAAATGTGGTTACCTTGCCTTCATTTCACTGAGAGGTGTGTGTGGCTGTTCTTTGCCAGAAGTAAGAGAAATGTTCTTTGGCTCAAAGATGTGTTATAGTTTGGGGACTGCAGAATCTGAATTCTATCCCTTTTTTTGTTACGAACTTTTTATTAACTCCAGATTGCGATGCATGTCATGAACGTACTCGTTGATTAAAGTTCATGTTTCTTCTTGGGTTGACATTACACCTGCATTATTTATGTACTAATCTGTTCGTATTCAAAGTGATTTCCGTACTGAAAAGAACAAAGAGAAGCAAAAAAAGTTTTAATTTATCAACAGGCATGTGCGTGTTTTCTTCAAATGTAGGGGTGTTTTTTTCTCTATCTTGGTTGTTGTCTCAGCTGTCACCAGGTAGCTATATCAATATCGCCCACAAAGTTTACCTTTTTGGGAAGAGTTTTATATTAGATGTGACACTCTTATTTGGGATAATTTCCCATGTGTAGTTATTGATTCTGCCAACAGTGAAATTTCTTCAAATCCTGTGAATTACTTCTGACGTTTTTACATAGGCATAAAATTGTGTTACATTTCTTAAATGTTAAACATCAATTAGTTCCATGTACTCAATCCCCCTGAAGTAATTATACTTGTGTAAGAGAAACTCGTAGAACAGCCAACGGCTGTGCATACTGTACTGCACAATCCAGAGAATAATTGTCTTCACGGTAGTGTCAGGAAACGTTAAGTGATTCCAAGTTGAATGTGCTTGCTGATGCCATTTATTTAATTTTTTTAAAAAAATATTTCTATAGAGGATAAGGAAAAGCACAAGGCTGATACACACTGAGACAAAAAGAATCTTGGCAGTTCCTGTCTCAGGAGTTAAATAAATAAATGCTGTCCTCAACAAATATTATACTCAGAAACTCAAGCTTACTTTTTCTAAGGGTACTGATATACACTGTTAGTACAGATTTAAGACAGCAGCTACCAAACTAGTAATGCATTGATGTACAGAGTTACATGTAAAGAGCACTGACAGACTCAAGTTGGAAAACTCCAATTTTTGGTATTTTCCACTATTTGCAACAATGTGTGAGAAGAGTTCTTAGTTTTTGAACTTTAAAAATTATTTTAGTCTACAAGTTGCACATACACTGCCATAAAATATACCAGCATGGGTTTTTTGCATGCACCTTAATGTGAAAGACAGCAGGTTCAGTTTTTTATTGCCACCTTAACACCCGAAGTTTATGTAACATCACAATGATGATATAGGACTGAGCTTGTTGCTTGATACGTTCTTTTCAGTAATAATAATAATAAAAAAACCCTATCCTGTATAATTGTTATACTTCAGCTTGATATGATACAGCTTTTCTCACAATTCAACAGACCAAAGAAATAATAGTGGATTAACATGGATGTTTGAAGAAATTTTACCATATGTCAGACACCATATTATGCTTCCAGTAATTTTAGTAATGATATGTGGATGCTTCAGACTTCCTTTATTGTTAATGTTCACTAAAGGTTTGTAGATGCACTGCTACTTGGTTTCTGTGAGGACATTCATTTTACCCTTGGTAGTCATAGCCAAAAGATCCTACCTTCATAGCAAGAGAAACGCTGAATGGCAGCGTCAGGAAATAATGCCTTGGAAAACCTGATCCCTCTCAGAGCTGTCTGTGTCATCGTATTTGCAACGGGACTAAGACAGCACCCTAACCTGACAAAAGATGGCCACTGCCTTCACTATCTAGCCATCAGAGCTGAAGCAAGGAAAGAATGTGTAAATATGTAGAATACTGAAAAAAAGTTAATTTTAAGGGTAGTTGAATACTGTGGACTTTCCTTGACTGTTAGGGAGTCAAAGGTGCTCTCTGGCACAGTCAGCCCACCGTGCTTCTGCATCTCCAGGTCCAGGCAGGAGCAGGACTCTATTTGCAGCAGGCATCATGCCTGGCAGGCACAAGCACGTATGTGGCTTCACAAAGCAACGCAGCCTTTCCTGACACCCGCATGAAAACACTTGACAGCACTTGGCCAGCACGTCCCAGTCCTGCTCCTTCTGACTGGATGATGAAGGCTGAAGCTCGCTGGGTGCGTATGTGGGCGCACACACCTCTCTGACAATCGCTCTCCTGCTCTCTGCAAGGTCTTGGACGTTCAGGCTCTCCAGAATCCGTAGGCAGATGCTGGCCTTGCTTACCCAGTCTCCAGCTCAAACCTTGGGTCTTCTCAGGTGCTGGTTTCCTTCTGGCTAGTCCAGTTAAAGCGTGCTTTAGCGAATCGCATGCGTCTGCACGCACAGAGAACAGAGGTAGCTGTCACAGAAATTGGCTAGGATGAAAGCTTAACAGCTAGTATAGACTGAGTTGGTCAAATGCAGGGCTTGGCCAGGTGAGCGTGCTGACCAGCAGCTTCTCTAGGTGTAACGTTTCCCCTTTTATCTTCCTTCTCTCCACCTGCCACACTCATTCCTTACTCATTCACCATCGTTTCTCTTTTCCCTTTCTCTGGCCCTTCTCCTAAACACTCTATAGTAAGCTGTATACATTCCCACAGTCACCTTAAAACATCCCATAATGTTTTACATGATCCCACAAATTCACTCAAACACACTATAAGAAGTTTGCTTTTTCCCATGAGACGCATAATAATATTATTTTGTTCTCCACCTTTCTATCAATTACAAAGCTGTGGCTGGGTCCTTCAGCAAACAGCCATCAGCCGTGGTCTTGGTGATAGTCTTCATTATTCATCTCCTGGTTTTGGGATCTGTATATCTGTCTGTGACTTATTACTTGTCCCGTCTCTTGCCTTTGGTTTCTGTGCTCATAAATGGGATACCCTTATGCTCCAGATACATATGTACCCTTACGTTGCCCATATCCTTACAGTTAAAATATATGGACGTGTTGGTGAGTGGTGAGAAGAGGAAAATCCCCAGTGAGGTAATGAAGTAAAATACAGCGGGAGTTCCAAAAGAAAGAATAAAGTCTGGGTTGCTTCAATAGAGTTCCAACTTCTGAGCTGTCTTTAATGATGTTATTCCCTTCCCCATGGTACTAATATAAGAGAAAACTGCGTACTTTTTGTGGGGTTATAAGTCTGAATTTCTGTACCTTAACAGTCTCAGAAAGCTCAAGGATTAACTTTTTACGTTACAATTTCTGAAACCAATTAAAATGATGCAATAATGTGTTTTGCCTTCTCTGACCCTTAATGCTATATTAACAGTACCTATTATTTCCCTATCTTACCTATTTCAGGGATCCATCTAATCATCTGTTAGAAAGTGATAGGTATGCTTCCTTCAGCTGTCATCATACCACCTATGGTAACTCTGCAGTGCTCTTTCATTACTGATTATAATATTGGACTTCCAGTACTGTATGGCTTTGCATTTTCAGCGTTTCAGTGAGAATAACTGGACGCTTTTGTAGTCTTATCTTTTAACTTCTTATGAGAATTAGTAAGTTCCAAAAGAGGGTTGGGGAAACTCAGGTGCTATCATCACATTAATACGGTGTAAATCTAAAAGTCCCTCAGGTGGCTTGCTATTACTGGCACCTTAGCTTTTCCACATCAGACCTGTCCATTTATTTTGAATAGCGAGCATAGAGTTACAATAGTAAACAAAAATTATAAAGACAACAATATATATGGATTTTTCGAAGGAATGTAATTCTTTTCTTCCAGGGCGCAAACCAGTATCTATTGAAATTTGGAATAAAACTTTCCCTGGGGACAAGTTATCTCATAACTGCCTATTGCTTTGTCCTCACCTGATATTACTGCAAACTTCTGAAGTGGTGAGCCCAGGGCGCCTGATGTATGCTAATATCCCTAAATTGTTGCCTAAGGCAGCCGTAAGACTCTTTCCCATTATTGCTGTGTCACAAAAGACAGTCAATGATCAGGCTCTATTATGATTATGGAAATGACCAGTGCAATAAGTAGAAGTTAAGTGTAAAATAAGCCTATACCTCTTTAAGGAGAAATTATGAGAACTACTTTAGGGAAAATAACATATGCATGTCTAAATCAGCTGCTGAAGTCAAAGCACTGCTGGAGGAGTCAGTCAACTGATTTCTTCCCCTCCCCACCCCCCAAAAATGGGGAGGGGCGAGGGTAGGCACAGGGTCTGTCTTTGTTACGGAGAGCATTTAGATAGCTTTGTTTTCTAAAATGCACATTGCTTTTAATCTTATCTTTATTTTTCAAGTGATAATAAGCTGCTTGTCCTATCAAATTCATTGATTTAAGCGTATATTTCCTCCCATTGTTTTGTAGCATTAAGCCTCTAGAGTTCGTTGTATAGAGTTAATCCTCTGCAAATTGAATTTTTTGATCGTTGCTCCCGGTATGGAGTTTTTTGCCTAGTGGGGAATTGTGTGTATGCAGGTAGAGTATATTGCAAAAGGGCCTTTTGGCATTGAGTGGTTTTTCATAAATAATTTTCCCTCGTAAACTGGTATGCTTTAATTTGGATACTCTTAAAGGTAGAAAGTCTCCTTATTCACTGTCACTTCATGATGTTTTGTGTAAGAAATAGCTATCAAAAACTATCTGCTGTCAGATTTTGATACAAAATGGCTAGTAATATAAAACCCATTTTTTTCCTACCTTTTTCTTGCTCCTTTTCCTTATGCACACTTCTTTCATCCTATAGCTCTTGAATGTAACTCTGAGTACTTATTGCCTTAGCAGACCAGAATTGCCCATATACATACCCCCCCCCATATTTCTAGCAATAAATGATGCAAAGAGTCTTTCTTTAATACCACAGTATTTGAAGAATTTTAAGGGAAGACACAACTATGTGATACTCCATTTCTTTTGAAACAGAAACATTACAGGAACATGAAAGTAATCCTGGCACATAGCAAATGCCCAGCTTTTTGTTGTGTTTGTAAAGCACTTATGTGCCCAAATTAAATATTACTTGTCATGTCTTCAGACTTGTCACACAGGAGGCCTACCAGGTACAAAAGGAATGGAATTTGGATGAAACAGCTTCATGTGTCTGAATAATATGAGGTAATGAACAAGTGAAGGTATCTATAATTGAAATGGATACCAATAGAAATAGATCGTGTGAGAATGCTTTAAAAAAAAATATTTTTTAAATTGTCTGTGCCTCATCATGATTTCTGCAACCTGTAAGTACATAACTGGCACCCCATTGCTTCACCAGAAAAACACAAATTCTAACATTTTTTAACCTATTACAAACTATGTTTGTGCTTTCAGTAGTTTCATGCCTTTTTGGAGTAGTCAACCAAGTGATACAGAAGGATATCCAGAAGAAAAATGGGTGAATGGTGTTGGAAAGGCTGGGAGATTAAATATAAGTATGATGCAAAAATGTAGTTGATTAAAAAAATGCAAATAACGAATGGCTTGCTTTGTTATAGTAAGAATATTAATAGAACTAATGAGAGAATTATCTGGAGTTTAAGCATGTTAATATGTTTGAAAGATGTTCAGCTAAACTTTACATGAAATAGAATGTTACAAAATATTTTTGAAGATTAATTGCACTGTAGATTCATCTGACTGTAGTGGTTGGTCTCTATATATTATAAATTTCTGTTTTTATGAAAATGCAATGTGATTATGGTCCTTTGGGATAAAAAATTCATTTACAAAAGAGTTTTTAGTCTTTGCAGCACTTAACAAGTTGATAAAGGACTTACTTGGGGATTATTTTTTTTCTCCTCAGTTTAAGTACAAAAGAATGCAAAACCCTGAAGTAAAAGGTCTTCCTATTGCTTTCACCAGATACCTGTGTAAAATGTTAATGTTGTCTGGAATATTCTTTCTTTCCCATATTTCTGTCCACATTGCAATAAACATTACGATAGTGACATTTTAGCCTTCATCTTCAGGTTCAGATCAGACTTTGCCTTTTACAAAAGTTTGTTGTATTGCTGTTACACAAATAGCGTAATTATAAGATGATCATTACTGGGCCATGTCTTGTATAGACACTAACAAAGACACTGGGTTTGTCCTTGAAGATTTTATCGCTCAATACGTAAAGTGCTTTATTTGTATGTGTTGCAAAGAACTGGAAACAACCACCTGGGTCATCAGGTTCAGAGTCCTGCAAACAACTACATTAAAAAAAAAAAAAAAAAAAAAGCATGCAGGAACTTTTTTCTTTGTCCCTCCACAAAAATAGTTCTCTTTTATTGCAATATTTGTAACTTATTTCACTGATGTGCAACGTCTTAGTGCTGCTCCATATTTTCACTGCAGTAAAGATATTGGAAAAAATATTAGTGACTTGTTTAGGGACAAGGTGTGCAGTGAAGCACAGTGGACTGCCTGGAGAACTATTGTCTCTCTGTCCTGCTTGGAAAGGAAATTCCAGTTTTGCCTTTTTAAAAAAAAATTAAAAATGAACTAAAATTGTTTGTTAAATGTAAATCTATTAGAATTTGAAAGTCTGAGAACGTGACACGCAAATGATTAGACAGTGTGGTTTATGTGTATTTGAAGATGGCTAATCCAAAGAACAAATGGAAAAGAATAATGGATCCGGCTATGTCCTTTCTATTTAAAAAAAGCTTTACTCCTGTAAATCCATAGACATGAGTGGAAAATCAGGCCCTTTCTGTAAAAGGAATAAATGAAGAGTGTACTGAAAACTTTTTTATTTTTAAGGACTTTCGTAAAAGCTTCCCATATCACATAGTAACCTTCAAGAAAAGTACATAATCATGAAGTAGGTTGGATTTATTTTTATTTATATACATACACAAATTATTACTGTGTATTACAAATGATAATAAATGGGAAAACTACATAAACTTATTTTTTCTGTAATATATATTGTATAGGAAGAACTTTTGCACAAAAGCAAACTTGTTTCATTACTGCTGTTTTCCTGCCCCTAAAATCCTCAGATCCTCTGTTTGTAATGCAGAAGGGACTTTCAGATCAATCAGATTGTACAAAAATGTATAAAATATTTTTCACTTGGGATTTTTGATAAACTCAAAAGAAGCTGGGCAGTTTTTATCTGAAATAATCTTACCAAAATATCAAAAAAGGAACTTACACAACAGTATAGTTTCTAAGGAAAATGTCAATTTAAGTGCATTCCTGGAGGGGTAGGCATTCTGTGAAACTTACAGACCAAAGTCTCGCTGATTCTCTTGTTTCATTAAAACCCTTTCATAAGTCTGTAAATAAACCCCTAAGTGTTGTTCTCCTGCTCATTACTCACATTTGGAGTCATAAAAAGCCTCTATGATGGGATAAAGCTAGCTTCTATAGTACTATGGAGACGTGTTTGTTCTGCTTTAGAAAAACAGAAAAATACATAGGAATTCCTCAATTACGTTTTGTAGGCTACAATAGTGCTACTAGTAACACAGTAACTATTTATCCTGAGCCTTCCAGGACCTGTTCAATGTGCCATGCAACACACGAAACAAGACTATAGCAAGAATATTAGCTGTTTGATACCTGTTTGATATCCTAATCCTGCAACCATTCATGTTTACGTAATGGTTGTATTTCAGTTACGTTTGAGTACTCATATAAACCGTTACGCCTGTGAATGCTCATTTTTATGACGTGTTCCTGAATTTCTTTCTTATAATTTGTGCAGAGATCTTTTGAGTCAATGGAAAGACTACATCCCAAGATATCTAGATTAAATTCTTCATTTCTCTTGCTGCTTCAGACCAGTCACTTCTGAGTGTAGTCAGGTGTCCCTGGCTGGTGGGAGGTTTTGTGCAGTCATGGGGAGTCAGTTCCGTGCTTTGTAAAGCTGGTGTGGAAGCTCTGGGCTGCCTGAAGCTCACGTTGGCTTTCATCAAATGGAAGGCATCTTGACTTGTATGACCTTGTCTTAAGGATGATTTCATAGGAATCTGCAAAATATCAGAGATAAAAAGAAATATTCTTGTATATATAAGGAAGAATGTAGGAGTCCTTCGTAAGTGTAACATCTAATAATAAATTTACCTGCAGTGGCTGCAGTTTGTTGAAATGATTACATCAATAGTAGTCTGTTCACTGTCTTTCAGTGTCACTGCTCAGACATCTGTGTTTTTGAGAGCAGCAGAATAGAAATCTGTTTCAAGCATTATTGTTAGCGGTACAACACTGAAAGTTTTCTAGAATTCGGTAATAAAGTTAATCTGTGAAACGTCATGCAGACAGCAAAAAGGAAAAGAGATAAGACTGCTATTGCAGGTACCAAAAATGAAACCTTGCTGAAAAGGGTGCTGGCAACTCTGAGCAAACAAGGGAGAAAAGGAGAGGAAATGGCAAAGGGGAGGAAAACTATTCAGTTTGTAGTGTTGAAATAGGAAAAGAATGTGTGAGCGAAGCTGTGAAATGGAATTTGACAATATTTGTCTTGAAGAATGTAGATTTGTTTCAGGAATAATGATACGTTATTCAAGATATAGAATAAGTTTTGTCAGAATAGGAGGGCAGATGTAAAAGAATACTGTCAGTCTGCTAGGTAGGAGCTAGGCTGTTTTAAGGAAGAAGGAAAGTTGTTCACAGAGAACACTGTGAATAAATAAGAACTATCTTTACAGAAATAGTTGAAGATATATTTCAGAAAATTTTTGGAGGTAACTAAACACACACAGCTTCACTAGTTTTTCATCATAAAATGCGTCAGGAGATGGAAAGTTTATATGGGGTAGCTGGGAAGAGGAATGCTGCGCCCCTCCTGCTCTCTACTGCTTGCAGGGCTCATTTTTTGGCTGCAGGTTTCTGGCAGGCTGCTTGTTAACAAGCCCCCTTCAAGTGTGTTTTACTTGCAGAGCTGGGGTATCAAAGATCAGAAATGACCCTCTTCTGAAGGGAAAGTGGATTGCCTTTTTTTTTTTTTTTTTTGGTGGCGATATACATCTTATTTCTTGGCAAAATAGTTGTAACAGTAGTAGTTCTACATAAGCTCCCAATGTTGCTTAATTGAGGAGAAAGCCAGAGTAAGATCTCCTTTTGGTGAAGTGCCCATTGAACAAGGGGAGCTTTTTGAATTAATAGGTGTAATCAATCTATTTTGTTTTTTAAATAAACTTTGGAGTATTACTTTCTGAAGTGAAACAGAACTTAACAAGAGCTTTCGAAAGTTTAAAAAAACCCCACCACACAAAAACCCAAATCTAAAAAAAACAAACAAAAAATCCCCCCACAAAGCCACCCCCCCGACTTTGCTAGCAACACCCAGCTTTTCTACACTAAGCAAAAAAAGTTTGTAAATAAATCTCTGTTCTCTAGAGACAAGTCCACTTTCATTTTAATTAATTGTCTTCAGTAAATTAAAACCTAGGAGGGGAACGTCTGGATTTCAAGTGTGCACCTCAGTATGCCAACAGGATATGATTTCTTTTTTTAAAGGGTATCCCACATTTTTCTACAGCTCCTCAGATTGTTCTTTTGTTCTAAAGTACTGTTCTACTACCCTACAGGATTGTCAAAGTAAATCAGAGTAGCTCTGTCCTAAAAGACATGAAAGAACTTGACTAGTTAAATTTTTTAAAAATATTTTTAAAATCAGAGTTTGTAGTAACTTGATGAAAGAAAACCTTGTGTATTGTTTTCTTTTCAGGTAAGAGATGAACAAGCACCTGAAAAATGTGCCAAATACTGATGCATTAACTAATGGCTAATATTTATGAACATTGAGCCTTGGTGTTTTTTCCTCCCATCTATTCTTTTTCCTCTCTATCTTGAAGTCTAGCAGCCTGTGTTGATCTCTCCATGAAGAAAGGTTTATGCGATAGTGCTGGATATTAGAAAAAAGACTGGCAGGCATCATCACAGTTGAGGGAGAGGGAGGGAGAGACATAAAATGGAAGTTCAGTGTGCTCAAAATAGACAACCTAACATGGGTCTAGTCAAAGTCACTGTCCATATAGAGAAAAGAAAGAACTGCTGGGTTTTGTGTAATTTCTTCCCCCGCTGGCAACCCCTCACACCAACACCCCAACACTCAAGGTTAAAGTTTTGATTTACTCTGTTTTTAACAGTCTCTGTTATTTGTAGTAATCAATTTGATGCTCCTCAAAAGACCCGTAATGGTAGTTATGACTACTCACAAAGCGAAGGGCAGGCTTAAGATTTTCAGAATTAGATTTACATTGTTGCTTTAGTTTTTAACATTGACTTTCAGCTGTTCTTATTTCATTCTCCCCTTTTATATTCTCTTTCTGCTTCCTATGATTATAATCATGTTATTTTAATTCAAGTTTGTGAAGATTGCAGAAGAGGCCCTGTAACTCTCTAGCTCAATTTCCATAAAATGGCATAACCGTGGCAAACGCCGTTCTTTGGCTTAATTAACAGATAGTGTACTGATGGGGGCGGGGGAACCCACAAGATAAAATGTTACTTGCATTCTAGCTTACACCACACTTCTCAGCAAATGAAGAATTCACCAATTCTTATTCTCTGTAGTTCCGCTAACTGTCGTTATCTGGATATTTGAGTGGCTTCCTATTGGACATTAATGGATGTCTACAAAATCTATCAAGCATAGCTCTTTCTCCATTTTTGGGAATCCTGTTTTATAAGGCTACTTAGTTTTGTTTTCTTGCGTGTTAAGCAGCTATGTATTTATTTCAGGTACAATAAGATGAAACAAAAGGTAAGGTACAGTTTGTTAGCACTGGAACTTATGTATATTTGATTTCCATGTTTGAGGCCATTACTGTAGCCTCTTCTGTCTTTAGTCTGAATCATTAGATGGCCTTTCACACCTTTTAGGCCCAGCTTATGAATACAATAGAGGTAACTAATTTGAGAGGTCTTCTATCCCTTCCAATAAAAGGAAAAATTCTGGGTACTGGCTTAATCAAAGGCAGATAGCAGCACAGTGCTTCAATTAGATGCAAAGAGTTGACTGTAGTCCGAGTTTAACTTCAGTTTGGGCTGTTGTTGAAAACCATAAAATATTTTTTACTTCTGTTGTTTAAAATGTCTCAGACCCAGTTGACAAGTTCCTGCTCTGCCTGAAGTACAGAAGAGAGTGAACCTTCACCTCCCAAAAGAGGAAGAAAGGGCAGAACAGAGTCATGCGCTGTACTTTATCACAGTGCTGTAGGGAAGCAATGAGAAGAATTTCTTTTGTGCCTTTGTGTACGCTGTTCTTCCTCATTTTATCAAGCTTGGAAAAAATGCTCATGTCTACTTTCAATTTTCCTTTTTCCACTCTGGTGCCTTTTTTCATTCTTACCTTCCATTCACCTTTAAAGCAAATACAAATGAAAGAAAGGGAAGGGAAATGTGAGAAAATGGCAAGTGTCATGTTTTAATTCAGAGCAGGTGACAGAACTGTAAAATATTCTTCTCATGTAGGTGCTTTCTGTTTGTGTTAATGCCCTTGTTAACAACAACTTAGGAGGGTTTTTTTGTTGCTTATTTTATTTTTAAGTTTCCTTGTATTCCAGTCTAAGATGGATATTCTGGGAAGATGGTTGTCCTGTAGATTCTTTGTCTAAAATCAGATTAAGTAAAATGATAATGATGAATTTATTTTTTACTTATGCAAATTGAATTTCCTTGTTTTATTATTTTTGAAAGTGATGTAACACAGCAAATCAGAACTCCATTAAGCCATACAGTAGGTTTATTTCCTTCTATGTCAGAATTGACACAATATTTTTGGTTTTATTTTTAAAAAGATTATTTGAGGCAATACATGATTTTGTACATCCTGAAATAGTATCTGAGCAGTCAGGGTATTTAGAGATAATAGGTATAATGTTAAAGTGTCTTTGCTTCAGTTCAGTGACTTAACGTGTTAAGGTTAACTCTTGGTCTGATTCACTATCTGAAACAACTGTGTTTTTAATAACGCAATACACTTTAGGACATGGACTGGGACTGCTTTATAAAATGAAATTTTATAATGGGTGTACTTAAAAGGTTTCTTCTTTTGTTTGTTTACTTGTTTGGGATTTGTTTCAATAAAAGAAACTTTAACTCACAGCAATTCTTTATGTTGGTGACTTTTACTGAATTTAGGTTACTTACTGAAACCTTGCAGTCTGTCTGCCTGACACTCTATAGCTGCACGTCTGACTTGCTGGGTGATTTAAAGGGCTTTTACGGGACCTCTGACTCTTTGAATGCTTTTTGTTTGGTTCCCGTCTTGGCTTTTGGGCTAAAATGTTTTTTGTGCTTTATACAACTGTTCAATAATCCATTCCACTGAAAAAAAGCGTGTTTTGAAACTTTCAGAATTAATAAAGACTGGTTATGAAAGTTTGCACAGTTCACTGATAAGGACAATTGAGATTGCAACCAATGAGCTGCTACTGTCCTTCATCTCACACAGCTGGGTCTCAAAAGACAGTCAGCAAGCTCAGAACAAATTTTCGGATCTCGTTTATGCTTCTTTTTAAAGAAGATGCGGCTATCAAGGTCTCCCATAGTTTATGATATCCATGAAGTGTGATACAAAACCAACCTTCGCTACTTATTTTCAGTAACAATTTACAGAAAAGTTAGCTTTTTAATCTACATGCTGGAGCCATGTGGATCACTAGAAGGAAAGAGAGCTCCAGTTCATAAATGGGTACAACACAGAAACCATTATCTTAAAAATTTTAACTAGAACCTTGACTGTGGGTTAGTAGCTTTTTGAATTATTTACACGTCAAGTAATACTAAATTATTGCATTATTATGACATGAAGAGGTTTATTCTGTTAAAAGGAGTGAAACTTTTGGCAATGCTGAACGTAGCCCACACACCAGCAACCACTGCCTTTGCATTAATTCATGTTTCTGTGCTCTCTCTTTCCAGCTGCCTACTGTTCTCCTGATTTTTGTTTTGTAATACTGTGTGTGTGATTATTGTGAAGACTACGGGGGTTTTGGTTTTTTTTTTGGGGGGGGGGGGGGCGGGTTTTAGAACTTTAAGGAAGAAGCAAGCAGAGATTTTATTTTTTTACACCCTGGGCATTCAAATGCTATTGAGCATACATGACATCATTAAAAATTACATGAAATATCCTGTGCTTGCACATGCAAAGCCTTTACTCCATATTCATAATGTCCATTAAAATAGCAGAGTTATTACATTTGTTGCTTGACTCTATCTCTAGAGACTGTGGTATATGATCACAGTGTTGTCATCTTTTTAAATGTTCCTTAAATGGTGGACTTCTTGGCGCTTCATTGGACAAAAAATACACAAAATTACCTAGGAAACTTAGCTGATTGTAGATGAGGTATCATGCTGACCTTATCTGAAAATATTAATGTAAAATGCAGATATAAACAGTATAAATGCATATTACACATTCAAAGATATATAAATAGCTTTGGCTTAAGTTGTAGGGAGGGGGAAAGCTGTAGGCTTGGTGCTTGCCATGGTTACAGGAGCATGCTAATTCTAGTTCATTGGAGGAAAAACTGTTATCCTGAGGATTGTGTTCTGCTAAGAAAAGTATATTAAGAATTCCGAGGTATGATTTTCTTTCACAGAACTCATGTAATCTCTCTTAACAAAAATGGAAGTCTCGGCCATCTTAGTCATGGAAGAGCATATTCCTAAAGCAGGTAATTTGTGTGTGCTTTTTGTTTTCTTTCATATGTTAAATTTCAAGGCAAATCAGCCTGAACCATAATTTAAAAAATTGTTTGATAGAATTCCCCACTGTAATGCCAGAAAAGTAGAAGTACAGAGTAGATTCTTATTTTTAAGTAACTTAAATAAAATTCAACTTTGGATGTATTCTGTATTGCTAATATCACTGCTGCATGACCTTCGTCCTTACTTGAATTGGCACTATTTTCATATATGCACAAAAAAAAAAAAAAAAAAAAAAAATCAGGCGTTGACTTTGCACTAGTCCAAAAGTCCAAAATTAGACTGTGAAAGATTTAGGAAAATGGGATATTAAAAAAATGGAAAAAAAAATAAAAGGAGACAAGCATATCAGGGGTAAGGGGGCTGAGGGAAGTGAGACTAGTGTTCAGATAGTCTAAGCAAGCTTGATTCTAATACACTTCTCAATGATAATAGATGCCTTTGTGGAGGTGACTTGCTTTAGAATTTTTGCAACTACTTTTTTTTGCAACCATCCTTAAAATTAGCAATTTTTATGGATTTTAATGCTAGCATGCTTCAAGTTTACCTCTTCTTAGAACACATGTTATAGGATAAAGTACTGGCAGATTATGAAAATGTTTCTAGAAATGCATGCTGGGTCTGAAAGGAAGCATTCCTTTTAAAAAGGCTGGAGAAAGGATTGACCTCAAAGACATTTAGAGAAGATGGGATGTAACTAGAATTAAAGAGTAGGTAGGAGTGGAAACATGGTGGTAGTGTGAAAGGAAGCAGAAAAGTAACACAATTTAAAAAAACGTGTGGTGGGTATGTTAAGTGATTTACTTGAAATCAATATAACTTTGGGCAGAACACACTTTTGTTCTTTGTATCTTACATGAGTGTAGCAGTATTTTGTGCATTTGTAGAAAACTATAGCTCAAAACGTGTAACAAAACTGCCTAAAAGAATCCTGCTTAATCATTCTAGACTGGATCTCATATAGAGTCCACAGGTGAACCCTGGAAAATACAGATATATGCAACAATCCTATTTCGCTGAGACGTGAAACTGGGTCTCCTAAGCACACGATGTGTTTAAAAGTGATAGCATGCCTTTCCTCCTTATGGACTATAGGTTGCTTCAGTCTCCTCCTGTTCCTCTTCAGTGTTATTTGTCCTCTAGTGAAAATCTCCACCTCCCAAGAAAACCAATACCAAGTGGAGGCAGATTACGTTAGAATGAATCCCACCACATATAAGCTCAGGTTGCACACTTCAAGTGAGATGGATTTTTCCAACCCATCATTAAGGCACCCTGTGACTAAGATCAACATAATGAGTAGCAGTGCCAGAGGCTGGGTCTATCTTAATACAACAGTCTTGGTCTAAACATTGAACCGGTACTCACTGAATCTGGCAACTAAAGGAGTATAAATAAGAGGCAATAGGAATTATACATTAATTCTCTTACTTCGTTTAATGCAAACTAAAGCTAGTTAGGTGATGATTCAAATTTAAGTCAGTTTGTATATGTTTGGGTAAAGTGCATAACTGTTTCGTGTGCTTTCTAATTCCTGCAAGAGTACATTTTTGGTATTAGTCATGATGTATTATGAAAACTGTTTGGGGTTTCATTTTATATAAAACTAGCTTCTATTAAATAGATGTATGTATGCATATATGTGTGTGCACATGCACACACTCATTCTGAAGGTGCTTGAAAAATAATCTAGGATTTGATGCAGAACTGCAGTTTAGTTCCTCAGTCCAGTTCAGAGCTTACATTGTTTGGGATAAGCGGAGAACAAATAATTTCAGTTTAACATTCCTGGTAAGTTATTTCAGTGCAATGAAAATAATAAAACTGACACCGTTTAAACTGTTTTTTAAGTTAGCTATTTTGTCATACTGATTTAATTACCCGCAGAGGTAACGTGTGAGGTATGACTATGGAGGCTACAAAAAGCCCATGGTCTGTCTAAATTCATTTTTATTCATATATTTGTCATAAAGCAATGAAAAGCAAGTTGTCCCTTTGCTGAACTGAGGAAGCTTAAAAAAAGTAGCCCACTCTCCTGACTTTTTGTAAATGTTAACATCCTGTCTGTCATATCTATTGCATTTATATCTGTTCAGTCAGGGTGAAAGTTGCTGTGTTTGTAACCTTTGCTTTTGAAGATTTTGAGTTAAGAAAAAAAAAACCCTCTTGAGTTCTGTTATTGTTGCCATCCCCTGAACAAGTACACCTTAGTAAACTATTGCATCTCCTGAAACTATCTTGCTCTGGAGATCTGGCTTTTCCAGATCTTAATGGCAGCGTAAGTCACAAACTAAGAGGGATTCAGATTCTTAACACCACTTATTTACTTGAATATTTCATTGCTTTTCATGTTAATAGAAATGTAAATGCAGTTTTCTTGTATTTTCCTTTCTTATTTGAAATCAAATTCCACTATAATTGCTTAAAAGTAAAATAAGGCCCTTAAAAGATGGAAAAGTTTATTAAATGATACATAGTTATTCAATCAATTATGGTTCTCATAATAGTAATTCTATGTCATTTAAAAGTTGAGGTGTGTGTAAACATACATAGGTGTGCTCTGTGTGTGTATATATACATACACACACATCACATGCCACAAGAAGGGACTATGTGAGGTATAGTTCAAGTTAAGATTTGTAGGAAACACTTTAAGAAAGGATTATTTTGTTTTGCTTGTCAAAGGAGTAAAATCATGTGGTCTAGCTACTAGCACCCAGCAAGTGAAACTAACTTTCTGGGACTGAGTTGTATTGACTATATACACTGTATTGTAAGAAAATGCCGTCAAGCCTTTTGCATTATGAGGAGAAGAAATGGAAACTTCTGTAGGACTTGCAGAGAGATGTAATAACAACATCTGGCAAATTGCATTAATGTGTGTTTTCATGTTGAGAATACTGGTTTAATCTGCATATGAAGAAATTAGGGTAGTGCCAGAACTGGTGTGATGCACGATGATTAATAAAGTTATTAAAGCTATGTACTCTTTATCTGATATTAAATGATATTGCAATTGTAGTATGAATTCATTCTCAGGAAATGAGAGATAAATAGTAGGAATGAAAAATGGCTTAAGTTACAAATAAATACATCAATGAGAGCTTACCCAAAATGTGACAATTCGTTGATGAAGTTATGGATGACGCCAAGCCTAACCTGGTGTTTACCTTGGAAAAAAAAGCATTGCTGAGATTTGATAAGAAAATGTGGTTTGTTTCATTCAAGTCTAGTAAACTTTTCAACAATATAGGCTGTCAGCAAGGTTTCAGGTACACTTACCTAATGGAAATACTATCTCTTTTTGTTTCCTTTAGCTGTTCTGCAGAGGATCGTATCTGATGCAGTCCTGATGTGATGAACAGTTAAACTGCTCATTTGATTTGATCTGTGTGGTCTGTTCCAGATGAAATATTACTGTTCAGGTTGGTTAGGTATGCTATTTCTACTTTTTGAACATGGATTGACTCCTATAGTAGAATCTTCCTAGAAGCTTTGGGAAATACTTTTTTCTTCTCTTTTACACTGTCTGCATAATGTGAACTTTCTGTTATTTATCTTTATTCCTCTTTGTTTATACCAAATTAAGAAGGGATGCCTTAACAAAACCCTTAAAGCCTCTAGCAATAAATTTAAGTACCAACCTTGTGCCAAGACAGCTGGCAGAGCTTCTATTGTCTTTTCCTAAGTTGGAGCTGGTTTTCGCCTTCTGTTTGTTAACAGCTGTGCAAGCCCCATAGGTACTCAGCTATATGTATGTGTAAGAAAATAGCCACTTCAAAAATTATATCGAAGTCTTAAGGTTTTTCTATAAGTTCTTGGAATTCCATACTTTTTGTTTGGAAAATTGAATGCAAATGGGCTGGATGTGTTGTTACATCTTTTCTTCTTACATTTTCATTGGGAGTGTACTAATTTTTTTTTTCTTTGCAGGTTGAGTTCTACCGTAAATTCTGAATGTCCTACTTAAGTAATGAGTACGTAAGTTTATACAACTACTCCCTTTGGGGGATGGGGAGAAGGGGCATAGGCTTTTATTAGTCTGCATTTCAAATAGTAACATCTGATCCACACTTCTGTGAACAACTTTTCTGTTTGTTAGGCCTAATCTGACTTTTTTCACTTCAGCTTTTTTTAAGAACAAGTGATACCTTGGTGGGATATATGCTTCGTTTTCTTTTTAGATGTGTTCCTAAAGGGACAGAACCAAATTTGCTTGGAAAGATAAGCTTTTTCTTTCATGGCTTCATGATAGTATTCTAAATGTATCTGTCAAGTGTTTTCAGGTTCCTTCACAGTTTTTCTTCTTTCCAGTGTAATACCCCATACTTCGGATTGTACATCCTTCTGCTGCTGTAGTTAGTTATTGTCTACAAATCCTTCCTTTGTCAGACCACCTGGTGGTTAATATATTGGTCGGATTCTAAGAGTAATTGCAGTTGGCATCTCTGTTTTTACAGTTGCTTGAAATAAATCACTGTTGAATCGACAGGGAAGGTATGTTACTTATCAGTGGTGTATTCCATGAAATCCTGAGACTAAATGTAATTTGTCAATGCATCTACAATTGCCATTTCCTTTCTAGTGGTATATTTCCTTGTTTCTCAGCATTCTGTAATTTTTATTCCCAACCTCAGCAGATACGGCCATATGTCTTTTAACAGAACAGTTTTCTGATCAGTCTTTCTAGTGCTTTATTATATGATGCATTTTCTCTTGAACTGGAATATTGAACTTGAGTCACTCACAATTGCCATATCATTCCAAGGAATAAATTTCCTGTTCTTTTCCTGGTCTGCTGTTGTCTTATTGCCCTGATACAAAGCTTGAGAACAGGTTACTACCATGTATTCCTATCAGGTATCAAAAAAACCTGTTCTTAATTTTGCGTGGAAGCTCCTAAATAACCGAGGAGAGTACTTTTATTGGGGAAAAAAAAATTGTTATGACAGTTCTTCTGAACTCCTGTCTTCGCTGGTTGAAACAGCACTTTATTGTAGCTTAAACAAGGCTTGGAAATAATTTGGCTAAGTAATTGAAAAATCCTAGGAATTATTCCAGTTGCTTTATGCTTTCTACTGTAGACATTTATGTAAGAGCTTGCATTTTTGATACATTTGGCACCATGCCTTCTTCAGTGACTACACAGCCAACATAGTCTAGTTTAATTTGCAGCTAGTGTATTGAATTTAAACAATCTCTTCTGATATTTCTACAATCTGTCAGACTTTCGGCAAGGTAATACCATCTATTAGCCAAGTAACATCATCTATCAGTAGTTAGATTCTCTTTATACTTTGTATTGTAATTGTGAGTCTTAAATTCTTTTTGTGGTTCTTGACATGCTTAATGCACCACAGAATGTGATTTGACTGTGTTCTGTCTGTGAGCTGGTTTCTTTAAACTATTGCTGTTGTAATACTTCCTACTGTTGATGCCACCTCCAAAAGCAAAATGTTTTCCTGAGAAATCATTTACCATATGTACCCTTTATTTTCACAGTAGATCAGACCTCCGAGAACTGCAACATCTTAATAGACGGTGTAGAATCTTATTACTGGGTTTTGCCACATTCCTTAAGTGTGCAAAATAAAGCAACACAAATGTACAGAGAAAATCAGCAGTGAGAACAAAAGACACATGCTTAAAAAAAAAAGTTACAAATGTCAGTAATATCAGTGGTGGTTTCCATAGAAACTAATCTTGAGCAGAGACTTCATTGATAATGACAAGCCACCACTGATGCTGGCGGAAATAGGCCTGCTTACTTCTACAAATAGCCTTCGATCTAACTTAAGTATGATAAAAACAAGGCAAACTCTAAGAAAGAGAATAAGGAAGGAAAATAGTAATTTAGAATTAATCTTGCAATATAGTTTCAAAATAATTTTTTTAATTCTTAACATACAAATACCTAAAATCAACCACAAACAATAATTGTCAGGAAAATGTTTCCTTCTGGCATTTTTGTCAATTATCAAATGTTTATTTTGCAATTTGAATGACATCAGTTCAGAAACAGTTTTAGCAGCACATTACGTTTTTTCCAGATTTAAAATATATGATAAAAACACTAATGGATTTTAAAATGGGGAAAACAACCCAAAACATTTTTCATAGATAAACTATGGCATATAGCTACATGTACACCCAGCTCAGGAAAGAAGAGAATTTTGCAATAATTTACTCAAACTGGAAAACTACTCCTCTCTGAAAATGTGATGCTCACAAATTTCATGGTTTTGTTACCGTCAATATTTGAGCAGTTAAGTTTTGCATGCTTCTATTATCTGCTTTTGTATCCGTAACCAAAATTACATTCTTTACTGAGAGAAAATAATTTTTCTTTCAAACTAATTTTTTAGGTTTCAATTTCATTTTTTAATCTTAGAAATATAATTTTAACTAGCAGTGAAATAGAAAATAACTGGAATAGCTGGTAGTTGGGTCAGAGAATAAGCCTTACTCTATCCCAAACAATTAAGTAGCTTCATGATAATGATATTTGTCTCTAGCATGGGATAGTCTTTGCTTCCATCTGTTAAATTTGATCTTTTGCATAGTATGTGGGAGCCAGAGCTACTAATCTATTCTGGACTTCCTGTACTGGCTGAGTAGCTTCTTTTCTGGTTCAGAACTTTTATTCTTTTCAAAATATCTATCCAGAATTTTTTTCCTAGCAAAAATATTTTGTTGAAAACCTTTTCCATCTGTAGCAATTAATGATTTGGAACAAACGGAAGTCTCTTCAATAGCAAATCTCAAAATAATAATAAAAGTAATAATAAAATTTAAGAAATAAATATGCAAATAGCGTCTTCCAGAGGCTCTAGTATGTCTTCAGAATACTTTTCTCATAGCATCTATTTGGTCTACAAAAGCTTTAATGGAAACATATCATGCTTTAATGCAACAAACGCCTTGTTGGTAGACCATGAGATTAGTTCACTGCTGTTGATTATTCTGCACTGGTAAATGCCATATATTTAACAGGAAATATCAGAAATATCAAAGTCTTTCAGAGACTCACATACTTGCATATACTCTCCCTAAATCTGTTTGCTTGCAGTGTGGGCTTGGAAAAAGGTTATTAAACTCACTTGTTTGTAGGAAAAATGGTGAATAAATAAAAACGTCTAATATAAATAACTTTAGTGTGTTGTTCAATTCAGTATCTCCATACCTCTGCTATTTTGCTTGATTGCAAAAACCTTTCTCATCTAATATAAATTTCGAACTTTACTTCCAAGTTGCATACTGTTGTCACACACATATAATTTTATTTGCATGTATTAGTTTAAATGTGAGTGTTCAAAAGCCAGCTTTCCCCTGTAACACTGTGGTTAGCACTGGGGAAGTGTGCAGTCTTTGTAGAAGTAATTTTTGGTGTGCTAGGATCTGATTATGTGAAAGAGCAAGGAATGCTTTCAGCTACTGAATTAGGAGAGCTTAGAGTCTGGCCCATGCACCCTTCAATGTTCAAACAAAAGAAAGGCAGATTTCCATAGCATATGTTTGTTGGATTGTGTAAATCATTCTTCCTTGTGTAGGAAGTTCAAATAGAAGAATAAAAGGGCAACAGATTACTTAGCTGGTAAGATTGCAAACTAAGGTGCCTTTAGGAATGTTTATGACTGTGGTAAATGCCTGTTGTCTGGAGTAAGCTGTGTACATACTGTTACTCATAATGGAATAACCCGTTAGACACCCAAGAAAAAAATATTTGCCCTATTGATATATTATGCATCCTCTTCTCACTTTACACTGTTATGTAAATGTTAGTTATTTAGTCTATTATCTGTCCAAGGAATAGAGAAGATGTGAAAAGAAAAGATCACCTTTGGACTGATCTATAAGTATCTCTTCAGTACTTTCCCTGCGCATTATATTTCTGTGGAATGTGGTCTAACATGAATTGCACTCTTTCAGTATTTACCACAGTAGAATTTGGCTTGAGCACCTCCCCCACCCTTTCTTTTTTCTTTTTTCTGAGCAGAAAAATTAAAGCTAGGTATTTGCAACTCTGCTTTCTAGGAACTGCTGCTCCTGTAAGCGCAAGGCATAAATGACACCAGGTAAAGGCATCCAAGACTCCCTTCTCACTAATTTTCCTACTGTTCCCAAATTTTAAACACATAGCTTTTAAAAGACACTGTTTGGCTCAGCCAGAAAAAGAAGAAAGAGGAATTCCTAGCAAAGCCTAGAGAAAATATCCTTTGTTTTTACAAGAATGGAAGTTTTCTGGCTGCTTTCTAGCTAGACTAATCTGAACTTCTACAAGTCAACTTAATTTGAAGTCGACAAACACTCGTATGTATTTGGCTAGGTGCTAAGAGGAAGTTGATGCTTTTCTTCTTCAGGGTCTAGTGTATTCATGTTATTTGCTTTAATTTATCACAGTAAAACATAAAAATACAGCACAGGAAACATGTTTGTCCTGAGCACCAAATCGCTTTACAGAAACAGGATCGCCTTCTCAGCTGAGGTAGTAGAAATAGCATGAATGGGGGGGAAAAAGGTGTAGTGTCATGTACGTATGGGCTATTAACAAAATTGTTTCTTGAGTTACAGTGACTCTTGGTTGGTGGTTTGTTGGTTTTCTCTTCTTTTAGAACAGGACGCGGTTGTTCTTCCCTGGGATTGTCTGGGAGAGAGTGGGAGAGCACGCTGGTGATAGCTGGTCTCGCCTGAGCTTTTTCGTGCTTTCTCTTGTCTAAAGTCTGCATGGAAACTTTGGTAATGTTTTGTGGTAGCTCTGGCCTTCATAAGCTGAAAGGCTGTTACATCATCACCTGACTTTCTCAGGACAAGTAGCAATTACCCTTCATCCTTTTATTTTATGTAAAAATTCTCCTTTTACAAATGTTTTCAAAGATGATTGTTCCATTCCTCCAAGCAAGTAGCAGTTCTTTGAACATCCCTCTGATAACTGAGCCTCCAGACAGATCACACTAAGAACAGGCAATGGAAAGCAAGTTTTCTTTTTCCACCCTTCCTGAATACCTTGTTATTGTGTCTCAGCCCTAATCTGGAGGCTTTATTTAATTCTTGACTCTTTTTTTTAAAATCTTCTTTGTCTGTTCTTGGCAGGATGGTCGTGTTCTCATTCTTTTGAATACGCCTAAAATTCGGTCTTTCGAACATCTCTAATGTATCAAGTACATTGGTCTCATATCAGAACTAAATAGTAGATGGCGGATGATTGAAATGTATTTAATTGCTGTTAATCCGTATTGCCCTGTAGCAAATTAACCTGACAAAGTCCTGTACTCTGAGCTCAGTCCTTGTAAGACCTGTACATTAGAGTTTCTCACGCTTGGCTAAAATCTGTTTCTAGTATCTGAAAAAATACTATTTATTAAGTAATTTTATTCCAAATTTTAACATTGCTGTTTTTCCTTTATTTCATTGTGAGGGCAAGTATCATCTGAAAAGTCAGTTTTGCACGTGGGATTTGAAGCACAGATAATCTGAGTTAGCTGTGATCACACAGGAGCAAGGACTTGAAGCCAAGATCTTTGAAACAGCTGGCTAATATTGGGAGATCATTTATTCCCAGTTTTGTACTGTTACGACTAGCTATGAAGAGACAAAAGAGTGGTTACTTTAGTTTACCTATATTTATGGACATAAATACTATCTTTTTAAAAGTATTTGCGTTAAGTATACAGTTTTCTTTGACATAAAGACTATCGACATGGAATGACAGAAATTTGAGTTATCCTTGTTTTTTATGCGCTATTGTAGAGATTTACAGTTTTCAAGGGGGTTTAGTAGTTTTGGTTTTAAGTATTGAAATATAAAATCATTATTCTTTTCTTAGTAACTGGAGTATATGTTATAGCATTGTAGGTCATCTGTTACTGAGACTGTCAAAATAGAACTAATACTGCACATACTTGCGTTTATCTTCCCCAGGTTACTAGGATTATCTGTTTTTTACTAGGATTATCTGTTTTTCGTCTGTTACTGTGTTTTCTAAATGTTGTTAGGAATCACCATTTTTTTAACTTGTCTATAGTATAGGTCCATTTTTCCAGGCCAAGTACTCCCAGTCATTCAGATACATGCATGCCTATCTATGTGTTTGTGATTATCTTCAATAAGGTCAGTGAATTCATAAATGAAAAATCGGCATATATGTTTGCAGAATAAGGATCTCGTTATTTCAGGGTGTCCTAGAGATACTTCGATAGTTAGATGTATGTGTGCAGAGGAAATGAAGTGTCCTTGTTCCACAGCTGATCTGAACAAGCGCCTCAGTCTGAATGAATTCTACACCATGCTTTCCATCTGCTTAGTACAACTAATAATTATTAGTTATGATAAAAGAAAATACTATGACTAATTGCTAATGACAACTGAATGTCACAAATGACATTCACTTTGCTAGCAATGCAGGCAGGCTGAGGTGGAAAAATAAGATGGCAAATGTTGAAGTCTCATAAATCTGGGCTGCTTAAGGAAACCTTAAGAATGGTATGATTGCACCTTTTTTTTCCCTGAACTTAAGTAGAGAGACCATTGTCATACTTACATGAAAATGATAACCTGTAGCAGCAGACTACTTTGCACTACTGCTTGTAGTAAAAACTTTTTCCTCAGCTTTTATGATGACTGGTACACTTGGAAAAAAATGTCTGCAGAATCAGTAGGACACAGTAAATATTTTAGATTTTTCATTTTGGCTTATTCCCCATTAGTAAATGATAGATAGTCCTTTCACTTTATAAGTAAATGACCTTTTCAGAACAAAGTTTCTGTGCTTCTAATATGACTAAGATTTGACTCGTGGGGTCAAATTAGCTCTGTAAATATTTAATCTTGAAAACAGTTTCTCTAGAGTGGGAAAACCTAAAAATGATAAGACAAAAGCAAGTGATGCTAATGAAAAAGCCCTATTCTGCACAGGTATGTGTGAAGAAAGCATAACAGAAACATTTTTAAAATTATTTGTTATAGGACAGTGTGTTTGGTTTTTGTGTGTGGTTGGTTTTTTTTTTTTCTCCTGTGTAGGAAAAACTTGTGAATTGCTAGAACAATATTCTATTTGTTTATCCAATTCTATGAATGTTTATCAAGAATTATGTTTCTGGCATACAAATTTCAGTTGATTCAGAGCGATAACCTAATTTCGAGTAACTGTTTCCGAATATATAAGTTTATGGCAGACAGGTGGGTATTCTTACTTAATGAACTGTAGCTGGACTTTGGATTGAAGGAACTCTTACCCAACAGTCTGGTATTGTTAACGAGGTGCTGAATTTCGCAGTAAGTTTTTTTTTTTCCTCCTTGTGCTCTTGGGATCTCACGGCTAACAGTGACTCCCTGCGTGTAACAGAGCACAGAATGCAAATGAGGGAAGGTGCTACATTCTTTAAGTTATCGGACTTCTTACTTAGTGGGTTGCAGAGGTGGGACACAAAGCAGGTCTGGTTGGTTTCACGAGACCTCTGCAACAGTTCTGAAGTTCTTTTGCCGTTAACTGTTGAATCAGCAGATCTCTTTCAAAAGATCAAAAAAGATTAGGGTTAAATTTTTATTTAGGGCTGAATTTCTGGGAAGCTAAGTTGAACTAAGGTTAGCTCTTGATTCAGAGAAGTTGCTGGAAATCAGTTAGTTTGTGTGTCTGCTGAGTGTTACCAGGCTAGACTTAGAGGGTTCAAACTTGAAAGCAAGGATTATTTTTATAGCTAGATTTAGAAGGGGAGTTTTAGGCAGATTTTAAGCCTTGATGCTACTTGCAGCCTCCAAAGTACATTTTAGGAGAAGGAACAGGTCCCCAAGCTAAAGCTAGCTTCTGGATCAGTGTTCACGTCCACATCCAGGAGAGGACTCACTTAGGCAGAGGAAGCAAAATCCAGGTCTAGGCATGGTGGGAATTTTTTGCGTTGGGATTAAAAAGTGTAATGAGTTGGCCTAGCTTTGCTCGTTTCTGTGTATATCGCTTTTCGAACTGAACTCTTGAGGAAGAGCTTCATTTAGAGTTGCCAATAGTTCCTGTAGGAGGAGCTGCTGCTGACTTTAGTGGTGCTGAATCCTGAGGCTGGCAGCAGACTTCCATATTCCATGGCTGAACCACTTTTCTAAGTTATCTTTGTCTTAAATGTTGAAAACTTTTGTCAGATGGGTAACATGAAGCTTGCTTTTTTTTTTGTCTTAACTTCAAGTTGAGGTAAGGTACTGAATTAAAAAATATTTTTACTTCCTACAGTATGAATAGTGTAGGGTTTCTAGCCTTACAAAAATTCAAAAGAATAGCTGTGGCACAAATATCTCTGCCTAGAGTAACTTAACTGGCATGTTCTGTACTACAATTTTGTGATGATTTTTCTTATTATAAAAAGAAAAGAATCTCTCTGGATGACAATGTCTTTCAAACTCAACTTTTTAACAGGCCTAAAATATGCAAGAAGAATTTCTTTAAAGATTTTCTTTGCATAATTCATATTTATTATTCTACAGCAAATGTTTCTTTCAAGAAAAAAAGGACTTACGGAGAATATGTTTAGAAATTATGACTAAGTCTAACAAATTTAAATATAGATGTGACCAAATGTACTCTCAAACTTCAGGAGCTTCTGAATGTGAAATGGATTAAATTTCTGGCACGTTTTCATACCCGTTGAACTTACTACATAACTGTCTAAATCTCGGATTTCTTTTTTTTTCTCAAAAAACCCCCAAAACTCTTGTGGTGAAAGATTGGTTTTGCAACTTCAAGTGGAGCCTGAAAATGAAACAATTTCTTGCTCTGTGCAGAAGATCTCATATTTCACCTGAATTGTTTTACCTTCCCTGTATAACATTTTTGTTCTTTAAAACTCCTTTTCTCAGTCCTCTCCAGTATTAGTATATCATACTAGAAGCGGACTCTTTACCATATGTTTCCACATCTCTAGTGACTTACCCTTCCCTTCACAATTCTGTAGAGAAGCCTTCCTATTTTTACACCACTTTAGTAAAGTCTTACGCTTTTTAAGATCTTGTAATGGAGTCCTGTACTTCTTGAGAGTCTAAAGTGGAATAGCAGCTAGCAAACTCCTCCTGTAAAAAGTGTGTATTTTATTTTTCTTTATTTACTAAAGCTTCCATTTCTAAGAATACAAAACAATTCATGGATTTGAATAGATTTTGCCAAATCATATTGGCCACAACGATAATAATGAAAACATTCTCGATATTAAAAACAGTTATATTTTAAGATTGTTCATTCCAGCCAGAATGAACCATTTCAGCATTTCTCTAGCTGACCATGGATATCAGAGTGGAAGAGCATCTCCCTTCCCCCCTTGACAACTAGACTTTTTAAATGTTTCAGTCACAACTTATTTCTCTTTTGGTGGATTGTTTTAACCTGAATCAATGTACTGTGAAATTGCATGATAATGTTATATTAGCAACACAAAAATTTTGCTCTACTATTAAAAGCAAGAAGAGGATGGAGGAAGCTGGGATGGCTCAAGTTCAAGGTAGATTTTTCTGTGTAACATAGAGTATCCCCACTGTCAGAGTTCGTAAGTGTCCCAAATCTATAGAAAGATAAGTAAAACTAAGGTGGCAATTCGACTCTGTCCAAGTATCAGTGAACCTCTCATCTTTTTTTTGGGGGTATGTCTTAGCATGTTCTTGGTTTTCATTTATTTATAGCTAGGGTGGCAAGGCAGACCAAGAAAGCCACTAATTCAATAATATGTAGTAATGGAGTTATGTGCTACTCCTGAGACTTATTCAAAGGGAGGGTAGGAAGTTTATAATCAGTGTTTACGTGGGAAGATTTTCATAGTGTGATTTAGGACAGATGACTGATGCACCTGTCAGTTTTGACAGTATAAAAAAGTTCACAGATAAGCATTTAGAAAGTCAACATTGTCTCACCTGTTTGTATTTTTTCATTTCTTGTGACTCTGTGCAGCACATGCCACATTAAGTAACAGATTACTGTAGGAACTAAGCTTTTTCTATTGACTTCTCATGTCAAAATTTAATGTTCAATTTAAATGGACTTTAATAAAATTAATAACACTTTAGTGCCCTATATATTTTCCTGTATATGAGTCTTAGACTATACTGAATACTTTGATTAATTATCAGAAGTGGGTTTTAATAGATTAGGTACATAATGGTAAATGTAACTTAGTATTTTTCTTCTCTACTGGCTCGGTGAAGTAAGCTTTCAGAACTTAAGAGCCTTTTATTCAGCTGCCTTATGCTCGTGCCTAAATAGAGGCTGTCACACTTGAGTCTACTCTATTTTTTGGTGTAAATTTCAGCTTATGTTATCAGAAAAGCAGAATCTGAAAATGTCTTGAAAACCATGGTCTGTTAAAAAAAAAAGGAACTTCTTTTTCTATTTATGGTTTGTCCTCATCAAAGATCTTTTTCAACAGAATCGGATGCCTCTGGGTTTCACCGTCCGTTTACGTGCATTTTGGCCTTGTCTAGTATGAAAAGGTTTGCTATAGGCCTGGGGAAACTAGAATTTTATTGGATTTCAAAAAGTGGAGAGATTTTATTATGGTATAATGATATGCATTTATGTACATGTGTAAAAAAAAATATAAAAATGTAAGTATGTGTTACTTGGAAAATACTCAGTTTTTGCATACATACTAAGTAGGTGGTTTAGCACAGATTCATAGCGGTCAGATTCTAACAAATACTAATTATGTTTCTATTCCTTACAATAGGATCGATCTTTAAAAGATCTTTAAAGCTTCCAAAATAGGAAGTAGAATACTCACAAAAATGAGAAGATAAATAATACCTGCCTGTCAGAAAAAAGAAGCATCCTTGTTTTTATTCTGGGTTTGTTCTTTTATTAGTTTTACTTATTTATTGTTTTGTTTTGTTCTTTTGCATTGAAAATTCAGCCCAGTTTGGAGTGTCAAGCCAGTTTTCTTCTAAGCTACAACCTGGGTTTTGGTGTTGTTTTTTCGTGGTGTTTTTTGTTTTGGGGTTATTTTTTGGTGTTGGGGGGTATGTTTGGTTTGTGTGGGCTTTTTTTGTTGTTATTTTATTTTTTAATTAAAAACACAACTAAAATTAAACCTTGCCTGGTAAATTCTATGCTGCCTTGAAGCAGTGGCTGGAGAGACATATATGAATGCAATGGTTGGCTGTGAAATCACAACTTCGTTAAAAATTCAGTGGATGCAGAAAGAAGACAATAATCCATTTTATTTATCCAATCTCATAAACATTTTGAATCTGCCTACTATGTGCTAAAGGGAATAAAACCAAAACCGCCCTCCCCCCACCCCCGCCAGTCTACAGATCAGTTTTCAAAGTTGGTATTAAAAGCAGAAAAAGAGTTTGAGAAGCTAAACTTGTTAAATGGCTCCCTAATCCACAGGTACTCCCCCCGACCGCAACTTTGGATGGAGTTTCAGGCACAGTCTTTGCTTGTTGCCATTTGCTCTGAAGCACGGTGTGTTCCTTGCAGTCTCCCTAATCACAGGTAACCTGTCATCCTCGCCCACCTGGAAACCCCGATGCTTGTGTTGTCTGTAATCCTACTAGTTTCATAAAACTGTTTTTCCCATCGTTTTCCTGAAGATCCGATATGAACCTACGTTCAGGTCACAATACTAAGATGGTGTTAGATGTGAGTAAGGCACGTCGTTGGCTGCTGGTAGCTGTTTGTTTTTTGGTTGACACCCCCCCCCCCCCTTAACTGTACCCTGTTGTTCTCTTCAAGTTTGTTTTTTTTAAGGACTGAACAAAATTGCAAACAATAGGAATGTAGAAAGAGAAATGTGGTTTTATACTTCCTACTATACAGCATGTAGCTGCTTTTATAGCAGAAAAACAACTGTTGAGGTGATAGGAACGTCAGTTTTGAGGCCAGGCAGTAAAAAAATCAGTGCAGGGCATATTGCCTTTTGCTCTACTACTAGGAGCAAAAGCTCTGCAGTTGGCTTTATGAATTTGAATAAACCATGAATTTGCATATGGAATTTTTTTTTATGCTGAAAGAAAAAAACACATTAATTTTTACAGCCTCTGACAGAAAAATGAAGACCTCAAAGCTTTCATAGATATCATGTGGACATATGGAACAAGTGAGTAGTTGGTAATGCAAATGAAGCTAACACTGGGTTTGTAGTGTTCAGCTAGAGGCAATGTATATCATCTGCGTTCATTAAAGTTCAGGGCATCTGTATCTATTTGAAAACTAAAAGTCGCTTTCTGGATGAAATATATTTTGCAAGGACACACCCCCAAAAAAGGAACATTAGAAAAATTTCCCACTTGCCCTACCTTGTCCACTCTTGCAGATGAGGTGTTATCTAGGTTAATTTTAACATTGCCTTTCAGCTTTTATCTAGTGCTTGCTCACACTCTCCTCTAGTATCCTGGGGATTGGAGACTTGCCATCATTGTTCTCCATTTTCCTGACAGAAGTCCTTGTATTTACGAAGGTTAGATCACCACTTTAATACTTTTTTTTGTTTATGTTGGCCTTGGTGACAAATTCTGAGCAATCTGTACTTTGTGTGAAATTATTGCCAAACAGCTTCATATCCGTTCATTGTGTTCACAGATCCGTATCTCATTGAAATGATGGGTAGAAGAGGAGGTATGTAAGATTATCTATTGTGGCAACACCTAACATAAGAATTACCATTTTCTTATTTGTTCTCCTGTCAGTGATTCAGTCCTTTACCACTTCATTATATTTCACAATACAGCAAAGTATAAATATCTTCACGTACCATGCTGATCTAGTGCCGGCAGAATTTCTCCTTCATAGTTGGTCCCAGTGAATGTTAAATGATCTAATAATGTTCTTATAAATAAAGAAAGAGCACTTCCTTTAAGTGTGGGGTGAAGTGACGTGCTTTGTTATAAAGTTGGTCCTGACCTGCATAGCCAGGACGACTCGGTCTTGTAGTCTTGCTCAGTGGACTATTGTATGAGCGAAGGGACCATAACCTCCAGGCTACGTGTGACCTCTTTGGAATCTATAAAGTTAGTGAATTAATGGACAGCATGTTGTGCAAAAGGGGTTGCACTGATTTTCGGCACTCAAATTATGTCCAATTACCAGCCAGGTAAACTCACTTTGTAGCCTCATACCTATTCTCCTACTTTTTTTAATTGTCCCTATCTTTGCAAAATTATTTTCATCAGATGGTAAGGTGCGTATTCTTTGATTTAGTGCCTGCACTGCTATTTCAAACATAGGCTATTACTGAAGTTTATAATGTATATGTGATGTATTGTGAATACTAAACAAAACCTTCCCGATCTTTAATGTGTGATTCAGAGGCCATTTTTACAATAAAATTTCCCGGATTTACAAAGTAATATGGGCAGCCTGGAGATGAAAATGTCTTGCAAAACTGAGAGAAGCACTTTGTAGCAAAGGTCTCGCTGACTTTAGTTCTGTGAAGCTGCAGATTAAATGAGTACATGGAACGTGGCACAGGGAATAACCTTTCTGATCTGTTTTTGTGGTACAAAGCCATCAGTACAGAGTATAAATGGAAAGTTCATGCCAGTAGTACTCAAACGTACAAGAGAGACGCGAGCATACTGGAGAGACCCCAGCAAAGGACTGCTAAGGTGATTAAGGGACTGGAACATCTCTCATGCGAGGAAAGGCTGAGAGAGCTGGGACTCTGTTTAGCCTGGAGAAGAGAAGGCTCGGGGAAATCTTACCAATGTGTACCAATACCCAAAGGGAGGGTGCAAAGAGGGAGGTGTCAGTCTCTTTCCAGTGGTGCCAAGTGGCAGAGCGAGAGATAATGGGCACAAACTGAGACACAGCAGGTTCCTGCCAAACATCAGGAAATATTTTTTCACTGTGAGGGTGACTGAGCACTGGTGGGGGTTGCCCAGAGAGGCTGCGGAGTCTCTCCTTCCTTGGAGGTATTCAGAAGCTGTCTGGACATGGTCCTGGACAGCCTGTTCTGGGCTACATTCTGGAGCAGATAACCTCCAGAGGTTCCCTCCAACCTCAACCATTCTGTGATCCTGTTTGAATGTCCTAAAATGACCAGCCTGGATCCTGTTGTCAGGGCAAAAGTCAGATTTATTTCCTTCTTCGGGCTACTTAGGGTCAACTTCTGCCATATTATATTACACTGTGTTGTATATGATGTGATTTAAGATCATGCAAGAAACCCAGAGTGGAAGCAGGAAATTAAAGGAATATTTTTTTTTTTCCATTCTCCCTACAGTAGTATTTTAAATTGCAAATTGCTGGCTTATTTTTGTACTGCTTTAATTTGCTGAGAGAAGCTGTGAAATCAGCTTGGCTTAGAGTGCTAGTTATGCTCTCCATCTAGTTAGCGTATTAAGTTTATAGATAACTGATCTGAATGGGATGGAGGGAAATAGGGAAACATCTCTCTCAATGACAGTTCAGTGGTATAAGTGACATAAAGTGCAACTTAAAAAATAAGCAAGCATACTTTACCATAAAGCAAGGAACTTTAAATTTGCCGGGTTTGATTATATATTTGTATTATAGATATTGCATAGCTTGAAAAAATGTCACCTTCACAATTTGGATTCTTCCATGCTTGTGTAATATGATGTCTCATAGTAACTAGTAAATGATCTACCCGACACCTGTTACCATTAACCATGGAACTTCACCAGAATACCCATACATGGCTCAGAAGACATTTAATCTGAAATAACTGTTAATCTGAAGAGCAGATTAAGATGCCTTATATTTCATTTACATCTTCAGCTTCAACTATGTCATTTCTCACCTCGGGGGGGGAGACCTGGAAAGTAATCATCTTAAAGCTGGCAAATGCTTGTTTCACCTCATGGCTGCTGTGAACAAAACCCTACAATCCCTTATTTAAACTTCTTTTCCAGTCAATATGATTTACTCCTGGACCAAGGGTGCTGGAATCAATACAAATATTAACATTATAAATTTCATTAACAAGAAATTAAAATTAAATTAACTCAGGAATATGAAGCAAAAGCATCTAGATGTAGTAGGTGTATGACTATTTATACACACGTACATACAACTTAAAATTTGTGCTTATGATAAATAAAACTATTCACACTTCTCTGTGAGATGTTTTATATTTAACTATTTTCATGAGTCTCTTCTAGTAACGAATGGATCAGGATTCAGCACTTACTTTAGTAATGCAAGCCCCAAATGATGATGGCTCAAAGCTTTATATTGTATAAAAAACTAAAATCAATTAGGCAGACTGTGGTTCCTCTATGTTCTCTGCCTGAAATGAAGATGAGACAGTCTACAGATCAGATTTAGATCCCTAACACAAAAAATGAAGTATCATTAAATACATCTTTCTTTTCATAGTTAGAAATCATTGTGCAAGTTTGCATGACCGCATAGCTGATACAAGCAATTAAGTTTGCCAGTGAAATATTTACTTTATTTTTTGAAGGAACGGTAAAGGAAAAAAGAAAATTTAGGAGGAATGATGAATGCTATTAAAAAAAAACTATTAAAATAAAGCCTGGATTTTAGTCCTTGAGTGCATGTGTAACAAATACATTTTCATATTTCAGACAAGACTGTAATAGTCCAGAGTTGATTTCTCTTCAGCAGTGTACACCGACAATTTTTGTGTCTGTTTACTATTTATTTTTGATTAAAGAAGGAAACTTAAATATGTTGTTGGCCTGTGTGTCTGTCTGTGTGCGAAGGGAACTCCCAGGAGAAAGATAGTAAAGAACAAACTAAGTATTAACGATCATGCATTGCAGCACAGTTTTTAAAGGCATTAGAATAAAAGAATTAGAAAATGAACAAAACTAAAGCTTTTTTTTAATCAAGTCCCTCATTCAACCTTGTTGCATGTTTCAAGAGAAAATAGATGCTGTGATCCTATCCTAAATGCAAAGGAGAATATCAGCTGACTGGACAAAAATATGTGCTTCAATGACTCTTATCTTCTCACTAGTTGCCAAGTGTTTGGATGGCAGCATTTAATAAAGAGAAGTGAGGAGAAATTGTAGAAGTTTGTGGAAATGTAGCACTAGTTACCTTTCCAGTCAAGAGGATATTGCTGATTCAGTTTCACACGTACTTTTAAAGAATACTCTCTTCCTGGTGAATTCACTACTTGAGTCCAAAAGGTATCATTTATTCGCATATTTTATTGTTTTGCAGGAATGTAAGCCTATGCATGGTACAAAATGACCCAGAGTTACATTCTCAGAAGCTTTGTGGTTAAATGTCCGGATATTTTAAACCTACTTTTCATCATTTTCGAATGTTACAGAAAGTTTATACCAAAGTATTTGATAAGTAACAATTAATTTACACTATGCCAGGGTGATTGTAATGTGTGTGGATATTGCCTTTGATGTGAAAATTAGAGTTGGAAAAATCAAACTGGAGATTACTAACCCCTCCAGTAATTGCAGAGCATGATATATTATACCCTTCAAAGGCACAACAATTTTCAGAGTTCAAGCTATTGTGTAATGACAAGACGTACGAGAACTTAATTTTACTAACGTTTATTCCTGAAAAATGAGTAACATATCCAAAACGTGCATTTATAAGAGCTTAATTGCAAAGGGTGTCCTGCTCAATATGCAAAATCTAGTGCCATCTTACTGGTTACTGTGAAATCTGAAAACAAATGATGAAATTTTTCACAAAATTTAAAAGCAATAAGTTGTACATATGTGTTTTGTGTTAAATGATATGGTATCTCTTATGCAAATATATGGGAAACTGGCAAACTTCCATGGGACTCTTATTGAATATAGTGATAAGGAACAGAGGAGTAACTTTTCTTGATTCATTACTTAGTGGTACTTTTGGACCATGTGCGTCTCTCTTTCCTTTCTCAGGTGTACAGTTCTTTGGGAAGGCTTCCTTCGGTCCCTGTTCCTCTAAATTTATTTCTGGCCTGTTTATTTTTCTTCTTTATGTGAAATACAAAGCTCTGAGAAGAAATGCCTGTTTCCATTCTGTAACTGAAACAGCTCCAATTTCTTTCTTCGTATTTTCTGGAATAAGCTGTCTTTGACACCTTTTTTTCAGATTTCTTTTTACAGGACTCCAGATTCCAATGCAATACACTCTTCCTTGCCTTGGATATCTGCCAGTTGATAAATTACGATGAGCGAAGATAGGGCTGTCGTCTTAGGTGTGGTGGGGAACTCGAAGAAACTAGATGAACTCATAGCCAGCCTATTTCAGAGGGAAAACTTTCAGGTATTCTGAACTACCAAAGACACAAACCGAGTGAAAAGTACTAAATGTCTGTGCACGTTAGCTGATTTACCTGCAGTAACACCAAAGAAGCGTACAAGGAAGAAGACAGGGCACCACTCGAAGACCCTGATCTCATCGGCAAGGGCAACCTGAATTTAGAAGCCGCAGTTTTGGCTTGCTACTGCTGACCGAAGACCAGCTGGATGAGATTGCTGTTAGGGCATCAGAAGCCAGAAGGGTTTTGATCAGCAGTCCTTCCTGTATTAGTTCATTTGAATTCCCACAGTCCATGATGATTTAGCAGTAAAAATGAAAGCAGGAACTACCAATTATTTCTGAAAAATATTTCTGGGAAATCACGTATGAATAACAAGGCAGAAAATATGAATTACTTAGGAATGGGATATTTCTGTGCTACATCATCTCTTATTTTTTAGGATTGGGATGAGCCATCTGGTTTATGCAAGCCGCTGGTCCTGATGTCACAGCACCATATACAGAGAGTTAATAATCTACTAAGTCCTCCATTTCTCACAGCATGTCACTTACAGGTAGCTTGATCTGCTCGTTGTTCAAAATAACCGGAAGCCATATGATGACAACAGCAATGTCGAATGTGAGCTAACAATCTGTGCTATGAAACAGGGCCGGTAACTTGGGTTCAGAGCCATGATAATGTAATCACAGAGCTCTCCAGTGTCTATCAGCATGGCACAAGCTCTTAGACTGTGAGAAAAACAGATTTTGTAACTTGTTCCAGGAGAAAGCAATAATTAAGTTGGTTAATTTTTATTTCTGGTTTACATACCGAGATCAGAAAGTCCAAAATCTTTGTATCTGGCAAGTCTGTCTAACAGGATCTTATAGAATAGCTGAATCTCTGTTGTGTTCGTAGACTTCACTTCTTTAAACGTACGATAGGCTTATTCTTGTAAAACAAATTTACTGTTTACATCATACCTTTGATACAGAAGTGCACAGCAAAGTCTTGTAAGGCATGTAAATTCTCAAAATACCGAAAACCTCGTGATGGTAGTTAAGAGAAATACTTACCTGATAATAGTTACTATAGTTTTTCACGTAGGTCACTGCTAGGATATTCACAGGTCCTGTGGCTTTCCCAATGGGGATGTTTCCCTGCATTTTCTTCTAGATCTCTAGTTATTAATTCCTTTATGTCCTTAATCAAACTGCATTTTTAAAAGGAAGTGAGAAAATGTCAGGGCTATTCTGTAAAGCTAAATAATATTGTATAGTTCATGTTTTCATTGATGGCACTTTGAAAAAAAGCAGAAGTAGAAAAGTATCAACAGCGACTTTTGAAGTCCAGTGTTAAGCTTGTGTATTTTTATTCTCTTTCTGCTAGTTTGACATTGTTTATCCAAAATCTTACATCAGTCTTAGGTTCCTTTCAAAATTATGTAGTATCACATGTGGAGGCACTTGGCGAGTTCAACAGGTAAGATAATTTTGCAGATAATACCACTGACTGCATCACATCTTTTCATTTCAGTTATGACTTGTCATCCTTCTTAAGAGCAGTTCCTCTGGATTTTAGCCACTAGATAAAGGGCTTTTAATTATTCATCTATCTAACTGACTTGAACCCCCAACTAGAATGCCTTTATGCTGATCTTCACATTGTGGTAGAAGGTCATTTTGAGATATACAAAATATAGTAAATGTTTCCAAAACATAGACTATTGAGTCCTGTATCACATTTTATGGGTGGTAAATGAACACTGATCACCTGCGTTTCTTGATCTGCTAGGAATCTTTTTTTGTTAAGCCACCTTGAACTTTTGATTAGGTTCGCAAATAATTTTTTCTTGTTTGTGTGATATCCACACTTGGGTGGCAAGTAAAAGAGAAAGCCAGCTTTCAAATACTCTGGGTATTTTTCTTATCTTCTACTCAATAGCATATCTGTTTCTCACTGCTATTTAAAAAATAAAGGAAAAAAATTCTTTGACTGTTAAGTACACAAGAGAAAGTTGGAGAAAGAAAAGTAAGGATGAAAAGATTGACAGGACAGCTAAAGAAGAAAGCAAATAAGATGCTTGGAGAACCTGCCTTTACGAGAATAGGAATGAAATGCAACATAAATATAAAGGGTTGGAAAGCCAGACTAACATTAGAATCAAGGAACTGAGCGCTCTGTGGAGCTCTGTGTCCCGTAAGCGTCGATAGGCGCTCATAAAGGATGGAGGATGTTGCCAAGGAGCATTCCTATTAAGTAAGGAGGGATACACCTGACAGGTGAGGAAAACAATGATGCCTTCAATAGGCGAGGGCTGAGAAGGGTGGCACACTCAACGCGTGCTGCCCTTGGAAAATCCTGAACTGCGTTGCACCTTTGTCTATGTTGACCTTCAGTTTACAGGCGTGTTTTCAGATAGAAACTTTGGGCGCTTTAGCAGCAAACAAAAGAATATTCTGTTACTGCTGCTGAAACTGTGGTGCCCTTTAAAACTGATAGTGCTAGCTTAGCTGAAGAGAAAGAAGAAATAAAATGAGCAACTTGATAGACTTTCATACTTATTCTTTTCCATGTTTACGTAGTCTTTAATCTGTGGGGACTGCTGAGATCTTAAGAAAGAAGTATTTGTATGTAAAATGTGGGGATTAAACATAGATTGTTTGAATGCATTTAGAAAATGCAGTGAGCAATCGGTGCATATTTTATTTCTAATTCCTGATTTACAACATGAATCAATGACTTTCATACATTAATTTGTGTCTGTAAGATCTTAGAAATTTCTCTGATGTCTTTACCTTTTTCAAAATTGTATAAATAGCCTGAAACATAGAAACAGAAATTTTTCTCCTGGTTGTACCTCTACGTGGAAATGCCTTATTTCTTCAACTATCAAGTTACTCTCAGTTTCTTTCTTGCATCCCGTGATTATTCTGCAATTGGGATCAAGTGTCACCTTTTGTCAATATTTGTAGAGCATCTAAATCCAGTAAAGATCTTCCTACATGAAATTTAATCTCAAATTTATACTGATCCTTGATGCATTTACAGCTCTAATCAACTTACTTGCCTAGGTCTCTGATATGAAATTATTTAAATAGAGGATGCATACAGAAAATATAAAAAGTATATTGTGTGGGTTATGTTTACTAACGTCTATTAAAATGTTCTTGTTTTTGAAGTCCAGAAAAGTAAGAAGCACTGTGTGCAAGAGACTTATAAATTATGCCATAATGTTGTGATAATAACATCTTGGCAGTTCTTGCTGCCCTGGTCTCACTGACAGTTGTTTCTCGGAGCCATCTTTACTACCCTTGATAGCTTGTTTTCTCTTTGTTTAAAACTGCTGCATAGAGGAAAGGGCTGAGAGGAAGTAGGAGACAGAATATTCTGCTTTGAAAGCATGTCAGCTTAATGATTTTCATCCACACATTCCCAGATCTACTATGCTGTGCAGCTTACGAAGTTTTTGTATGTTGCTAGACATGGTACAGTCCAAGAAGTGGGATAGTTATGGATAAATATTCCACAGAAAGCCTTTTTTGGTACAACTTCAGTATTTAAAGAAAGACATACTGTGATAAAATGTATTATGCGTAAATTACACAATGAGATTTTTACATGCTTTAACGAATTTTGTTAAGTAAAAATGAAACTTGTGTTGTGCAGCATGAGAGAAAAAGAATGTTAGAGGATAAGTTCTCCCTGCTATGCCTGGGTTTCCTCAGGCTGAATATTAACAGTGATTAGCAGCGCTAAAACTAGCAAAAGAAAGTGCCAAAACAGTGAAACTTACATGGGAATTTCAGGAGGAACCTGCGGGGGCCAGGCAGTGGGGAGGGCCTGGGTAATTTTGCCAAAACTCACTTCTGTTCATACCTCTTGTGTCAACTCTTGAGAGGAGAAGGTTTTCCCAATTGCTTGCAATTCCTTCCAAGTGGGAAAGTAAGGACGTAGCAGAGGAAAGATTGACAGTGTGAAAAGTCAGAGAGGGAATCAATGTTTCTCAGAAGCACTTGGATTTTAGCATTAGACTTGATGTAATAAGTTGCTTTTATTTTTCTGACTGCTTTCCTTTCCTGAATAAATTACGATTCCAAGATAAACAGCAGCTGTTTGTTCCCCCAGCCCAGAAGGGGAAAAAAAAAACCCAAGGGGGGTGGGGGGGGGAGAGAATAAGCTCTTGGTATGTTATGTCGTAATTGTAAAAGTATATTGAAAACGTGAGGCAAAGCAGATAATTTAGTCAAGTCTGTCTTAATATTTGAAAAAAAAAAATTGGTTTGGGAGGACATGGATTTCAATAATCACAGAGATTTTTCATGTGAAATGTAACTGGCCATTATATGGAAATAAGTGTCTATTTTGGAGCTGGCAGTGTTCAAAGTCACTGTTATTCATGATTACAGATGCCTTTAAGTACATTTACCAAAGGGCAAGCAAGCCCAGTTACTGAGCTGGTGAGCAGCGGTTCCCCGAACAGCGTGACCAGTCCCCAGTGTCTCATGCCGCAGCTGTGCTGTCAGCTTCTGCTGACGGATGCTCAGTTTGCTCTCCTCGGGTGCAACAAGCACCCCTCAGGCGCTGGCGTTGCCCCTTGATGGGTCTGGTCCAGGTGTGAAAGAGCAAAGGCGGGTGCCTCTGCATCGCTGGCTGCCGATGGATGCCCTCTGCTGCAGAGGGGCAGCCAGCCCTGAGCCCTTTGGACCCAGTTCAACATAGCCCTTAAGCGCTTGAACAGCCTTGAAGAACTAATACTAATGAATTGATTAAGATTCAGGCTATTGAAACTCATGACAGAAAGAATTTTCTTGATGTCTTTCCTCTGAATATCTGTGCTCTGAAATGCTACAGTGTGTTTCACTCAACATTTCAGCTGAGGTCAGCGGAGACAAACATGTCTGGCAAGTGGTACGCTCCACCATGGTCCAAATTACATCAGTGAAGTTTTACTGAATTCCCTGAAGGACATGTTCTGCGGGGATCTGAACTTCAGTGGAGTTCCTTGAGGTTATAGGCTATAAGACGGGGAGTTTTCAAAGGGTTTTGTTTCTTCTTCAGACAATTGTGTCAATGTTCCTGCTGAAACAGATTCAACTTTCTTATGGAAGGCTAGGAAGAGCCTTCTGCTTAATTATTTTACTGCAAACCAGCATCTTTATTCTATTGCGTAGATTTTCCTGTTGTTCCCGAAAAGTGGCGTATCATGCTAAATTGTGCAAACGTTCAATAACAGCACAGGTAAGAGCATTTTTTATGCGACGAAACTCATTGGTTTATGTACTTCTAAAATTTTTATGACTAATAGCATAAGAAAATTCTTCACCAGAGAAAGCATTTTCTTTTAAGTCCTTTTAAGTTATTACTTGACGACAGTAAGTGTTTGGAAGTGATAAATCTGTCACTGACCTAAAAGGATAAGCTGGTTTTTCAATAGTTCTCTTTGGGACTAGGTTAGTAACAGAAAACAATTAGGATAATTTTTTGCTCTGGTATAACTCGAAGCATTTTCAGATTGCTAGAGGTTTCTGTCATTTATCGGTTAAGTATTTCTAAGTAACTTGCCATCTGGTCCCTGCTGGAACATTCAGAAAGGCTGTTCCCATTGAAATGAGTTAGAAACCCATGAGCTCTTGAGAAGTGAACTAGAGAAAGCTTAAACAGCGCCATGGATGCTAAGAGCTTATGAAAGAGGCTTTCAGCTCTTTTTTTTTTCCTTGTAATTTTATTTTTGTTGTTTTATTTCAGCTTCATTTGAAAGCATAAACAAGTTAAAAACAAATTCTTTGAATTTCATTGCTGTCTTTACCGCTGGATGTAGATATCTAAAGTACAGAAAATTCGTTACTATTTAGCAACTGCACCAACAGAAAAGAAAATAAAACTATGAATAAGTCTATGGCTGTCAAGTAGAGAAAAATGTGACTGTTCTTCAGAATTTCAGAAGAATTCATCTGCTGTTTACCTGCCTAAATTTTTGTTTCTTTCAGACTTTGAAGTTCATGATGTTTCTCCTACAGGTTTGTACTTGCATAATTTCTTTTGTCCAAGTATATAAATCTTCTTGGCTTTTTTTTTTTTTTTTTGTGGGGGCAGGTTTTTCTGTGTGTGGTTTTTTTTGGTTTGTTTTTGGTTTTTTTAATAAACCTTACAAAGCCCTGGGAAATAGGGAAGCCTCTGCATTTGTGGATGGATAAACCAAGGCAAAGAAATCATGCTTCTTGCTTAAGATTTAAAAATATATATGTAAAGTCAGTAGCAGGTATTCTTTGCTCTGATTTGCAATACACAGGCTTGTGTTAGGCTTGTATTTAAAATGTTAAATGATCTTCAAGGGTAAGCATCCATCACGTTTGTATCTCAGGATTTAATCTGACTGTCATATGTTGATTCTTTAAAAGAAAAGTAGTAATATTTTTTAAACAAAGTATTGCTTTTTCAAAAAAGAAATTGAGCACAGATGATTCAAGGTAAGGATAAGTTCTTGTGCAAAAGAGCAATGCATCTGAATACAGTGATTGTTGAAGACTTCACTTATCAAACATACTGTGAAGTGTGTGCATCTGAAAGTTTCTCCTAAGGTTGTATTGGCTTAGGTGTATCATTCCACCAAACAGATCTGTAAATAATCTAACTTTTTGAAAGATGGGAAACAAACATAGCTGGCTGAAAATCACTTAAATTGCTTCTGTTGGCAGCAGATGTAATACAACAATAATTTTACTTATTTATGTTTAAAATTAATATGAATTGGATATGTTCATGTTAATTTTGATATTTTATAAATTTTTTTATCAACCTAACTTTCCAAAGAGATTATGTTTTATCCAGCGTCTCAACAAGTTCTTCAGAAACCTTTTAATAATACAATTAATGAGAAACTTCAGTATGGCTCTCTAGTGTATTCAGATAATGACGGAGTATTTAATCTTAAATGGGTAAAAAAGATATGGAATGGAATGATAGACAGAGCTTTGATCCTTTAATCTTGTTCAGATATGCACATTAAAAGAAACCCTGGAAATCTTTTCTGTGTTCTAATTTTGTTGTATTTATATGCCCACAGCTAGCTCTAAGCTTTTAGCGTGTCCTTTCCCCACCAGTTCAGTCAGAAGGATCTGAGATTTAAAATTAAAAAAAAAAAAAGTTGGTAAGCCAATTTGAGGCAGTTGACTGACAAAACTAATTAACTACTCAAAGACAGTCTTCAAGGATAAAGACTCTAAAACTTGAGAGAAAGAAAATGAGACAGGGTTCCTCTGAATCCTAGCACTGTCACATGAGCACTAATATTTGTCAGACGTAAATTCTGAATAATATTTTCCATTTAAAATTATACTTCCATTAGAATTTAATTGTGAAAGCAATATATGTAAATAGCCTTTTATAAAACTGTAATATTTAGAACACAGAGCTTTAATGACTTGACTGTCTCCGAAGATCTAATTAACAGCTTGACAAAACGTACTCTCCCTAAATCCATTAAGAAAAGTCCTTTTTGCTTGCTCAGATCACATCAATGATTAATGAAATGAATATTTTGCTAGTTTTTGAAGATATTAATCACCTACAGGTTTCTATAGTACATAATTTTTAATCTTTATTTCTAAGGGGAAGAAGAGATCCAACTTGTTCAATACCTTTGAAATCATTTGTGACCACAAAAAAACCTCCCATAGCCTTGTGGATCTGCCAGTAAGAGAAAGGCCATAGTACAGAACAGAATAAGACTGACTGGTTGTGATTAGTGTTAAATGACATCCTTTTCTTCCATGTTGTGACGGGTTGACCCTGGCTGGACGCCAGGTACCCACCAAAGCCGCTCTCTCACTCCCCCTCCTTAATTAAA